>OY796674.1:20287179-20897644 GCA_963680715.1 Tetragnatha montana
AAATAATAGGTTAATCGCCAAATGACTTCAATTCAAATTTTAACGCTGACTGAAAGAACCATTTCGCACTGAAACAGATAACTTTCATAATTTCAAAATCTTTTTGTGAACCCAAAGAAAATGAAAACTTGCATTTAGGTTATTTTTTTTGGAGAGATTCTCTTTCAGAATCTTGAATAATATTTCATTGACTCCATAGATAGAAAAAAATATCAGTGTTTCGTTTAATATGAAGATGACTCCTTAATGTCTCGAATTTTTTACAGTTTAAAGCAGAGACAACTAATTCTAGTTAGTAGGCAACTAATTCTGATTGATGTCCAAATAAATTTGAAAATTTTTTCGAGGTCTGGAGAAAAAGTAATTACTTATTTTACTACATTGAATTCTTATCTTCAGGTGCATATTTTTTACAAAGATGTAATTTGAGTACGATATCTTCTTAATTAAATTGTTGAATTTAATTTAAAAAATTTTGTTAATGGCTATTACCGTTTTAAATCGCTACAACACTATTTAAAAATCAAGTTACTGATAAAATATTTTAGAAAATATTTGTAAAGCTATCGTTCAAACAAATGGCGGACCGTTAACAAAATAATGTTGAGGGTGATGGGAAAGGAATTTGGTATCCCTCCCCGAAAATATTTTCAAAACCTTAATTTATTAACTATAGAAAGTTATTACATTATAGCTCCTAAATTTTAAGACTCAAAATCATTGAATGAACTTTTCTTAAGTGCGTGTATCTTATTATTAGATGCTTTATATTAAAAAAGGTGGCTGGAGGGGTTCTCCAAGAAGTCTTTTGAAATTTGACCCTTAAAAAGCGGCTCAAACTATTTTTTTTTAGTAAGGATACATGTTAATGATTTTCAAAATGTTTTAGAGGTCCAAGCTCACGCAGTCCGCCAGCTGCTGACCCTTGGTTTAAAGAATACTTCAAACCATGAAAAATTATACTTTATGTGTCTTCATAACCCAAGTGGTTCACCAGAATTCACAACTGAATTGCTTTTTTTTTCCTCTACTGTCGAGGGAAAAAACGATTTAGTTGAGATTTCTAGCATACATTTCTTTTTTTCTACGTTAGCATCTCATCGGTTAGGCAAATTTATTTGACTGATCTCTTTGGAACCCTTTCTCTATTTTTCACGCAACCGCATAAATATTCTTCCTTGAAATATAATATAACTGCACCTTTCCTATCTTTTTGTTACTTCCGAGAGACCCAAGTGACATCAACACCAAATGTGAATGCATCACCCTGGAGGGCTCTTGTTGTAATGGAAGCGTTTCATAATTAAAATTAGGAAAATTATTTTATTTAACTGTGTTTTTATACCATTTGAATTAAAAATTAAACAAATTAATAAAAGATTGAAAGAGAACAAAATCACTCTCTTTACCTTAACCGGTACTTTTTAACCCTAATTTTACACTAATCATTTGAAATTAAAATTAAGCTAGTACAAAAAAAAAGCTAAACGAACAAAACACACATTTTACTTAGAGAAAGATTGCATTAAAAAGATATTTCATAAAACATTTATTAGACATTTCTTTAAAATTCCATGACTGTGTCCACATTTTTTGGATAAAAGCAAAGCCAAATTAAGAAATTTGAATGATTCTGCAAACTTAATACTTGTAAGAAATTTCACGATTCAGGTGGTCACATAATGGTGGTTAAGGTGGTCACATTCATCTTTGATAAAGAATATCACGACGTACTTGACTATTCTGTTTGATCATATTCTTTGAATAATTTTTTGGAACGTTCTGTTTACATTAATTTTTCTTCCATTATATGGAGAGTGTTAAAAATCAGTACCTAACTTAACGGTTGTGGAAACTGCGAAGATTACTCTGCCTTCGTCGTTGAAATTGAGTGAGGTAAGCTAAATATCCCATAGAATGTATCCCTCTTCGCACAACTCAAAGTGCATTTGTTATTGATTTTTAGTCAGTTTGGGTTGATTTATTTTGTGTTTTGTCCCAATCGTTAATTTGGGTAAAAAAAACCCAGTTTTTTTATTTTATTCTACTACTGATCTCCATCTTTTTAAAACAGTTTAAATTTTGTTTTTATCATAAGAGAAACATGAGTTACAACAAGTATTTCGAGATTATTCATATACCAGTAGTTTTGTCTATGTTTTATGGCACAAAAATCAAGCTATATAAGGAGGAGATGATTTAATGAGAATAGAGCATTCGCACATGACGTCAACTGGAGGACCAAAACAACGTTGCTTAGGATGTTGTTAGGTGTGGGAAATAGAATCATCCAATAGCAGCATTCGTACATGACGTCACTGGAGGACAAAAAAAATGTTGCTAAGGCCGTTGTTAGGTTCGAGTCATGTGATTGAAAATGCTCTATTCTCACTCGACTTCCAATTCTCATTAATGGTAAAAAATTAATTCAAGTGTTTGGGTTAATGCAAAAGTAAGCTAACACTAGCGGCTTCATGTGTATAAAAAAACTGCCGCCCCGCATCTCTTGGGAACTTTCATAATATGGAATCAGAATTAGAGATGGTCATAGAAAAAGAGGAACATTTTGTGTTATGTAACGTAATGACATGACCACTAAAAAATGGTCAGTTACAGGTTTCGATAATAAGTTAAAAATCATTAAAAGAAATTGGGGTTTGAAGTATCCTTCTAACCATAGCGGTTTGCCCACAATGTCCACAGTATTGTTTTTTTTTTTACATTTTGTACCATTTGTAGTTATTAAAATTATTTACTTGGATTTTCAGAAGATTATATACAGTCATCATACCACTCCAAGATGTTCCATCTCAGCTTCTTGCTGCTTTTTGTGGGTGTTTCCAACGGTGAATCCAATAATCAACCCGAGAATTTTAAGGAATTTAATTTTTTCACTGGTGGGCCACTTGATTATAGTGGATTAGACGACTCCGTTCTGAACAGAATAAGTCAAATTAGAAATGGGCTACCGGTTGATGACTTGACAGCTTGTTTGGTGGAAGTTATACGTGTAATTTAGGTAAGATTTTTTTGCTTTACAAAACACAGGGTGATCCAGGGATTTAGACCAAAGATTCTCAAACTTTTAGGCAATGCGACCCCTTTTTAGGTTGAGTAATTTACCCACTACATCATTATAATAATAATATTTTTTTTAAATCGACAAATAGTTGTCAATTTTTCACTTATAACAGTCGCGGGTAACTTGTTAATAAAATGTTTTATGGTTGGATGGAAAGAAGCATGCATTACCCAAACCCCATGCCTAAATCCTCCCACGTTTACTTATGTTAATACAAATCGTTCATTTAAATTGTAAATCAAATGACGTTACAGCCTAAGCTTTTTTTTATTTTCAGGAAATGATTTTTGAAATGCAGTAAAAGATTGTTACGAGAAACTGGTAAGTTGAGTTCTGAAAAAACATAATTTTAATATAAAGGGATTGTATTAAAAATACTGGGAAAAACTTCTTGGGGAGGTAGAGAACATGATACTTATTCCGAATGTGCATAGGAAGTCACGGTCGCGGATGTCATTGTGCAAGTATGCATGCAATAATTACAGGGTGTCGCAAAAATATTGCGAAAAACCATTAAGGGATTAGCATAAGGATTGACCCCAGAAATCGTGCCTTGTATACTGCATTTTTTGGGAATCCCTGAAAGTCATCAGGAAATATGAAATTCAAAAAGATTTACTTTACAGGGCAAGATTACCTAAATGTGACCAAAAATTAATGTGATTAAATGCCATGTACCAAGTTTTTTTTTTTAAGTTCGAATTCAGAAGTAAAATAGCTTTTTTTCCTATAAACCCTATCTCTTGAAGGTTTAGGTTGTACACGTGGTTTCACCCATTAAACTTTAAAAGTTGAGTTTTTGTGAAAGTTTTCGAGCCTCTCTGGCTCAGTGCGCGTCCTTGCGGGTTAACGTATAAAAATACAAATTTTTTTTTTATTTAAAGGAATAAAATTTTAGGTACACCCACCTAGCTGTATGTGCTTGGTATTTTATTTAATTATTTATACTGAATTGAAAATCGTTCTCAAATAATAGGGTAAGGACACTTCCCAGTTTGATGCAGAAACAGATTCACTTTGTGAAAAAGATGATCCTTTTGAGCAGGTTAGTAATTTTTATGTAACCGTCAACCTTTGCACTCTACTCTAATAAAATATTACATCCCCCATATCGTCTATGGGGGATAAAATATACTTCAATATATCATACCTAGTGTTCGGCACTAGTTAACTAGAACTAGTTGCAACTAGTAGTTAACTACCGATCAACTAGTAGTTAACTAGTAGTTTAACTACTTTTAGTTTAAAGTAGTTCAACTACTTGTTTAACTACTTTTTTAATTAACTACTAGTTAAAACTACTATCAAATTTTCAACTACTTTTAAAGAAATTTTTGTTTAAAATTTCAAAATTATTAAAACATTTTATCAAAATATACAAAAAAATTACACTGCTATTTATAACTACAGTGTCATGGTAGAGTTCTCAAATACCATAACCAGAATAGAAATAAAGGCCCGTTTTGAGCGAAGCATTAAGTTTTTTGTGATACAGATAAGAAAGATGTATTAGAATTTGGGCAAAAAATAGGTTATTAAATTAAATAGACTAGTTAACTAGTAGTTAACTACTTTGGGAAATAGTTAACTACTAGTTGCAACTAGTCTCAGGAAAAAATAGTTAACTACTAGTTGCTACTAGATTTTCCCAGACTAGTTAGTAGTTGGTAGTTAACTACTATTTGACCACTAGTTGCCGAACACTAATCATACCCCATAGCATGAATATTTCGACTCCTCATAGCGTGATCGTAAGTAGTGTATAAAGACACAGCTAAATGCAAATTAAATTATAATTTAATTATTGTAATTATAATTCCCATTTTCTCTTTTGGAACAATGGCAGGGAAGAGGCATTCAACATAATACAGTTGACACTTGTTCTCATGAGCTTGTAGAGTATACACATAAATAAGTTCTTAAAATCGAAAAACATTTAAAAGTGGTAAAATTATGTAACATTTTTAAACATTAAATCACTTTTCCTTCCAAAATTGCCAGGAAACATGAAGAATAACACCTCCCCACGTCTTATTCTTCATGATTTCTGATAAATTATTTCGGGTCAAAAGTGAAAAGTATGGGTTGTAGAGGTACAGTATTTTCAACACGCTTTTAAAAAACATTTATATACTACTTGTTCAAACCCTTTGTGTACTGTGAATATATTTATTTACGCCTATTAATTTTTTTTTTTTAGTACAGATACTTGGTCCGAAATACCCGAGCCTATTTCGTAAGTATACCAGTTTAATACTTTTGGATAGGAGAGAGCGCGTTGCTTTGGACAATTTTTTTGCACTTTAATTTTAACGGCAATCATTTAAAATGGATTAAAAATTTCATAATCAGGTATAGATCACATTCTTTACTACTATGTAATTAAAATTTGGAATTCAAATTATGTGCTTATTAATAAGTTGGTTTTTTTTTTCAGAACGTTTGTGGTAGAATGAATGCATGTTCTGATGCAGACCTAAAAGTAGCAGTAAGTATTGTTTATTTATAATTATGCACTCTAAAAATTTAAGTGAAATATACCAAGCCTTAACACATTAGCTAAATTTCATGTCATGTTTTAAACGTTCACTGCAGAAAATTCCATACACTTTTAAAAATCCATAAAATCTAAAAAAAAATGACTGAATTAAAATAAAATTTAGCGTTGGCATTGGTTGGTAAAAACCAGTCCAAACTGGTCACTGGGTGCTCAGGATTCTAGTAGATGGTGAAAAAATATCAGCGTTTCCTGAGCCTATGACGTCACTACGCGAATGCAGAAACTTCGTAAGCAGAAAGCCGGTCGGGTTGCTAGGAGGAGTTTCGGTACGCAAATCGTGATAAAAAGGCCCTCTATGTGTATTCATGGGTCTAACAAAATAATCCTATTTTTATATTGACGTTCTTAATTTCACTCAAAATACAGACACCGCACTGGGAACTACTTTGTTAGTGACGTCGTAGGGTCAGGAAACGTTGATGTCGCGTATAGAAGCTAATTATTTTATTTGTTGCAGGATTGCATCATTGATGAAGTTTTAGATCCTCGTCTGAGAAATCATCGTTGCAATGAAGGTTCATACAATTCTAAATACGTTCGAGGTAAACTTGATGAATATCGTCAATGCCTGAAGGTAGAAGGCAGGAAAGGTCGAAACGGTCCAGCTGTTTGTAAATATTTAAAGGGAACAGGAGGAACTAGAAGGCAGTAGAGGTATTCAGGCTCGAGTATGTTCGTTTTATAAGTGTAATAGATGTATTTCTGGGTCTCAACCATAAAACTTACGTGAATGAAACATCAGTGTAAAATAAATAATTACTTTATTGAAAATTTAGTTAAGTAATTTTTTTTACAAAATCGTAAGGTGTGCTGTTTCCATCCCATGCTGCATGGTAAACCGGAAAGTTCTGTCGTGTTTGGGAACGTCTGCATATGTTGTAATTTTTACCACTCTCCCCTTATTTAAGACCAATATAAACTGTAACATTATCTACAATCAGTTTAGCATCTTCACTTATTCTTGAACGATCGTTTCACTGGTGTAAGAACCCCTGCTAAATGCGCATGTGTTTGGACTTAATTTTTGCTGTTTTTGTAAAGTGCAGTAAGATAAAAACTGGAGATAGAACCCACACGAACAGCCACTTGCTATGCAATAGGGTGGGTCGAAAAAACGCTTTTTTCGAAATCCGCTTTCGGGTAGTGCGGATTTTTGGCCAAATGGCTTCAACAAAACGTGTAAACGCAAAATTTCGCAAATTTTCGCATTTGAAAAAACGCAAAATTTCGATACGTTTTTAAAATTTTATCAAAAATCAGTTTTTTTGAATTTTGCTTTGCGAAACTGCATATGTTTAGCCAAATGACTTCAATAAAACGTATAAAAAATTTTACATCGATACAACAATTCCTTCCGGTATAAACTTGCGCCCCAAAATTGGGAACTGAAAATGAGAAAGTCATTTTTCAAATTTTTTTTTTAAAAATTCTAAAAAATCAGTTTTTAGAGTTTCCGCTTTCAGGTAACATGGACATAAAGCTAAAAACCTTCGATAAAACGTGTAAAAAATTTCATCTCGATTGAACAAATCCTTCCAATGTAAACCAGCGCCCCAAAAGTAGAATTTTTATCTTCACAACATTACTGTCATTTCCCTGCTGTGGTGTTTACCCCCTCGAAGCGCCGCATTCACTTCAACTAAAGCCCACTTCAACTAGCCGAAAAACATAAGACAGCAGAAATATGACCTTTCCCATGTCATTCAAATAATTGAGCTAATTGATTGTGGATGCAGAATGCCTTACAATAACTGGCTAAAAGATATTCCAAGTGAACCATTTTGAGGCGCTGCGCTGTGGAAGAGAACTTCCTGCCTGGGGAGTTCGCACCTGGCGAGTCACAGTAGAAGAAACGACAGTTTGTGAAGTTAAAAATTCTACTTTTGGAGCGCTGGTTTACATTGGAAGGAATTGTTCAATCGAGATGAAATTGTTTACACGTTTTATCGAAGGTTTTTAGCTTTATGTCCATGTTACCCGAAAGCGGAAACTCTAAAAACTGATTTTTTAGAATTTTTAAAAAAAAAAAATTTGAAAAATGACTTTCTCATTTTCAGTTCCCAATTTTGGGGCGCAAGTTTATACCGGAAGGAATTGTTGTATCGATGTGAAATTTTTTACACGTTTTATTGAAGTCATTTGGCTAAACATATGCACTTTCGCAAAGCAAAATTCAAAAAAACTGATTTTTGATAAAATTTTAAAAACGTAACGAAATTTTGCGGTTTTTCAAATTTGGGGCGCTTTGCGGCAATAGAAGGAATTGTCCTATCGAGCTGAAATTTTTAACACGCGTTGTTGAAGCCATTTGGCCAAAAATCCGCACTACCCGTAAGCCGATTTCGAAAAAAGCGTTTTTTCGACCCACCCTACTATGCAAGCATCCTAATACCACTGCCCCAGTGGGAGATTCAGTAACTTAAAAACTTATTATAACGTCTTCTTCCTTTTGACGCATGCGCATAAGGTATAATATAACGGTAAGGTAGGATATAAGAATACGGAAAAAACTTATATATTGAACATGGCAAATCTGATAATTTAAACGTTAAAAAACAAGCCATATATATATATATATATATGCGTATATATATACGTATGCAGATAAATTTATTTCGACTAAAAACACCATTTTTCATGTGTTCACGCTTTTTCTTAGGCAGATAATTATTTTATTCATCCCTCTGTTGAATTCTTTTTTCTATTAATTTTCTTACATCTGTAACAAAGTGTGGACATGTAGTCCCAAAATTAGATCGAGTGAAAGTTTTTAAAGCATACCTTTCATCATCTTGGATAATGTATTTCCTATAACATGACTTTTCAAGTGAAACATACATGTAGTCATATACCTCAAGGAAAAAAAACTCTTGACTTCTAGCACTATTGTTACGATTGTTGTGGGAAAGGATTTTTCAACTCAATTTTTCAGAGGTGACGGTAATTCACAAACGATGAACCAACATTTTGTGCAAAATATTTGTGGTTATCATTTGTCTTTGTATACTTCTTTTCAGAGTTTTGGTTTTTCTCCAGGACTTATGACTATACATGGTTTTAGTTAAGTTCCCTAAGCACAGTGAGACTTTAGTCACTTTGCTTTGCACCATTTCTAGAAGACTTCTATCTTTTTCGTTGAAGTCTCTTCTCTTTTTTTTCTCTCGGATTTTCTATTGTATCTCTTTTCTTGAAGAAGAGTTCAAGAAAAAACGCGATAACCGAAGTCAGACATCCTATAAACCAAATGATGAAGGTGCCTTTGACGTGTTCCAACTTCAGGCTTTGTACTTCTGCAGTGGACGACGTCAGACATTCGGAAAAGCCCGAGAACTTTCTCATCATCGCAGCTTGCAACCAACCAGATTCGTGTATGAAACGAATTCTAAAATCACAAATAGTGTTGAATCAATAAATACATAATGAAAACTATATTCCATTAAATTTATTTCAAATAATGGTTCAACTGTGTCTAATATTGTTCTTTTGTGAAAATTTTAGTTCAATTGGACTAATTTAAGGCGACTCTCAAACGCATTAAAGTTTTAGAATTTTAGCCCAAAAAGCCATTTCTAGGATTTTTAAAAAATATTTTGGAGATTTTACTTCCTGGTATAATGGAGGAGAGCCTGGGGTTATAGTCGGCATTCTGACTTTATTTTTTCCTCAAAAGAGCCAGAGCACTGAAATTTCGATGGTAGATAGGGTACAAAAAAATACAATTTCCACAAAAATTAATTTCAATCAGTTTCGAAGCTTTACGAAGGCCCTGTTTAAATGTTTTTCTTACTGATGAGTAATCTCTTTCATCTTTATTTTTTTTTCTGATTTGGTGAACTCGAAGATTGAATTAATGCACTGCTGATGACAGTTTTCGAAAGAGGGGTTTACTACGGTTCTATGCATGTATCATAACCTTAAGAAATGTTTGGATTGGAAATGTGGATTCAATTTTGTTTTGGATATTGCCGTGGGGTTAGTTGGCGCAGTTTGGTCTGGGGTGAGTTGGAATATCTATTAGAGTGACATCAAAATCAACAGTGTCTGAAGGTGTGCTGCTATTTTAACAAGCACATTTATCACCTGTTGAAACACCTTATATAGAGATGATAATAACAAAATAACAGATATTCAAACCTAGTCTACTTACACTTGATTTATTTTTGATATCGTTTCCTTTGGAAATTCATGTCTAAAGGCTAACACTTTCCACATGGGCCACAACTGTTCTTTGGAAAGTCTGTAGTTGCACGTAAGTCCATTTTCGATGCGTTTCAATAAGAATGTTCTCAAAACCATGCCGTCTGTGATAAGAGCATGTGTTCCTTGAGAGACATAATTCATCCCAGTAGTACTCAGGTTTTTATACGTCAAGATGGACTCTGATGGATTTGCCTGGACCCTTCTGAAAATGGAACGATAGACTTCTGACGTATCATCCTAAAAAGAAAGATTAACAAAGGTATATTATTTCGACAAAATTTTAGAATCTCATCACATATTTTTAACAAAGATGTAATTTGAGTACGCTACCTGAAAGACATTGAAAGGCCATCGTTCAAACGAATGCCAATTGTTAGCAAGAAAATGTAAGGGAGATGGGTCAGAAAATTAGAAGAAGGAAGTACTTTATATTATTGTTAGGAGCTTTATATTAAAAATAGGGGTCTGGGGGGTCCAGGAATTTTTTGAAATTTGACCCTTTAAAAGCGGGTCCAACTCATTTTTGGTGTGCAAGATTGAATATTCAAAATATTTGGCAGTCCAGGAAATAACCTCAAGCGGTCCGCCAGTTCCCGACCCTTGATGTATCTGTTTAAAACTAATATTCAAAACGATTGTTGGTTGTAAATTTCACATACTTAAATCAATGAAACTTCAATTTACTTTAAAAGCAGCATGTACTGAAGAATGATGTTCTAGAATAGGCTGCACGCTTTTATAGGCATCCAAATCTTCTAAAGAATCAATTTTTTGCTCCTTCTTTATTATTAGCTTTGTTAGAAGCATGGCACTGAAAAATAGGCATATTACGGTAGCTGAAAACATCCATGTAACACTTGAAAGGGTGAGCAAGTATCCATCTGGTCTTTTAAATCTTCCTATAGGAAAAAAACGCTTTTGTAGAAGTTACGTAAGCTGTCCACTTCTGGCTTTGATTTGTAAACTAATGCTATTAAAACGTTTATCAAATATGCAGCTAAATAGTACCTTTTTGAAGAAGAGTGCTAATAACATTCCAAAACGATGTGAATAAACTTTGTTTGAATCTTCTGTATGGATTATCGTATGATGCAATGTATCCCTCTATGAAGCAAAGGACAACTACGGTGAAAAATAGCAGAAACCACACCTGAAATTATAAAAAGTTATCTTAACTAATCGGATTTTCCATTCGTTTACTGCTTTTTTTGCTGTTTAGTCTACTTTTTTTTTAAAGAGAGCTTTTCAGCTAACAAATAATATAGTAATTAATTTGTTCAGTTTAAAAATCATAAAATTTTGATCAGAACACGTGTAGAAATTATGGTCCGTAAATTATTAAGCTTGGAGAGGAGTTCACAGTAGTATTATTGTTTCTCCTAAAAAAGTACTGCTTAAAGATAATAATTATACTGATAAGACGCTAAAGTTGCCAAGGTTATATTAATGAATCTTATATTGACTATTGCGACTTGGCGACCAATGTATAAGTCTACTTGTCCCCTAGCTCCCGTAAATTAAAAATCTTTTCTGCATTTGCATTTATGTCGTTCTTGTTCCGGGGAGGCAATCCTCCACAAAAAAGAACCTCCGCCAATCTGTATTTTTTCTAGTTTCGACAAAAAAAAAACCGCATTAAGATACTTTGAGAAATATTTAAATAATATATACATACGCCATGAGTGAACCCACTTAACACGTTGAATAACGACATTTTCCATTCAAATGTTGGTGCAAGAATTTCCACAGCGTCCACATATAGTGGAACCGACATCTCAAAATCTTTAAACCGGCTATATGTTAAAGTAAATGGTCCCAAGGCCAGATCAACTTCCTAAATAAGAAATCACACTTTTTCAGATAATTTTTCTTAAAAATAATAATTCTCTGATAAAGATAAAACAAATCAAACAATAATTTATTAAAAAATTGCTTTTAAGTAGCTTTTCTAAATGAGTAGACTAAGTTGTGGTAGATAACCAACATGTGTTACAGTCTTTTTTAAAAGTGCTACTACCCGAAAATGGCCTGACATTTGTACAAAATGTACTACATTTGGATTCATATCCACAGCTAGCCTTGTGACCTTAACACCATGCTCACATTTAAAAAATTACGATGTTTTATAAAAAATAAAAGTTAACAAGAGGGCATGTTTATTAAAATATTTATTAATTTATTAATATAAGCTATTTCGTTTGTTGAAATTTTTAGTTTTGATACAGGAGACCGGGAAAAAGGCATCTGTTTATAAATGTAATCCTCATGTTTGAAAAATGGTATGAGTCGAAAAAATTGCAAATTGACTATTTGTGCTCAAGAAAGTCTCAAAGCTTTGCTCTACCACGGCTTACTAGATCGTACTTATACAGGCTAGCCGAGTACGGAAATCATTGCAAATCCAGATGGCAATACTGGACAAACAGGCAAAGCATATCCACAGTGGAAGGCGGTGGGTGATATAGGTAGGTCTTGTATCGCTCCAAGCGGGAAAAGTTGTCAAATGGTTTTCATTGTTTAAAACTCGGCTAGCCTGTATAAGTATCTAGTAAGCCGTGGCTCTACACTACAGTGAGAGAGAGAGAAAAATAACTACTCCCTATGAGCAGATATAAGCCCCCTGAATTTCACGGAATCGATGTCCATTGATTGTATTTTTATTTCATTTGAAATTTAAGCTAATCTGTCTTTCTTTTTTTTATTCTTTGTGATGTAAACTAAGCCACAACAAAATTTGTATTTAATTTTAAAGTGTTTTTAGTGTTTCCTATCCAGTGAATGTTAGACTTCATTGATATTCATTAAGCTGCTTTAATGACTCTTGCATAACAATTATGAATTTTATTTCCCTTAATCCTTTTTGTACAGAAAATTGAGCAAAAATATAGTAATTTATTTGTCAATTTAAGTGGTTTTTGAGATTTTTCGACTGAAATTTCACAAGTTTGATAAGAGGTATAAGTCCCCTTCAACATTTATTTAACTGTACATTGTATCATTTGTGATTATTTTTTCAACGATTGTTCTGTATTCTTAATATACTCCTGTATTTACAGTAAAATTTTGGTGGTTATACAATAAAAATACTATTACTTATATATTTTTCAAACTAACGATTCAATTCGCATTGCCCTGATTTCAGCCTGTTTATAAACCATGATAACTCACATTTCTCGAAAGCATTCCCAAAAGTCCTGTCCATCCTTGTGGTCCTTTCATTCCCCAAACATCCTGAGGATCTCGGTAAAGGGTGAATCTGAACAAAAATTTTAAAACACGAGTTTTTTTTTTTTTAATTTTGAAATTGTCCACTACAATTGAACGTAATAATAACAACAAAAACAACTATAAAAATAACAATATCAACAACGAGAAAGGGAGTAATTTTTCACCATAACCACTGGTTCGGGAAAATGTTTGGAAACTCCAACTCTCAAGCGTCACCTCCAGCCATGGACCGGTTTCGTCCTTGTTAGGACTCATCAGCACGGCATAGGAAGGTAACGCAAGAGAGAGTATACGTCGGTAACGGGGTACCAGCAGCGTAAGCTGCTCCTGCCCCGGCAGCGGTCAAGCCTCGGTAGGCCCTCATTGGCTATGACACGCAGTAACGCAAGAGAGTGGAGGAGGGCTTTTAGTCAAGCCGACTGCCGACTAAAATGGAAAAAAGTGGTGACCATTGAGTAGTCTACCACCATCTGCTGGAATGAACTGCGCATTCCCAGGACAGTTTTAATTTCCAAAGGCAAGTGTGAGAAAGGGAGTAATTTTTCACCATAACCACTGGTTCGGGAGCTGGAGGTGACCCTTGAGAGTTGGAGTTTCCAAATAGCAACAATGATAACAGCAGTAACAATAATAATAACAATAATAATAATAATAATAATAATAATGGGCACCCTGGTAAGGACCAGAAGACTTCCCAAAAGAATATGTTAGTTGGGAACAAATGCCATAAGTGAATACAATGGGTTCCCCAGAACATTTGAACAAAACCCTGGAAATTATTATATTGGGAATAAAATAGAACAAAACTTATTTTTAGTTGGGCGTGTACAAACTTCAATCTATTACATTGCATGCTGAAGTTTTGTTACTTAGATCCATACACGATATTTTCACGAAAAAAATATCTAATATTTTTTTTATGCATCTGAAGTCGTGAAAAATACTTTATGACAAAATGTTTACTTACGTAACGTTGACTTTCTGTGCTATCATTTCAAAAGCCTCAGCCAATGGTCCGGACATAACAATTATTCCATTCTCATTTTCTAGCTTCAGAAATGGGAGATACTGCAGAAACAAATATTGTCCGATAAAAAAATTAATGTTTTATTGTAATCTTATATGAAATAATAGTTTTTTGATGAATAAATTACATTAAAAATGCTTATCATTAAAAAAGGTATATTTGCTATTAGTAACCTTTACAAAAATTAATTATGAGTTAAAAAAAACAGAGAAACTGTGATAAATATACACCGTTAACTTTAAAGTTTTACAGCTTTAAAGTTAGTTTGTCTTTTCTTTGCTTGTAGTCAAATCTCCCTCTTGAAACCTTTTTGCAAAGTGCATAACGTAATATGTTGTTGTCGTTACTGATCTTGAAATAGTTGACTTTGCGACTTTTTTGAGCAACGAAAAAAGAACAAGTCTCATGTCTAAATCTTTGTATGGCAGGTGTAAAATTAGTAAAAAAAATGATTGTGCCGTGTTTATAGGATTCCTTCTTAAATATAAGTTCTCTTAAAATCGGATAGGTTAAAAAATAGCTTTCATCTATAATAATAAAAGAGCTTTACCACTCACTCACTCACTCACTCACTCACTCAGCAACGCACAGCAAAATCTACCGGGGCTAAAGACTCGAAACTTGGTAGGGTCGAAGACCTTATAGTGTATACGCGCACTAAGAAGGGATTTTTCAAAATATCTTTTTTCTGACCCACAGGGGGGTTTGGAGCGTTTTCAACGTTTTTGAGCCCAGCGGCGTCCAAAATGACCCCAGATCTTCGTTATTTCGCAGGAAGGTACCTAGCAACAATATCTAGAAAGGCATTTTTCAGATTTTGGATATTCGAATTTTAAGAGGTCTGAAAATTCCAAAACCCCGTTTTTGCTGAGCATAAGCAAAGTTTTACATTTTCAAAGAAAACAATACCGAGAAATCGATATTACGAAGTGAACTGTTGCTAATACCTTCTTGAGAGTATTTCAAAGAAAGTAATTTCTGGATTTTTCGATATTCCATTCTGGAAGGGGTGCACGGAGGTTTGAATATTTATTCCCGTTTTTAGTTCTTGCATTCTAGCATCCACATTATTAATAAGATTGTTATGAAATTTAAGCATATTGTTCCTCATACAACCAGGAAGGTTTGCGAAAAAGAATTTTTAAAATCAATGCATTCCAAGCAGCTTTTTTCGGCTCTTTTCTAAATTCTTATGCTTAGCCTTCAATTTTAAATTGGTAACGATTATTGCTCCTTACAGATGATGCAAAACCTCTATTGTTGGAAATATTTATTTGAAAATGTTTTATAACAGGTGAATTTTTTAAAACTCTGATAAATAAATAATTTTTGAAGATTAAATAATTTTTTTATGATAACCAAAAACCGTTCCACTGAAAAATTTTATTCTTTTTTCTATTTAATCAAATTTAAGTATTTCCAGCAAAGTTCAAATTAAACAACATTTTATCAGAGGCATTTTATCAATAGTTGGTGTCGATACAAATGAAGTTTACTTTTATTTCATGTTTGAAATTTCTTTCAATGAATGAGTTGGTTATAAATCAATAAAGGGGGGTTCAGGGGGTCTCCCCCTGATTTGAAAAAAATTCTCACTATTAAAAAATGGTTATAAACACTTTAATTCTAAACAGTTTTTAAGGTTTTGTTTAACATCTTAAAAAAGTATGTGTATTGAATTATTTTTTATTTAAAATTTAGCTAGATGAGACGGAAATAAGTTTTATCTATATAAATTGGTGTTGAATAATAACCTTTATTGTGAAGCGAAGGCGGAGAGATTTGTATCAATTATACATTTATACGAATTGCAGAAATGGATGGAGGGAGCCAAGGGCATTAAAAAGAAAAAATAAGGGGGGTTCAGAAGGGTCCCCTGACTTTTTCTATTTTGAAAAATTACTCTTTAAAAACGGGGATGGGGATTTCACACATTAAATCTAAACAGGTTGTATTTATAAAGGGTTTTTTACATCTTAAGGAAGTAGTATGGCCTCAAAAAGGAATTCTAGCAGGAAGGCAGTTGCATCTAAATGACGCCTCGGAAAGGAATACAGTGAAGAAAATACTTATTTATTTTAACTCACAGTTTGGTTAGCCTTTTTTCCCCCGAACTACGGCGGGCATATCAGCTAGTCAATACTAAAACTTTACCACTATGAATTTTTTAAACAGCCATGGTTACTAATATTTTTTTTTTTAAATTTAACAAAAGGTTAAATTAAAAATAATGGTTGTGTTTATATTTTGGGTAAGTATTCCCATTCAGTTCACTGGGTAGTGTTCGGTTTGCATACTTGTATATATGTAGCATGGACTTTTGTTGTTTGAATTAAACTGTTCAATTATACTATGAAAGATATTTCCTGCTGGCTTCCAATTATGCTTCACGCAAATGGTAATTCATTTAAATATTTTTCTCTGCCAATATTATCATACATTTTGTAAATATCGTTCCTTGAGTCGACTTAATTTAAAATAATTCATTCAACATTTTTTTTTATTTAATTTACACATCAGTGTTTTCCATAAACAATTTCGCTTAAATTTCTAATCTGCATACACGAAATTTCCAATAGTTGCGTTTTTTACCACATCTGCATACTAAATTAAAACCCTGTTTCAAATGAATCCTTGCAACATACTAAAAACTGTGTAATTCCTTTATTGCAATAGTCCAAGAACTGGCTACATGAGAATTTAACAGGATAAAGACGTAGATCTGAAAGTTATATATTTTGAAATACCATTCTATGGAAGTAAAATTCGGTCGGTCAGCCTGAGCAAAGCGGTTGCGTTATCCGTATGGTAGCTAATTGAAAATCGAATTTTCGGCCTTTTTCCATAAATTTTGAAATAGCAGCCAGACGTTGAAGTTTTAGAATAAATATTTATGTATATGTTTTGTTACTGAATAAATTACCTACATTGCAAGCCCAAGTTTATTTATGTAGCTAAATATAGTTTCTGAGATATTTAACTGATTTTTTCTGCTTTTCCAATGAAATTTCCCCAAAACGCATTGATGTAGCCAAAAAAAAACCCAGGAATTTAAAGTTGTATATACTTTTATACATTTTGTAATTATCGCCTTGTGGTGGCTCATCATATTTAAATACTCCATTTAAATTACTGTAATACTAATTTACATTTACTTTACATTGAGCAGGCGGAATTCATTTCTAAAAATATCCACCCCCCCTAATAATGCCTAGTTAAGTTACGGTACTTTTGAAAATTTTATTTCTTAAGTTTTTCTTTTCTGAAACTTTTAAACCTCTAAAAGTAATCTAAATAACAATGTAGTTTTTCCTGAATTTTAGTTTGAAAATCTGGTCACTATATCATTTCTTCCTTCAGAGCCAGCTTGTGGGAAAATACCCTGAATTTTCAAGTTAGAAATCCTCTTGATCCTATATTAAATTTTAAATATGAAATCTAAAATTTTAAAGGAACTAATTTTAAAATAATATTTGGAAAATACGTGTTAGTTACAAAAAACTTAACTAAGAGACTCTTATAATTGAAACATATAAAAGCTGAAACTTACTTCTAGAATCCCTACTCGAAAGTGCATGGCTTCTTTTCACAATATCCACCTTTGAACAAACACAAAAGTAAAATAAATTGATCAACCCTGGAATATTTCCCTCTCAGAGACTGAATGAATTTAAATAATTTTAAAATATCATAGATTAGCTAGTTTATCTCATTTTATTTATTACAAAAATTTTAGGTTAATTTGGTGTAAAAAATAGGCAAAAAAGAGGGGGTTTTGCAACTTTTGATGGGAAGGTGTGCAATAAAAATAAACCTAAATTAATTTTTCAGCATCCTGAAAAACATGGAAAATCCGTTCAATAAAATACTTCCATCATTTAATACATACATTGATTTCACATTTTTTTTCGTGTACCCAATACTTAATAAATAAATTTTAAGCAAATTTTAAATGTTCTAATTAAGTCATCAATTTATCCAAAACAACTTTTAGTATGAGTGAATACACCCAAACTAATCTGTGATAGATCACGAACTCTATTATACTTACGGTGCGATCCTTTAAACAGTGCGTGTGTGTAAAGTGTCGCTATTGCCTCCACATTAGTGTGTATCGAAAAAAAACCCCTTTTTTATATTTTGATAAAGTCTTAGCAAAAAAAAAGTTGTCTAAGGTGGCAGAGAGTACATGTGATTTTTTTCAGAATTTTCGGATAATATCTAGGGGTGCCGCAAAGCCCCCGAAGGTTCCCATGTTAATCCTATGGAGCGCGCAAGCCAAAAAGGCCGAAAATTGGTTTTTCGCCCCTCATTTCTACCCTAATCACACGACGAATGTCTTCACTCGAGTTATGGACCCTATATGATCTAGGCTATCCGAAAAAACTTGAATAATAGCCTAAATATCTATATTTCGTTGATTGTGGGCTCTTGGAAATACGCGATTTTCAACGAAATTTGAGCAAACAAAAAAACGTAATACAGATATTTAAGCTGTTATTCAAGTTTTTTCGGGTAGCATACTTCATTAATTCATATAGGGTCGTATGCAACCTGAAAAAAACTTTTTTAGATACACCCTACTCATATCAAATTTATTATAAGTACCTATATAAAATCTTTGGTACAAAATTTAAAGTGTCTTTAATAATTGATTTAAATATTTTTAAATTATTCAGGCAGAAAGAATTAACAAAAGTTACGATGCATATTTTAAAAGAAAATTAGAGAAGTTTCATTTTATAAAAAACTAGGTTGCTTACAAATACTTTCATTGGCACATTTTCATACTACCGTTGGGAGGTATTAAATTAAACTAAATTTATGGAATTAAAAAAAAGCTATAAATGTTAATTTTTAAGTAATTTTGAAATAAATTGGTAAAAGAAAATAAATTCTTAAAAGAGTGAAAAATACTCACATTTTTAAAATTCATCAAAATACATATACTCCATGTTCCAATTGCTTCTCAAATTTACTTCTCTTAATTTATAACTACTTATATCCATAACACTTTTACCATCTATTCTCATCCAATCTCTCTCAGTGAGAAAAAACTCGCCTGCTTCATGCTAGGGTTTGTTGCAATCGTATCGAAACGTGACGTCATGAGGGTGGGAAAAGAGATTTTTGTAGCTAAGCGACTACTAAACCGCAGCCATGATGCTAAAGGTCCTTGGCATGCCTCTGGTACTTACCTCTGAGTAAAAAAAAACTAACTGGTGAACATCAACAATGAGGTTTCTCTCCCAATAATCATGAATTAAAATTAAATGTGCGTTTTGTTGATTTGTCACGCATGCACTACGATTTGGAAACAAGTTGAGAAGCAACGTTGCTAGACAAATCACTTTTCCATGGTTTCTAGGGCTATGCATTAATTATAAAGGTAATAAATATAATATATAAGTATGAAGGTAAACCAAAAGGTAGAACCTTTTGAATACATTGGGCAACAACTTTTGACGAAGTTCGTGTAAAAATCATAAAAGTAGTCATTTTCTATTTATCTTGACATGCTAAACACGAATATTAGCACAGTGCTTAGAACTGACATTTTGCTATTTTTAAAACATTGCTCATAATAAGTTTAAAACTTAGCAGTGAAATTTAGAAATATATATTTAGAATGCCTTCAAGTATTCAACAAATGGATAAGAAATGTTATAATACAAATATTTCGTCACTGTAATACAAAATTTTATCGTAATTTTGATGGAAAATAAGCATTGTGTTTCGCTTGGATACGAAAGGTTTGACAGTATAAAAATGAACTCCGACAGTGTAAACAAAAAGCATCTTTGTAAAAAAAAACTGTCAAAATTAAGTTTAATACTGATTTTGCTTCGCAAAAGTCGTAGGTTGTCATTCCTTTTACTCACATGTTTCTATACTTATGCCAATTTCCACCTTCTATAATTATTTGTTTCTAATATTATGCCTACTTATGCCACCTTATCAGTTATTTTTCACGAAAAATATGCATTTTGGACCTTCCTTAAAGTTTCCTTAAAACTTCTCTCCTTCGCTTAAAGCTTCCACTTAGCCTTCTAGCTGTGGTGACTTAAGTATAGCCTGCATCAATTTAATCTACTCCAGGTGAAATATTTCGTGCACCTTATCATGTTGAAAATATGCATCCAGCTCACAGTCTATAACTTACTTGTAAATATTCTAATAAGGTACTTATAACCCAGAAAGCACGTGTGATATGGGGACGAACAATTTACAGTTTTGAGCTGAAATTCCTCTTGAAATAAAGTCTAATTACAAAAATGGACACATAATTCTTTTATTATTAATTACCTTAAAAAAATTGGTTCCAACATTTGTTTGAGTTAAAGTTTTTTTCATACCTTCAACCATCCTCTACAAGGAAGTAGAAAAACGACCGCATTTTTAAGAACAATGCTTTTCCATTTAAACTACAAAGGTATAAAATTAATAAGTACAGATGATTTCACACTCCTTCATCCCTAAGCTCAATAAGCATAGTTTTGAACTGAGTTATTTTGCTGTGCGCCATTTCCAGGAAAGACTCCGATCTTCTGTTGTAGTCCTTCGTCTTTCTGACCACCTGTTTCGCTCTTGCACCTCTTTCTTTGAAGAATAGTTCCAGAACGAAGGCGGTAACGGAGGTCAGGCATCCCAGAAACCAAATGAGGAACGTGCCTCTGACGTGCTCCAGCTTCAGGCTTTGGACTTCGAGAGTACGCGACATCAGACATTCGGAATAGCCAGAGAACTCTCTCATCATCATGGTTCGCAGCCAACCGGACTCGGATATGAAACGAAGTCTGAAATATCACAAAGGGATAAACCTTAGGGTGTATCGAAAAAAACTTCTTTTTTATTTTGATATTGCATTAGGTACCTGTGAATTTTTTCAAAATTTTCGGATAGTATCTTGAGGTGCCGCCAAGGTCCTGAAGGTTCCCCATGTTAATCCTATGGATGGTGCAAGCCAAAAAGGCCGAAAATTGTTTTTTCGCCTCTCATTTCTACCCTAATCACACGGTGAATGTCTTCACTCGAGTTATAGACCCTATTGTGTAACAAGGAAATGCGAGATTTTCAACGAAATTTGAGCACACACAAAAAACGTAATATAGATTTTTAGGCTATTATTCAAGTTTTGTGGGATAGCCTAGATCACATAGGGTCCATAACTCGAGTGAAGACATTCGTCGTGTGATTAGGGTAGAAATGAGGGGCGAAAACCAATTTTCGGCCTTTTTGGCTTGCGCGCTCCATGGGATTAACATGGGGGAATCTTTAGGGCCTTTGCGGCACCTCAAGATATTATCCGAAAATTCTGAAAAAATTCATTATCAAAATAAAAAAAAAGTATTTTTTCGATACACCCTAAAAACCTATACTGCATTATTATAACATTAAATATTTTCAAGTTACGTTATGGTTAGTTTATCCTCTCATGCTGCTATACTCGATAGCAGCAACGTTTCCTGAACCTATGACGTCACTAATAAACAAAGCAGTTCCCAGCGCGCGGTGTCTGAATTTTGAGTGAGAGGAAGAACGTCAATTTAAAAATATGATTATTTTGTTCAACCACGGCTTACTAGATACTTATACAGGCTAAGTCGAGTACGGAAATCATTGAAAATCCAGATGGCAATACTGGACCAACTGGCAAAGCATATCCACAGTGTTGAAGGCGGTGGGTGATATAGGTAGGTCTCGTAGCGCTCCAAGCGGGAAAAGTTGTCAAATGGTTTTCTTTGTTTAAAACTCGACTAGCCTGTATAAGTATCTAGTAAGCCGTGGTTCTACCCATGTTTTCGAGGCTTCCAATTATCGCAAACCTATCGAAAACTGCCGCTTTTGCCGCAAACCGCGTGGTTTAAAGCCGCCATTAGGGTCAGGAAACGATGCTGTCGAGTATAGCATATTTGTTCTTCTAAGTGGTAAGAGATTTCTAAGTCCAACCCTCCTCCACTCAAGAACCAATCAGAGCTCTCGCTCAAATATTGCCACGTAGGATTAGAAAGTATGCATAATTATTATTTCTATAAATTTAGTTCTTGATTAGTAAAAACACTGGTAACTGCAACTTACTATTGGGTGTGTGTGTGTGTGGGGGGGGTATATTCTAAAGTAAGGTGATGTGGGAAGAAGAATTTATTCCAATTTCCAGAACCTCGTTTCAATGTATCCCACCTCAAATTGAGCCCTGTATTATTAATTCTTTTCTTTTTTCGAATCTCCATTAGACTATTAAATGATAAAAATCAAGAGATTTATTTTAACAAAATCACTACTGTACTTACACGTGATTTATTCTTATTATCCGATCCTTTGGAAATCCATCTCCAAAGGCTAGTACTTTCCACAGAGGCCACAGCTGTTCTTTGGCAAGGCGATAGTTGCATGGAAGTCCGTTTTCGATGCGTTGCAATAGAAATGTCCTCAAACCCATGCCGTCTGTGATAAGAGCATGAGTTCCTCGAAAGACATAATCCATTCCAACAGTGCTCATGTTTTTATACGTCAAGATGGATTCAGAAGGGTTTGCCTGAACTTTTCTGAATATGGAACGATAGACTTCTGGCGTACCATTCTGAAATGAATGATTGATAAGGATATTATTATTTCGTGAAAATTTTAGTATTGCCTCATAACATCTTGAATAACCACTATACTTACAACTAATCAATTGTTTTATTAAGCTTGAAACAAACATTTCAAGCAATTAATATTTCAAATATTTTGACGTAATAGGTTTTCAAAAAAGAGCTTTAGTTGAGAAACGTAATCAAAATTAAGAATTGGTAAATATTTAATTAATGCTTTTTACATATTCATTTCAAAGCGATAACTTTTTGTAAAATTGCTTTAAATAAATGAAAAGAAAATATTAATTTACTCTAAATGCAGCATAGACGGAAGAATGATGTTCTAGAACAGGCTGCACGCTTCTATAACGACACAAGTCTTCTATTGAATCTATACTTTGCCCTTTCTTCAATAATAGATTGGTTAGAAGCATTCCACTGAAAAATTGGCATATAACGATAGCTGAAAGCATCCATGTAACACATAAAATGGTGAGCAAATATCCTTCAGGTTTTTGAATTCTGCCTAAAAGAAAAGAAAGGATATTATAGTTTAGTAAGATGTCCCCTTCTGGCTTCGATTTATAATGAGCTAAGATTATTAAAACGTTTCTTATACAGTAACCGCCAAAAGGTCCACCCAAACAATGGACATGGACAAACCTCAATCCTTGCGTGGGAGTATGCATAAAATATTAATATGACAAAAGAACTTTACTTCTTTTACTCATATCGTACCTTAATATCAAACTTTATTATCTCCATTCGGCAAACTTTGGGAATCGGCGATCGGATCGTTGGAGTAGCTCATTGATTGGTTTTGATCTTTCCAACTTGATGATGTCAGCGCTTACGAACCAATCAAATGAGCTTCTTCAACGATCCGATTCCCAAAGTTTGCCGAATGGAGATAATAGTGTTTGATATTAAGGTTCGATATGTATTTCTACCATGTACGGAAATTTGAAAATAGCCTTGTGGACCCATTGTTAGGATATATCTCTGTGCACCACGCAAGGAATCTGGCTGTGCAGAGTTTGGGGCGGACTTGTCTTGTTGAATAACCCTGTAAATCCAGTTAAATAATACCTTTTTGAAGAAGAGTGCTAATAACATTCCAAAACGATGCGAAAAGTCCTTGTTTGAATTTTCTAGAAGGATTTTCATGTGATACAATGTATCCCCATG
Organism: Tetragnatha montana; assembly: GCA_963680715.1. Lineage (NCBI taxonomy): Eukaryota > Metazoa > Arthropoda > Arachnida > Araneae > Tetragnathidae > Tetragnatha > Tetragnatha montana. The sequence goes on from OY796674.1 coordinate 20,311,041, forward strand.
TAAAGCAAAGGATGACTACGGTGAAAATCAGCAAAAACCATACCTGAAATTATAAAAACGTCTATTTTAAACAACATGAGGTTTCAAATTTTTGTACAGTTAGTCACAAAGTCTACCTTTAAAAACAGAGCTTTTCAACTGAAAATAATAATTTATTTCTTCATTTTAAAAATTCGAAAAACTGGACCAGAAAAACTATGTGGAAACTTCTTTATGTAAGAAATTAAGCTTGGAGGAGGATATAGTAATAGCATCATTAAAAGTACATTTTTATCCATACTTTCAATCGATTTTCTATGGTTCGTTACTTCTAAAGGTACTGCTTAAGATAATGATGCTACACTAATGAGCAATTACAACCCAGAAACTTTTCAATCTCGTTGAACATTAAGGAAGGATTAACTTGCTTTCATTGCAGTTATCAGCCAACTCTTTTGTGTTATAAAAAGAACGAAAGGTTACATAAATTTATAATTAATATATTTTTAAAAGTTAATTCATAGCTTTTTAAATTTCTTAACGTTTTAAACTGCCTTTTAAATGTATTTTTTGTCAACATATTTTATTTTTGTGTACTATACTTTTGTTAGTATTTTTGTTTTGTTTTCCCTAATATTAGATTTAAAACCACTAAATTTTAGAAAATAATTTAAGAATTTTTAAGAAATTTTATTGGACTGGTTAAACTATACATGTATAGTTGTAACGCAGATTGATATTGAGTACCTTTTTGCATTTGATTTTATTACTCAGAGTTCGCTAAAAAAATTAAAATAGTATTCACTCATTTAAGTGTTGTAGAACAATATAATTTAATTATTAATAATACTTGTACCGAATAAATTCATATTCCTTAAAATTGACGCAAAGAGAGAAAACTTTGTGAAATAAAAATTACCTACTCTATACGTGAACACAGTTAACATGTTGAACAACGACATCTTCCATTCAAATGTGGGCACAAGAATTTCCACTGTGTCCACATACATTGGCACGGACATCTCAAAATCTTTCCATCGGTTATATGTTAAAGTAAATGGTCCCAAAGCCAGATCAACTTCCTAAATGAGAAATCACACTATTTTTGCATAAATCTGCTTATACCAATAAGCAATACAAAAAATTTTAAAGAAATAAACTAATTCATGAACTTTTTTGTAACGGGATATTTATTTTTAAAAATACTATATCGATCTGAAAATACTATGAAAATACTATATCGATCTATATCGTTTGAACTGAATATTACATTATTAATGTTCAAGTCCATGAATGGTTAAAACACACAGTAATGGAGAAACGATAACATATTAAGATTTAAATTAGTCATTATTAGTCGATTTTACTTAAGTTTTTAAAAATTAAAAACATTTTGAAACCAAGAAACAAAAAAATTAAAGGCTCACAACGAGTAGATAAAAAAACATTCAGGGTGTTTGTACGTGGGATACATATTCACAGCAATACGCCCGAGAAACCACCATTATTTTTGAAATTATGGTGAAATACTCCCCCCGGTAACTTAGAACTAGACTAGAGGGCATAGGCGTAACGAAGGGGGGGTTATTGGGGTTGTAACCCCCCCCATTACATCGACAGTTTCTAAAACATGAAAAACTGAAAAATTTTCCTTCACAAGGAACTGTTCTTTTAGGAACTAACCAAAAAGGGCCTCAAAATGAATTTTTACACTACATTGAGAGACGAATTTTTAAAAAATTTCTGGGGGAGAACCCCCAAACCCCCCCTCTTAAAGTTTTACGTCTGCTAGTTTTACTGTGTTTTTCCCTTGAAAGTTAAGCCTCTTAGATGAAGTTTTCCCTTCGGAAGGTTTGCAAAAAAAAATTGTGTATATTATACCTATATTATGAGACACTTTTCAAAAGGGAGTTATATATTGGAGGGGTTGACTGGTCGGAGTAACACCCCCCATAGGTCATCTCTAGTTACGCCACTGCTAGAGGGATACGTTTTATGAAACTAAGAACTAAGTATTATAATTAAGAATAATTAATTTATTGACCTAAGCCTAAGCCATTTCCTTGTTTGAGGGTTTGAGTTTTTATGCACCAAGCCGAAAGACTGATAAAGACGAAAATAATTGGGATTGTCCCGATTTCACTGTGTATTTACTACTACAAGCCATATGATAGAGGTAACTCACATTCCTTGAAAGCATTCCCAAAAGTCCTGTCCATCCATGGGGTCCTTTAATCCCCCAAGTGTCATGAGGATCTCGGTAAAGTGTGTACCTAAAAAAAAAATTTAAAAACATAAATATATATTTTTTTAATTTTGAAATTTGTGTACATAGTTTACAGTTTACAATTAAGAGACATTTTTGAGAAATTCAATCAAGAAAGAATAATATACTACCAAAAAAAACCCATACCCGTTATTATGTTTATGTTTGTCACTTTTATTTTTGTGCTGGAGAAAAACTAAAGAGAATGTAATTTCTTCTGTCTAATTAATTATTTGAAATTTTTATTTAGTTGTAACATTCCTCCTGAAACTAAAAGATGGCAGCACGACAAATGATGAAATTAAAACTTCATTGCTACTTTATCGTGTTTTTCTTTTATACGATTTTAATCTCTCTGTATAAATTCCAATTAAAAACATTTCTTTAGGACTTCTCTTTCTAAGATTACACAGTTAAGTAAATAAGTAAAATTCTTTAACTATTCAAGGAGACAAAAAAACCCAAGGGGACCGTTTAAGAGAAAATAACCAAGTATAAAAATACACATTGATTTTATGGTTTTACAAGCAATTTTCTAAAAATACTATATATTTTACTTCGTTCTTGTAAATGCACAATGATGATGATCGACTACAACTACACTTAACTTTTTCAAAGTTCTATCAGAGAGAGTTGATATTTTTACTGTTTTAATACTGAAAAATATGAAAAGAATATCGAAATGGTATTGCAACTTGGAGCCATTTTTATTTATTTATTTATTCCACAGCCAAACAGATAAAAATCCAATTACATGGCTGGTAATACAAAGTAAAAGATACACAAAAAATCGTGGTGTGTCCTTTATCGTGTCCTTTTTGTTTTACCGCCAAACCACAAACAAACTGGATATAATTGTGAGATAATACACTTTAAATCTCATTGAAAGTAATCTTTACAGATGATAAAGTATTACTGGGTACTGTTACTGCAGAGAAACTGATTATAAATAATGCTGTAAATGCAACATTTGGTTTGTCCATACATGATGTCACGCTAGGAGGGAAGGAGGGGGTTTATCAGTCTATGACACTTTGTGACAAGGGGGAGAGGGGAGTAAGAATTGTGACATCCCACATTGAAAATCAGTGAAAAATCCAACAGCATTTTTTTTGGGGGGAGGGGCATGTAAATTACTCAGAAATACTAACGAGGTTATTACAAAAAAAAAATTACATGATGATTCAAAATTAGAGGAACATACTAATGCTATAAGTTGCTAGGAAAACCTATACTATTAGGAATCACACAGGCATTGGGGGTCGGAAACGCAACCCCAAAACGACCTGTTTTTTTTTAAGGCGGCATGTGAGGCTAAATAATGCTGACAGAAAATTAACACTGACTCCACTTCCTTCTACTCTTATTCTTCTGTGCTAAATTGTTACGAGACTAAATTGTTGTCCAAGAGAAATAATCCTTCAAAGAACATTTCAAAACTTGCGTAATATTTTAAAATAATTAAAATCCTTTGATAGGAAATTTAATTCAACCAGAATATTGACAAATACTTCATTATGGATTTTTAACATGAAAAAATACTTACGTAAAGTTGACTTTCTGTGCTATCACTTCAAAAGCATCTGCCAGTGGTCCAGACATAACAATTATTCCATTCTCATTTTTAAGCTTCAAAAATGGAAGATACTGCAGGAAACACGCTCATTACGAAAAATATTGATAGTGATTGAAATTTATTTTTATTCCACTAATTTATTGGAAAATTAATCAGAAATTTTTATTTTAATTATTATTAATATTTTATATGCACAAGGATAAAACCTAAACTGAATAAATTGTTTCCAGTATAAGAACATGGTTGTTAAGTAACCTACCTAAAGGGCTAGTTAAAAATGTGTATATTTCTATTGATAAACTGTTTGATAATCTTTATTCAATGTGCTATTTACGCAAGTAATTATTCAATTGTTATTTTTTTGCTTCAGCACTTATATTCAAATTATTAAAGTATAAGGCAAAAGAGAAGACAGATTTTTTAAATTCAGATTTAAACAATTTATTCAAATTCAGATCTAAATATTTATTCAAATTATTTCATCAAGACCACACCCTAACGCCTCTTTAGAAAACACCTTGTACTAGTAATTTTCAAAGACCAAATCAATGTCAAAAGACAAGGAATATTTTATTTTTGATCAAGCATAAAATTTTGAAAGACTTTAAAATTGTTTTTATGTAATACCTTTCTTAGTTAAGGTAAAAAAATGCTACTAAAATATTAGTGATTTAAATCTTAACAAAAAAGCTAAAAACTTACTTCACCAATAGCTACCCGGAAGTGCATGACTTTTTTTCAAACTATCCACCTTTGAAAAAAACACAAAAATAAGTGACTATTTCTTAAAAAACTTTTCTCTCTCATAGACTGAATGGCATCAAGCAATAAAAACCCTCAAAGATAAGCAAGTATTTCACATGTTACCAATTAGCCTACCAAAATTGAATTACATAAAACAATAAAATTTCAAGTTTTATGATTAGGAACTTGGGACCTAAAAGATTGGTTTACCTCAAACATTTGATCGGTTATAGTTTTAACGATGTACAAATTTTTATGCACAGTTTAGTTAATAAACAACTTAACAGTAAAATAACATTAAAAAGGCGATTATCTGTATAACTTTAATTTTTGGTGAAAAGTCCAAATAATTCGAGTAGGTATTTTCAATCACTCAAAAGAGAAGTGTATTTGGGTCATTTTCAAAATTTGCTTACATTTGCTGTCCCGAAGGTAAAACATGAAAATTAAGCAATTAATCATTATATTAAAGTTTCTGTTTGAGCTTTGATTTAAGTAAAGTAGACTAAATTAAATATTTCTAGCTTTTTATTAATAAAAAAAGCTGTAAAATTATGAAAATAAAGATTCTTAAAAATACTAAACTAGCCAAAAACGCTTGTCCTTAACGAGTTTCATGAAATTCAAAGTATAGAGTATTTTCAATCACATGACTCTGCCTAACAACGGCCTTAGCAACGTTGTTTATTCGCCAAGTGACGTCATGTGCGAATGCTGCTATTGGATACTTCTATGTCCCGCCCCTAACAACAGCCTTAGCAACGTTGATTTTGTCCTCCAAGTGACGTCATGTGCGAATGCTCTATAGTTTTTGTTATTTAATTTTTCTTTTTGAAAGAAAAAAACGATAAATATCAAAACTATGAACTATTAAAAGGTTGTGATAATTGTAAAAATTTATTTATTGAATTTTATATTTTTACAAATCAATAAAATATTTTGTCCCTCACTTTATACAAACGTTATGTTCGAATTTATTTTTAAATATAATTATATATTCCTTAAGAAAATGGCAAAACACATTTAAAACGATTGTTTATTTACTTTAGAATATCTTTCAACCGTTTTTTCATTCTTCCGCGCGAAAACTATTGTGTTTTCAACAAAATATTCTGTTGTCAAGGTAAGGTGTTTTTATTAATGTCAACTGCTCCCGTTACAGTAACTTTTAATATTAAATAAACTCTTTTTGAAATTTTCAGCCCAGCAACATAGATATTTACTGACTTAACTAAGATAGATATACATGGAGCTTTATTTTAGTGTCCCACAACGCAAGTATGTTTTATTCTGTTATTTTATTAAAATGTCAACTCCCGTTACGATCCATACTATTTTTTCTATGGTAAGAGATTCGACCATTTCTGAGCCGTTGATTTGGAAAGCCGTATTACTTCGCTTATTCTATTTCCGCTATTTAGGTTTATTTTGACTGATTTATCGTTTGCTTGTGTTTAAAATTGATAAACGAAGGATAAACAAATGTGTGTTCTTTAAAAATGCATGGGATTATGATAGTTTAAGTCAATTATTTTAGTTTTGTGTAATACCAGGGACATGATATTTTGTATTAGAGTATAATTTATTCTTAATTTTTGGAAAATGTGTATGACCAATAGCTATTTAAAACACCTGTGTTCATTTCATACAGAAATTATGTGGTTCGAAAAAATATTTTTTAATTCTGAAATGTCTGGTGAAAATGTCCCATTTATAGTAGCTAGTAAATATAAAAATTTCAAAGTAAGGTTTAAACTTTCTTAAGAAATGTACTTAAAATTTTGAAATTAATAATTTAGAAAAACAAAAAAAAAATTAGGATTTTATAAAGAGTTGTTTCTATTTTTATCCCTCCACCATTAAGAATTAAATCACCGACAAAGAATACTTATTACTTTCATAAGTTCTTAATTATCGTTGATTATGGGTATCACAAGGGACTCAAGAGTGTTTAAATTAAAATCATAAATAAAAACCACTAACGTAAATTATATTTATAAATTAGGCTGAAAATTTTAACCTTACCTTTTCGACCTTTACATCTTCTTAACATTATTAAAATTCGTAATGTGGCAACTGTTTCTCAGAGTTCATAATTTACTTTCGCCTGGAAGCAAAATCATCGAATGATATCAAAACAATTTGTTCAATCTCTATCCAACTGTATAAGCTCTGCCAATACCAACAGGTGAAAGTCAACAGATGCTATTTATTTTCCCTGTCTATATTCATTCATCAAAATTCAATGAGTTATGATAATTCGTCACGCCATTATGTTTTGGAAGTTAATCGGAAAACAGCGTTGCTAGATAATTCATCTTGCCTTGTTCTTATGGGCATTTTTACTCTATGAACTTGTATGATAATGAAGGTTAAGACTAAAATAGGTGGAGTGGTCCATATTGATATTTGAATGCATTGTTCACTGAAATAATTATACCTTTTGAATCCCAACATATCTGTTTTCAGTCAATATTTCGTGGTAGAATGAAAACATAACAAGTAGACTAAGGTAAAATTGTACATATGTTTTACCTTTCAATATGTAGAAACATATTAACAGTTAATAGGAAATTGTCTTACATTACTCCTCACTCATGAATTACTTACTAGGTATGGTATACAATGACAGAAAATCCTCGATAATTTCAATAATGTTTCATTTATATTTCAAACACGTTTTTAAAGTGAGATGATTACTCGTACTAACTAGGCAATAAAACTACCGTTTATTGTTAAGAACAAAATTGGCAAAATAGTAAAAATAAATGATATTTTTATTCAGATTATTGATGGGAATATTTTAAGTCAAAAAGTAGAATCAATGAATAGATATGTTCCAAACATCCATCTACATTGTCCTTAAGTGCTGGTATTAATCAGTAAACATAAATATTTAAGTTTAACAGCAAGGATCAATACAAGAAAGAATGACCAACAAAAGCCAGAATTTCACATGTTTTGGGGCGAGTTTTGGTTCAATTCTGTTAAATGTTCCATTAAATATCGCCGAGCAGTTTTAGATACTAAATATTCAAAAAAAAAAACATATTTTTTTTTCGGTCATAATTCGGTTTTCAGTTAGACTTTGTTTTATTCCATTAGTGTGCAATTTTTGGCAACATTTCGGACTTTTAGCGTCCAAAACAGCTTGGTGATATTTAGCTGGACAGATAACGGAATTAAAGATTTTAACAAACGCTTTCTGCAATTTAAATTACTGTCATACTTCTTGCAATGGTAGGATTGGAATGTTATCTATTTTAGGAAACAGCCTAAGTTATATCCTTAAAATTAGGATTGAATTAAGTTTTCTATTAAAACTGCTATATTTGCATCTAAAAACTTCAAAAACAATGTTAGATAGCCGGCAAAACTATTACAGTTACCTAAAATAATATAATTTGTATTCATAAAATCTTAATGACCAATAATTTCTATATACATAAGGGGTCTTTGTATCTCGTAAGACTCTCCTTAAGCCAAGCAATTTTCATGTGTGATTATGTAACAAAATAAGCAACAAGTCAAAGTCATCTCAGTTATTTACTAATAAATAAAAAAAGAAACTAAAATAAAAATAAATAAAAACACAACAAAACTAAAGAACACACAAATTAATACCCAGATCGATTACTCGCCAGAAAAGAAATAACACTCTTCGTTTATTCATGTTTATGAAACACGGCATTTTTGGGGGTTTACCTATCGATAGAATTTTGTAAACAGGAATATGACAATTTTTGTTTAATTTTGATGCTTTACAGTTGAAAAAATATTTTAATTTACTTTTCGAAAAATAAATTATTACATCATACAATTTTCGGGGTTTTACGCCCCTATGTTCTTCGCCATGTCAAAAGTGGTTCCCTTTTTAGCAATATAATTATTTTGATGCCATACATTAAAGTATTTAAAGCTTTAAACCGAAATTAATAGAGAAATATATATTGCATGTTAAATTGCAACTATTCATGTAGATAATTTCAAACATCAAAAATAATTTTTTTTTTTGTGAAACAAAATATGTAAGTAGTGTTAGAAAATGTCGAAGAATACTACTGCTTTTCTGAAAAGGGGGAGAGGCTATTTCAACGGATGTAAATTATATTTAAACATCTCCCTTTGGCACAAATTAATGAACATATCATAGAAAATAAAAAACTGATTCTTAAAAGGACCTTCCCCTTATATTTTTAGAAAAAATATGGTATCACAGACAATAGAACATTTGCAATCACCTGACACGCACCTAGCAACAGGTGTGTGTGTCCTGTCTACCAGCAGTGTCGTGACGTCATGTGCGAATGCTTCTATTGGAGTATTTGCAAACAGGTGCCCCGCACCTAGCAACCGCTCTAGAAACAGGTGTGTGTCCACCAGCAGTTAACAGTTAAACGGTCGTGACGTCATGAGCGAATGCTCTATCTATTACCATCCCCATACAATAACTGATACTTAAACCTCCTTACATCTATGCAAAAATGTATACTCCTAAAAGTATACATTTTTACTTATACAAATAAAACATACATACAGTATAACATACAGTAAAAGTTACATACAGTATACTCCTTTCATATTTTTAAAGAAAATTTTGATATCACTGACAATTTTGTATTACATGACAAACAAATTATCAGCAAACAATGATTAAAGGATTGATTATCAGTAATTTTCTTTTAGTATGCAGGCACACATAGGAAAGCTCAAACGTTGGTTGGTTGGTTGATGATAGTGCTTCATGGCTCAAGCCAAAATTTCATACAGTGGTGGACCTTCGACGTGCATTGTTGCGATGTTGCTTCCCGTTTTTGGGCTCCATATCTTTTACTCTTTTGTCAATTGCGTTCAACTCGGTTTCGATCCTTTCCACATACTTTTTCAGTTTGTCTGAATAGGTGGATTTCGCTCCTTTTTTGAGCTCCGAGAACGAATCGTACATGGTCAAGGCGTTCAAGATGACCCTTCCAGCCACTGGCATCGAAGACAGTCTCTGCTGCTCCAACGGAAGAGTGGGGATGCACTTCATAACCAATGACTGCAGTTGCCCGAATTCCAGAGACATTCGACTAAATTCGAGATCAATGGGGTGTTTTCGGAAGAGTATTCTGTAAAACGAAAGAGATAACTTTTTATTTTATTTTAACTCAAAGAATGTTTATAATTTGTTTAATCGAAATAAACTGTTCTTTTTCTTTTTTGTCCTCTTAGACAAATTCTTCGGGTAAAATTTATGTTTAGATAATTTTCAGTGAGAAAAAATGGGGACTATCAAATATTAAAGTCTTTGGCAACCCCCTGGTTCTATCATAATAATTTAACAGTTCTTAAATTTGAATCGAACACTATAAGGACGGATTTTCAACCTTTATAATTTTTTCAACTCTTTTACAACTATTTTGGTCTCACACAACACACTCAGAAGTCGCAATACAATCAAAACGCTTTTCATTAGAAGTGTTTATTATTGTGCTTACTTAGACCTTTCAAAAGTGTACGTATTTGAAGAGTGTTTTAATGATAGTCTCGACTGGGAAAAAATTCTTTAGTGGAAGAGATTCTTACAATAGATAATTAAACTATACTCGACAACAACATTTCCTGAACCCAGTACGTCATTACGCAGAAGGAGGAGTTTGCTAGGAGGAGTTTCGGTGCGCAAATCGTGATAAAAAGCGCAATATCATGGGTTTAACAAAATAATCATATATTTAAATTGAAGTTCTTCATTTCACTCAAAATTCATACACCGCGATGGGATCTACTTTGTTTGTTAGTATCGTCATACGGTCAACCAGTGGCGGCTCGTCGGTAGTTCAAATGGGGGTTCACAATTAAATTTTGAAAATACGATTAAGTAAAAATATCACAATTAAAACAGAAGAGGGGGGATGGAAGCTCATCCTGGATAAGCTGCAAGTTGTAAAAAAATGTTTATTAGCATTTCATTCATGTTATTATTGACTTATTTCCATTTATTTCATTTTTATTGTGGATTCACGTGCTCATATGATCCTATGGACGAGCCGCCACTGGGGCCAACTAACGTTGTTGTCTAGTATAGTTAAGAATAACGGTTAAACTCACTTGTTCCACCAATAGAGTGCTATATCACTCTGAGAAAAGAGACGTAGGCTGTGCAGGTAGTCTTGGTCCTTGATCTTGCTCTCATCTTTCCTCACAGAAGAGGACAGGGCCGCTCGCATCATCATGACGCATTCCTCCTTGCACGAGTTCTCTTCCGTCGAACTGTTCTTGATCTCTTTCAAGATGTCGTCGGCAACCCCGTCAGGGACGATGGACAGAATCTCGATGTCCAACTCCGTCGTTTCTTTTTCGAACCAGCTCACGACGGGCTTGAGGAGCTGGACGTCCTTCTCGATGCAGCTGTAGATGTCGTCCAGGAGCCTCTTGGAGCTGTCCACTTCGTAGGCTGTGCAGAAGAGCCCTATGAACAATGTCACCAGATTTTTTTTTTTCAATTTAAAAATGGCACTGGTTATTTCCACGAAAGTAACAACTAAACTCTACTCTAATCTCGCTATTTTTGAAAAATTACAAGTTAAATTAAAGCAAAATAGTACTCAAAAGTAGCAGCCAGGAATCGGACCGGGGACCATTGGGTTACTAGCCGCACACTCTACCACTAGGCCGTCGGTACTGAAGCCAGGATTGATAAATAACATAATTTTAATGTTAATAACAAGATCCTAATACAGAGCATGTTTCAACCGTCGTGGAAATAACCACTTTGTTTAAAAATTTGGGCAATATAGAATAGACTATCACATACAAGAGGTTTTTCAGAGGTGCAGAATGATAAAGAAAAAAAATATCAGATGAAATAGAAAGAGATAGAGAAGGTGTGTGCGGGTACGTGTGTGTGTGAGAGAGAGAGAGAGAGAGAGAGAGAGAGAGAGAGAGAGAGAGAGAGAGAGAGAGAGAGAGAGAGAGAGAGAGAGAGAGAGAGAGAGAGAGAGAGAGAGAGGTCGGCCAAACTTTTTAGACACTAACTCCATATTTCTACTATAGTTTGAAAAGTAATTAGGTAACCAAATTTTCATACTGTACAAAGAGGGACTGGGGTCCCCTCCCAGAAATTTTATATCTTTCTCTCTTAAAAATAAAATTTCAAATGATTTTTTAGCATTTAAGGCTATTTGGGTACAGATCATCTTTTTTTTTGCAACGCTACAGAAATTTTTAGCAAAGAACCAGTACAGAAAAAAAAGGAAAAGAGAACCGAGTATAAAAATAACTTTTCACTGATTAAAGTGTTCAAAAATGTCAAATTTTTTAAACTTTTTTCTATGTGGAACTTAAAAAAAAGCTGGGCAATGGTTTGGATATCAGTTTAAAAGCGGGACAATGGTGTGACGTTAAGCCAGTGGGACAGGGAGCGAAAAAGCGGGTCACCTTACCTAAGAACGCACAGCCTGATGCCACGTGCGCGGCGGGGCCTGCCCATGGGTGTTCCGGGAACCAAAAGGCACCCGTGGTTGCAGAAGCGTCGAGGGTCGAAGCCACCAACCTGAGGACTGTCGATATCTTTGAAGTAGAATCGAGTCGGTAGATGTTACTTTTCAACATCTCTATCAACACCTCTCTATTGGTCTTCCAATCCTCCACGCGCTTTTTGAGCACTTCGTATTTCTTCAGATACTTGGGTTCCAACTGATTGATGGTGTCTTGTGTTTTTGTACTCTGCTTCGTAGAGTCACTATTGAGATCTTTAGATAAATCATCAAGCAATAGTCCCAGTCGTTTGAACTTTTCATCTAGGTTATGTTCATATTGGTCGCTGACCACCGCTTCTTTAAATGATTCACTATTAATTAGAGTACTCAAGGATGAGTTCCTGCTATGTTTGGTCTAGAACATAAAATTGATATTCATTTTTGGAATTTATATTTCTTAATCAAATCAAAACTATAGTTATTCTAAACTGCACGTATTCGGTAATTCAAAAATTCATAATGGGAATAGGTTTTGTCATTGTTTATTTCGGTTACCCCCTCTTAAAAAAAAACTATAATTTGTTGGAAAACCATTATCTGCTCTGTGTATTTATTTTCTTTTTATGAAAATTGTGGTTAGTAGTTAGTTTTATTTAATTAGTTTAGAATAAAGAGAGAGAAGGAGGAAAATTTATTCCAGGATCTTTTACTGATCCCTCAGCTCCACATCTGTCTGTGCACTAAGATCACACACAAAACATTGAACTAAATATCTTAAATTAAAATTTAAAGAAATATAAGCTATGATGTAGTAAAATTATTCAAACTAATTTAAGAGAGAACACTCGCTAAAATTAAATAACCTTAAGTAAGTCCCCATAAACAGTAAAATTAAGGTCATTAGTTTTTAAGTTGTTCAAGAACGGAATTTATATGGTTTTTAACAGCCTCATTTCATTCACAAAAACTTTTTAAAACTTCATAAAATATATCATTACGTTTTGTAAATTAAAAACATATTTTTATGATGAAGTTATCAATAAATAAGTATTCATTTGCCTAATGGAGTAGGTAAACACAGAACATTTTTAAATATCAAGATATTTTTACCTGGTTTTTCTTTTCACCAGTATATTCCATTTTTGATGTGACTTAAATATCTGACTACAATGAATGATTATGAACTTGAGCACTAGTGATTGTATGGTTGAACTATCGAACTTTATATCATACGAACTGTTCATATCGAAAACGGTTTTTAGTTATCTTCTCCTTATCATTTTAAAACTGATAATATCAATAGAAACAAGTATTTTTTATTCTAAAACTGGAATTAGCATCATTTGCATTGTTAGTAAAATGTAATTTTACTTTTTCGCAGTATAGAATCTTACAAAGATATATCCTTCTTTAAATTTAAAACCAAAACCAGATTAAAATATTGATTTTTAGATGTTGTTTCCATTTAAAATCAATACCGTTTCCATTTTGTGACTACATATATACAGGAAGTTTCCGAAGACAGTTTCCAAAATGGAATAGTATCCTAAAAAAGGTTGGGGGAGATATTATTCTCCTAAATTTTCATGATATTTCTTTTAATATCAATTATCATAAATAAAACTTTATACTACTTTACTTTATATTAATTAATTTACTTTAAAACTAATTTATATATTATAATTATAAAATTTTTACCTTAATAAAAAGTGTTGTTGCTTAGGGTTCGAGTTCAAGCTCAATGTTGAATTTATATTCATCAACTGAAAATAGGAAAAAATATGTAGTTAAAAAGGAATCAATCAATCATTCAATCAATTTATTTATTTCACTAGGGGGCCTGCCCCCTGCTCGCTATCGCTCACCAACCCCCGTAACTGCTTCGCAGTTCTTTTCAGATCGCTTCGCGATCTTAGCGAGCAGAGCTCGCTTGTTCATCTCAACAATCCAGCACCACCCTCTTGGCTTAATTAATCCTAATTAATTAATTAAGCTGAATTAAAACCGAAAATACCTCTCTCTTGCATAAATAATTTAATTCGGATCATTCCTCCAAATTAACAGAAAAAAATGTTGTTGAAGTATATTCTTTTCTAGCTTATGAATAATTTAATCAAATGTTAAAAAAATATCCAGCAAGTCTACTAATAATCATCAACCAGTTTGAAGAAAAAAGCATTGTTGAAAATAAAATAAATCAAACTCATCATAAAACACGCTTAAAACTCTAGTGAATGGCAAGAAAGAGAAGAAAAAAGTAAAACTTTGAATCTTAATAATTCCAAAACTAATTAGAATTCTTGTAAAAAACAAAAAGCCAATCTTTTTATAAAAAATATTTGTATGTGTCTAAAATATCATAGTTCTACTATGATTAGTTTTGCTTTTATAACAAAAAAAACGTCAAAGATTTCGAAACTTTAAAACTTAATTACTCCAAAACTAATTCGAAATTCAAAAAAAGGGCGACGTGGTGCAAAACTGCACATCTAACAAGGAAACGTTCTCAGGGTGAACTCACAGAATTGGATGAACATTTTACAGGCATAAGAAGATGGCTCAAAAAACTTACTGTGAAAAAATTAGCTGCTAAATTTCATTAGGAAAGGAGTAAATTAACTTTGAAAATTGGGTTCTGAGATGCCAGCCACATTCAGTTATCACCACTTTAGTCCAGTCAAATAGTATTTATTTTGGGAAAGTTTTGGGGTAGTAGATATTTTTCGCCATCTGTATGTTTTTTGGGGTGCTGAATCCGAATCTGAGGTTTGCGAACAAAATTTCGAGACGGAACATTGTGAAAATTCGAAAAAATGGTAAAAATTCACCCCTTTTTTACGTTTTCTGCCCCTAGAACATTACCTTTGCGCTTCTGAGCTAAACAGTCAATACAAAAAATAAAGAACACTAACCAAGCTACAAAAAAGTCCATTGAAACTTTTCTCTCAGACGCATAGTTTCGCCGATGGAGCACGTTGAAAAAGGGTCTATTTTCGTTCGATTGGTAGGAAATCCAAAAAATGTCACTAGTATCGCCAAAAAGCCGCATTTTTTGGAACATAATACTTTAAAAACTGCTCTAATAATATTCTTCATCAAATCAACCATCTAAAAACTCCAATGATGATTAACTAAATGCATTTTCGTTGCGAGATTCCTCTTACTTGCGAAAGTTCTATAGGAGATTATAGTATTTCGATAACTATGTTGCTTCATCGAGATTACATATACAAAAGGTTTCTTTTGACTGTTTTATATGTTTTTGGGGGTGCTGAATCCGAATCTGAGGTTTGCGAACGAAATTTCGTGACGGAAGAATGTGAAAATTCGAAAAAATGGCAAAAATTCGCCCCTTTTTTTCGTTTTCTGCCCCTAGAACGTTCCCCTCTGCACTTCTGAGAAAAACAAGCAATACAAAAATAAAGAACACAAACCAAGCCACAAAAACGGCAATTGAAACTTTTCTCTCAGATGAAGGGTTTGGACGCTAGAGAACGCTTATAATTGGGAAGTTTTTGTTCGATTGGCGGGAAAATCCAAAAAATGTCACTCGTATATACCGAAAAGTGGCCTGTTATGAAACAGGATACTATTTGAACCACTTTAATAACATGCTAAGTACATGCAATTAATTTCTTCATACTCCAATGATAATTAATAAAATTCTCGATTGATTAATATCGAGCTATTTTACACCAATTTCAATAAATCCAGTAAAACGTTTTATCTGATGAAACTTTTTAGAAAAACATCTACTTAAAAATGGAAAATTATGTCCAACTGATTAAATTACTTACATCCATGCACTTATCTTAACTTCAAGGGTCCTATAAACTATTCAGAATGGTTTTTTTAGTAGTGTTGTGTTAGAACTCAATTAGGGGTGTTATACTAATATATTTCTTCTAGAAATGTTAGCTTCATATAGAGTGCACTTTCGTTACATAAATTGGTACGTGGAGTACAATTAGTTATTCCAAAAGTTACATAACATTCAATTTATGTACCTATTTTCATTATTTATATTACACATCATTTGGATAAAGTCCTTAACATTGAGCATATTGCAAAAATATTCATTTCTTGATATGGCTCGTATTTTATAAAGACTTTTGCCTCTCACCGAAGTAAAATAGCTCGATATTAATTAATCGAGCATTTTATTAATTATCATTGGAGTATGAAGAAATTAATTGCATGTACTTAGCATATTATTAAAGTGGTTCAAATAGTATCCTGTTTCATAACAGGCCACTTTTCGGTATATACGAGTGACATTTTTTGGATTTTCCCGCCAATCGAAGAAAAACTTCCCAATTATAAGCGTTTTCTAGCGTCTAAACCCTTCATCCCAGAGAAAAGTTTCAATTGCCGTTTTTGTGGCTTGGTTTGTGTTCTTTATTTTTGTATTGCCTGTTTTTCTCAGAAGTGCATAGGGGAACGTTCTAGGGGCAGAAAACGAAAAAAAGGGGCAAATTTTTGCCATTTTTTCGAATTTTCACATTCTTCCGTAACGAAATTTTGTTCGCAAACCTCAGATTCGGATTCAGCACCCCCAAAAACATATAAAACAGTCAAAAGAAACCTTTTGTATGTAATCTCGATGAAGCAACATAGTTATCGAAATACTATAATCTCCTATAGAACTTTCGCAAGTAAGAGGAATCTCGCAACGAAAATGCATTAAGTTAATCATCATTGGAGTTTTTAGATGGTTGATTTGATGAAGAATATTATTAGAGCAGTTTTTAAAGTATTATGTTCCAAAAAATGCGGCTTTTTGGCGATACTAGTGACATTTTTTGGATTTCCTACCAATCGAACGAAAATAGACCCTTTTTCAACGTGCTCCAACGGCGAAACTATGCGTCTGAGAGAAAAGTTTCAATGGACTTTTTTGTAGCTTGATTAGTGTTCTTTATTTTTTGTATTGACAGTTTAGCTCAGAAGCGCAAAGGTAATGTTCTAGGGGCAGAAAACGTAAAAAAGGGGTGAATTTTTGCCATTTTTTCGAATTTTCACAATGTTCCGTCACAGAATTTTGTTCGCAAACCTCAGATTCGGATTCAGCACCCCAAAAAACATACAGATAGCGAAAAATATCTACTACCCCAAAACTTTCCCAAAATGGTCTGATTTGAGCACAATTTGACTGGACTACTTGGCGACTTTGCGAATTTTCTATCAGATGGAATGATTAAATTTGTATTTAACGTGAAATTGAGATATTTTGTTAAAAGTACTTCAGAATATCCATTAAAACAACAGTTTTTGAATTAATTTCCTTTCCTTTAATTTAATTTTCCTCCTTTAATTCACTTATAATCCTTTTTTTGCATTTGATGAACCTTTTTTTTTTATTCGCTCATTTAAACTACTTCAGAGAAAACGCGGCCAGTTTATTCTAGCATTTGGCACAGAGCCAAAGGAAGCATCCTCGCCTACTAGGGTTACAATTGGCGTTAAATATGATAATTTTTAATAATTTTTTACAGCTTTTCTACTGTAATTTAGCAGCTAATTTTTTTTACAGAAGGTGTTTTGAGTCATATACTAACCCCTGTAAAATTTTCGTCCAATTCTGTGAGTTCACCCTAGAGAACGTTTCCTTGTAAGAGTATGTGTCTGCAAAATATCATATTTCTGCTGCTAATATATTTTGCTGGGGGCGAACTCGCAGCAGAAAAAAATAATTTTCGACTTTGACATTAAATAACTCTAGAACTAATTATCTTATCTATTAGCTTTTAGAACGAAAACGATCCTCATACATTTGTCTATAAATGTTTAAAATTTCACAAATTTCTGTGGAATAGTTTTTGCGTAGTGAGAGTTCAAAGTGTTCAAAATTAAAATTTTCAAAAGCAGCGGCGGCGGCGGCGGCGGTCACTGTTACTTATAGAGAGATAATAATAATTATTTTAAAAATTACAAAAAAATGGAAAACATTTGTATCACCAAGGAGGTGAGGTTACCTCGTACAGGTGAATGAAACATATTTAATCTAATATTAAAAGTAAGAATACAAAATATACACCAAAAAAATTTCTAAAGAAAATAAAATGCAAATACACACAAAAAACAACAACAACACATATGCATAGATGAAAGTAATTAATAACATGGCAAGTGGAAATGCTGTCGGGTGAGCTTCAGGGCATAAATGAGCAAGAAAAAAAATAATCCAAAGTATTCCTCGATGTTATCAATGGAGTATATGAACAATTTTAATAATTTTTTGAATTTGTGAGACGATATTTCTGCTTTGATTGATTTACTTATAGACCGGGAGCCAGCAACATATTTTGTCAGTCATTTCCTCTCAAGCGATATTTGGTGGAAAATTTCAGGAAGTTATATCATAAAGCCTGGTGAGCGTCAGCTGGCTGTAGGGCGGTGGAATCAGGGCCGTAACCAGACTTTTGTTTCGGGGGGGGGTTTTGACTCAAATATTTTCTGAGATTACTTTTATATGTTAAGTTTTAGATGACGACACTGGATTGAAATTTTGATGCACTAAATTTCAATATTGTATAAACAATATGTATGAATTCGAAGTAAAAGGGGGGTCTGGGGGTCCTCCCCCAGAAAATTTTTGGAAATTTGCCCCTCAAAAGAGTGTTTTAGCTCATTTCTGAGACCTTTTAGATTACACCCATAGAGCACCACTCATTGTAAGCAGCCGAATTTTCAAGTTAAAAAGAAGATATATTGTAATAAATGGCGAAATGTTAAGGGGGTTTTTAGGTTTCTACATCAGAAATTTTTTTGAATTTTCCCCCTAAAAGTGGCATTTTAACTCATTTTGAGACACTTTAGGTTACATTAAAGAGGACCACTCCTTGTAAATCACACAAGTTTGAAGGAAAAACCGTATACTTAATAGATTTCAAAATTTCAAGGGGGTTTGGGGGTCCTCCCCCAGAAAATTTTTGGAAATTTTACCCTTAAAAGTAGGGTTTTGACTCATTTCGAGACCCTTTGGGTTATACCCGAAGAGGATATCGCTCCTTGTGAGACATAATGTTCAAGAAAAATAGCAGTATAAAAATTGATGTCAAAATTTCGGGGGGGGGGGGTTTGAACCCCTAAACCCCCCCCTTGGATACGGCCCTGGGTGGAATAGACGTCAGCTGGTCGTTTAACATTTGGAGCGTCTTTCTCAAAGATTCTTTGCGGCTTCAATTACGCGAGAGAAAAAGAACAAGAGGGAAACTCCAGGGAAACTCAGTGAAACTGTTATGTTTTTGTTTACATTTCGATTTGCTTTGTATTGTGGAGAGGTACGAAAGGGTGTGTGGTCGCATGAGCGGCGGATATCGTTTTAAATCAAGATTTTGTAAATAATGTAAATAAATATCTGTTAATTATTATCCAGCCTTGGGTTAGGAGAAGGAACCAACAAACATGAACAAAAATTTATGGATGGGTTTCACTAGTTTCGTTCTGCATCTGGCAGTGCTAATATATTATTTCCGGGTTACCACATTAGCGTTATCCTTGGCATTGCTTTGGCATCCTTTTCATTCTTGTTTGTTGTTTGTTTTTGTTTCGAAGTCAACTTCAACCACAAAAATTCGTTTTGCTCTTTTCTTATTAATTTTTTTGAATGTATTATTTTTTATTCATTCAGTAATCAGCCTTTTTTTGCATTCATTCTTTTATTGTTATTATTTTATTAGCAAAGGGTTAGAGAGAAAAATAATATTTTTAACCTCGCCAAGTTGCCAAATGCATCTACTATGTTGAGGTTCTATACCGGATGTCTCTTGGACTTTGTTTTTGTTTACATTTTTCAACCCATCCATACTTTCAGTGATTTCCTTTCAACGTTTCCTGACTTCATGAGTCTCAAGTTGTCAACAAAAAACATTTCCCTTCTAGAACATTATTAATTAAATATTGCCAACTTAAAATTATCTGAAAAACAAATAAATATCTAAAAAATTAATTAAAACAGTGTCCTTTCAAAAAGTTGGTTTGGTTTATAAAAAGAAATAAATACTACACTAGTAGATCTACTAGTGTAGTATCTGTGGTAACCAATTGCAAGCTCAGTAGGTCACGTGTTGGTTCCATGTGACGTCAGACGGTTCAGTCCATTTCTTTTTATAAACCAAACCAACTTTTTGAAAGGACACTGTTTTAATTAATTTTTTAGATATTTATTTGTTTTTCAGATAATTTTAAGTTGGCAATATTTAATTAATAATGTTCTAGAAGGGAATTGTTTTTTGTTGACAACTTGAGACTCATGAAGTCAGGAAACGTTGAAAGGAAATCACTGAAAGTATAAATTTTTGTTCATGTTTGTTGGTTCCTTCTCCTAACCCAAGGCTGGATAATAATTAACAGATATTTATTTACATTATTTACAAAATCTTGATTTAAAACGATATCCGCCGCTCATGCGACCACACACCCTTTCGTACCTCTCCTCAATACAAAGCAAATCGAAATGTAAACAAAAACATAACAGTTTCACTGAGTTTCCCTCTTGTTCTTTTTCTCTCGCGTAATTGAAGCCGCAAAGAATCTTTGAGAAAGACGCTCCAAATGTTAAACGACCAGCTGACGTCTATTCCACCGCCCTACAGCCAGCTGACGCTCACCAGACTTTATGATATAACTTCCTGAAATTTTCCACCAAATATCGCTTGAGAGGAAATGACTGACAAAATATGTTGCTGGCTCCCGGTCTATTATTATTTCCTTTTTTAAACTTGTAAATTTCAGCCGAAAAAAAAATTCCTAAAAACAACTTTAATGGACAATTAAATAACATTTATGCTTCGTTCACAGCACAAAAGTAACTAATAGAAAGAGTAAGACAAGTAAAATAAAAAATTCTGAAATTGAGTCTTTAAGGCAGGGTGTAAAACAGTCTTTATATAAGAAAAATGTTAAAAAGCTCTTAATTAAAGACAAATTTTACTTTAGCTTACTTAGTTTATATCACATAAAATAAGAAAAGAAAAAAATAATCAAATCTCAAATTAAATAAAAATACAATGAATGGATAACAATTTCTCCATATTCAAGGAGCACAATATCTTCCTATAGGCGGTAGTTATTTTTTACCTCCCCTCCCCATTCGTGCGTAAAGCGAAGCTCGGGAGTTATCTTTTGAACACAAAAAAAGTATTTTTCCATTTTTTGGTCTTTATTCCCATTTTCAAAAAAGCGATTTAATTACCTTTATCATCAAATTAAGTTTATGAGATCAGAATGGACGAGAGATCGGAAAAATGTTCTTAAAACGCAGCTGTTGAATAAAGAAGTTTGGAAACCTTTACTCTATGTAGGGAATGTATAATTGCATTGCTACATTTTGTTTCGGTATTCTTGCAGTATGCGAACTACCAGTTTAGTTAGAATATTATAATTAGTTAGAAATTAGGATTAGTTAGCTTATTAACTTAATAGTTAGCTCATCAATATTCAAAAATCATCAGTTGCGGTGTCACCATCTTCCCTAAATCCAGCTAACTAAACTGGTAGATCGCATACTACAAAAATACCTGTTTCTTTTTACACTTTTTTGCAGATATTAAGCACTATTCCATATAATTACGATTAATTTCACAAACGAAATTCTATGTTTTCGTGCACAAATCAGATACTGGTACTGAAATATAAATGAACTTTTATACATTTATCATTTGGAAATGAAAGTTGTGTTTTAAAACACAGATCCTTCTAAATAAGGTACCTAATCAGGCTATGCACCAACTCTTTTTTTTAGTTTTATCTCGTGGAAATCTGTAGTTTAAGTTCCCCATTTTTTAATCTCATGCATGTTCTCTTTTATCTCATTATACATATCAGAGAACTTTCATTATAAAAAGGAAAAGTTGCCCTATCATAAAGTTCAGGAAAAGGTTGAGATTACCTGTGATGACCCAATACCTCTTTTTTTTAAACTTTTCAAACGTTCCTTAATTTTTCACAAAATACTTAAGGTTTCGAAATAATTTTAGTCACTTTTAAAAAGGGTAAAAAATTACTTTTTTCCCTTTATGATATTTTTATGAACTGTTTTTTTTTTAAAGAATGTTATCCTAATGTCATCACAATACAATCTTCATTTATCTCACACCACATTTTTCAAAGAGATATTTTTAATGTATTACATCACATTTTGTAAAGATGTTTTTCTCGCGTTCCTAAACAGCTTTATCTGTATTTTTTTTTACCTTTGATGTATAAATTTCGGGTCATTTGGTATGCAATTTATTTTCTTTTATAAAAGTACCTATTAAAGTTGTTACCAAACGTGAAGCGTGTAGACTTTGTGAAAAGAACTACCGTGCTGTCAATACCATTGATAGTAAAACCATATTGAAGAAAGTTTTGCAGGAACTGAATTATCACACGGGTAAGAGGTACCCAACCTTTTTTTTTATCCGAGTGCCGTATTTCATATTGAGAAGAATATTAAAATTCAGAACACATTATCTATTTAAATTTTCTTTAGTTACCAAAAAGGTAAAACTAAGAAAATTGGAAACGCTAAGAAAATATCATACTAAAGAATTTGTTCTCACTATTCACACCTTATTTGTTCACACCTCTGGACCAACCGGTTTGGATATGGGAATAAAGTCCGTGCTTAGTGTGATCTACAATCGGAAATAAGTAGGGTTTAGTTGTATATTTGGCGGCCAAATAAACATGCGCAAACTGCCGTTTTTGACGTCCATACAGACACTTCCTTAACTTTGATAAAAAAATACTGGGGGTCTGGGGGGTAGTGGGACCTTTAGGAAATAAAATTGGATGTTTTGGAATTGGAGACAATTCCACGAGTAAGTGCCTGCCATTCGCAAAGGAATCCACAAGTATTTCAACATGGTACACTATCATCACTTCTAGTCGACCTAAATTGCCCAAAAACATTTCAGCACATCAGCTTCTTTTTAAATTTCCATCAAATTTATCATCTTTTGATTATCATGTGCTTATGTTTCTTACGTAACCGGTTAAAAAATTACAACCAACACCACCGAGGGAGGTGGTTTCCCTCCCTCGGATAACCTAATATGTTTTTATTTAACTACGAAAATAAATTAGTAACATAATATACAACTTATGCCGTAGTATACAGATTTCGGTCTTCTTGCTTAGCACAGAAGCTTGACAAAGCAGCTTATTCAGCTGTTATATTTCCTTCACTAGGACGTAGCTTACATTAAAAAATCCCTGAAAAAAAAATTGAATCATAAATATATCTAAGATATTTTTACATGAAAACACAGAACTCTCTCGGATAACGAAGAAAAATTTTACACAACCCAGAGGTGCTACTGACTTCAAATCAAAATCGGGGAAAAACAACTGTCTCTCTATCATAAGTTGAGTTAGGGAGCCGAGTGGCCTGGTTGTGTTACGTGCTGCCAACCACGCTAGCATTCTGTGCACTGTATCGGCTCTCAGTTTGATTCCGGCCTTTGCCCTGGGTGTACCACAGAGTACTAGAACAGAGAGTCCACGGCCATAGGCCATAATGGAAATCGAAAATCATGACATCTTGTTACAGGTTGGGAGAATTGTGGCGCTGGGATCGCACTAAACTCACTAGCGTCTGGATCCAGTCTGAATCGTTCGCCGGCTGCCTATGGGAGATCGAAAACACCTTTTTGCGCATGCGCTGAGTTCTAATTTGGCGAGAGATTTAAGCGGCCGGCATACGTTCCAGACTCTAGTGTAGCGCCCTCACATCAGTAACGCATTTGAAAATAGCCTCGTGGACCCTCTGTTAGGATATTTCTCTGTGGGGTGTACTTTCTCTTTTATTTGTGTCAGTAAAAATTCTGTTGTCTGTCTTTCTTGACGAAGGTTTATATGCGGATCCTTGAGATCAAGCACACAAACCGGAAAATATATGTAACCAAACCAAGTTGAGCTTTCCTTTACATTTCTGTTGCCGGGGGACGGATGGCCCGTTCGGTTTGCTCTTTGCCTTTCACGCCAGCAGTCTGCGCACTGCTCCGTCGTGAGTTCGATTCTCACCTCGCCCCTGGGTGTATTTTCCTTCTTTGTGTCAGTAAAAATTCTGTTGTGTCTGTCTTACTTGACGAAGGT
The DNA here is from genome assembly GCA_963680715.1 of Tetragnatha montana. Classification (NCBI taxonomy): domain Eukaryota; kingdom Metazoa; phylum Arthropoda; class Arachnida; order Araneae; family Tetragnathidae; genus Tetragnatha; species Tetragnatha montana. Next base: position 20,335,150 of record OY796674.1, read on the forward strand.
GTATAAGCGGATCCTTGAGATCAAACACACATACCTGAAAATATGTGTAACACCAACCAACCATTTCTGTTGCTAAGGCAACAGGACTCTCATTTTTAACGGGGGGAATTGTTGCATTAAATCACAAGTCTTCTTTGTTCATTATTTTAACAGTTCACTAATCCCAGCCTCTAATATATGTGGTGTCAGGTGAGATGATAAGACTTCCACAGACAACAAGTTATACAAAAATAGATATTTAATGATAGATACACTCTCAACGGTCACACAGACCCGCCGTAATCACACAGATTTCTATAACAATCACAACACAATCTCAACGGTCACACAGACCAGCCATTTCCACACAGATCTCCAGAACACTCTCCACTACACAATACCCAAACACACACAATCTCCTCCCTCCACTTCCAACATCGAAAGAGTTCTCCCAGTTAAGATGCGCGCCATCTGGCGTGAGTTCTAAGACATAGCAGAGGTCTGGCCCTACAACTTCTCGGGCATCCGACGTTTTGTGACCTCACAATTTAACACACAGGAACCAGGAAAGACAAAAACAAAAAAAAAGAGTACTTGTTCACACACAGTATCTTAAGCACTTAAAGTTTCACATGGTTTCATTAAATCTGCCGAAAATTCAAGTCCAGTAATCAATTCCTGTATCGTAAGCAGTAAACCTCAACTCTCATTTGCGAAAATTATGTCCCTCCTTTGAAGCACCATAACTCTCCAGTTTCCGTGTCTATTTTGGCGTTCCCTATCCAGTGTTCTTTAGGTTCAGGTCCCTCATCTTCATCCAGCTTGTCTTTAACTTCCTCTCCTCTAAACTCGGCCTCCGCATCTTCTGCTCCAGTTCCACGAAACTTGACTTCAGCCTTCTCCATTTCATCTCCTTTAAGCTTGATTCCAGCTTCTTCTTCGACTTCTCCCAGCTTGACCTCAATTTCCTCTGTTCCATCTCCTTCAAGCTTGATTCCAGCTTCTTCTTCGACTTCTCCCAGATTGACCTCAATTTCCTCTGTTCCATCTCCTTCAAGCTTGATTTCAACTTTTTCTTTCTCGATTTCTCCAAGATTGACCTCAATTTCCTCTGTTCCATCTCCTTCAAGCTTGGTAACCGACTTTTCTGTTTTAGCTTCTTTTAGTATGAATTCGGCCTTCTCTGCCTTTCGCTCATAAACTAACGCGGTTTTCTCTATCCAGTCTTCTTCAGGTTTGAGTCCTCCAGTTTCATCTTTAAGTTCGTCTCCGGTATCCTCGGTTTTCGTCTCCTGTTCTCTATCTCCTTCGGGTCCATTTTCATTCTCTTCCTTGACCTCCTCCTTTTCGTCCTTCCTCTTCTCAGAAACTATCTCTTCTACCACCTCCATAGATTCTTTTCTATCTTCATCTTCTTTCCACTTCAAGACGACGTTTCTGCTTAGAGCATCGGCGTTCCTCAAATCAATTTGGCTTTCTTTAACAGCATCAACAGTACGACTCAGAAATGCATTCACACATCGAACATCTGCCTCTTCTAAATGCGAAACCATATCATCCGTTTTTTTCGTTTCTTCTTTTTGCTCTTTTTGGTTCGAAAACGCGCTTTTATTTTCTTGCGTTCCTTCGACCTTGAATGGAGAATTATTCGGATTCGGTGTATCTCTTTTTCTTTCTTCACTAGAGTTATTTATTTCGCTCATATCAATCCAATTGCTAGCTTTCGTTTCATCGGCATAAGCTATTCCGTTAGTATTTGCAGTATCACACTTTTGTTTAACCATCAATTCACCTTTTGATAAAGTTATGTCCAGTAGTTTTAGAACATTCATTCCTACAATAAGATCAGATTGCAAATTCTCAACCACATAAATTTTTGCTTCAATATCAATGTTATCAACAGTAATTTTGCTAATGAAATAACCAATAGAAGACACACTTTCATTTATTTTTCCGGCTAAAATTATTTTATCATACCTGAATGAAGGAGGATTAAGCTTTTTGAATAAATTATCACTACACATAGTTACTTCCCTACCAGTATGAACAGTAGATACAACACTTTGATCCAAAATAGTAACTATCATATTAATTCTTGATGGAGACGTTTTTAAAGTGGTTTGATTAATTGATTTTCTTTCAGTACATTCAAAGCTTTTATGATCAACATTATTACAGAGTCTGCATTTTATAGAATTATTCTTCGGACAAGATTTACTTATGTGGCCATAACTATTACATGCATAACATTTCATTTTGTTCTCATCATAAGTGTGAGCTTGAAAGGAGGATGGACTTTTGAAAATTTCCTGGGCACAGGGCTCAACTTCCTTCAAGATTATTTTCTTAAGACTCTCATAATTTTTATAATCTTCATCACTGACATTCACTAACAAATCTGCAGTTATATCCCCCAGTAAGCATAATAGCACTTTCGGTTTCATCTCGTTATCTACCTTTTCGAATGCAAAAGCTTTTTCTAAACTTGTGAAGAAATACGACCAGCCTTCTGGTTTTGTGGGAACCTTCACTGTTAAAACCTTAATTATTATCACTATTTGCTGCAATGATTTTGTTTGGGATCTGTCCACCCTGTTTTTCAACCTAGCCGATTCTAACTTTAATTTTTCTAATTCGAGTTCTTGTTCCCTTTTTAAGATTTCAATTTCTTCTTTTAACTTCTCCCTTTCCTCTTTATCTACTCTAGCGGCTATAATCGTTTCTAGCACATCTTTTGTGGTCTCCTCATCATAGTCGTCCGCCCCCAAAATCGCCTCTTTAATAGAAATCACTTTAGCATTAGGTTGAACTTCCACTCCCAACTCTTCCGCTAATTCCAGCAAGTCCTCCTTTCTCGCACCACGCGTAAGATAAGACATTTTATGGACAAAATTGACTCACAGTTTGAAGCTTGCTTGCACGTTCGTAGTCGAAGTTTCGTTTTCCTTTTCTCTTTTTGCTCGGTTTCTCAAGCTCATCCCGGCGGTACCCCCATTTTCTGTGGTGTCAGGTGAGATGATAAGACTTCCACAGACAACAAGTTATACAAAAATAGATATTTAATGATAGATACACTCTCAACGGTCACACAGACCCGCCGTAATCACACAGATTTCTATAACAATCACAACACAACACAATCTCAACGGTCACACAGACCAGCCATTTCCACACAGATCTCCAGAACACTCTCCACTACACAATACCCAAACACACACAATCTCCTCCCTCCACTTCCAACATCGAAAGAGTTCTCCCAGTTAAGATGCGCGCCATCTGGCGTGAGTTCTAAGACATAGCAGAGGTCTGGCCCTACATATATGCGTGGCAACTGCTTCAATTCCAAGAAGACCGTGTTTGTGATCGAAAACATTGCACCAATAATCCTCCGTCGACTTTAATCACCGCCAAATAATACGGTTTGTCCCTATTTAAAAATGAACCGGTCTTGTTTCTATAGCAACCGCCACAACCAGACAACTAGGCCAGAGCTCAACTTGTGGTAGACAGACAGTGTGAGAGTAACGGACCTTTTATACGGAACCCCAAATTCCGCAATACTCTAAAATTCCTGTATCATGAGGTGAAATGTTTGAAACCTCAAATGAGCAAGCAAGCATTTTTTTACGCGTTTCGTAAGATTGGGTATTCTTAATCAATCGTAATAAAAGAAAGGCGCGTTTAAAGAGTTTTAGTTAGTATTTATGTACATAAGGTGTCTATTTATAATTGAACGATAGTGCTCTAAAATTTTGTGATTGCCTTTTTTTTCACATACCTCAAATGGTTTTCGAAACGCTAACTTTTGCGCATTTCGCTACGACTATACCTATAAGCCGCGTTCACAACAGCCAACCTGTTCAACCGGAGAAAGAGCTACATAAGTAGGGGAAAAGGGATCTCCGAAAACCAGCCGTAAGGAAATTGAATAGCCCGTTCACAAGAGCACTCGTCCTACCAGTAGAAAGAATCACGTGACAAGTGAGCTAGCTCGTAGAAATGCATTATGGGAAGCGAGCGAGAGCACCGTCTACTGGAGGTTGATCCAATTAAAACATTTCCTCCTGCTATAGCCCAGGGGAATATTTCAAACCGATAGTCAGGTCGCTTTTTCCCTAGCGTAGGGAGAGCGGTGGAAGAACCAGATTTCTCCGCCTTTCCTCCGGTAGAATTTTCTTGTGAACACGGCTATAGACGTTTAAAAATTAAAGGCTGTGGACACTATCTTGATACACCCTGTGTATCCCTCTCTTAACAATTTATTTCCCTCATCTCTTCTATCCTCTTTAATCCATATCCCTATTCCCTCTCATCTTCTTAGCCCTTCCTTCCTATCTCTCTCAACATATTCTTTTCCCCATCACTACTTTTCATAATCCGTTCCATCCACATTCTTCTCAACTTCTTCGTAATCTGCATCCTACTCTTTCATCCCCCTTCTTCATCATAATCCACATTCCCTTGCCCGCTACGCCTGCTGCAGTCTGCGACACTTGCCCTAGGTGTATTTTCTCTCTCTCTCACAGTGCCAGTAAATATTCTGTTTATATCTGTCTTACTTAACGAAGATTTATAATCGAATCCTTGAGATCAAGCACACAAGCCGGGAAATATAAGTGACCGATCCATCCATCCTTTTCCCAATCTCAATGCCTCTTTTTATTTCTTTATCCCTCTCATTTTTTCCCAATCTCAATGCCTCTTTTTATTTCTTTATCCCTCTCATTTTATACCTCCATCCTACACTGGTGTTCAAAATTAAGAGAACATGAACATTTGTTTGATTTTCTCCAGATCTAATGGATAGATTTGGATGAAATTTGGTATGAACATACGTTCATATAAAAGCCAAAAATTAATCATTCAAAAATCATCATACACACGCATGCGTATGAGTAACAATCGTCAGAGTTGAAGGGTATGAAAAAGTGGTTCCAGAATCAAGCAAAAAAGTGGGTTTATAGGGGGATGATCCCCTCCTACTGACATGCAGGCCTTCTTGAGTGATTTTACTCCGTTAAATAAGCAGATAAAAAATGTTCCTCTTCATAAATCCTTGTTTCTCCTAAACGCTGTTTTGTGGTCCTCAAGGGATTTCGGAGGGGGGTAGCGAAATGCAATTGCCTTTTCTAAAGCCCCTATACCTGCCCTAAAGGGTTTTACTCCAAAAATCTGGCTACCCAATCCATATGGCGAATAACTTCAATTTTAATGAAAATTTACAACCTGTTGAGCTCCATTAAGTTAAGGATTTCTGTCCCATAAAGGGAAATTTAGGCTGACAAGATCCCTAAAAAGGTGAATAAAGGTCTCCAAGATGTCAACACATTACCGGAAAGTGTCATATGGTTCCTCTTTGAAAGCTATGGAGGGATTTGCAGCCGTTTAGCAGGATGCAGAAATCGTCATAAAGCAGGTATAAGTCAAAGGTTAAATATTCTACTCCCTGTTAAGTCTCAGATTAGTTTAAACTGATTTTTGATGTAATCTAATGTGGGGAGAACCAAAAATCCTCCAACAGTTCTCCAATATTGGTGAAATCGACCATTATGATATCAGAGATTTGATGGTCTGTGCAGGAATGTTTTACTGCCGTATTCTGTGCTTTCTGATAAATCGCCCGATCAACAAATCAACAAAAATTTGTTAAATTCATGTTTGCTTGATTCGGCATTCTGAGCGCAATGATCAACTAACAAACGTTTGTTACGTTTGTCAGTGGCACCAGAGCTGGCGAACAAGCGAAACCGTTGGCGATAAAAAAAAAGCTCAATCGTGATTGGTGGAGATCTTTCAGTTGTGAATAGGATAGGAAAGAAATTCCCGAAAAAGCAGGAAATAAAAGCGTTTTGACTGTATTACTTTAAAAGTCGATGATTTTTAATGAAGATTAATTAATTTTTTATTGTTTTATAATCTTTTATAGCTTAAAAAATAACATTTTCTTTTAATATTAAACTTAATTATTATTCTTAAATATTAAGGGGATACAGTACCCTAAAAATCATAAAAATATCAAAAATATTTTTATTGGCTTAATCTATACCATGGGTCCTTCTAAATGTGTCATCAAAATTTCAAAGCTCTATCTTATTAATTTATAGAGTTATATCCTTTTTTATGATGCGAGTCCGGGGTGTAAACAGAAGGAACGCAAACTTTAAGTTGAATTTTCTCCATGTTGTATTTTTGTGCATTTACAATACTTTGAATCCCTAAGGCTTTTTGTATAAATGAGATATAAGTCTGAAAATTTGCATATGTGTTCTGAAATATATGTATTATAGAACTGTGCATGGGTTTAGCTCTAACAATGTTAGATTTTTTTAAAAATAATATTAAAGTCAAAAATGTTGAATTTTTCAGGTTTTTTTTGGTTTTTAGTACATAAAAATTTCTACAAAATAAAGTAATAATACCAAAAATAAATCCATGCACAGTTTTACGTAGTATGATATAACGAATCTAAAAATGGAAAAAAATTATAAAAATATGCACAATTAAAAAAGCCTTAGGGATTTAAAAAATGGTAAAAAATTAATGAAAAATTGATTTTTTTAAATTCTGGATTTCAAAATCCAACTTTTTTTTAGGGGAAAGGTCCTACTTTATAAGCCCACCAAATATGCAATTAAATTCAAAACAATAATATTAAGAATAAAAAAAAATATTCTCAGGGTACTGTATCCCCTTAAACTATCTATATAAGAAAGAAATATAAAATATTTTTATTATCTCAATATGGAAATGTCTTAAATTATAGAAATAATTTCATATCTTTTATAAAACGTTACTGAATTGAAACAAATTCTCAAAATAATAATTAGTTCTTCAATTAAAGAATAAATTTACTCTATTGGATTCACTTTTTACATTTAAAAAATAATATGTTTTATAAAAGAACTCAACATTTAAAATCATTTGAAAAATCAGAAAACTCAAGAAATTTATTTAAAGGTGATCAGAAAGATTTCGAATTAAAATTAAAACAGCCTGAAAAAATTAATTTGCTTTTATTTTATTTTGTTAGCTGATTATAATGATCGCTTAGCTATCATTATAAATTTAATTAAAATGGAAAATATTTTCAATAAATTTATTTTTAATTGGAATTTATTATTCTGATTCAATACTTTGATGCGAATTTTTTGATGAGGGTAGTTTAATTCTAAGAAAGAAACAGGTTAACGATAAAAGAAAAATATATTTTTGTGTCTTATTTCTCCAGAAATATTTGTAAAATTCCAAGATAGTTTTCTACTACACACAAAAAAAATTTCAATGCTCTGAAAGAATTAAAAAAAAAACATCATTTGCTGGACCCGATCGCACAACCTATGGGTCCGTAGTCCAGTACCATAACCACCATACTACGTTAATCTATGTCGAGGGAGAAAGTTTTAGTATAAAAATATTAAAGAAAAAAATAGTGCCAAGAGTTTAGATTACTTTTAAGGTTTTAGGAATATCTTAAACGGTTCCCTTAGTTGTTTATATGAATTTCTGAAGCATTTAAATAAATCGTTTTGGAGAATGTATTTTTTAGTGATCTTAGTTATGAAATAGTTCTTCTATCTGGGCGGACTTACACGTTAGAAAATAGCTGTTCTGCGGATTTTAATTGATGTGATTTAAGAATATTTTAAATGTTAATTCACTGTTATACAATTGTAAAACTATTTTTTCTCTAATCATAACACTTTAACAATGAAAAAATACTTCCAGAGTCTCAAAATGAAATGTTCACGATTTTTCATAGGCCTAGGAATAGACTGATGAGAGGACGCCATTTTTTCTATTCTCGATTCTAATTGGTAGTTCAACTTAAATCACTCGTTTGTTGGCTGATTTGTTAAGTAACAAATTTTTGTTAATTGGGCCCCGTTTACATAGCCCACCGAAAATGCCGGGTAAAATGCAGGATTTTGGGATTTGGAGGGGAATCTGAAAATGTGCTTAAAAACCCGTTTACATAGCCACTCTTGAAATCCAGGGATTTGACGTCACTGATCACGTGACTAGTCGAAGTTGTTACGTAAAATCGATCCCATCATGCCTAAAGTTTTGTTTATTTATATTTTGAAAAATATGAAAGACAAAAAGATATGCTGGTTTTTTAAACCAAAACTTGAATTGATGATTAATAAAGTATCCCGATTGTTTTAATTCGGGTTTTCTTCACAATTCTCAAAATAATAAGTTCGTAAGATGCTGAATTAGATCAATACATTTTAGAGGGTATAAATTACTTTTATAACCAACAAAATAATTAATGTTAAATTAATAAAAAGCTTTACACTGATAACAAGAGCAAAAATTTCGATTGCTCTAACAAGCAATACTTTCCAAGATTCCATGGATAGTTAGGAACCTGCATATAAACAGAACACATAAGATGGATTTTATTTCAATAGTTTTTAAAATCTCTTGCATCTCTTTCCTCAGAGGAAGTCATTAGTGTTGAAGTGTAATTTGTAAAATTTTGGTTTGTAATAATGTGTAGAACTGACTGATTTTATAGATTGAAAAAAAAAAAAAAAATTCTTGTTACACCATTTAAAAATCTTGAGTTTGATTATGTTTTAGCATTTACAAACCTTGATAATGAATTTATTTTTAAAAAAAAAAAACAATTTAAATCTATTTTAAAGTTTATGATAGGATAATTATCAAACCGAAGAAGATTTAAAAGGCAACGGTTTTATTTTACACGTAAAATATTAAAAATTTTACAATGTTTCGAGGATACTTGGACCCCCTTTGTCAGCAAGAATGAAATCTAACTAGAAAGAAAGAATTATCCAACTAGTTTCAATAAAATAAATCAACTGTGTCTCCTTATAAATCTCAAATTCAGATTTTGGAGAATTCAAAATTGTGTTTGGTATATTTGGTGGTAGATCACATGGGTTCAAAAAGAATTGGTACACAGTAAAAACCTGAAGACAAAAAAATTTATGCATCAAGTTACAACTCGCCTAACCCGTATTCCCTTTTTGGTTATGTGAACAGAAGAAATAAAAAAAAATCTTACAGTAAATAGTACTACATATCAGAAATGTTAATGAATATTACTCTTCTTTGTTTTAATATTTACATGATACGTAAAATCACAGCATGTAATAAGTTTCCATAATATTTTAAATCTAATTACATGTACATTAAAGTGGGTAATATGTACTGGAAAATTTTTTACTCTTTGTACATACCTGTTCTGTTCTTTTCAAACAATGCAATTTGGCATGTGTATTTCAATTTCTATATATTTTAAATAATTCAAGGATGGGTAAAAGGAATTTAAAGAGATAATTTTATTTGAATTGATGACTACGACTTTGGATGGGTGAAAAATGTTCAGATAAAAGGTTTTCCTTCACATCAAGAAAAACCTCCAAAAACAGAAAATTATGACTTATGGTTATATAGTGACAGCCCAATATAAGAAGGCATTTTATTGTCTGTTCTCTAAATTCTTTGCTAGGTATGGTGGTTGGGAATGAGGAAATTAAAGTTTGAGTAAGGAGGGGACTTTTTTGTTAACACACCGTAACTTTGAGTGCCTTACACTTTTTGAATGTCATGTGCCAATTCTTCAAAAACAACAGAATCATCACCTGCCAAGTAGTGATACCTATATGATATGGAAAAATTAATTTTTGATTTTAAAAGTTTTTTTTTTGTCTTACCAAAGGTTTTAAAGAACTATTCAACATAAGAATAGAAATTAACATTAGACTAATTCTTAATGTCCAAGAAAACAGAGATTTTTCTAGAAATATAGGTTTTTGGCATAACGATGATAGTCATATTAATCACATATTATATTAATCATATTTATTTTGTACATTAAAAGTATGTACTGTAACAAATTTAATTACCAAAGAAATCACAATACAGTTCTAAATTTTATTACAAATGAATATCTTTAAAAAAATAATAATGTAATGAACAAATAAAAGGTGAATGAATATTACAAATAAAAAGGGGTAAAGACATAGGTTGGTAAATTTTTCCCCATGATGTGACTGTTAACCGGGAAAAATTTGTAATTGATGTTTCAAATAAACATTCAAAAACAAACCTCACCCAGTTTGTTTAAGTTGTCGACCAACAACTTTTTTAAAGTTTGTAAATTCAATCCGGTTATCCAGGGGTATCCAGTTTCCTTCTCCTAAAATCAACACATAATTAATAAAAAAATAACAAAAGACTTAAAAAATATAAGGACTAGGAACTAGGACTTCCACTAGAAACTATTTTATTTTAGTACTTATCCGTTAGCTGGGCACAAATGTCGCCAAATGTGAACCAAATGCTCGCCAAGCGAAGCAAATGACAAAACAGTCAACGAAAAACAAAACAAATGCGCCGGAGGCATTATGTTCTTGTGCAGGAGGTGACCGTTGGAACAGAGAATTCCTTAATTCATTCTACAATATTTGGTGATTTTTTGCTTGCGCCCAGCTAATGGATAAGTAACTTTAATTTTTCAGTTTTGAACATGACATATCGCACTTCTTCTAAAAGTTCTCACAATACAAAATAAAGTTAAAATACAAGTACATAACAATTTGGGCGTTACTTGTGTATTAAGGTGTAACCAATTTCCCAACATTGAAACGTTTTTGAAAAAAAATTCAACAATACACTGATTTTCATTTTTTTGGCAATAGTTTTATCCTAACACCAGATCAAAAACAAAATATTTTAGATTGAACTCGAACAAATTATAGCAAAATTTTGGTTCAATATTCCAGCATTCGTCCCGCTTAATATCGCCAAGCTGTTTAGAAACCCAAATATGAGAAATATCCAAATAAATCTGTATACATAACACAATCTTTCAGTAGGACACTCTTCTGATGAATCGGGTAACCGAGAAAAGTTTGTAATTGATGTTCCAAACAAACATACAAATACAAACCTCACTCAGTTTTATGTGAAACCTTCTTCTGAAATCAAACATAAGAATTCACAAAAATTAACAAGATAGTTTTTACAAAATTGTTTAAAAACCTTATATTCAAACCGAAATTTTACTATGAGTAAAACATATCAGGACTATTACCCCTCTAAACCAGGTATAATTTGTCTAGTTTTCAACATGTCTTATCACACTTTCTCTAAAAATTCTCGTAACTTTAAATTAAGTTAAAATATATAAGTATCCATAACAATTTGGGTACTATAATTGTGTACTAAGCTGTCGACCCATTTGCTAACAGAAACTGTTTTGAAAAAACTTTCTTATGCTTATTCTTCTTCTTTCTGTCTTATTAAAAACTTCTTTATTTTTTTCTGGTAATATTAACACTATATAAAAAAACATAAAGGTTTAGATCGCACGAGATATTTGATGGATTTGAACCCAAATTTCCTGACACTTAAGTATGATTTTATCTGCATGTCACATTTGTACACTTGATAACTTTAAGAAAAATGAAAATTGTTGACAATCTGAAGTGAGTACTGAAGTTGTCAGTAAGTAAGAAGAGTAAAGAAGTCAGTGAGTACTGACATTGAAATACTGAAGTGAGAGGGCAAACCATGTTAAGTATAGTTATGTTGTTCATCAAGAGAGAGGTCAGATGAAGTTACATGGATGAGATAACTTTAGTTGTTATCAATGAACTACATTAGTTTTAAAATAATATGGTAAATTTTAACGAGTCCTTTATTCCCTGTTATGAGGTTAAGATGGCATTATATAAAGTGAAACTGTGTACTATAAATTATGATAACCATTACCAAGCTATTATAGAGCTGAGTGAAGCTCAATTTTGTATTAATCATGGCACATGAAAGACCCACTTTAAGCATTTATTACCTATATAAAGTATACTAATGTGTGTGCTTCAGATTTTGCAAAACTTAAAAACACCAAAAACCTAGCATTGGATTTATAGTTTTGTTTAAGTAAAAACATCTTTCTCCAACATGGTTGAGATTAGATACAAGTAATACACTGTTTAGAATCATATTTTCAAAAGATTTATTGTAGTAGAAACAATATCCTTCCAATTTACTAAGAAAACTTAAATATGCACACATAAATTTTACATAAAATAAGGAAAATTAGAATTATAATAGTGTTTATGTTCGGTAAACAATCATAAAAGTCTCCGATTCAAAATTAAAAATGACAAGGAAAAACTTACTTTATTATAGTGGCGGAAAATCCTATAGTCGATAAAAACTGGATTTGTAGTTTCTTAAAGTTAATTTCACAATATTTAATGCGAAAAATAATAAAATTTCTCAACAAGTAAGGGATATCAACAAAGATGGCGGATTTCTAGAAGCGCAATGTATCATGGGAAAGGAGGTAAATTGAAAATCCTTCATTTATCCCCCAATCGAGGTGGAACTTTAACTTCCTCCATTTCTCCCACCCCACTTGGGGATTGCAGGATATTGGAGAGCGAAAGTTCCGGCATTTATCCTGCATTTTGGCCTATGTAAACGGGCCCACGAGGGCCCCGTTTACATAGCCCACCGAAAATGCCGGGTAAAATGCAGGATTTTGGGATTTGGAGGGGAATCTGAAAATGTGCTTAAAAACCCGTTTACATAGCCACTCTTGAAATCCAGGGATTTGACGTCACTGATCACGTGACTAGTCGAAGTTGTTACGTAAAATCGATCCCATCATGCCTAAAGTTTTGTTTATTTATATTTTGAAAAATATGAAAGACAAAAAGATATGCTGGTTTTTTAAACCAAAACTTGAATTGATGATTAATAAAGTATCCCGATTGTTTTAATTCGGGTTTTCTTCACAATTCTCAAAATAATAAGTTCGTAAGATGCTGAATTAGATCAATACATTTTAGAGGGTATAAATTACTTTTATAACCAACAAAATAATTAATGTTAAATTAATAAAAAGCTTTACACTGATAACAAGAGCAAAAATTTCGATTGCTCTAACAAGCAATACTTTCCAAGATTCCATGGATAGTTAGGAACCTGCATATAAACAGAACACATAAGATGGATTTTATTTCAATAGTTTTTAAAATCTCTTGCATCTCTTTCCTCAGAGGAAGTCATTAGTGTTGAAGTGTAATTTGTAAAATTTTGGTTTGTAATAATGTGTAGAACTGACTGATTTTATAGATTGAAAAAAAAAAAAAAAATTCTTGTTACACCATTTAAAAATCTTGAGTTTGATTATGTTTTAGCATTTACAAACCTTGATAATGAATTTATTTTTAAAAAAAAAAAACAATTTAAATCTATTTTAAAGTTTATGATAGGATAATTATCAAACCGAAGAAGATTTAAAAGGCAACGGTTTTATTTTACACGTAAAATATTAAAAATTTTACAATGTTTCGAGGATACTTGGACCCCCTTTGTCAGCAAGAATGAAATCTAACTAGAAAGAAAGAATTATCCAACTAGTTTCAATAAAATAAATCAACTGTGTCTCCTTATAAATCTCAAATTCAGATTTTGGAGAATTCAAAATTGTGTTTGGTATATTTGGTGGTAGATCACATGGGTTCAAAAAGAATTGGTACACAGTAAAAACCTGAAGACAAAAAAATTTATGCATCAAGTTACAACTCGCCTAACCCGTATTCCCTTTTTGGTTATGTGAACAGAAGAAATAAAAAAAAATCTTACAGTAAATAGTACTACATATCAGAAATGTTAATGAATATTACTCTTCTTTGTTTTAATATTTACATGATACGTAAAATCACAGCATGTAATAAGTTTCCATAATATTTTAAATCTAATTACATGTACATTAAAGTGGGTAATATGTACTGGAAAATTTTTTACTCTTTGTACATACCTGTTCTGTTCTTTTCAAACAATGCAATTTGGCATGTGTATTTCAATTTCTATATATTTTAAATAATTCAAGGATGGGTAAAAGGAATTTAAAGAGATAATTTTATTTGAATTGATGACTACGACTTTGGATGGGTGAAAAATGTTCAGATAAAAGGTTTTCCTTCACATCAAGAAAAACCTCCAAAAACAGAAAATTATGACTTATGGTTATATAGTGACAGCCCAATATAAGAAGGCATTTTATTGTCTGTTCTCTAAATTCTTTGCTAGGTATGGTGGTTGGGAATGAGGAAATTAAAGTTTGAGTAAGGAGGGGACTTTTTTGTTAACACACCGTAACTTTGAGTGCCTTACACTTTTTGAATGTCATGTGCCAATTCTTCAAAAACAACAGAATCATCACCTGCCAAGTAGTGATACCTATATGATATGGAAAAATTAATTTTTGATTTTAAAAGTTTTTTTTTTGTCTTACCAAAGGTTTTAAAGAACTATTCAACATAAGAATAGAAATTAACATTAGACTAATTCTTAATGTCCAAGAAAACAGAGATTTTTCTAGAAATATAGGTTTTTGGCATAACGATGATAGTCATATTAATCACATATTATATTAATCATATTTATTTTGTACATTAAAAGTATGTACTGTAACAAATTTAATTACCAAAGAAATCACAATACAGTTCTAAATTTTATTACAAATGAATATCTTTAAAAAAATAATAATGTAATGAACAAATAAAAGGTGAATGAATATTACAAATAAAAAGGGGTAAAGACATAGGTTGGTAAATTTTTCCCCATGATGTGACTGTTAACCGGGAAAAATTTGTAATTGATGTTTCAAATAAACATTCAAAAACAAACCTCACCCAGTTTGTTTAAGTTGTCGACCAACAACTTTTTTAAAGTTTGTAAATTCAATCCGGTTATCCAGGGGTATCCAGTTTCCTTCTCCTAAAATCAACACATAATTAATAAAAAAATAACAAAAGACTTAAAAAATATAAGGACTAGGAACTAGGACTTCCACTAGAAACTATTTTATTTTAGTACTTATCCGTTAGCTGGGCACAAATGTCGCCAAATGTGAACCAAATGCTCGCCAAGCGAAGCAAATGACAAAACAGTCAACGAAAAACAAAACAAATGCGCCGGAGGCATTATGTTCTTGTGCAGGAGGTGACCGTTGGAACAGAGAATTCCTTAATTCATTCTACAATATTTGGTGATTTTTTGCTTGCGCCCAGCTAATGGATAAGTAACTTTAATTTTTCAGTTTTGAACATGACATATCGCACTTCTTCTAAAAGTTCTCACAATACAAAATAAAGTTAAAATACAAGTACATAACAATTTGGGCGTTACTTGTGTATTAAGGTGTAACCAATTTCCCAACATTGAAACGTTTTTGAAAAAAAATTCAACAATACACTGATTTTCATTTTTTTGGCAATAGTTTTATCCTAACACCAGATCAAAAACAAAATATTTTAGATTGAACTCGAACAAATTATAGCAAAATTTTGGTTCAATATTCCAGCATTCGTCCCGCTTAATATCGCCAAGCTGTTTAGAAACCCAAATATGAGAAATATCCAAATAAATCTGTATACATAACACAATCTTTCAGTAGGACACTCTTCTGATGAATCGGGTAACCGAGAAAAGTTTGTAATTGATGTTCCAAACAAACATACAAATACAAACCTCACTCAGTTTTATGTGAAACCTTCTTCTGAAATCAAACATAAGAATTCACAAAAATTAACAAGATAGTTTTTACAAAATTGTTTAAAAACCTTATATTCAAACCGAAATTTTACTATGAGTAAAACATATCAGGACTATTACCCCTCTAAACCAGGTATAATTTGTCTAGTTTTCAACATGTCTTATCACACTTTCTCTAAAAATTCTCGTAACTTTAAATTAAGTTAAAATATATAAGTATCCATAACAATTTGGGTACTATAATTGTGTACTAAGCTGTCGACCCATTTGCTAACAGAAACTGTTTTGAAAAAACTTTCTTATGCTTATTCTTCTTCTTTCTGTCTTATTAAAAACTTCTTTATTTTTTTCTGGTAATATTAACACTATATAAAAAAACATAAAGGTTTAGATCGCACGAGATATTTGATGGATTTGAACCCAAATTTCCTGACACTTAAGTATGATTTTATCTGCATGTCACATTTGTACACTTGATAACTTTAAGAAAAATGAAAATTGTTGACAATCTGAAGTGAGTACTGAAGTTGTCAGTAAGTAAGAAGAGTAAAGAAGTCAGTGAGTACTGACATTGAAATACTGAAGTGAGAGGGCAAACCATGTTAAGTATAGTTATGTTGTTCATCAAGAGAGAGGTCAGATGAAGTTACATGGATGAGATAACTTTAGTTGTTATCAATGAACTACATTAGTTTTAAAATAATATGGTAAATTTTAACGAGTCCTTTATTCCCTGTTATGAGGTTAAGATGGCATTATATAAAGTGAAACTGTGTACTATAAATTATGATAACCATTACCAAGCTATTATAGAGCTGAGTGAAGCTCAATTTTGTATTAATCATGGCACATGAAAGACCCACTTTAAGCATTTATTACCTATATAAAGTATACTAATGTGTGTGCTTCAGATTTTGCAAAACTTAAAAACACCAAAAACCTAGCATTGGATTTATAGTTTTGTTTAAGTAAAAACATCTTTCTCCAACATGGTTGAGATTAGATACAAGTAATACACTGTTTAGAATCATATTTTCAAAAGATTTATTGTAGTAGAAACAATATCCTTCCAATTTACTAAGAAAACTTAAATATGCACACATAAATTTTACATAAAATAAGGAAAATTAGAATTATAATAGTGTTTATGTTCGGTAAACAATCATAAAAGTCTCCGATTCAAAATTAAAAATGACAAGGAAAAACTTACTTTATTATAGTGGCGGAAAATCCTATAGTCGATAAAAACTGGATTTGTAGTTTCTTAAAGTTAATTTCACAATATTTAATGCGAAAAATAATAAAATTTCTCAACAAGTAAGGGATATCAACAAAGATGGCGGATTTCTAGAAGCGCAATGTATCATGGGAAAGGAGGTAAATTGAAAATCCTTCATTTATCCCCCAATCGAGGTGGAACTTTAACTTCCTCCATTTCTCCCACCCCACTTGGGGATTGCAGGATATTGGAGAGCGAAAGTTCCGGCATTTATCCTGCATTTTGGCCTATGTAAACGGGCCCACGGTGGTCAGAATACCAAATCAAGCAAATCAATGTTTGTTAGAGGTTGCCAGAGGCTCAGAATACGACCGTTAGTCTTTTCAAAACTCCCTATGTCTTTCAATAGAGAGAAATGACAGTTTCAAGTAATGTGTTGACATCTTGGAGACCTTTATTCACCTTTTTAGGGATCTTGTCTGCCTTAATTTCCCCTTATTGGGCAGAAATCCTTAACTTATTGGAGCTCAACAGGTTGCCATTTTTCATTAACCCATTAGCGCCCATTGATCTATTTCTAGATCGCTAAACATAGCGTGGGAAACTAGCTTTTAAATTACCTTCTACCCAACCCCACACATTCCAAACTGCCCAGGGGGCAAGATAAGGCATGCGCCTGTTTTACAACACGTGGTTTTTTTGTTTGGTTTGGTCATTGATCAACAGCGATAAGAGAAAGTTGGCATCGCCATTTCGTTCCGCAGTTTTTCGACGTTTCTTTGCATAAATCCTGGAAACAGCTAAGCGGTACCAGTAAGATAAACTTATTTTGGTGTTTTAATATCTTCATAGATGTGGCTATTAGGATATAAAGTGGTGTTATGTTAAAATAAATTTAAGTGGTAAAAATTCTTGCCGAAATGTTGCTGATCTAAAATTAGATCACTGGGCGTTCGGGCATTTATTTTTCCTGTGTTGCTTACTATACGATTATTTAGTTTTTCCCAATTGAAACTAAAAAATGAGTCTGAGAATATTCAGTTATGTCCAGGATGAAGTCAAATATATATTTTCTGATGAAATTGAAAATTATATTGTTGGTAATTAAATTTTATAATTTCTTTTGGTCGATAAATGGAGGGTAGACAATCATGATTTATTGCTAGTAAAGCAAAGCATTGCAAATAGTGGCAAAAATTATCTGTGTTTATTCACATAAATTTATTAGTACAATACAAATCTTGTTTTGAAATAGTTCATGTTGGAAATTATACGACAATAACATTTTTTCGAGGAGCTGGAGAAAATATCAAATGGAAAATTATAATTATTTAAAATTCTCCATAATACAACTTTTGCAACTTTAAAATTGACGCTGTGGTAAAATAAATTATTGGAATATGCAGGTAAAAAGCTCAAAGACGCAGCCTTTTTAAATGTTGGCTGAGTAAGACCAAGTTTCGTTTTATTTCATGACCAATTTCATTTTATGGTAAAACAAATTCATAAAATTTACGCAACATTAAAACTAATGCATTTTAATTTACTTTGTGTTCAATTTTATGGCATATTTTTTTTCTATAACATACTCATCAATTTAAAGTTCTTGGTTTATTTTCCCATTTTTCCCACTAAATACTTCCAACATAAGCTATTTATGTAGTTTATCTTGGGTATATTATTTAATTTTATTATTATTTAATTATTTTTCCACATATTTATGAATAAATATGTGTTTCTTAAGGAGAAGTACTAAAGTTTCTACCTATTTATATTTTTTAAGGATTTTTTGGAAGTTCTACTATTACTTAGCTCAGTGACAAAAATATCCCAGAACGCCCAGTGATCTATTTTTAGATCAGCTATTTTTAAAGAAACTAATGATTGTTTTTACAAAATTTGTTTATAATATCCATATTGAAGGCAAAATACACCAGATTCATGATTTTTATAAAATTTGGCCGAAAAAAAACAAATTGGGCGTTAATGGGTTAAAATTGAAATTATTCGCCATATGCATCTGGTAGCCTGATTTTTGGACTAAAACCATTTAGGGCAGGTATAGGGGGCTCTAGAAAAGGCAATTGCATTTCGCTATCAAGGATTTATGAAGAGGGAAATTTATTATCTGCTTATTTAACGGTGTAAAATCACTCAAGGCCTGCATGTCAGTAGGAGGGGATCATACCCCCTATAAACCCACTTTTTCATACCCTTCAACTCTGACGATTGTTACTCATGCGCATGCGTGTGCATATAGGATGATTTTTGAATGATTAATTTTTGGCTTTTATATCAACGTATGTTCATACAAAATTTCATCAATATCTGTCCAGTAGATCTGGAGAAAATCAAACAAATGTTCATGTTCTCTTAATTTTGAACACGAGAGTATTTAAAATTCTTACCCTTCACTCTTCCCCCCTTTCTCATCCCATAACTCAAAATTTATATACCCTCTCCTCATTTTCGTAATCCACATCCCAATCTCACCAACCCCATTTATTCTTCATTTACTGAGTACCAGAACAGTCCATGGCCATAGTCGCTCTCATCACGCGATGATAGCAACCGGGTTCCCATTTTATTCCGCTACTCGCCCATTTGCCTTGATATCATTCTTCGAAGAGGACACTCCAAATGTTCAAGCGAGCAGCTGACGTCTATTCCACCGTCTTACAGCCAGCTGACGCGTTTTTTTTCTTCTAGATATTAGGTCAACTATAATGTAAAAAAAATTTTGGTCGGGAGGAAATTACTGAAAATTTTACTTTTTTCTGCCGAATGATATGATTCTTCGAGGAGGAAGCTCCAATGTTCAAGCGTTTGGGGGGCTACCACCGCTCAACCCACCCACGGAACCGCAGCTGACGTTCACGAGGATTTATGTTACAACTCTCTGAAGCTTTCCACCAATTATCGCTTGAGAGGAAATTGATAACCGAAATTATCACTGGCTTCCGTACTACACTGGTGTGCAAAAATTAAGGACCGAACTGTTTTCTCAATATAACACCTAGCATAATTATTTTTCATCCATGAAAATACCACAAGATGTTCAAGGAGTGGGAATATAGGACGCGAGAATAAATTTTCCTTACCAATAATTTAAGAGGGTAGATGGGCCCTCCATTGGTAATGGAGTTCCATTACACATTTGGAGCAGTGACAGAAACGTCTATGTGAAAGTATTTAACAGAAAATTTTATGTTGTTTGTAAAGTGTATGATTATTCCTGAACTCAACGCATGTTTTTAAATGTGTGTACTAATTTTTAATAATATTTTTTAAGTTTTATTGAGAGATATTGGTCTAATCATTATTTCAGGAAAAATTCGATGTCTTTAAAACTTATTTTTAGGTGAATGCAGATATTTTTACAGATATTTGTTTCTTTTCGGACATGAATAGGTCCATAAACACTAAAAAAATAATTTTTTTGAACGTTAATAAAAGATGTCCTTCCTATGAATCTATACAATTCTTTTGTGCCGTTTCAGCATCCCCTATACACCACAGAGATTTTCCCTGATGTCTGCAATTGTGTACCTGTGTTCTCATGTCTCATTTGCTTCTGTTAGAAGACAATTTGGGTCCTTATTTTCTCTTTCTGCATTACAAAGCTGCGAAAAATCACAATTTGGCTTTCTCAAAGTTTTCATAAGTATCGATTTTGAAAGAATAAAGTTACTTTCCGGGTTCACAGACCTAAACGCGATGAAGCACATGTGAGAACTACTGAAAAGATGGTTGACGGTCAGATATCACATACCAAAAATGACCCAGTAGCTAAAACTTGCCAAAAATAATGATCATACCAATATCTCTCAATAAAACCTAAAAATACTATTAAAAATAAGTACACACATTTAAAAACATGCGCTGAGTTCAGGAATGATCATATTCTTTATAAACAACATAAAATTTTTGGTTAAATACCTCTCACATAGACGTTTCTGTCACTGTTCCAAATGTGTAATGGAACTCCATTATCAATGGGGGGCCCATTTACCCCCTTAAATTATTGATCAAATCAAAATCAAATTCTGCCCCGGGCCCAGTGGCCCATCAGGCGGTGCCCATATCCGTTTCCTTAGCCTTTGGGCCTGGGGTGTTAATTACCTAGCTTGTGTCCAGGCCGAGCGGCTAGCCCGACGCTGGACCCCCAGTTGATTCCCCAAGCGAGCTTGGTGCTCATTTTATCGACCCCGGGAGGATGAAGGGTTGAGTTGCCCCATGACCAGCTACCCAGGCAGGAGCCGCAAGGCATCGAACCCGGGTCGGTAATGCTCGTAGCCAGGCACGCTGACCACTACACCACCGCGGCCACTTAAATTATTGATAGGGAAAATTTATTCTTGAGCCCTATATTCCCACTCCTTGAACATCTTGTGGTATTATTTTCATGGATGAAAAATAATTATGCTAAGTGTTATATTGAAAAAACGGTTCGGTGCTTAATTTTTGCACACCAGTGTATAAGAAATTATTTGAAAATAGCGTTAATAGCTCCCTAAAGCACGAAACTTTCGGTAGACCCAATACCTCTCACTCTTTTTAATTCGAATTCAAATTTTCCCAACATGCATTATTCTCTTTCAAATCATATTCATCATCCTAAATTATTCATCATTCATCTCAATACACCATTTTATACCCTTCTCTTCATATCCATCTTTCTTTTCTAATCCCTTGCATCTTCCTCCTGTTCACACCCGCATTTCCTTCCCAATTCCGATTTTCATTATTTAGTGAGTGTTGTCCGCCAAATTCGGTAAGGCATTAGGGGTCTTAACTTATGAAAATATTTTAAATCCGAATCCTCTTTCATATCATTCAAATCCACATCCTTCCCAACCACTTGAACCTTATCTCTCAGTCTCTTTGACCTCATTCCTCACATTCCAAACACATAATCCCATAAATCAACTCTTTTCTCGTTCCCTCTTTCTCCCCCCCCTTCACTATCCTATTTCACATCCTCTTATCATTCTGATCTCCCTAAACTTAATCTATTTCATCGCAATTACTTCCGAATTATCGCACTTATTCCTTACATTCTCAGCAGATATAGCATCATTATCTTTGTCCTATTCCATATCACTCTCATCCTCTTCGGTACCATCTACCTTCCCTTACTCACACAATCCTTTCTAATACGCATCCTTTTACTCTCTCCTTGGTATTGGTCTTTAGTTACATATATTTTCCGGTCTGTGTGCTTGATCTCAAGGATCCGCTTTTAAACATTCGTCAAGAAAGACAGACACAACAGAATTTTTACAGACAGAGAGAGAGAGAGAGAGAGAAGAATATAAGGTTGGCTCTTCACATAGACATGGGAAAAAGCTCGTGACGTCTCGTTTCCGCTGCCAGTGACATCATTCGTAACGCCTCGTAACTGTTTGAACAACCAATCACTTTCACATTGAGCTGGATAACTCAAAGTACCGATAGATAGCGCTGTACAAACTAACCACAACCTTTAGCACGTGCTTTTTAAGAATAGAGTTTCGCGGAATTTCGTACTCATTTCAAAACTTCATTGTCCACTTATTTAAGTGAATTTAGTTTGGATTTTTATCTTATAATTATCGAAATATTGCCAAAGTATACCATTAGAACCGCCCGAAGTAAAAATTTAATGCATAAATAGCAAGAAACCGGCACTTTATTTAACACAGGGCGAGCTTCGGGCTGGAATTGCGAATTGCTTACTTATAGTTTAAAATCGGTAAGTGGAGGCTGGGTTTCCTCAAGCAGCCTGCGCACTGTATCAGCCGTCGGTTCGATTCCGGCTTTTGCCCTGGATGTACTTTCCCTCTCGGTGTCAGTAAAAATTATGTTGTGTCTGTTTTTCTTGACGAAAGTTTATAAGCGGACCCTTGAGATCAAGTACACAGACCGGAAAATATGTGTAACCAACCACTAAATCGGGAAATAACTGCTTTTCAAAACCTTTTATAAACCAAGAACTAATTAATACCCTCCTTCTCAGCGGCCGTTATCAGGGGTTTTTGGTAATTGATCTAAGTTTTAATTAAACGATTTTTCGGTTATTTACTTTCTTTGATTCTTTAAAATTTCTTGACAGTATTTTTATAATGATGCTTGATCACAAAATTTTCAGAGTAATGGATTATCTCGACAAGATGCTTAATATAAAATATTTATTTTCGTTAAAGAGCTCTTAACCTTTGTAAATATTATTTGCTACCGAAAAGGCTGAGAAGAAGAGGTCTATGCAATCTACATTTCCCCTGTTACTTAAATTTCTTCCCCATAAAACTTTACGCTCCGCCTTAACAAGCCTGATTGGTTAAGCTTTGGCACGTCATCGTTACAACCTCTTCCGCTGCCAGTGACGTCACTGGTAGCAGTGTCAGATGGGCCCCCCCGTGCGCAGACTGCTAGCGTGGTTGGCAGCACTTCTATTCTCCTCAACCTAACATGTACCCACTCTTTCTAATCCTATTCAATTTGCCCCAATTCCTCATCAACCATATTCTCAGTTTGTTAGTGTTAGTCACATATGCATTAGTTTGAGAAACCCTGGTTCATCCCCCTTGTCAAATACCTATATCTGTATACAACACCTAATTTTGTCTATGGCAGACCATTGAATTGGGAAGCCGATGGAGATTTAATCCATGTCAGACCTACACAACATTAGTATGTAGTAAAGCGAACCAAATTAAGCTTAGCTTTCCCCGGGAAAAAGTTTTCTGCTATCCTATCTCGCGGGCCTAAAGTTCAGATAAAATTTACTATCGTTTGGGTTTAACCCCTTGAGAAAATAAAAATAATTTACCAAGAGAAATACGACGATACCATATTATGCGTGTTCTTAAATTAACATTGGTTTGTTGTTGTACATGGCACAAGACCCATAACAGGACTTATTGCGCCAGACACAACTTAAACCAACATACCTACTTCAAATAGATTTCAAAAAAGTTTACTTCAAACAGTTACTGGTTTTTAAGACATTTGTTAATCTTTCCTTTCACTTATTCTATTTTCCAACCGATTAATTTCTAGTTCAACATTTTTTTCAACACTCTATTTTTAAAAAGCAAAATACAATTTTAACACATTGGATAACTTTAAATTTTTAGAATCATTCAAGAAATTTTAAAAAGTTGTGCAGGCCTGATTTAAGTGACTTTGTTTGTGTTGTATAACCAATCAACTTTTCTTGACAACTCTTTATTTAGAAACAGAACTTGACAATATATCCCTATCTTAGTCCATGTCACCTTCTGAATAGACATCACATTTACAATAACTATGGATGCCTTACAAATCTTAGCTAACTTTAAATTTAAACCCTGCGAGCCGAACGTTAACGTTATAAATCGAACTCTTAAACAAAACAAAATGATCTTATACCGATGAACAAGATCTCACAGCTAAATGATAAACGGCTTTGTAGGCAGGTACTAACATTAAAGATGACATGGCTCTAAAATTTAAAAATCTGGAGTTCGTATCATAGTAGCATCAAATCAATCTTCCAGTTTCAGCTAAAGGGTAAAAAGGTGACATCATGTGAAAACAATTTAACAATACATATGTATGTAGCAGGAATAAATTATCATCGGCTCCCCAGACACTATGTGTTAATAAATGTTAGAAAGTTATAGGTGTACTAAAAAATAAGTACCGTAAGCAGCTGAAGAACTCAATTCATAATTCGTAAGGATTACTTCGGAACCTAAAGTTGACAAAAAAAAAATATTAATTAGATTGAAGTTTCCAAGCTTCCCTATAGCAGAAGGTATTAAAATTAGAAATTTAGTCCCAGAGCTGGCTATATGAAATAATCAACTGTAAAGACGACGTACTAAAGATAATTTTATTTTAAAATACCCTTCTTAGGAAGTATAACAAAAACCTTTTAGAGAGAAATAGAGATTCCGATCAATAAGCTGGTGCTAATCCATTGCGTAAATTAATAGTAGCCAATTAAAAATTAGAATTTTCTGTTAAATCAACACAGTTAATCTTTTAAAAAACTAATCCTATCCTATTACACTGGGCAACAAAGTTCGTGTAAAAATAATAAAAGTAGTCATTTCCTATTGATTTTGACGTGCTAAACACAAATATCACAATAAAAATTCTGGGTTGGTTCTTGTTTCGGAAATACAGAAGGGTCATGATATACTGCGATTAGTGCAGAAATATTGCAATTTTAAAAACATTGTTTAAGATATTATAATTTAGGCATGAATATGAGTACTATTTATTTAGAATGCCTTCAAGCATACAACACATGCAGAAATTTTTTTTTATTAGAATTACATTTTTAATCTTTTAGAAAATTTTTTGTCGCTCTCATACAAAATTTTATTGATATTTTAATGGAAATTATAGCATTGTGTTTCACGTATAAACAGATGGTTTGATAGCATAAAAATGGATTTGGACCATGTAAACAAGTAGCATCTTTGCAAAAAAATTGTCAAAATTAAGTCAAATAATGATTTTGCTTCGCAATAGTTGTAAACTCCCTTGCATTCCCATTAAACATGTTGCGCGCATGAAAGATACTTATAAACACATTCAGAAGCTCCTAAACCTTATTTAGTTTATGAAGTATGATTTGAGTATCTGCTCACTTCAAGGAGTACTTAAACTGGTACTTTCAACAGGAATTTAAAAAAAAAATTGTATGTTCTTTTGAGAATGGAACAGTTCAGTTGGCTTACTCTGTATTCAATGAAACAAATATAAGTTCAACTTTTGAAAATATAAATGACATGGACACAGACCTGGAAAAAGTACCCGAACCTACGAACCTGGTTCGGGGGAAGCCCCTGCCAGCTCCATAGGATCAATACATAAGGTTCGGGTAAATTTTATTAGGTTCGGGGGAAGGTTACAACTTTTTCCAGGTCCGCATGGACATTAGTAAAGAGTCTGAATACCTCCTCTACACACTTCAGATATCTTATCATACCAGCATACATTATATGTCATCTATAAGGTTTTTAAAAACTATTTTAGGAGCATTTGATCAGAGTAAATCAAAGGTGGTGTTCACAACACAAATTGGCTATTTAAAAGAAAAATTATATAAAATTTAAATAAAATGAAACTACTCACTAGATTCTGATGAGAATTCTTAGTACTATTATTGCTCGACCTTGTATCACCAAACTGATGGGGCTGCCACTGTATGAATATCGACCTGAGTCACTCGGTAGGGATTGCCAAGAGAAATCAACCGACTTCCCTAAAAAAACAATGATTGTAAACCTAAGAAACTTAAAGAACCTAGAAAAAACATAAGAAACTTAAAACCTAGTAATTGAGGGCACCTTGGAAACCCTCCTTTACAGAACTAATTTGAGAATTATGCGATTATAAGTACTAATATACGAGATGAAAATCTACTCTTCAATGGGATTTAGAGAGAATCATGGTGTCTAGATATTTTTATAATCAGTTTCCTTGTTTTGTGGTGGTTAAAGGTAACTAAAAATTATACTTTAAAAGCATTTTTAAAAATAAAAATGCATTTTTGTTTAATAATCATGTTTATATTAGAATATACGTATGCTTATATTTTAGAAAAGAAAAAAAAAATGAATTTTTTTGTTTTTCATGGGGTAATCGCATATGCAAAATATTGGGATAACCTAGATGTCCAACACATCTCAAGAGCGAAAAATTTAGTTTTTATTTTTAAAAAATATAAATATAAATTATGTCTTTTATTAAAATGTCCTTTTCATCAATTAATGTGTTAACATTGTATTTTTTAAAATAATACACAATTTAAGAGGTTTTTAAAACTTATTATGAATCCAATTAACGATAATTTTTCAGGAAACCTTTTATGTGACTCTAAAATTCTTATATTAATACCTGAGTTGTGTTGATAGAAAAAATATTATTACACAAAAAATGAAAATTGATAGAGGCCCTATCGGACCTGGAAAAAGTTTTAACCTTCCCCCGAACCTAATAAAATTTACCCGAACCTAATGTATTGCTCTTATGGAGCTGACAGGGGCTTCCCCCGAACCAGGTTCGTAGGTTCGGGCACTTTTTCCAGGTCCGGGCCCTATATTATTTTTACTTATTTTCCTGACCTAAATTATAGAACACTAGTTCTGAATCACCCTGCATGCAGAGAGGATAAAGAAACCACTACTCACTTGATTCTGAAGACTATTCTTGATTTTGCCCGACCTTCTTCCAAATATGTCACACCGGCTGGCAAGGCACTCAGGTTAGACTCCATCTCATTAAATACCTGGACGCCTCCATTGGAAGTTGACGACATCAGGGGTAAAAAGCTCATGAAAAGAGAATTAATACAAAACACATTAAAATGGATTAAAAATTTCACTGATCGACACTTCTATTCTCCCATAAAGGACGTAAATGCCCATATTCGTTTTTGGTGGACTTAGTACAAAGTGTAAGGAATATGATCTGATTAGAATGAAAGTAGTTCAATAGTTTAAATTATTCTTCATTTTTTAAAATGATGATGATGATTGTGGTAATTATTACAAAATAGATAAAAAAAATGCATTAGGCCGGGCGCGCACGAGTGACTAAAGTCACGGCGACCAGGATTACTAGTATCAAAAATATCATTAGAAAACAATAGAGCATTTTCAATCACATGACTTTACCTAACAACGGCCTTAGCAACGTTGTTTTTATCCTCCAGTGATGTCATGTGCGAATGCTGCTATTGGATACTGTCCCGCCCCTAACAACAGCCTTAGCAACGTTGTTTTTGTCTTTGTCACAGTGACAAAAGTCGCCCGTGCGCGCTCGCCCTTAGAAAACAATAGAGCATTTTCAATCACATGACTTTACCTAACAACGGCCTTAGCAACGTTGTTTTTATCCTCCAGTGATGTCATGTGCGAATGCTGCTATTGGACACTTCTATGTCCCGCCCCTAACAACAGCCTTAGCAACGTTGTTTTTGTCTTTGTCACAGTGACAAAAGTCGCCCGTGCGCGCTCGCCCTTAGAAAACAATAGAGCATTTTCAATCACATGACTTTACCTAACAACGGCCTTAGCAACGTTGTTTTTATCCTCCAGTGATGTCATGTGCGAATGCTGCTATTGGACACTTCTATGTCCCGCCCCTAACAACAGCCTTAGCAACGTTGTTTTTGTCTTTGTCACAGTGACAAAAGTCGCCCGTGCGCGCTCGCCCTTAGAAAACAATAGAGCATTTTCAATCACATGACTTTACCTAACAACGGCCTTAGCAACGTTGTTTTTATCCTCCAGTGATGTCATGTGCGAATGCTGCTATTGGACACTTCTATGTCCCGCCCCTAACAACAGCCTTAGCAACGTTGTTTTTGTCTTTGTCACAGTGACAAAAGTCGCCCGTGCGCGCTCGCCCTTAGAAAACAATAGAGCATTTTCAATCACATGACTTTACCTAACAACGGCCTTAGCAACGTTGTTTTTATCCTCCAGTGATGTCATGTGCGAATGCTGCTATTGGACACTTCTATGTCCCGCCCCTAACAACAGCCTTAGCAACGTTGTTTTTGTCTTTGTCACAGTGACAAAAGTCGCCCGTGCGCGCTCGCCCTTATTCACTTTTAAGATAGTAGGATAGAAACAATAAAATTTGAAAATAAGAACTTGTAAGCATTGTTAAATGCAATGTAGTATGTAAATAATGTAATCAAACAATGAAAATCAAAACTGCTTTTAAAATACATTACTTCCTATGTGAACTTGTTTATGTTATTAAGGTCTGATGAGGTTTGATAAAATATATTTTAACTTGATAATTTTACAATTTTATAGGTATTTTTAATTTCCTAATAAATTTGGACGACATAGACCGTCATTTTCATATTTAAATTGAAGCAACTATACCTAAAATATAACCAGCCTCTTGCCAATTTTGTTTTATTATTAAACGTTTGTTATTTGATTTTAAATTTTTGTATATTGTTTGTTTTGCATTATTATAGTAATCTTATTAAATATTAAATCTATCTGTCACCTGAACGGGACAAAAGTCCCCTTGGTGATAAATATATTACTTTGTCAGTTTTGTTGTAATTTTCGTTATGAAAATAATAAAGCTTATCATTATTATTATTATTTAATTGTAATTACAAAGTTAAAATTTTTTCATAATTTAATCAACATGCCATACAAAGTACTCAAAACTGAATTTTGGGAGGTATTAGTTTGAAAATTGTTGATTTCGTTATTGGATAAATCATACATATCAGCCTATAAATATCATCATATGTATCATGATATACAAGCCAACCCTGGGTAACTATAAACAATATTAATTACCTTACCACTTTTCTAAATTTATTATAGTAAGCAATAACTCTCTTCCTTAACCACTTAAGGATATATATATTTGTATCTGTCTTATGTAGCGATTCTAAATAAAACTAATTTGGATATTTTAAAATGTTTCAGAATAACACTCAATTCCACAAATTTAAGAGACAAATTTATTATGAGATGTGAAAGAGTGACACAGATCAAGCGAAAAATATGGATGAGGGAGGACCAGGTCAAAATGCGTTTTTCTTTATGCTAATTAATCATCTAATTGTCCCTTTTGATCATGAAATTACGGTACATTAAAACTATCACTAAATTCATAAATTTAAAAAAGTCTGCATATAACTTTGAACGTTTGATCCATGACTAATTCCGAAAATTTAATTTTTTTTTGAAGTTG
Source organism: Tetragnatha montana (assembly GCA_963680715.1). NCBI lineage: Eukaryota > Metazoa > Arthropoda > Arachnida > Araneae > Tetragnathidae > Tetragnatha > Tetragnatha montana. Next base: position 20,364,608 of record OY796674.1, read on the forward strand.
ACTACTGTACTTTCAGGTGATTTAAAATAACAGAAATGTATTACCTAAAAATTTTAATTTAATTTGATGAAGTATCATCTAATGAGATAAAACGGTGAGAAGTGTAAACTTGTTAGCGATGCTGTTAAGACGCATGTATGTTGATAAAAAAAAGTTAATTTTAAAAGTATTTACAAGAAATTCCATCTCTAACCAATCTCTTCTTATAAAATACGTAAATGAAGCAAATTTAAAATGGTTAAAGCATTTACAAGTTTGAGAAAATGCCAACTAATTCTTTAAAATTCTTGAAAAATTTTTATTTCTTGAAAAGTTTTGCTTCTTCGTTTCAATTTCCTCCTTTCAGAAGATTTAAAACATTAAACGGAATTTTAAGAATGAGTTATAAGTTATAGGAATTCAAAATAAGATTAGAAAACCACAGTGTGAAAGAAGGTTATTTAAGAGGGTATGGATTTTTCAATCATATAAAAGTTAAAAAGAGAAATAAAATAATATGAAATTATGATACTACTCGGGGTTTTTTTTCATAAAAAAAAATTATGTTTTAAAATACAGAAGTACTCCAACCTAAAAATAATTTAGTGTTTTTAAACATTTGACTTAATATTTTAAGTTTACGAGTCAATAATATTTTGAGAAAAAATCTCAAGGACTTCAACTCTAAAAACTACATATTTTAACCAATTCATACACGTAAAACATCATAGCTGCAAACTTTTGGATATACCTATGTTAAGAAAAATTCATATTTTATCACTTTAATTTAACTATTCGAAAAAGGGATTTTGATGATGATTATAAATCAGGCAAGAATAATATTTTTCATTCAATTCATTATCGATAAACTGCAGACTTGTGCTGCGAGTCTGTTTGTGATATTCACAGGTAAAAATCATAAAATTTTTACATGGTGTGTAAAATCGCAGAACATGTAGAGAGTAGAGGCAAAGGTTTAGGTCCAACTAAAATGTCCCTAAAATTTTGATTAAGGTTAATATTCTATGGCAAAAAAGAAACTTAAGAAACATACTGTCAATTCGTTGAAAGGAATTTGGAAAAGGGAACGTTTCTCATGCATTACTTAACCCTCGATTCCAATGCTCTCTAAATTGTTCTGTCCAAAGACATTTCGAATGAATAGGGCTTTATCCCATTCTATTGTAATTCACATTCAACAATATTTTACATGAAATTAATACACTTGTTATAATACGTACAGAAATAGGTTTCTGTACTAAAACTGCTAAGACAATTTGGTACATTCTTTGTCTCTAGAAGAATGGGCTCAACCCACTTCTTAAACATTTCGTTCAACAAAATTTGGCATGTGAACATTTAAATAAATAGACATTCACATGTTTAGGAACAATAGTTTCAGCAGTAACAATGCAGATTTATACTAAAATACAATTTTTTTATATTGAGGTACAATGGGTTTTAACCCAATCTATTACAATTCTTTTAATAATAAAATGCACTTTTACATGAGTACAAACTCTAGTTTCAGCAGCAAAAATGCTGATTCATACTGAGACACAATTTTTTATATTCTGAGGTAGAATGGGTTTTATCCCAAACTATTACAATTTTTTCAGGTGTATACATTTTCATGTTTAGAAACAATAGTTTCAGCAATAACAATGCTGATTTATACTGAGAGGATTTTTTTAATATTCTGAGGTAGAATGGGTTGTACCCCAAACTATTACAATTTCTTCAACATTAATTGATAAGTGTACATTTACATGTTTAGAGCAATAATTTCAGCAATATCAATACTGATTTTCTGATGTAGAGTGGATTTTACCCCAATCTATTACAATTTTTTCAACAAAAATTAATAAGTGGACATTCACATGTTTAGAAACAATTGTTTCAGCAGTAACAATGCTGATTTATACTAAAAGGCATTTTTTTTTACATTGAGGTAGAATGGGTTTTACCCCAATCTATTACAATTCTTTTAATAATAAAATGCACATTTACATGAATAGAAACTAGTTTCAGCAGTTACAATGCTGATTCATACTGACACACGATTTTTAATATATTAAGGTAGAATGGATTTTAACCCAAACTATTATAATTTTTTCAACAATAATTGATATGTGTACTATATAACACGTTAAAAAAACAGTTTCAGCAGTCACACAATGCTGATTCTTACTGAGAAAAATATTTTTTTTTATATTCTGAGGTAGAGTGGGTTTTACCCCAAACAATTACAATTCTTTCAATAAAAATTGACAAGTGTACATTTACATATTTAGAAACAATATATTCAGCATTAAGAATGCCGATTCATTTTGAGACACATTTTTTTTTATATTATGAGGTAGTATGGATTTTACACCAAACTATTACAATTATTTCAATAAAAATTGACAAGTGTACATTTTCATATTTAGAAGCAATATATTCAGCATTAAGAATGCCGATTCATTTTGAGACACAATTTTTTTTCATATTCTGAGGTAGAATGGGTTTTACCCCAAACTATTACAATTCTTTTAAAAATATATAATAAATGTACATTTTAGAAACAATAATTTCAGCAGTAACAATGCTGATTTATTCTAAGAGGATTTTTTTTTTCATATTCTAAGGTAGAATGTCCTGACACTGAAGGTTCTGTCCAGAGACACTTCTCCATAAGGAGGAATGAAAAACATCCTATTTCATACAAGAAAATTAATTTCTAGCTGCATAAAATTGAAATCAAGAAAATATATAGGATATTTTTTTTTAAAATATTCCAGTCATTTTCTTTGAGGCAATATTCATATTTTTGTATGAATAATATTATGAAAATATATAGATATTTTTAAGGTGTGCACAAATACACAACCTACAGGGAGAAATTGACTAGGATTTGGTCCAGCTGAGAAAAACCCTAAAATTTTGAATACAATTCATGCTATTAAAGCATAGAAAGAAACATTTTATGAAATACACATACTTAATGAAATTTTGAAAATATTTAAAAAATGGACCATGTCAAATAAATATTTTATCCCCTGTGTCAATTGCTCCCTGAATAGTTACTTTTCTGTCCAGAGACACTTCTCCATAAGGGGGAATGAAAAACATCCTATTTCATACAAGAAAATTAATTTCTAGCTGCATAAAATTGAAATCAAGAAAATATATAGGATATTTTTTTTGAAAAATATTCCAGTCATTTTCTTTGAGTTAATATTCATACTTTTTGTATAAATAATATTATGAAAATATTTAGATATTTTAAAAGTGGGCACAAATACACAATCTACAGGGAGAAATTGACTAGGATTTGGTCCAACTGAGAAAAACCCTAAAACTTTAAATACAATTCATGCTATTAAAGCATGAAAAGAAAGATTTTATGAAATACACATACTTAGTGCAATTTTGAAAATATTTAAAAAGGGACCATGTCAAATAAATATTTCATCCCCTGGGTCAATTGCCCCCTGAATAGTACTTTTCTGTCCAAAGACACTTCTCCATAAGGAGGAATGAAAAACACCCTTTTTCATACAAGAAAATTAATTTCTAGCTGCATAAAATTGAAAGCAAGAAAATATATAGGATAAAATGTTTTTCAACAGTATTCCAGTCTTTTTCTTTGAGGCAATATTCATACTTTTTGTATGAATAATATTATGAAAATATTTAGATATTTTAAAGGTGTGCACAAATACACAACCTACAGGGAGAAATTGACTAGGATTTGGTCCAACTGAGAAAAACCCTAAAATTTTGAATACAATTCATGCTATTAAAGCAAGAAAAGAGTGAAATTTTGAAAATATTTAAAAAATGGACCATGTCAAATAAATATTTCATCCCCTGGGTCAATTGCTCCCTGAATAGTACTTTTCTGTCCAGAGACACTTCTCCATAAGGAGGAATGAAAAACATCCTATTTCATACAAGAAAATTAATTTCTAGCTGCATAAAATTGAAATCAAGAAAATATATAGGATATTTTTTTTTAAATATTCCAGTCATTTTCTTTGAGGCAATATTCATATTTTTGTATGAATAATATTATGAAAATATTTAAATATTTTAAAGGTGTGCACAAATACACAACCTACAGGGAGAAATTGTCTAGGATTTGGTCCAACTGAGAAAAACCCTAAAATTTTGAATACAATTCATGCTATTAAAGCATGAAGAGAAAGATTTATGAAATACACATACTTAATGCAATTTTGAAAATATTTAAAAAATGGACCATGTCAAATAAATATTTCATCCCCTGTGTCAATTGCTCCCTGAATAGTACTTTTCTGTCGAGAGAAACTTCTCCATAAGGAGGAATGAAAACATCCATTTTCATACAAGAAAATTAATATCTAGCTGCATAAAATTGAAAACAAGAAAATATATAGGATATTTTTTTTGAAAAATATTCCAGTCATTTTCTTTGAGGCAATATTCATATTTTTGTATGAATAATATTATGAAAATATTTAGATATTTAAAAGGTGTGCACAAATACACAACCTACAGGGAGAAATTGAATAGGATTTGGTCCAACAGAGAAAAACCCTAAAATTTTGAATACAATTCATGCTATTAAAGCATGAAAAGAAAGATTTTATGAAATACACATATTTAGTGCAATTTTGAAAATATATAAAAAATGGACCATGTCAATAAATATTTCATCCCATGTGTCAATTGCTCCCTGAATAGTACTTTTATGTCCAGAGACATTTCTCCATAAGGAGGAATGAAAAACAACCTATTTCATACAAGAAAATTAATTTCTAGCTGCATAAAATTGAAAGCAAGAAAATATATAGGATAAAATTTTTTTCAACAGTATTCCAGTCTTTTTCTTTGAGGCAATATTCATACTTTTTGTATGAATAATATTATGAAAATATTTAGATATTTTAAAGGTGTGCACAAATACACAACCTATAGGGAGAAATTGACTAGGATTTGGTCCAACTGAGAAAACCCTAAAATTTTGAATACAATTCATGCTATTAAAGCATGAAAAGAAAGATTTTATGAAATACATATTCTTTGTGCAATTTTGAAAATATTTAAAAAAGGGACCATGTCAAATAAATATTTCATCCCCTGGGTCAATTGCTCCCTGAATAGTACTTTTCTGTCCAGAGACACTTCTCCATAAGGAGGAATGAAAAACATCCTATTTCAAACAAGAAAATTAATTTCTAGCTGCATAAAATTGAAATCAAGAAAATATATAGGATATTTTTTTTTTAAATATTCCAGTCATTTTCTTTGAGGCAATATTCATATTTTTGTATGAATAATATTATGAAAATATTTAGATATTTTAAAGGTGTGCACAAATACACAACCTATAGGGAGAAATTGACTAGGATTTGGTCCAACTGAGAAAACCCTAAAATTTTGAATACAATTCATGCTATTAAAGCATGAAAAGAAAGATTTATGAAATACACATACTTAATGCAATTTTGAAAATATTTAAAAAATGGACCATGTCAAATAAATATTTCATCCCCTGTGTCAATTGCTCCCTGAATAGTATTTTTCTGTCGAGAGAAACTTCTCCATGAGGAGGAATGAAAAACATCCTATTTCATACAAGAAAATTAATTTCTAGCTGCATAAAATTGAAAGCAAGAAAATATATAGGATAAAATTTTTTTCAACAGAATTCCAGTCTTTTTCTTTGAGGCAATATTCATACTTTTTGTATGAATAATATTATGAAAATATTTAGATATTTTAAAGTTGTGCACAAATACACAACCTACAGGGAGAAATTGACTAGGATTTGGTCCAACTGAGAAAAACCCTAAAATTTTGAATACAATTCATGCTATTAAAGCATGAAAAGAAAGATTTATGAAATACACATACTTAATGCAATTTTGAAAATATTTAAAAAATGGACCATGTCAAATAAATATTTCATCCCCTGTGTCAATTGCTCCCTGAATAGTATTTTTCTGTCGAGAGAAACTTCTCCATGAGGAGGAATGAAAAACATCCTATTTCATACAAGAAAATTAATTTCTAGCTGCATAAAATTGAAAGCAAGAAAATATATAGGATAAAATTTTTTTCAACAGAATTCCAGTCTTTTTCTTTGAGGCAATATTCATACTTTTTGTATGAATAATATTATGAAAATATTTAGATATTTTAAAGGTGTGCACAAATACACAACCTACAGGGAGAAATTGACTAGGATTTGGTCCAACTGAGAAAAACCCTAAAATTTTGAATACAATTCATGCTATTAAAGCATGAAAAGAAAGATTTATGAAATACACATACTTAATGCAATTTTGAAAATATTTAAAAAATGGACCATGTCAAATAAATATTTCATCCCATGTGTCAATTGCTCCCTGAATAGTATTTTTCTGTTGAGAGAAACTTCTCCATGAGGAGGAATGAAAACATCCATTTTCATACAAGAAAATTAATTTCTAGCTGCATAAAATTGAAATCAAGAAAATATATAGGATATTTTTTTTGAAAAATATTCGTCATTTTCTTTGAGGCAATATTCATATTTTTGTATGAATAATATTATGAAAATATTTAGATATTTTAAAGGTGTGCACAAATACACAACCTACAGGGAGAAATTGAATAGGATTTGGTCCAACAGAGAAAAACCCTAAAATTTTGAATACAATTCATGCTATTAAAGCATGAAAAGAAAGATTTTATGAAATACACATATTTAGTGCAATTTTGAAAATATTTAAAAAATGGACCATGTCAATAAATATTTCATCCCATGTGTCAATTGCTCCCTGAATAGTACTTTTATGTCCAGAGACATTTCTCCATAAGGAGGAATGAAAACAATCCTATTTTATACAAGAAAATTAATTTCTTGTTGCATAAAATTGAAATCAAGAAAATATATAGGATAAATTTTTTTTCAACAGAATTCCAGTCTTTTTCTTTGAGGCAATATTCATACTTTTTGTATGAATAATATTATGAAAATATTTAGATATTTTAAAAGTGTGCACAAATACACAACCTACAGGGAGAAATTGACTAGGATTTGGTCCAACTGAGAAAAACCCTAAAATTTTGAATACAATTCATGCTATTAAAGCATAAAAAGAAAGATTTTATGAAATACACATACTTAGTGCAATTTTGAAAATATTTAAAAAATGGACCATGTCAAATAAATATTTCATCCCATGTGTCAATTGTTTCATGAATAGTACTTTTCTGTCCAGAGACACTTCTCCATAAGGAGGAATGAAAAACATCCTATTTCATACAAGAAAATTAATTTCTAGCTCTATAAAATTGAAAGCAAGAAAATATATAGGATAAAAATTTTTCCAACAGAATTCCAGTCTTTTTCTTTGAGGCAATATTCATACTTTTTGTATGAATAATATTTTGAAAATATTTAGATATTTTAAAGGTGTGCACAAATACACAACCTATAGGGAGAAATTGACTAGGATTTGGTCCAACTGAGAAAAACCCTAAAATTTTGAATACAATTCATGCTTTTAAAGCATGAAAAGAGAGATTTTATTAAATACACATACTTAGTGCACTATTGAAAGAATTTAAAAAATGGACCATGTCATTAATATTTCATCCCATGTGTCAATTGCTTCCTTTATAGTACTTTTCTGTCTAAAGACAGAAAGACAGTTCTCTGTTAAAGAGGAATTGATAACTTTATAGGAAAGAATTCAATACAAGAAAATTAATTTTTATTATTATTTAAACCTAAGACTTGATTTTAAGAAATACACGGGCCTAAATTGAATGAAATTTGGGAAATGGACCAAGTCATATGATTTTTTTAACCCTTGGGTCAATTTCTCCCTGAACAGTATGTACATTGCTTCCCTAAATATAAATTAGGAATAAAAACAGTTCTTCATATTGTGGCATTGTCTTTTATCTTTTAAACAAACAAAATTGTTTTTTAATTGTTCAACGAAGTTACAAAATTTATCATTAAAATAAATAAGACAAGGGTTCTGCAATAACTTCTTTCTCATGTCAGTTTGTTACATTTTTTTGTATAATTATAATACAGTTCTGATATAAATATAAGAAAGTGTGTAGAGTTACACAATCTATTTTTCAACTATGATATAAACAGTAGATTTTTTTTAGATATTTTAAAAAATAAAAATGAAAAGTTATTAAAATCTACATTTTAAAATATTACTTTTACCTATTACCTTTTGAAGTTGGTTTGCAGCTATGATATTTTTTTGTCAAATTTTAATAAGTTTTATGAAAATACGTAAATTAACTCAGTTAATTTAGTATATTTTACCTTTTTTTATCTAAGGACTGTTGAAACTTAGGTTTGCTTGTAAATTGGAGTTATTTCTGTATTTTTATTTATTTACATTAAAAAATATAGAATGGAGTTTATTGGAACATAATATTGGTTTTAAGTAAAAATGCTTAAAAATGAGCTTTGCTCTATCAAATTATTTTGCATACCCTTTTGAATACCCATCTTTCAATACTTTCTTCGTGATATATTTTAAATCAAAATTAAACACATGATTGAATATTATCATACCTCAAGAATGATTGAATATCATTGGATACATTCCTGTCTAAGATGGCAATGCTCACTAAACTTAGCTGATTGTTAAGTTCGTGAAACTAAATCTCTTCTTTTCAAGTTTTGGCTTTTGAAATGGAGTACAAGAAATCTTGTAATTTAATTTCATAAATATTCAAGTTTTCCAGTTGAACATGTAATATTTTGTTAACTGTTATTCTTAATAGAAATCAAAGAAATATGCAAACTTTCTCTTACTTAAAATATTCGTACAATTAAGTGTTTTAAGGACTTAGAGATATTAACCTTAAAATGAAAAAAATGTAAAAATGTTTTATTTCCTTGCAGTAAAATTTAAATAATGCAGCTGAGTATCCATGCTTTACTACGTTCTTTATTATAGTCCTTCAGGGAGGGATACCAGATTTGTTCGATATATATCACGATATTTATCCAATAACAAAATCGACATTTTTGAAGCTAAATAACCTCCCAAAATCCCTTTTTGAATACTTTGTTGACATCTTAATAAGCTATGAAAAAAAATCTTTACAATTTACTAACCATAAAATTGTAAAATCATGAAATATCATGTTTTAGCGAATCCGTTTAGATCTAAAGACAAAAAAAATATAAGCGTGAAGTATTTTAAAAGCAGTTTTGATTTTTTTCTTTGGCATATTGCATTCACATTCACCAATGTTTACTGTTTTTTATTTTCAAATCTTATTGTTTCTATCTGATTATTTTAGAACAAAAATCTACTTTTATCTATTTTGTAATGGGTATTATAATCATCAGCATCATCATCATAAAAAAAATTAAATAACCTATCCATATCTTGAAACATTATTCTCCCATAATTCTACAAAGAGGATTTCTATATTACAGTCGTTTTCGATTTAGCTGCGATCAGCACAATGTCGGGAAAACCTCGAGCACCTGCCCCCGACCGATCCACGAAAACTATCGTATTTCATCCACTTCCCATGCCCTCAACAACGGCTGGTTCAGCAACAAAAATTTAAAGAAAACTAATTAATCATACAGGCAGATGTTTAATCCTAGAAGCTTTCCTTTCATTGCTCTTGCTTTCATTTACACAACTGTTTCTGTTTATGCCATGGAGCTAATACATATGGAGACAGCTTTGAACACCTGCTCCATTCTTCTTCGTACGTCGATTTCCCTCGATTTTTCCACTCAAACTGGGGTGGGCTGGGTTGTCAGATTGGCGACAAAATCGGACTATTGGCGTGTTTGGTTTTTTCGCGTGCAGCCTTTTTCGATCACTTTATACCAGTGGATGACTCGCGAGGACCTTTTTAAACTTATCTTTTTTTTCTTCTTAAGGAAGTTTTATCTTCTGTAGCTTTAAGAATAAAATCTCGTTTGTTCTAAATCTCATTTTTAGTTGATGTTTCCACCATAGCAATTAATAATGCTTATCTCCCAATTTTTCTCCGATTTTCTTCTTTAGGAAATCTACTTCCTTCCCCCACAAAAACAGGTATTTCAAGTATTAAGTGGTTTTTGATGAGTCCACTTAAAGAAATATTATATTTTTAATTTTAATTCAGACAGCTAATAATTACAAATATTTTAATACTTCAAAATGCCACTTACAACACAATTGCTTAAAATATTCTAGTGACTAATACCATTCCAAAATCCCCTTTTATTTAAAGCATTATAAAATGCCCTTCATCATTAAAGGTATCACTATCAAATTAATTAGTTTTATTCATAAAAAACACTTAATATTAAGTGCATGTATTCATTATTATTAAACTTAAGTTTCTTATTTAAATTTTTATACTTAAACCATTTATTATCTTGATACACACATATAAAATTTTTTAACATCATTTAATTTAAAATTTAATTATTTAGTAAAATCAGTAAAATTAGTAAGGTAAAAATAAGATTTTACCTAAGAAACGAAACGGTGGAGTTTTTAGTTGCACTTTCACAGCAATTGATGGCGCAGCAACTTTTAATCATGTTTCTATTTCATATGAGAGAAAAGTGTGATACATTTAAACAAATATCAAAGATTCTTATCTTAGATACAGATGATTGGTCCGATTGGTCATGTGGTCAGATGTCTCAAACCACCACCTGGCGTTAGGAGATAATTACAGCTGTCCCATCTTCTTTGTACCTTAGATTGGCGGGAAAATCCATAGAAATAATTTCAAGGAATAGAATATATACTATGTCGTAAATTATTTCTTTCTTTCTTTAAGTTTCTTTAATAATACGTCTGTTTTAAATTAACCAAACGCTGGACGCAAATGTTCTACACTTAATTCCTCTTTATATGTTTTTTTTTATTAGTTTAACTTTAAAGTTAAAAAAGAAGATCCGATAGTGTTCATAGATTTTTTTAAAATATGGCTTGTTACATGGTAAGAAAAGATTAACAAAGATTGTTTTACTGAAAACTTCCCCCTATCAAAAATAAAAACCTGAATCAGTGGTAAGAATAAAAATACTTAAATTTAAAGTTGACACAATTATAGGAAATTTAATATTTTTGCGTCGAGATGCAGAAGCATAATATATCTGCCTTACAGATGATTTGGCAATTTTAAATGTAAAAAAAACAAGTTATTTAGTTATTTCGAAGAACCACGTAAAGAAACTACGACAAAAACGCACGCCAAGGTCAGACCGCCAAGCTATGCCAACTTCCATTTTCTACCTCGACCACTAAATCCACAATTTTCTCCCTTAAATACTAGTTTAAACTAATCGGAAATGACTCAGATCGAATCAGGAGGGTTCATATTATATAATGTGAAGCTTTTTTAAAAAAAATTTCCCCCACAACATTTCGAAAATGCAGTTTAAAGTCGTTTTCTTCCAAAACCGCGGAGTTTAAAAAATTCACAGAAAAAAAACTAATCGAGAAAGGTACTTTTTTTCTTCACTGATTGATTCGTCGTTGTTTTCTCTTGTGTAATAAATTGTCGGCATCTCTTTTCTATTATTTTTCTGGGAGAAAGAGCAGTTTTTATGCCTCAAAATTCACCCGCCTATGGGACTTCCAATGTTAAAGATTTCTTTTTGCCACTCAAACAGGTTCGACTGTTTTTGACATACATGGTTGCCGTACGGAGCGGGGAAAGCTGTCTCTATTTGTATTAGCTCTATGGTTTATGCACAAAGAGAAGTTCAGCCCTGATTCCTACTTAAAACATCTGCTCTTTTTCTGAAAGCAGTATTGTATAAGAAGCTCGCCTATTCCATTAGTTGGTTAAAACCATAGAGCTAATGGTTAGAACGATAGAAATAAAACACGTGACGTGGAAGGAGTGCACGACAATTTCCTCTAATCGGAAGATGAGCAGATCATTGTTGAAAACAAAATGATTTTCCAATCATCTGCTTGAAAGAAAACCCCAATACTCGAGTTAAATGCATGAAAAACATTCGCTCTATCAAAACAACTTAATTTGCTTAAATTTATCAGTTTCAAGTCCTGATTAAAAAAATATGCACCAGGTGTAATGAATATGATTGTGAATAGCTACAAATAGTGGTTTCGAAGTATTGATCGTTGATTGACCAATGATTTGTTTTGGGGGATTTGTATGGCCGATAAATATAAGCGTGGCAAAGAACATGAAATACAAGAGGGAACATCTTCAACAAGTCTACCCAAATTCTCGCTTTTGCGGATGACATCGACATCATTTCAAGAACACCAGCCTATGCTAAAACAGTCCTTTTTAGATTTAGAGAGAGAGGCAAAGAGAGCAAATTTAACAATGAATGAAAAGAAAACAAAATTTATGGCATGTACTAAGGGAAGTTTTACTCTTCCCTACCTTGAAATTGGACTATTTAAATTCGAGAAAGTCAACAGTTTTGTTTACTTGGGGTCAGAGGTTAACACCAAAAATGATGTAGGACCAGAGGTTCAAAGAAGAATTATTGCTGCCAACCGCTGTTTTTGTGGCCTGCGCAAATTTCTTAAGTCCAATATATCCTTAGATTTAGTACCAAGATATTACTCTATAAAGTGCTCGTAAGATCTGTACTTACATATGCCTCTGAGTCTTGGACTATGACCTCAAAAGACGAATATGCATTAAGTGCATTCGAAAGTAAAAATACTTCGAAGCATTTTTGGGGGTGTCCAGATTAATGGACTTTGGAGAACAAGATACAATCATGAGCTCTACCGGCTATATAAAGAACCTGACATAGTGAAGTACATCAAAATACAAAGAATAAAATGGGCTGGCCACCTAGTCCGGTTGCCAGACCAATGTACCACCAAAAGAATTTTTATGTCTAAGCCATTTGGAAATAGAGCTAGGGGAAGACCCAAAATCAGATGGTCTGATTCCATAGACAAGGACTTCCTTGTCCTAAAATATAGGAACTGGCGAACTGTGGCCAGATCAGGATGGAGGAGAGTCCTCGAGAAGGCCAGGGCCCACACCGGGCTGTCGCGCCAATGATGATGATGATGATGAAAGAACATGAAATTCAATTTAGGGTAAATAAAGTCGGAAGTTAACTAATTTGAATTAATTGATTTTTAACTGAACATTAAATTACTTTACTGAATTAACTTAAACCAAGAAAGTAATTGCTTAAGTTTTTTATGGTACATTTGGTTTTAACTTAAAAAGTAACAAGTAATATTTTCTCTCCAAGTAGCTCTAACATGATCTGCAGTGCCCAATTTTCTTTATAACTGTGCACCATCCAAGAGATTTAATTAAATAAATTAATTTAACTTTAAAAATAATTTAACTAAAGCTAAATATTTTACTGTGTGTTGAAAATGTACTTATATTAGTGTAGTTTACAATTTGAATGGAGAAAATTCAAGTTTCTTTTTCTAACCTAATTTTAGTTTTTTTAAAATAAGTGAGTATGGGGATGAATGGGACAAAAGTTGTGGGGATAAATGGGACAGTTCTGTCATCCCTTCATTTCCTGGTTTTAAAACATTCCATCAATAGCTTGCTATATTCAAGTCTCTTAAGTAATTTCTGATAGGGTAACCAAAATTGAGTGAAAAAATTATGTTTTATGTTTCAAACTTATGTGCAAATATGCAACTTCTTAATGTGCAAATATGCAACTATTTAATGTGCAAGTACTTGCAACTTTCATCTCAAATATTTTATTGTTAAACAATTATTCTAACAAGGTTAGTTTTTAAGATAAATTTTTAAGAAAAGTTCCTTCGAATGGCCGGAATATGTAACCGCAGGTAAAAAATGGCTTTCGGAGGTTTTCTCCAGATCATAAAAATTATCTATTTACACTACAAACCCATCAAGAGGGAGTAGAATTAATAAAAATAATCCTGAGCTTTGCACATTGAACTAATAGAACAAAAGAACTTGCTTTAGTTTATGTTAATTTTATTAAACATGATGTTAAATAAATTAGGCTATTTTTCCCGCTTTAAATGCCATTTTAATTTTTTTTTCTTTAGAAAATATGTGTATTGTTCTTTTAAAATGTTAAACAATGTACAATATCAATAACATTGTTAATTTGAAAATTTCTTACCTTTTTTTTAACTGTCCCATTCATCCCCACTCGTGTCCTATTCATCCCCATCACGGGGTGCTTTAACCCTTCACTAGAGCCCCCACTACACATAGGGAAGGTTAAGGAAAATGTTAGTTGAGTGGTGTAGTGGTACTAGACACAGGCTTCTGTCAAGGAGTCTCCACCCCTTCGCAGTCGCCATCATCGCTAATCTTCGTGCTTGAAGGATTCTGAAAAAGAGTCTCCACCCTTTCGCAGTCTCCAAAGCATCGTTTTCACGAGAGCCCCCACTACACAGAAAGGGTTAAAAAGGAAGGGTAAGAAGGTAGGGGGTCAGTTGAGTGGTGTAGTGGTACTAGACACAGGCTTCTGTTAAGGAGTCTCCACCCCTTCGCAGTCGCCATCATCGCTAATCTTCGTGCTTGAAGGATTCTGAAAAAGAGTCTCCACCCTTTCGCAGTCTCCAAAGCATCGTTTTCACGAGAGCCCCCACTACACAGAAAGGGTTAAAAAGGAAGGATAAGAAGGAAGGGGGTCAGTTGAGTGGTGTAGTGGTACTAGACACAGGCTTCTGTTAAGGAGTCTCCACCCCTTCGCAGTCGCCATCATCGCTAATCTTCGTGCTTGAAGGATTCTGAAAAAGAGTCTCCACCCTTTCGCAGTCTCCAAAGCATCGTTTTCACGAGAGCCCCCACTACACAGAAAGGGTTAAAAAGGAAGGATAAGAAGGAAGGGGGTCAGTTGAGTGGTGTAGTGGTACTAGACACAGGCTTCTGTTAAGGAGTCTCCACCCCTTCGCAGTCTCCATCATCGCTAATCTTCGTGCTTGAAGGATTCTGAAAAAGAGTCTCCACCCTTTCGCAGTCTCCAAAGCATCGTTTTCACGAGAGCCCCCACTACACAGAAAGGGTTAAAAAGAAAGGGTAAGAAGGAAGGGGTCAGTTGAGTGGTGTAGTGGTACTAGACACAGGCTTCTGTTAAGGAGTCTCCACCCCTTCGCAGTCGCCATCATCGCTAATCTTCGTGCTTGAAGGATTCTGAAAAAGAGTCTCCACCCTTTCGCAGTCTCCAAAGCATCGTTTTCACGAGAGCCCCCACTACACAGAAAGGGTTAAAAAGGAAGGGTAAGAAGGAAGGGGGTCAGTTGAGTGGTGTAGTGGTACTAGACACAGGCTTCTGTTAAGGAGTCTCCACCCCTTTGCAGTCGCCATCATCGCTAATCTTCGTGCTTGAAGGATTCTGAAAAAGAGTCTCCACCCTTTCGCAGTCTCCAAAGCATCGTTTTCACGAGAGCCCCCACTACACAGGAAGTGTTAAAAAGGAAGGGTAAGAAGGAAGGGGTAAGTTGAGTGGTGTAGTGATCCTACTAGACAGAGGCTTGCTAACACACAGAGACTTGCCACTACACAATAGGGTGTCTCAAAAAGTGCGTTTTTTGATAAAAGTTTGAAAAGTGATCGGAATTTAGCTTAATAGTTTCCTTTTGGAGTTAGGAAGTCAGTTGCAAAATTAAAACAATTTCTGTCCACTCTAACTATTGCCTCAACGAGAGCGAAATCACTATAATGAGAGGCAAGCAACCTCATCCTCTAACACGCATCGCAATGACCTTGAGAAACTGTCACTGTTGACCGAATTTTCCCTTTACATCAAACTTAACAAATAAAAAATATTTGGATTTCATGGAAATACACCAAAACCAGAGGTTGACATTCCAATTAGAGGTCATCCATAAATTACGTGAGGTGTTTCTTCCAAAATCTGGAAAATCCCCCCCTTTGATGAGATTTTGCTGGACCCCCCCCCGGACCAGGAAAAAGTTGTAACCTTCCCCCAAACCTAATAAAATTTACCCGAACCTTATGCATTGCTCCTATGGAGCTGGCAAGGGCTTCCCCCGAACCAGGTTCGTAGGTTCGGGCACTTTTTCCAGGTCTGCCCCCCCCTCTCCCCCACGTGAGATTTACCTACAACTTTTTAAAAATGATTTTCCTTTCTCATACTTAAAATAAAAGAAAATCGTATAATTTCTAACTTAAAAAGTTGAAGTGAGATTTTAATCGACCCCCCCCCCTCCCTCCTTTTTTGACCTCACGTAATTTATGGATGTCCTCTTATGGCATTAAGATCCAAAAGAAACGTTGAAAAAGCAATAAAAACAACCTCTGAAAGAAAACACTTAATTAGACTTCTACTGCATCTCCAGCCATTCTGAAGGAACTTTTCTTAAAAATTGAGCTTAAAACAACCTAGTTTTAATAATTGTTTAACAATAACATATTTGAGATGAAAGTTGCAATTATTTGTACAATAAAAAGTTGCATATTTGTCGGTACATAAGTTTAAAACCATAAAACATAAATTTTTGCATCCAATTTTAGTAACCTTATCAAAAATTACTATAATGAGTTGGATATAGCAAGCTATTGATGGATAGTTTTAAAACCAGGAAATGAAGAACTGTCCCATTCATCCCCATACCCACTTATTTTTAAAAAACTAAAATTTGGCTAGGAAAATAACCATAAATTTTCTCCATTTAAATTGTAAACTACACTAATAATAAGTACATTTTCAACACACAGTAAAATATTTAGCTTTAGTTAAATTATTTTTAAATAACCTCTTATAGAAGTAAAACAAAAAAAGTTACTTTTGGTATGGGAAAACGGATTTCGTGGTCCAATTTAAACAAGAATGGAAGCTAATGTTAATAAACGCAATTTGTTGAATAGGCTATGTATTGCTATCCTCTGGGTGAAATGTCAAAAATTTAAAGTGAAGTTAAGATTTAAAAAATTGAGCTGTCCCATTCATCCCCTGTCTCATTCATTCCCACTCTCCCCTACAGTATTGGAAACATTTATCTCAAATTCAATTTTGAAAACTACAATAAATTTTATAATATAATTTTGGATTGTAGTTACCCTTTGAAACTTAGACTTGATTTTTCTTGAGTTTAAAAGTTAATTATAAGATCAAATTTTCATTTTTTTGGCCGGAATCCCTCCAATCAGCTAAGGCTTTGGGTTGGATGCATGGAGCAATCCTTACCTCTTTCCCTTCAAAAAAGGCTTAGTTGACCGTTCGCATTTTAAAAAACATACAATTGAGATATAGAAATTATTAGAAATCTTAGATATTGACGTGGTCACCCTATAGCAATCCCAGTGTTCTGTACGCAAGCATGCTTAGTTCTCAGTTTATCGACCCACTTAAGTTGACCTACCCCTGCCCGAGTATCCAACCCTGATCCTGGGACATGCTGGCATGGAAGCTCGAAGCGCTACCCCAAATTATTAAACTTTGCACGACACATATAACTAAACTATATAATCTGTAACCATATAAAAACTATAATTCACTACACTACACCAATAACATCAAGATAACCTTATTAGGTAATATGAAGATAATCATAATAGATTAAAACCGAAAATTAATTCTTTGATTGTTCTTTCCAACACTGGGTGTGAGTAAGGAGTATTTTTTTACAAGTAACAGCAATTTGACTACAAACATTTTAAAGGGTAAACCATGATAACGCTTATATACTAATCATTGCAAAAAAATTTCAGAGTAAATATTATACCAAAGCAAAAGCATGCATTATGATCGGATGACTAATAGCAAATATTACCAATCATTAATAGGTGTTATTGCAAACAAGAACTATGATTTGACAAACAAATTGAATTATATACCTATGTATCAACAAACATGCCTCAAGCAACCTAAAGGAAATTTTACCATCAGCATGTAGTTATAACATGCATTTACTAAAATTCTTTATAAACCATCACAAAAAGAATCGCATTTATTTTCAGCAATACATTAGAAAATTACTTCTTGATTAAACAAGTACGTCTAAACAATAAGTTAACATATTTCACATTAAAAGCAGTGGTTTTTAACCAAATTGAAATTTAGTAGCAACTGATGAGAATATACTGTTTCATACATAGTATTATATTGATCTATTGAAACGTCCACAATGTTACTCAAGTCAAAAATTAAAGTTTCCCAATTAAATTTATCAAAACAGGTCGAAAACCACAGCTTTTAACGATACCTGAACTCCGGTGAAGCAGCTGCTTGATGGAAAATGCAGAACTTGCAGAAAATATCCCTCTAAACGCCATTTAAATTCACTTTAACACTTGAAAAATCTCAGCATTGTAGCAGCAAATTAACAAGACGAACCGAATGATCAAAATGGCGCGAGTTGCAGGTGAGAAACATCTGCTCGGATGAGTAATAGTGACGTTTAACCCTTCTATGGAATCCTTCGTTTCGATTGGTTCTTGCTCATTTCATAGGTTCTTGAATCCATCAGCAAGCGAAGCTTGCTTTTAATTCGTTTGTTATAAACAATTGGTTCTTGAATTTCGTGGGCTACATTATGGTTAGTAATTTCGAGTTTCGTCCAATGACCTTGTGGATGGATTGAAGGATCATCGGAATAAATTTTATTCTATGAAAATGAAGTAAAAGCGCATGCTTAAAGAAGTTGGGCGATCGCAATTTTGGAATACCGAGGAATTCTAATTACTATATGAAATTTTATGACGTTAATGGCGATCGTTGTGATACTTTAAATTTTAATGAAAGGTTCATTGAATATCTTAGATTTGAAAATAGTTCAGATTCAGAGTAGTTCAGATGTGGCTTAATGGTTCAGGTGGGTAAATGTGGATTAAATTTAGGTTTTTTTTTATGATCTCATTACAAAAGAATATTGAGTTGTTTAGTTTTTGTTCTGAGATTTCGGGACATTTCAAATAATACATAAGCTTCTAAGGGGGATTGCTATTTCTTAATTTTTGACAACAATAAGTGGGATGAATGATGGTTACGTAAGACATTACGTAGATAGGTTTACTGACGAGTTACTAGGTATTAAATGTGAAAGAATCAGATTGTAGTAAGATTTTCCCGGGATTTTTTTTTCTCAAAAAGTTGATTGATAGAAGTAGTTATTATTAGTAGACCTGTTGGATTTTTAGAAAAACACTTCGATTAGGTATTTGATAAGAGCTAATAAATATTTTAACGATTAAGATATAGTAAACAAGTACAAAAACAACTTTTAATTTGCACACTAAAGCCGCGTTCACAACAGCCATTCTACCGAAGGAAAGGCAGAGAAAACCGGTTCTTCTTCCGCCGCTCTCCCTACGCAGGGAAGAAATCACCTGACTATCAGTTGGAAATTCTCTCCTGGGCAATAGCAGTAGGAAATGTTTTAATTGGATCAACTCTCGTAGACAGCACTCTCGCTTGCTTCCCGTAATGCATTTCTACGAGCTCGCTCGGTTGTCACGTGATTCTTTCTACTGGTAGACGAGTGCTCTTGTGAACGGGCTATTCAATTTCCTCACGGCTGGTTTTCGGAGATCCCTTTTCCCCTACTTGTTTAGCTCTTTCTCCGGTTGATAAGGTTGGCTGTTGTGAACGCGGCTTAAGATTGTGTTGTTCTTTCAGATGATCAGTGACATATTTTCGGAAGGTTGGTAGGAGTGGAAGGGAACTGCGTAGGCAGTTTACGTGGTTTGGTGAGCGATAGCAAGGGGGACTTCACTTATAAAAAGTTTGTAAGTAAAATTATTTTTTGGTAAACAATTCTGATTAAAAAAGCAATAATTTAGCTAAGTCAAAAAGCAAAAAAAAACGTTACTTATAGATACGAAGTGGTTATTTCCACGACAGTTAAAGCATGCGCAGTAGAAGGAGTTTGTTATCACGTGTTTTATAACATTAAAATTATGTTATTGATCAATCCTGGCATCAGCACCGACGGCCTAGTGGTAGAGGGTGCGTCTACCTAACGCTCCCCGGTTCGATTCCAGGCTGCTGCTTTTCAGTATTTTGCTTTGATTTTTTAAGATTGCTTTTTTAAGAAATAGCGGGTTAGAGTAGAGTTTAGTTGTTACTAGCGTGGAAATAACCAGTGCCTGTGAAATAATATACAATTTATTAGTTTGAAAAAGAAGACACTTTCATCAAAGTAAAAGCAACATGAGCTTTTCATGTCATTTTATTGTCATCAGAATGTAATTATTATAAAATTGCATTTTTCTGGTAACAGACAAACACTAAATAATTAACATTATTATCAGGTAAAAAATACACTTTTTTAATTGAATTAATTTTTAGTGAAGTCTTTAAAACTCAAATTATATTTGTATATAATACATTTTAAGATAATTTGGAAAGGAACTTACCTTTTTGAGTTTCACAATAAAGGGTTTATTTAAAAATTGAAACCGTGAACAAAGATTTATTATGCATGCAAATTTCGAGAATTTTCGGGGGATCATATTAATTCATTTAAATTTAAAATACATTTTTATTATTAAAAATTTATAAAATGCATTCATGTATAAAATACTTAGCGTTTCACATTTTCGGAAAATAAATTTGTCCAACTAAGTTTTTTTTTGTTTTATCCAATAAGATTTAACGTTGCTTTTGATACAAGTCCACATCTTTATAGGACACAAGGCAACAAAAGTTCGATCTAAAATGTTTGTAGTCTTGATCGACCACCAATAAAATTACCTTAAAAGTAGTAAATGTATAACAAAAGAACAATTATTTATATAACAACAGTGAATAAGAAGACAACGTACCATTTATGCATTACATGAAATATTCAAAACCTTTTCATATTAATTATAGTATTCTTATAAAATGAAAACATTAAAAACATGTGTAACTTGGAAAAACAAGAACACAGAAAATTATGAAGTATAAATAAATCGCATGCAATTGCATAAAAAGTCTAAAACAAATCCAAAAGTTTCTAAGGGGCCGTTCAAATATTACGTAGGCACCTAAGGGATTTGCTATTTGCTTATTTTTTTGACAAGCTGGGAGGGGTAGTATGAGTGATGCTTACGTAAGATGTTACAAACACTGCATTTTCGAAAATCGCTTGTTTCTTGCATATAAAATTTAAAAATTTAAAAATTCAACCAAAAATAAATTTTGCAAAGAAAACTGAACTGCAAAAAATGGATCATGGATAACAATGAATTTCAGAAATCTAAGCTTTGATAAAGATTTTGTACAAAAAAAAAGAACAAAGGAGGGGGTCGGGCATTTTCTTACGTAATTATGAAAGGGGGGATTTGCGGCTTGCTTATTTTTGATGACAAGGGGAGAGGGGGGTCAAAAGTGACCAAAAACTTGCTTACTTAATATTTGAACGGCCCATGATACCAAAATAATGTCAATAAAAATCTTAAAAAGAACATACATCGAACAGGACAACAAAATTAAAATAAAAATTAAATTATATAACAACTTTATATGGATAAGAAAATATTGTGCTCTCTAATACGTATCACAATGGAGCGTATAATTTTGTTTTGAAATAAGAAAAAATACATAGGTAAAATACAATTAAACCTGGTTTAAACTCCGATTGCCACGCTCCATGACACAAATGATGAACTACTTTAGTCTGACTTCCACGAGATAAACTTAGACAGAGAAACAAAACTTTGAAAAGAAGTACAAAGCTAAACGATAACCACACAGATTTGACATAAAATGTTTTTCCGCTTTTATGAATTACCATCCCCCCCAAAATTAAGTGGAAAATTCCGTTTCCATAATAACGGCTACAATATTGTACGGCGTGAAAAGGTTTTCTATGTGGTAGTCAGACTATACATATAGCTGGTTTCGTGCAATAACGTCCCTATCCGAAAAATAAAGAGTAGTCGGACAGCGCTGTGACTTTTGCATTTTTGCATTGCAACTTTTCTTGGTCTATAATGTACAATATAAATACAATATAAAATGCATTTCGCATTAAGAACTGAACAATCTAAATTTCAGATGTGCCAACAATAATTTTTTAATGAACCTCTCTCATCAATTTATTCTATTAATCCAATTCATTTTTTAGGTCAGAGAGACTGCTCCACAGTTAGATACGTGACAGTTTCTGACACAGCAATCAAAACCATAGTTCTAAATTGCTTGATACAACCTGAAACTACTGGAAGATGAAGGATTTTCGGATAATGAAGTTATTGCACGAGACCAGAGACTTAGTTTTTATCCGTCAAGCATAATACAGGTAAACCTACAAACTTTTTTCTATCCTCAGTTATAATATGGATTCAACACTTCGTTCAACTGTATAACTTCGTCGTATTCTTTCTTGAGGGTGCGTTGGATGTTACTGAGAGTCGATAATTCCTTAGAGTCTTTCTTGTTAAGCTCAAATAAGGCATCTACGGCCATTATGCCGTTGAGAAGGATGCTCAGTATGGTTGGAACTCCTTCGTAGTACATAGCTGGAGTCGTTATAAGGGGCACTTGAATGTGATACAAGGAACCCATATCTTTTTTTAGGAGAGTCTGGAGCTTGGATATGGTCTCTGGAACCATTGAAGAGGGGAATCGTTCGAGGTTAAGAGTCCTAGAAATTATAAATATGATATAGAAAAGTAATATTAATAAGATTTTCACAAGGGGAATTGATCTTAAATCTTATTTTATTTAATTTTTCTACTCCCTCATACCATCCAAATCTTTATATATGTATTGTTAGTTATTAAAAAAATCTTTAGTTATTCACTGTAAATAAATCCTGGCAGTTTCCTTAAAAAAACTGGGCAGCTGGGTTGCCCTTATTTTCCAAGTAACTTTCTTGGAAAATAAAAGAACGTTACGTTAAAAATTTTAAAACGTTCCCCAGAAATACCTCGAACTGGTATTTTTAAGAAACGTTTAATTGAGTTTTTACCTTAATGTTTCCGTTATTTTCCAATTATTTATAGTGCTGATATATTACTTAATTTACCATTATTTGTGTTTTTTTTTTATATTATTTAGGAATAGTTCTTTTAAAACGTTTATGGTTGTAAAAAATAAGAGAATGAAAGAGTAATTAAATGTACTAGAGTAGTTTTAAGAAGAAATATCTATGAATTATCTGGTTAAAAAAAGAAAACCTGTCCTAGGTCAGACTCTTTTGCTCCCTCGAGGCGCATCACAATCTCAATCTTCGACCATTTTAAGTTAGGCGTCTCAGTTTTGATTTAAAATTTCCCGCCGGCTCGCTTGAAATAATAAGTATGCCAAAATATCCCTCGGATCTCTGCTACCTCCAGTTTTGTAATAGCTGGATCTGTTTTTTCCCTCCTGAAAAGTTGGTGGAGGAGTAACGTCGTAGCCATGATGTGCCTTAAGCGACCATTTTTTCTTTGGCATTGCGTTACGCATGTCACACCCCCAACTTATGGATGTTATGGATGTAGCCTAAGGAGGGATTAGAGGATGTGGGATGTGCCTCCTCTGAAACTCAAAAACTTTACTTTTTTGACCATAGAAAATTACTGCAATTATCCAGCATCCTCAGAAAATTCCAATATCTATATCCAAATTTTTTATGGTTAAGCCCGATTAGTCATTATTTTTAGATTTGAATATTATGTTTTGTTTATGTATTCTTTTCGTCTTGGCACTGGTCTTAAATATCTCAGACCATGCACATGATATAAAAATTGAAGATTGCTTGAAAGATAGTCAGAATGATTCTTTAAAAAAAATTAATTGGTATTGTTGCAGTATGCGATCTACCAGTTTAGTTAGCTGGGTTTAGGGTAGATGGTGATTCCGCAACTGATGTTTTTTAATCCTAATGAGCTAACTAAAGTTCATAAGGTAACTAAAAGCTAACTAATCCTAATAAACTAACTTATCCTCATAAGCTAACTAATCCTAATAAACTAACTTATCCTCATAAGCTAACTAATCTAAGCTAACTAATCCTAATGAGCTAACTAGTCCTAATGAGTTAACTAAGCTGGCAGATCGCATACTGCAAGAATACAACAAAAAATGACTACTAACCTATTCCACCATTCTTTGACAAATCTGCTCATTGAAAACTTTTTAACCGACTGAATAAAACGTTCATCATCCAAAAGGCTAACATCGTTTCCTGCATTGGACAAAATCACCACGAGGCTTATCACACAGTTACCTTCGAGCATGCCGATGGGTTTCAAGGCATCAAACAACTCATTTTTCTCATTGGAATCTTCTATAGAAAGGCCTCGAACGAACTCTAACAGTTTCATATCGATTCCATAAGGAAACAACCTCTGCACTCGTCTGTCTATCTCGCCTAACTTTTTGAAATCGTCGTAAATTTTGAGAAACAACTCCTGATCCTTACGCAGCTCTTCTATTAGATTTGTAATGCCTGTTTTAGATATGTAATCCTCTATAAAGGCAACAGCCAGGCCCGATAGTCCCATAGCTCCCGAAGCATGAAGTACGCTTCTAGACCAGCTGTTCTGCATGCTTTGTAGGCACAGCGCAATTCCCGTGCCCACGGCATCTGCTGAAGACAGGAATACTCTTCCTAGAGAAGACAGTATCCTCACGTTTTCAAGTTTTTTCGTGAGGTTTTCCATACTACGCAAAAGACTCCTCCTTTGCGCTGCCCAGATTTCGACGTCAATGGCGAGCTTGGTGGACAGTGCTGTCCTGTTCGTGTGAAGACTGGACATTGTTTTATCGAATTCGTTTCTCTCGATATGGGTATTTGACTCTTCATATTGTAAAATATTCAGTTTTTCACGGTTCAATATTTCCGTTACCTTTTTCAGGTGTTCTCTGTCCAGTAGTTCGAAGATTTCATTGCACTTATGGTGCTCGCTGTTAACCTCGATGGTCTGGAAAAAAACAAGGAAATTATAAGTAGAAATAACGAGTAATAAAAAATCATAACCCGAGTTACACAGACAATTTTTTTTTGCATGTAACTGAAATTTTTGTCTTTTAAATTTGTGAGGGAATTCTGATTAGCTTGTCATATAATTTTCATTCCAAATATGAGATTACCTGCCCAGGGGCGTAGCGAAGGGGGGATTTGGGATGTATCCTACATGAAAATAAGCAATTTTCCTTTTTTTTTACTATAGAAAAGAGCAAAATTCACCCCATATCTCACCCAAAATTCTAATGCCCTTCTCTTAAATTTTTTCCTGCCACATTGCAAATGCTCTGATTTATTTTTAAGTGAAGGTGGAAGTTTTACAAATTTGTGTGAATTGAAAAATTAGTGTGCTCACTGCTTATTTATTGACCCCGGAGGCGCGAATAGCTGAGTTCATGCACCCATGACCAAGTAGGAACCTCAAGCAATCGAACCCCGTTGGGTAGTGCTCGAAGCCAGACACTCGAAATTTTACCCTTGAAATTAATTTTTATTACATGAAATATTTTTCGAACTTCTTCAACGAAAAACTACAACGGAACGGGGGTTTTTTTTGTCTTCTATTATCTCAACGATGAAAGTAACGGTAGAATTCGGTCCTGCTAACTAGATCCTAATCGCAGGCTGCCACAGTTTACCAGAGTCTACAACTAAATCTTTAAACTATGGTTTGAAAATATGATTGTTGTATTACAATGCTTTGATCCATATTCAATTATATACCTTCTCAGCAGTTTTTATGGTTTAAAAAGTTATAAATTTTAATTTTAATTCATACAGGAGCATATGTGTTCATAACATTATCTTCTAGAATTTTTAGATTTTTTTTGTAGGTTTTCTTACACAAATGTATATAATGTTAGAACCCAATTTACACATGAAAGCTTCTTACTTAAAGGAGTGCGTTCTTTTAAAGCAAGAGCTGTAGAACGTTCTCCTCTGCCTGTATTGCCTTTAACTAACTTACATACCTTAACTACACAACAGATTGTTAAGATTATCATTTACGTGGGAGTACCTACATACCATATTTACGATTTTATAAAACAAATGTGACCATTTAAGCAAAAAATATTTATGTTTAAGTACCGTTTAATTATAATACACACAAGATTAGGAAATAGTATTTTTGGTTACTTAAATGTAATTGAATTAAAAAGGCTCAGGGCGTTACCCAAACAAATCATATTAAGCCACATAATTTTTAAATTACTACTTTAAATAATACCGTAAGTGTGGTACGTGTGCATTAATTGTTTAAAAATCTATATAATATGGATAATAGAATAAATTTAGTATTATTACTTACATCTACTAGAATCATACTTTTTGATGCTTTCTATATGCAAGGAACTTTAAAATGTTAGCATCAGAAAAACTGAAAAGAGATGATAAGAATAATGATAAGACCTTATCATTTCACTTTGTATTTAGATTAATACTGCTTTCTATACCATTAAAAAGAACGCAGTTTCAATTTATACCTTGAGATAAAATGGAAAAGAAAATACTTAAAATAAAACAAAACAAAAATAAGTGAAATAGTTTTATTTTCTATATGGATGAATTTTTACAAAAAATCATTGTTGTGCCAATATGAAAAGAGGAAAAATCACCAGAATTTTCATGCTAAATCTATCTCAGAGATTATTTTAATAAATTAGAGCTTAAAATAGAGATAGTTCAATCAATAATTATCTTTTTAGTACAGTTATTAATTACATTCACTCAAAGGTGTCTACTCTCAGTTACAGTACCAGTAAAGAAAGCTTTATGATAAAAGTTTCTAAATAATCTACTCTATTAGTATTTTCGAGGAGCTTTAGATGGCACCACGATATTTTATTTTTATTCTGCAGGGTAATGAAAGTAATAAATATATTTTTTTTGTCCAGGCTGTAAGACATAATGCTTTAAGCATAGCCCTTTTTTACAAGTACGCAGGCCCGTATTTATAATTAGGCCAGTGATAACCGGGCCTAGGGGCCCTATAATTTAAGGGGCCCCCAAAATCTCAAATCCTTCTTAAAATTTAAATATAAAAAGAACTTTTCATATTTTTTGGAATGAAATTTCAACAATTTTTCTAACAAAATGTAAAATAAAAATGAAAGCCTTTTTGGTGAAATCTAGGAAGAAGTTAGCAGGGTAATATGAAGCTTACCAATTATGGAATGTTATGAATTTATTCAAGATTATCATATTATTGGGAACCCCTTTTTGCGTGTGTGCCTACAGAATTTTTTTCCTAAATCTCTAATTATTGCAATTGTTCACATAACTATAGAAATCACTATTATTGGAACTTAACCCAAGACCCCATCTTTTTAAAGTACCTTTGTATCTTTTGTATTTTTTTATTGATTTACAAGTTAAACTTGAGCAAATTAAAATTATTGGCATTTATAGAATAAGCATTGTTACCATTTAGACTGCTAAAACGCAGTAAACTTTAATTTAGTTATCAAACTATTTGCTTTGAAAAGCGGTTCCGTCGATAAGATAAGCTAGCTGCAATAGTTTTCATTTTTTGTATCGTTTTATCTCAAAACTAGTTCCTCTTTTTGATATCCCATCTGCCCTTAACTTTTGAATTCAAATAACGTATAAAATGATATCAAAAATGAAATTAATAACTCTTTAAAATAATAAGGGTGATAAAAAAAGTAAAAGGGAACTTTATTTACCTAATGATTTAGTTAAGTAGGTGGATGCACTTCATTAATAATGTTTTCATTTTTGGTCTTTATTTTTGAATTTAGAAACAAAAAAGCTAACCTGAAATACCAAAAATATTATTGACTTAGATAATTAGTTTTATTTGTATCTAATCCCGTATAAAAATGTAGGTGGATGCACTTCATTAATGTTTCCATTTTTGGTCTTAATTTTTGAATTTAGTATCAATAAAGCTAACCTGAAATACCAAAAATATTATTGGCATAGAAATTTAGTTTTATATTTGTATCTAATCCCGTATAAAAATGTATGGAATCTAACCCAAATTTAAAACAATACCTTCAATAATCCAAACAAAATTATTCTCTAAAAAAATGGAAGTCAAGGTAATGATAGAGAAGAACTGCTTGCCCTACCACATGTAAGGGTTCATCACATGACAAAAACGAAAATAAATCACTAAAGCCCCCTCACCCTACTGGCTACCCTAAGAATTTTCCAATTAATTGTAGATGCTCATTCAGTTCTATCGAACCTGGTCAATTTAGTCTCCAACTTACCATCTTCTTTCCCATGTCGAACTGTCGGCTATGTCTTCTCATAAATACTTACTTTTCTTTGAAATTGCCTGCATATTATTTCAAAGAAAAATAAGTTTATCTAACCCCCACGAAAATTGAGAAGTCACTGTAACAATCTTTCTCTTGCTAGGAAGTGTTTAATATGTGAAATTACCAGCAACAAATAAAATAATGTAACAATTGAATGTCTGAATTATAAAAGCAACAATGAAATTTTAAAAAAACACCAAATGAAAAGATTTTCTCAACAATGTATTGAACAATGAGTTCTTAAACTAAAGAAGTGAAATCTTTGCATTGAAGCCCTTTGTTGCTTATAAATTAATTATTATCTTATTACATTTTAAAGAGAAAAATCATAAAGTAGGATTCTAAGGGTGGTCCATATCGAACCCCTGCCTCCTGGCTTTGAAAATAGGCTGATATATCCAACAACATTGAACGCGATCTGTACAGTACAATGCATTTGTAAAAGAGATAAAAAAAATTATGCGTAACCCCCGTGATACCTGACTTTTTTAAACTTACGCTCTTCGTATCGTGAGTTTTTTTTGTAATTGAAATGTCACTAACTGTTTCAAAATGATGAGAAAACCACCATTGACCAATGTTTAGAACAATCAGAAGATAAAATATGTTATCAATCAGGTGAAATTAACTATAATAAGCATGATTAAAGAAAGACAGAACGTGTGATGGAACTGGCGTTACAAAGGCTGATTTTGAATGTTCTGGTAACGAGGTTTTTTTTGGTACCGGAAAATGGATTTCGTAATTTATCAGTATAAAGTGAGAACACACAGAAGTGTATCTACAAATATTATAAGCGCAACGGCTCGTAGATAATAATTGCCCCATTTGGGGATGGTAACTTTTTTAACAACAATGACAGTGGCAAAGATGGTGTTCTTCCCATACTTAAACACTGCAAAGAGCATTAATAAAAAGGTTATTTTTATAATGTTGCAATCCAGTTTTACTCACCTTAATGTGTTAAAAATGTAGATTTTTGTTTTTTGGAATATTGATACAAATAAGAGGCTGAAGGAGTTTGAAGATGGTATTTGTTCTCCAAGGGATATAAACCTACTTTTTTTTTTAGATAGCAAAACATAAATTCTTTCAAACTCTTAGGCTATGATTCTTCCAAAAGAAAGAAACAAATGTACTATTATGCTTTTTCATTTAAAAATGCCTAAAAAAACCTTCGTAACATGGAATATTTATTACAAGTATAAAATTATAATTGGCAAAATAATTTTTTTATTTTTTGCCATGAACCTTTTTAACAAAAGAAAAAAATATTTTTTACAATTTAGAAAAAATAATTTACTTCAATCAAGAAAAAAACTTAAATGATGTAACAGTTAAATAAAAAATTCAGTTGTATTTTTTTGTTCTTACAATTAAAATTATACATTACCTAAACTATATATTACTTAAATCTAAAATAAAAAGATGATATTTAAAAAAAAAGAGTAAAAATCTCAAAAAATTCTTACCTGAAATGTGCCTTCCAGTATTTCTCAAGCCCCACTAAAACATTACCGAAGTGGGTAATTCAAAACAAATGGTTCATTTGAGCTCTTAAAAATTTCACAACCATATGTATGACCCACAAAGTAAATGCCAATACTGTGAAGTGAAACATCAATTCATTGATTGGTTTTTCAAAGGGTTTCATTTTGATTTCTGTATGGAAGAGGGTCTGGGAAAAAAAGGCGACCAACAGTTTCGAAATGAAATTAACGCACTGTAATGAAACGTTTAAATCTATACTGGGGATATATCTTATCTAAGATTAAAAGCTTTTTCTAGTCGCGAGGTTATGCCTCATAGCGATAAAAAAGATAAAATAAGATCATTTCTCTACACGCTCCCCACTAGCCCATAGCAAAAAAAAATTTTTTTTTTTGGAATTTTTCAGGTTTCTAGGCCAATTTTTGACCCCCTCGCCCCTCAAAAGGGGACATCCATAAATTACGTGAGGTGTTTTTTCAAAAATCTGGACCCCCCCCTCCCCCCCCTTAGTGAGATTTAGTGAGATTTTGCTGGACCCCCCCTCCCCCCACGTGAGATTTACCTACAACTTTTTAAAAATGATTTTCCTTTCTCATACTTAAAAAACAAAGAAAATTATATAATTTCTAACTTAAAAAGTTGACGTGAGATTTTAATCGACCCCCCTCCCCCCTTGGTGAGATTTGGTGAGATTTTTTATAACCCCCCCCCCTTTTTGACCTCACGTAATTTATGGATGTCCCCAAAGTAGTTTTCCCATTAAGGCGGCATGGTTCTTATGGCATAGTAGATAATGCTATCTAATAAGCATTTTAAATAACCACCGATATCAAATATCAACATGGGAAAGAAATTTATGTCTTTGAATATAACACCTTCGGGTCGAATGACTTGTAATCTGATTCTGCTAATTGAATCGCGGTAGGACCATGGGTAGGACACGGGTGACACGGGTTTGTTGGTACGACTTTTTTTTGTATATATTACCATTTGATTAACTGCTAAATTCATTATAAGATAAAATAAAATGTATACAATGATACTGAAGAAAATTTTGCTTTTACGAGGATTTAGATTAGAGGGTGGCCACTTTTACCACAGAATCTTAGACTTTCCATAGTGGCCACTGCAGTGGCTACTAATTGAAACACAAATTATTTTTAATTTGAATCAGTTTTTAATCATTAAATTTTGATTATGCTTTAAAATGGGTGTTAGGAACCGGGGTTTCTATAACGGGAATTACATCCACTATTTCTCTCAAATCATATATTTTTGGCTATGGACCGGGAACTATCAAATCTGGTATGCTAAAGTCAAATAAAAATAATTTGATTTTGATGTAAAAATATATCTTGCTCCGAAGGATGATTTCTTAGAACTAAACCATATGTACTCAATTTTATGCATAAACCCCGTCATATATGCAGAAAAAGAGAATTGATCATTTGAGGTGCAAGAATTGGCCACCATAAAAACATCAGATACATATAGGTGGCAACTAACAGCAACTATTTGGAGTACTTTTGAGAAATTAATGAAAAATACTTACCCTGATCTAATTATGATTTTTATTAGCAAAATCGAAAGACGAAGATCCAATTAATTTATAAGTACTAGGATGATAATTCTTTCGTAAAAAATCGATTGATATTTATTGAGAATTGAAACAAAATTTTTCTTAAAAGTGGCCACTATATCCAGATTTACATTAACTGTTTACTTTTGTTATTTCAATAGTTAGTTTCTCTTTAGCACGTTCTAACATATCACATTGTTTTTGATGGAATGTATAAAAAGAAATTAATGCATTTTGATAGCGTTTTTATTGTTCCAATTTTTATCGGAGGTCAATGATTTAATAGGTTAAGATAAAATGAAATTTTTGGTAAACAAGCACTGTTTAACTGTAATCATGTTTAATTGTGCAGCATAGTAAGTTTTAAATGCGTTTTAGTAATAGAGTTGTAAAAAATATAAATTTTTGTTCGGTAGAATAAAATTATGAAATGAAGACGGCAGGCTAACCACGGCTTACTAGATACTATAGGTTACAGGTGCTAAGGCTATAGTATCTAGTAAGCCGTGGGCTAACCAAGCTATACTTAGCAAAAAAAGTGGAAACATAACTATGGACAAAGTTATTGGTAAGAAGTATTTTTATTGTTTGATATTTATTTTAAAAATATGTTTACACCTTTAAACTTTTAACTTTTTTTAAACTTTAAACAGCGAATAATTCATTTGAGTTTCGTAAAAATTACTGTCCATGTTTTAAACTTTCAAGAATTAAAAAATTCTGGAGGAAAATAATTTACAAAATATACAAATTTTCTCTTCATATTTTATTATTTAAATTAAAATTCAGCACAAATACAATATAAAGATACATAAATATTTTTAAAATTTTATTTTCTGTTGATAATATATAATTATAAATTATAATTATAATAAAAATTAATTATGTACTGTAAATTATAAATATAATTTTAAAACCTTTTATTTTCCTGTACTTTTTGGATGTTTAAAGAGTAGTTGTTGATGTCTATTTGATCTAAATTTAGGTAGACAATTTCAATCTATTTATATCAATATATTTTAAAAATCATACATTTTAGATGTACGTTAAATTGCAAAACACTTAAATTAACTAAATTAACTATCACAAATTTCTGGCTAAGTCACATTCGGATTCCTGGGTCTTATCCTTATTCTCAGAGGACTTGTAGGTCTTAAAATAAGTTCGGCGGATGGGAGTATCCTATCCCTCTCATCAAGGGAATGCAGAGTAAAATTTCTTAATATTGTAGAAATTACAACCTTTTCTTCCATCAAAGCAAACCTTTGCCCTGAAAAGATGTAACATTTCTATTAATTTTTGGTACTCTTATTTACGTATAGAACTGCATTATAACTTGCTCATTTGATCAATTAACAAAAGTCAGATTTATATAAAACCGGTTTGGAAGGTCAGTAAAAACAAGAAATGACAATATAATTGTCATAATTTATTCACCATTTCTTCAACTACTTAAAAATTTTGTTTTTAAACTGCTTTGAAATTTGTTTTACGCAATTGACATCTACCATTGGTAATACACTGGTTTACTCTAAAGTTGGATGCATCAATCAAATTTAATTTTTCCCCGGCTTAAAAGGTTATTGTTTTGGATTCTTAAGAGATAGCAGAACCCCAACTTTTGAATATAAAATTTATTTAAAAAAAATGAATATTAATAATTTTATTAACTTTTGCATTTAGTTTAATTTTATTAATTTTAACTATTTTAATTATGTTAAAAATGTGATTCTTTTACTTGCCTACTTTATCTCAGGGGCAGGTAAAACAGGTAATTGTTAGAGTTAAATGGACATAACTGTTTAACACTAATTTATTTACGTAAAATGAATAAAAATAATTTTACATATGAATAAATGGAACGCGTCATATTACTATTAAAACCTCAAATACATTACAGTAATTTTTTTATGAGCGTCAATGTTTTAACACTCCTAAAACAACTGCACTTCACAGTATAAATCAATTTTACCATTATTATTATTATTATTATTATTATTATTATTATTATTATTATTATTATTATTATTATTATTATTATTATTATTATTATTATTATTATTATTAATATTATTAATATTATTATTATTATTATTATTATTATTATTATTATTATTATTATTATTATTATTATTATTATTATTATTATTATTATTAATTTTCCCACATCGATTTTACACCTCATTGAACAGCATATCTAGAAGAAAATGTCTGATTTTGTTAAATCGTTTAATTTAATATATTTTTAGTAAGTACTTGAATGAATACTTCATAAGATTATAGAAGTTCTTCAGCATATAATAAACTTATTTAGGAATTTAAAAGACATTAGTACCAATGCAATTTCTAGGTCCAGCGGAGAAGGGGACGTAAGCGAAAGGATGACGATTTGAGGAATTTTCGGGCAAGAAACGGAGAGGGTCGAATTTCTCTGGGTTAGGAAAAACATCCGGATCTCTGTGAAGAAAATACGCAAAGACTACACATGTCGCGTCTTTGGGTATTTGGTAACCACCTAGGAGAAATGAATATAGGTTTATCTCTTAATATTATTCAATTATAAAATAATGCAATATTAAAAAAATCATCGAATAAAAAATACCGTATATTTCCTCATATAAGCCGAAAGAACGTTTTTTGTGCAAAAAAATTTTCTAAAAAAATTCAAACCCCGGGTATAAACAGATAGAAGTGAAAAAATACCTACATATATCTATATCCTGATTTGCACGACGTGCAAACGTCGGTACAGATGGAAAAAGCCGTTGAGATTCCTGCAATACGTATTATAATTATTTTATATTACGAAAATCATATTTCATATTAGAAAACTATCTTGCTTACAGTACTTGGCATGTGCCCATCGAAATTTCATGTGCATTTCTCAGAAACGTGTTAAAATTAGGATTAAAAATCTTGGTATATAATTTAATTTTGTAAGCTTAAAACCTTATTTCTTTATAATAGAGTGTTTTCAGGTGACGTCACAACCGGTTATTTTCTTTTAACTGTGTACCTTCTGTAGGGCTTTTAACTGTTGCTTAGGCCGTTGTTTATCTGTTGCTGAGGCGGTTTTTAAGTATGGGATCACGTGATTGCAAATGCTCCAATAGAAGAATTCCACGGCTAGTCATTTTCTGTAACTGTTAACCTCTGTAGGGCAAAAAACTGTAACATCTTCTGTTGCTAAGGCCGTTGTTAGGTCCGAGTCATGTGATTGAAAATGCTCTATTGGTAAACAGTATATTTTTATAGTAAAGAAAAAACAATTGCTTGGTATTACACAATTCCTCTTTTTTGTTGTTGTTTTGTTTCTAAGTACACTATTTTAATTTAATATTATCATAAGTATGTCATATTCATTTTAATAAGGTTAGCTTAAAGCTCGAAATACATCAAGTAGGATTTTAATAGTACGGATATCTTAAAATCCTAAAAATTTAAAAATGTTGAACTCTATAGGATTTGTCCACTACAAAAGCAATGTTTATTTCATTGACAGTCTCAGTAATAAAATTTTTGTATAGTATTAATTGCATTTCATTAATAAGAAGTAAATTGAGAAGTTTAAAACTAATGTAACATTGGTAATACATTTTGTTTTATTGAAGAATATGGGTTTTTTACCAAATTTTGCACCAGTGAAATTTCGACTACTGGAGTTCTCTTTTAGTGACTATTTTTGTCTCTTATTTTTGATTATTTTGAAGAAAATCCTATGATAACACTTTACCTATTTCCTACTGCCTGTGTGATATGAATTATTATCTTACTATTCTTTAATCCCGAGCGTGAACATCAGTCACTGAGCAGAAGTTGCAGTAACTCATGAAAATAGTTTTAAAATCAAGTTAAACATCGGTTCTTTTGTTTAGTTTTGTACCCCGCATTAGAAATTAGGCACGATTCCCTTAACGGTACCGTTAAACATCGCCAAGTTGTTTAAACGCAAAATATTGAAATTTCGCCAAATTTTTACGATTGCCATTAATATAACTATGGGTAAGAAATAGAAGTGGAGTGAACATTCCCATTCAATCGACTCCGAAAAAGAGTACCCGACATTAGCAGAGCTTCCTGGAGAGTTATCGCTAGTTTAACAATGGACAATTGCAGTCTATTTTTTTTTTCAAATCTAAATGTATTCTGAATCGCTTAAAACCTCCAGAAAACATTTTAATATACCTTTCAAAGCGCTAATTTTTAAGTTATTTTTAATTAAAAAGAGCTTCGTTTTGGTCTGAGCTGTGACGTCACGCGTGCCTTGTTTACAATTATTCCGCTTTGAAATACTTTGCGCTCTTTAGTTACATTAGTTACTCTAGTTACACTTAATACTACATTACAGCCTAGTGCTTCCATAGAAACGGTGTTTCGCACATTTCCGAGAGGTACTTTTGACGTCAGCTTTTCTGTAATGAAATATCTTATAATTAACTAAGAAAAAATTATCGGAAAATACAAGCGTATTTTAGGATTAAGGAGGGAATTTTCAATAAGTTAAAATTAAAAACTTTCGATTTTTAAGAGATGCTGCAATTCTCCAAAAGTGACGCCAAGAATTTATGTACAAGAAGTATGTTTTACTGCATGGCATAAAAAGTTGGCAGTGAAAGCAATTTCTAGTAAAATCACCATCACTTGACGGCGGGCCTGTATGGATATAACTATAGATTTTTGTATGTTAGTTTGAACTTTTTGTCGATGCCTCTAAAACAGCTTGGCAATGTTTAACGGAACAATGAACGGATTTGAATCAGAAATTATACATAAGAAGGAACTTTGAATTTGGTAATTAATTTTATTTAGAACAGGAACCGCCTTACTCTGTAAATTAGCTGCAATATGAACTTGTAAAATAAAACAAAAACAAATCTCACCTTAAGTACCATATCTAAATATTTCATATCTGAGAGATCCTCCGTTGTGGCATGCCTCTCTTTGTCATCCCCGAATATGGAATCTAATTCTTCTACTATTTTTTCTTGGACATCTTTGTAGAGGCCAATCAAATAAAGAGCCCAGCTCATTCCCATGGAGGTAGTATCGTGACCCTAGTAATGATAACACATTACATAAGAAAATGTATATAATATACACTGGAAATGGCGTGAAACACATTTACAACCCTAAATAAACACAATAATAAACATTTGTATTGCAATTGTATTGTACTGCAACCGTGTTGGGATTGTAAAAGTGTTGCTAAAAATTACAGATGCAGAAAATGTGTTCTTATAGTGTTTTCGATACCAATTTAAAAAAACTTTCAGATTCTACGCATGTTTAAAAGCACTACACATTTCTAACACTGTTTAAACATATTAAGAACATTATCATACATCGACAGCAACGTTTCCTAATTCCATTACGTCACTAAGCGGAAGGAGAAAATGGGAAAACACAAAGCCTGCTTGGGTTTCTAGGAGGAGTTTTCGTAACGCAAATCGTGAAAAAGACGCTATATTATATATATGTTACGGGCAAAGTGATTAATCGGACATTATTAATAATGCCCGAAGGGGAGGCGGGCAAGTGATAAATTTTATTTATAAATTTATCACATTGCCCACATTATCACAATTAATAATGCCCGATTTATCACATTGCCCGTAACATATACATGGGTTTAACAAAATAATCATATTTTTAAATTGACGTTGTTCATTTCATTCAAAATTCAGACACCGCGCTGGGAACTAATAATTTGTTTGAGTGTGACGTCATAAGGTCAACTAACGTTGCTGTCTAGTATATAAAGTGTTCTACCTGACAACACAACTAAAGTGTTGTTAATTTTGAGGACAAAAAAATGTTGATGGATGCTTTTTTGTTTGGAGCGTTAGGCAGTATATACCTTTAAAAGTGTAAACACAAGTTCATAAGTTGATTCATTTAAACTAGCACACATAGCGACACAGCATTTATCTAATGCTGCCTCTATCAGAAAATGTTATCAGGCATAAGTTTGTAGCTGAAAGTATTAATCAATAAAATTTCACAAATAAAATAGATTGATAACGAAATGTAAGAAACAAATTTTTTTTAAAAGGGCAAAAACCTTGCTTAATTTCTCCTGTTGTCATTTTTAAAAGTCACCAAAATTGCATCCATTAACTTACCTAAAATTAAAGTAGAATTAATAGGAGAATTGAACCGATGGACAAAACCCATGCTTAGATTTTTCTAAGACAGATAAAACTACATTTCCACCTTTTAAAGTTAACCGCGAATCTTCGGCCTTAACCATTTTAAATATTGAAATATTTTTATTAGTTAGAATTTTGAAAAATGGATTTTAATGATTCTAAAGAATTTTGTAAAAATGTATGTCTTTTTAAGCAAGCTTTCATCCTTTACGGACAGAAGCTATTGTAACTGTAGACGACATTATAAAAAATGAAGTTTTTTGAAAATAGTTAAGAATTAATATTTCAATTTATACTTTACCTTTTATTAAAAAAATTCTCGAATGTGATAAATTAGGGATGGATTTTATTTAACAATTAAAGTTCTTTTTTAGATTAAATTGTCCGTAGGTATTCCGTAGGTCCTTAGGTACAAAAGTATGCCTTATGACTTATGTGTTAGTGAAAACTTACTTTTAGTACAGAAAAATATCAATTATTACACGTTCCTTATCATAATTATTGATAACAATTATGTTAATTGTGAGTAACAAGCATGACTAACCTCAAAAGCGAACGTATCAACCTCCTCTCTAATGTCTTCCTCAGTCAAGGTTTTTGTTTGAACGTGATGCTCTAATAGCAAGTCCATCAAAGCTTTACGTTTTCTTGAATTCACCATAGAAGAGTCTCCACACAACAGTTTGGTTTTCTTCTCGTGTATGACCTAAACATATTTAATACGGATTTTTAAGACTTGAAACAGCTGCATGTTTAAGTGTTGAGTCTGGATTCACCATTGCGCTTACATATTTTCTTTTCTTTCTAAAGAGAAAAGTGATTATCTTTGATGTAAATCACACTTCAATTTCCGTCAAACATCTTTCAGAAAAGGGGTAAGATTATTTCTTAAGGAAGTGTCCTTTAAATTTCTTAGAAACATGGTTATTAAAAAGGGGTTGTTCAAATAATACAGTTTTTTTTTACATGGGATTTGTTGTTTGCTTATTTTCATGACAAGGAGGGGGAGGGGCTATGAGTGATGCTTACGTAAGATGTTAAAACATTGCATTTTCAAAAATCTCCAGTTTCTTGCATAAATAATTTTAATATTCAACCAAAAATAAATTTTACAAAAAAAAAACACCTTTAGGGGGGAAAAACTTTTTTTTTTCAAGCATTTTTGTTTTTTGGGGGAAGGTCGGGCAGTGTTCTTATGTAATTATGAGAGTGGATGTTGCTTATCGTTGCTGACAAGGGCGGGGGAAGGTCTTACATGCTTACGAAAAACATGCATTTGAACAGCCTCAAAGGCTTACACGATCGTTGTAGATACCAAACGATGATAGTTCTGAGCTGCAGACTGCAGAGCAGTGGTTTTGGTGATAAACTCTGAAGGTTTCAACCTATTTCTATAACGTAGGCCATCATCAGCAGGATTTATAGTTCTTACTGTGCAATCTATTAATCGTTAGTTCTTACAGGAGGAATTTTTAATCCTGCTGTTGATGACCTCCGTAGTAGAAGTCGAAACGTACTTAATTTTATCATTGCCAAGACCATGCAGACCATGCAGTCCAAAGCCTTGCGGTCCAGAAGGCTTTTACAACTTTAAAACTGTGTATTTTTCATGTCTTTCTATTATTATTAATATTTTTTTTATTATCCTTAGTTCACAAATCCATGGACTAAAAAAACAGAAGTACAACAATTAGATAATAATTAGAATCCAGAATTTGCAAAGGGTTAGTAGAGAAAAAAATCCTTTGTTGACACGCCATCGCTCGGGCGAAGCCTGATGCACATTGCAGATGGTGCACGTTGATAAAACCGTTTCCCTATCAATAAATTTAAGGCTCTCGTGTGCCCAGTCCGCAGGCGTGATAGGCAAGAGAAATCACGGCGACTCATTCTATTATTATTATTTTTATAAATCCGGAATTATTTGTAAAATCTCTTATTTTTCAGGTTGATTAGTTTCTAGGGAACTAGTGACTTTGCATGGATCTCCTCTGAGATGAAATATTTGTATTGCATTGAAAAAAAAGGCTTGGTCTTATGAAAAAAAGAATTAAAACCATTGCACTATTTATATTTGAACTTTTTATTTTATGTAGCAATACTCACGGTCTTAGTGAAGCTGTGAAGAAGTTCTATATCTTTACTAAGCTGTCTTCCATTTTTAGAGAAGCGGAACAAGAGTTCTGGCCATTGGAAACAGTTAGTCATTCTTTCCATTATAATTTCAGCCGCTCTAAAAACGAAATAAGGTAATTGTAGGATAAAATAATATTAATTCCAGTGCAGTATAATATACCTAACTACAGGAGATAAAATAAAACAACTTTTAAAAGCATTTCGTAAAAGATCTAAAAATAAACCCTGGGTTTCTTAACTCCTAACCTAAATTTAGTTATGTGTATTATAAAACAGGTAAGCAAACTGGAACAAGAGCAAGAAAAAATAACCTGGATACCGCTTTCACATATTCTGATTCACTGTTATCTTGAGCAAATATACGTACACCCAATGTAGTTTCTAGACAAAAAAAAAAAGAAAAGATTACAAAGACTTCACTCGTCATTAACAAAATAATTTGATTAGCAGAACTTACGTAATTACCGCAAATAATATCCAAACTGCAGAGAGTGACAGGTGTCACTATGCTAGTGAAATCCTTTTCGGTTTCTTTCTGCAGTTTTTTCACCAGGGTGTGACTCTGTTCGTTGAATATAGGTAGGAAATCTTTCAAAATATCGAAATGGAAGGATGGTGTCAATAGTTTTCTGCGAGACTTCCACTTACTGCCGTGACTAAAGAAAAATAAATTGAATCATTTTCGGAACATTTTCATTTGTTTTATGAACCACTGTAGACAAATTTACCTTCAATAACCAAGTTTTAGTAGAAATTTAGCTTTCAATGGCCCTGTTAGAAATTTATCAACCTTAACTAAAAATCTTAAGATCTCTTTTCAAAATAAAAATTTCTTGTTTTAAGAAACGCTGAAATTATCTCAGAGCTTTTGAAAATTTGAGTATTTTTTAGATCTGCGTTTAAGTTTAGAAAAAGCGTTAATGCCTCCATTTATGTTTCTTAGATATTATATTTCTTTACAATTAAAAACTGATAGATAGGTACTGTAAAAAAAAAAGAGAAAAAACGTACAACCGTAAAAATTTACATTAGTTTTTCTTTTATCTTCTAATATAGTAATACTTCCAAGTTCCTTAGGTATTTAAATAGCAGTATTCACCGTCTATTTTAAAATATCCTAGGTTTCTAACAAATTGAGAGATTTCAATACCTAATACACTTTATCTGGGATTTAGTTGAAATAAAAATTTTTGCATTGCACCACCTCAATTCAAATGTTTTCGAAAGGATTCGAAGTCTACATAGTGTATTTCATTGCTTTCATTACTGATTTCTTACTTGTTTTCTTCATCTCCTTGTATCTTACTTTAAAACGAGAGAACGGCAGAAAATTAGAGAATTGACGGTTGACACCATAGGTCATAATGTTTTAACAAATGAGGAAGAGTCTATTTATTGCTTTTGTCAATGAGTCAAGGTCATCGATTTGATCTGTTAATTTGAAGTTTAGACAATTCTTTCCTCTTCTAATTCGTTGACTCTCCTAATAAAGCCGATTGACCTTGATGTTTTTTCCTTTAAATTTATTTTTTATGTAAATTTATCAATGGATGAATACAACCCAAAAATTTCTGTCTTGATGTACTTTTATTCCACATGTAGATCTTTTCAAATACCTATTTTTTGCTTTCTAGATCTATGGGATGGATTTTATTTTTACTTAATGTTCTGTTTACCTATATGAGAGTCTGGCTCACATGTCATTATTTTGAAGTAATTTATTGTTAAATTGGGATAATGAAAGCAGCCGGTAGATTTTATCTGAAAAGTTTGACTCTAAAATCTTTCAACGTTGATAAATTTTAATTATCGTACATTTTTGCTGAAATACCTTGTCAATAATCCAGTACCCAACCAGGGATGAAGGAAGTTATAAGAGAAGTTTTTCTCCATGACTTTTGTTCCACTTATTAGTGCCTACGAGAATAAATAGGAAATAAATCGCACTTAATAAGTATTCACAAAACAAGAGAAGTTTAAATAAAACCAATTTTGTTTTACAGAATAGTGCAGAGTAGTTTTTATTTTTAAAAGCAAGTATTTAAAATTATATTGTTGTGATTGTTATTTAAATAATTTAAGAATAAAGAAATTAAACTAATTTTGTGAACTGAATTCGACCACAATTTATTAGCGTCTGGAATAAAATTATGCAAGCTTTCAGGAGTACCTATGATTTTTCCATGGGCTCGTGGATTTCCTATTTATTTAGTATTTTCCATATTTACAGTTTATAAATTGTAATATATAGGTATTTACTATTAATGATCAGAATAAATAATTATCTAAAATACAATATCAACCCTAATATACAGGGTGTAAAGGAAAGTCCCTTTACCCTGAAATAAATTGCTAACGGAGCAAGCTAAAGCTATGCAGTTAAGGTAACGGTATATACTAAAGTGACTATGCGCAACCGAGTGCAAGCAACCGCAGCGCCCTCAGTGGAAGACTTTGGAAGTTAGCTACTACAAATAAAAAACTAAAATAGATAGAGCAAAAATTTCAATTAGAAAATTGTTGCCAATACAATCAATACAATAAAAAACACACTGAAAAAAATTTCGTGAAAATATCTTAAATATTCGCGGAGATATTATCGAGTGAAAATAGCACTTTTTTAGGCCTCAAAAAAGAAAAAGTTCGAAAATTTACAAGTTTCTTTGATTTTTTTATTACCATTTGTCTTTATTTAGCTAAAAAATGAAAAAACTACTTAATAACACTGAAAAACTTGTAAATTTTCGAACTTTTTCTTTTTTGAGGCCTGAAAAAATGCTATTTTCACTCGCTAATATCTCCGCGAATATTTAAGATATTTTCACGAAATTTTTTTCAGTGTGTTTTTTATTGTATTGGCAACAATTTTCTCACTGAAATTTTTGCTCTATCTCTTTTAGTTTTTAATTTGTAATAGCTAACTTCCAAAGTCTGCCACTGAGGGCGCTGGGGTCACTTGAATTCGGTTGCGCATAGTCACTTTACTATACCGTTACCTTAACCGCATAGCTTTAGCTTGCTCCGTTAGTAATTTATTTCAGGGTAAATGGACTTTCCTTTACACCCTGTATATTTAATTGTAAAGGGAAATATTATCAGCTTTAAAAAGTTCCAAGTGTTTATTTTTATCATATTTAGCACATATTTTTTACAACATTGACTGTTCAATTTTTTAATAAGCAAGAAAGTGGAAATTTAAGACATTTTTTTTCGGGAAAAAAAATTCAAAATATTTTGGATTTTTTTTTCCGAAATCTTGAAGATTTTCTAATTTCCCTTCGTACAAGTAACAAACAACAAGTACAAGTTTTATTTAAATTATTTTATACGTTTGTTTAAATGAATTTTTCAATTAACTTTTTGTATGCTAAATATGGAATTTGTACGAAGTAAACATAATTTAACACAAAAAAATAATAAAATCTTTTTAAATTATATTCTTTTGGCACTGAGTCTTACAAGAAAAATAGCTACCAAATATCGTTACCTCAACTGCTTTTGCTTTTGTTAGCACTACAAATGGTATGTACGTTATCCAAAAGCAAAATACTCCCTGCTGGCTAAACATCTTATGGTGGGCTTCCAAAACCTGTAGAAAGACTTGAAAAGAAAGTTAATTAACATTATACTCTATCCTATACTTCTGCAACAGTTTATACAGACAGTTATAAAAGCAAGTTCATTTTTAAGAAAAAAAAAGGTGATGCATGGGAATTTTACTAGGCACCCCTTAATAAACTTTAATTTAAGCCCTCATAATGAAATTAGTAGTTCACGAATGTTCTATCTATTTTTATGATAGGCATGAAAAAAATTAAAAATTGAAATCATATTGGAAATATTTGTGGACTTACTAAAAATTAAATAAAAAGCGCGCCTTGTAAATTGAAACGTGGTTTAATAATGAAGAGTTACAATATTTTGAATTGTCAGGATATGTAGCTTTTTATTGTATAAGTATTCCTACATAAATAAACATGTGTGAAGCTTCTATCCTATAGATTATTTTAATTTTTTGAAAATAATAATTTTATTTCTTCATGTACGTAAAATATTGCAAATTTAT
The DNA here is from genome assembly GCA_963680715.1 of Tetragnatha montana. Lineage (NCBI taxonomy): Eukaryota > Metazoa > Arthropoda > Arachnida > Araneae > Tetragnathidae > Tetragnatha > Tetragnatha montana. The sequence continues at coordinate 20,408,119 of OY796674.1, forward strand.
ACAATAGCTGATGAATAGGTTAGGAATATAAAATTTTAGGAGTTAATATAGAAAATAAATTGAAATTAAAGTGGGAAATTCGTGGGAAAAATCCGTTAATGATATTCCTTTAAGTTTCTGTTTAAATTTTATCGTACTCGCATTTTTATAATTTTTTCCTTAAAATGATGATTTGATAAGCATAAAGAATTGTGCAAAGCTCCTGATAAAACAAAACTTGAAGAAAGTTATTATCTTTGAGGTTGAACTACCTGAAATAATCTTAGTTTCTTCACTTGTTGTTTCATTTCATGATGTTTTTATAAAATTTCCCGTTTTGCTGATAAAAATTATTAATATTCTTTCATTTTAGATTTTGCTTTGTTATTTGAGTCCCATAGATGAACTTTCCGATTTAATATAAATTTTAAAAAAGAAAAATGAAAAAAAAAAGTATAATAATAAGCTGAACACACACATGCGCCCTAAGTTCTTAAATAATTTGGTTTGTTTTTCTTTCTATTTTAATTAAATGATGATTGTTTCCAAAATAATATCCTTTAAACGCCACTTGACAGTCAATGGAATGTAAAAAAAAATAAGGCTGTATCCCACTCACGTGTTCAATCTCCAAGTGAAGTAGCAGTGCCAAAGTGTGATCGCGTATTCTATGGTGTTCTATTCGCGTAAAATCATGAAGGGGATTTCATCTTTTCAATTGTTTTGTAACCTTGCATTAGCTAGACAACAATAGTTGTTATTTAAAATTGCAACAAAAAATATGTTTGGATGCATTTAGTTTTATTTTTTAATGTGTAGGTTAAAATAATTTGAATATTTTTCTTGGTAATTCCTTCAGCTTTGAATCGGTGATTGTCCGGATTATATTTGTTGTTGCTTATTCAAGTTAAGTTTACTTATCAAAATATCCTTGTGAAAGATAATGATATTTTGATTTAAATCACGCATTAGTCACCGTGAGATACAGCGCATGCGCATCTGTACCGAAACCCAAACTACGGTCATGATTGAGTTTCGGGCCAAGAGAAGAAAAAACTGCATTTGAATGGGTGTTCTCGAAAATGTTTTGTGAGGGCCATCGGAGGGATATTTCAGGAAAAATATCTGAGAGGGGCCTACTCCATGGCAATAATAAATAATAAGTTTTCATTTTAATTGAAATGAACGTGGTATTAAGAATTACCATCACCTCTCCTCTTCAAAAAGGCATTGAATTTAGAGTGTCTAGGTTTTAATACGGTTAAGTAGAATTGAAAAATAAAAAAACTCGAGGAATCTCTAATCCCTTAACTAAAAAACAATGCAATGCATTTTTCTGTAAATTATTGCATTGTAAAGATTATCAAAGATTTCAATAGTTTTGTCCACTCTGGATTGGCAATATAGTTCTTTAATTAATCACGGTCTTATTATAAGGGGAGAAACTTTTTAAGAAGTGCAAATTTGTAATAACTTCAAAATAAAATTTCATGTTTTTAAGCAATAATAAAATCCTCTTTCTTAAACTCTAAAAATAAACCTCTTATTGTTTCGATGTCGTTTTATGCGTGAGCAGTAAAGTTTTAATACAAAATTATTATCTTTAAAGCTTACATTGCATTACATAAAAACTTTATTGCTTTTTAATAATTGTTTCAAATTTTTCACTTGAAATTTAGATTCAATGCATTAATTCACAGTAACTCACGTTTTTTTCAGCACATTTAATACATACACATATTTCTAATTCTACATATTAAATTTTTTTAACTACTGATTTATTTTCTAATTTATGAATTTTGAACATCCTTCTAAAAGCTTAAACCTCTTAAATAAAAAATAGGCATCTAGTTACAATAATTGAAAGTAGACACTCTATTAACAACTTACGGGTTGTAAAGGACAGTCCACTTCTTGAGCTTTCTCTGAATGGAAGATCCCTCGAATTCCCTAAAACATCAAGAAACCGTAGTTTTTTCCCTGGGAGTAGCTTGCTTCTGGATCTCCTCTCGATAGCTTTTTGCAAGATGTATATAAGAGTGGACAATATAAACACCATCCATGCACTGACAAACAACCGTATCCAGCTCACATTTTGAAGGAAACTAATATCCATATTAAAAGCACTGAGTACGGAAGACAACATGTTTCTCGAGTTACTGCAGAGTTAATTTCTGCAATTAATTTTATGAACCATTCATTGTTTAGGTCTTGATGTTATTGACTCCTTTCTAAAATAATTCGAATGCACAAGGGGGAAATGCCGTTAAATCTGCACGTGAATTGAAACCCGTTCATCCAAGGACTCAACAAATGAATGCGTTTTACCGGTTACTCCCTCAAAGGAAGAAAGGGTAAAATGGAAAGAGTTAAAAATCAAACTACTAATGCCATCTGATGGAAGGACTGAGAACTGATACTTTAATCGTGCGATATTTCCTTATTTTATCACAAGGAATATTTTCAGTGCAATTTAAAAAAAACTGTTATATTTAATTATATAATATACTCCTTAATAATTAAACCAGGAATAAATTTCTTGAGTGAAATTTATAAGAAAGACATGAAATTTTGAAAAACTAGAAAAAATAATTTATAATTTCTTGAGTGTTTCCTATATTGAAAAGAAATAAAGAAACATAATTTCCTCTCTAAATTTACTTATTCTAGAAAAATTTTCTCAGTCCTCTTGGATTTAATAAAATGTAATCTCTTTACGGAAACTCTTTGAAGATATAAAGTAATGTAATGCATATTCCTTTGCTGGTTAATTCGTCATATGGCCTGACTAAATCATCATCTTTCTAGCAGTTAAATGTTCACTTTTTATCTTTGAATTTAGTACCCCAGAAAATTTAATAAATTATTTTAAATGAAAAAAACTGATATTATAAGTAATATTTATAAGGTATTGTAAATGACGTATATATTTATCTTTGTACAATAGCTCTTTTAAGTCAAATACTACATTTCTTCAGAATACCATAGCAGTCCTTTAAAAGTTATCCAAGAGAGGTGGGTTTTTTTGTCATTCTATCATGATTTAAAGCTTCTCAGTTTTATTAAGTTTCATCATTTCCCATTAGTTTTGTGTAAACAAGTAAACCAGAGCATAATTTTATCTTCCTTTTTAAATTACTATTTTAAGGAAATAACATTTTTTTTTTTGCTAAATTGTCATTTTACGGTCAAAAAGTGGTACTTTCATAAGAAGAAGTAGTAGTGTCATAAGAAGTGTAATAGAGAAAACCTAATTACAAGTTTGAAATTTGTGATCATTTTGGAACATAACGTTTAAGTCTTAGCGCAGTTCTTATTAATAAATTAATTCTCTTTAAAATTTGTATTGAAAATATTATAACATAAAAGTACATGTTTTTATTATATAAAGGTTCTTTTATTTAAATAAAAAATGTTGCAAAAATCTGCTAATTCGTCTAAGTCCTTGTACGTATTTGAATTCTTAGAGGTCCAATCGGTCTTAATACTAAATCCATAGCAGGAAGAACTTGATCTCTTGGATCAAGAGAGCGAAGAGTAAAATGTCTTAAAATAGTTGATATAACCACCTTTTCTTCCATCAAAGCAAATCTTTGTCCTGTAAAAGGAAAAAATAACTCTAGCACCGAATATAGATCCGAAGAACAAAGTACATGAGGAATGAAGTTGTTTGAATCTCTCATATAAAAGCCCACGTCACTCACTGACTCACTGACTCACTGACTCACTGACTCACTGATTCTGGAACGCTCGCACACTATGATGCCATCTCGCAATAATAATCATAATCATCAGAAAAATATAAAAGCCCACGTCACTCACTGACTCGATGCCATCTCGCAATAATCAGAAAAATAAATAAATAAAAGTAATTAAAATTTTAAAATAATATAATAGCTTTTAAATAAATATCTTTCAAGAAAGTTGGTTTACTTAATAAAGGTTAAAAAGTTACTTTTAGGGAAGTTGGTTTCTAATTCAACAATAATAAATTATTAAAGTTAAACTTCTTATTTAATGTATAATTAATAGGAACTTGAAGTAGTAACGAGCGAAGCTCGCATAAAAGGCTAGCCTAGCTGTAAGACCCGGCTTTGCCGGGTCGTAACAGCTAGTCCATAAATATCTCTCATATAAAAGCCCACGTCACTCACTGACTCACTGACTCACTGATTCTGGAACGCTCGCACACTATGATGCCATCTCGCAATAATAATCATAATCATCAGAAAAATATAAAAGCCCACGTCACTCACTGACTCGATGCCATCTCGCAATAATCAGAAAAATAAATAAATAAAAGTAATTAAAATTTTAAAATAATATAATAGCTTTTAAATAAATATCTTTCAAGAAAGTTGGTTTACTTAATAAAGGTTAAAAAGTTACTTTTAGGGAAGTTGGTTTCTAATTCAACAATAATAAATTATTAAAGTTAAACTTCTTATTTAATGTATAATTAATAGGAACTTGAAGTAGTAACGAGCGAAGCTCGCATAAAAGGCTAGCCTAGCTGTAAGACCCGGCTTTGCCGGGTCGTAACAGCTAGTTATATATAATTAGGCTGAAAAGAAATTTCCTGTCTTCATAAAAGTTAAAATAATAACTTGCTTAAATTCTTATACAAACTTAACATTATGGTAAAATTTAACTTATGTTAAAGCTAGCTTTAATTTCAATTTAATATTTCCCTATTCATTCCTGTAGAATCTCCCTTACTTCTCTAAAACTTTTACATTAAGGGACTCGTTTACATAAATATACTGGATCCTCTCTAAAATTTATGCATTTAAAAAATTTTGTGTCAGTTTGTTAATTGAAAAATAAGGGAAACAATTTATTACTATAGATATCTATCATCAAAGGCATCTATCAACTAGAAAGCACAAAAAACTACATAAAATTGTTGTGTTAAACTGGCTTTAAACGTAAAATAATAGAAAATAACTTTTAATATCTAATTGAACAATTATTTTTAAGAAGGTAAAATTACTTTGCAAATGAAAACTTAAAGAGATTAACTACATACATGGTTTTCAAACTCATTATTGGAGAAAAATGCACTTCTTCATCATCAAGAATAACAGAAAAATGAAAACAATTATTTACTCTATGCCAAACAATTGAAGAAATAAAAATAAAGTGTAACATTCCCTTATAACTCTATCATGTAACTTCCCAATTAGTAGCATGGCTCATACCAAATATGTCAAGGTTACGTAACTGCAACTAGTAGAAGTAAACGAAATGTGTACAAAACATGACAAAAATGGACGAATATTGAACGTTTTTGCTGGTGTGGCTGTAATGACTCCAATTTCCTTAATCTTTATCTGATTTTAAAATCTGCTCTTGAACTTTAATGTGTTTAAGAAAATTTAAAAAAAATTAAAATAAAACATGCACAAACCTATACAGTTTCTTGGGCCAGCAGAAAAAGGAATGTACGCATATGGATTTCGATTAACACAGTTTTCGGGTAAAAAGCGATCTGGATCAAACTTCTCAGGATTTGGAAAAACATCCTCGTCTCTATGAATAGTGTACGGTATTATGAAGCAAGTGGTGCCTTCTGGTACATAATAACCACCTGAAAATAACAGGTGTTTATAAGAAAACATACTTGTGAACTTATAAAACACCCAAAAATGGACAGAAAAAATTATGAGAGTTTTTTATGAAGTTTACTAAGTTTTATTTATAAGTTTTTTTTGTATAAACAATAAATTGCAATGCTCTTTAGTGGAAAATTAAATAAATAAAAACCTTATCTGTAGAAGATAAACTTTATCTGTATGGAATGTTTCGTTTTCTTAATATTTAGTACACAACGTTTTAAAATATAGATCAAATGAAAAGATATTAAAATGAGTAATCATCTGATTCATCTAATCATCTGATTTTTTTTTAAATTTTAATGAATCAAAGGAATTTATGTACCAAAGTTTGTGTCAACCTTTTATTCTCATACAGCCCTTGTAATAATTCGTCCATCGTTCATGTAAATTTTTAAAATACTTTTTTAAATATAACTAATAACAAAAAAAAGTTTGAAACTTTGATTAATTAAAACAAATGTAAATTTTTATAATACTTAAGAAGGGATGATTCGCTCATTGGGAAATATTCCCAATAGTTTTGGAAAACGTTACCGATATCAAAAACATCTAATTTCTGTGAACTTACAAATGTTAACATCCGTAGTCGCTTGCCTTGCAATTATCGGAACAGATGGATACAATCTGAGTGATTCCTGAGAAAGTACAAAAAATTAAAACTAATCAAGGATATTAAAAACGTACTAGTATAATAACAAAATCTTCAGACAAGACAGCTTCATTCATTTTTTTAAAAACAGACCTTCAGGACACAATCTAGATAGTTCATATCTTTCAAATCTTCAGTAGTAACCGGTCTGTCAGTGTCGTCTCCAAATATAGAGTCAATTTCACTTATCACTTTTTCTTGCACATCCTTGTTAAGTCCCAGTAAATACAAACACCAACTTATTCCCATTGATGTAGTATCATGTCCCTGTAAAAACACTCAAAGTAGTATCATCGAAATTCCTACTGAAAGTTGTGTAAATTATAAGTCATCTTAGTATCAAAGAGCAATATATCCTCTTCGACAATATTTGGAACAGAACAGTGGTTTCTAACTCGCAGAATTCCGTGGACCAACCTGTTTCATACTAATATGACAAATTTTAATCACCAGGGTTTTTTTAGGAATCACTAATTTTTTATGAGGCAGACAATGCAATGCTTTTCTTTTTGTTTCTTCACATGCATTTTCAAAGGTTATAACTGTTGAAACATTCCAACTCTTATTTTGCATAAATTTAGGGGTTTTTTTTAAAGAAAATTAAGTACTATATAGCCTAAGTACTAACTGCCACGAGAAAAACTTTGACAGAAAACAAACCTTTGGAAGGAATGACTAAGCATAATGTTAGTCACTCAGATTTGGTAAAGAATGTTTTTTCAGCGTTTATGAATTACTATCATCTTTCCTAAAATTGAGTGGAAAAATCTGTTTTCGGAACAAACAATATTGCCACAATATTGTAAGACGTCAAAAGTTTTTCTCGTGGCGGTACAGGAACATATTTTACACTTTTCTGATAAGAGAAGTTGTATAAAGTAAGGAAGCAGCAATTCTAATATTATATCATACAATTTTACTGGATAAATTTTATCACTCAACAGAGTTAAACCGCTTATTAAAATGGGCAATTATCATAATCTTTTTCCTTAAGTGTAATTGTTTTGTATATACTTAATTAAATAATCTTTCGCACTTATTTTCTTCAATCATTAGTTTCTTTTAGGAGATATATTTATTTGTACGATAACAAAATACATTTACCTCGAATGCGAATGTATCCACTTCTTCTCTTATGTCTTCATCAGTAAGACTTTTTGTTTGAATGTTGTGTTCCAAAAGTAAATCCATCAAAGCTTTGCGCTTCTTTTCTAATTGAGTGGAATTACCGGCAGTTTTTAGTTTTTCTTTTTTCTCTTGAATAACCTGTAATATTAACACATATTCATTACCCATAATAGTACATAGATAACCAAAGTATGCAAAAGGAAAAAGGGTTTCGTATAAAAAAAGGCATATGTCCAGGTTCATAATGTTATTGTGATTGAAATAAATTGACACGACAGGACGCTGGCATTATTTTTATTAAAAAAAACTAGGCACAAAATCTTCTTTAAATTGTCCTATAGAGTGTTTTCAGGTGACGTCACAACCGGTTATTTTCTTTTAACTGTGTACCTTTTGTAGGGCTTTTAACTGTTGCTAAGGCCGTTGTTTATCTGTTGCTAAAGCGGTTTTTAGGTATGGGATCACGTGATTGCAAATCCTCCAATAGAAGAATTCCACGGCTAGCCATTTTTTGTAACTATTAACCTCTGTAGGGCAAAAACTGTAACACTTCTGTTGCTAAGGCCGTTGTTAGGTCCGAGTCATGTGATTGAAAATGCTCTATTCAGCAAATATTAAATTTTAATAAATTTCCTTTTTTAAAATAAAAAAAAAATTAATGTATAAAAATTTAGTTTAATTAGAACAATATAATATAATATATATAATTAACAAATGTTGATACAAAATATAAACAAGATCTATTACAGAATGTGTGAAATCATGTAGAATCTTCAAATCTTGTTTAAACTGCATTCCTTTTTTAGTAAAACAATAAATGAAATCGAACCAAACATAATAGTTGCTCATTCTTTCCATAACAAGCTCGGTAGCTCTAAAAAAGATTATTCAAAAAAATTTTAAAGGAGTAAATTTAGTTCATTACCAAAACATATTACTGTCTATAAGAATAAAAATATAAATATGAAATACAATACCTAGAGACTGCTTTTACGTATTCTGACTGACTGTTACCTTGAGCATTGATACTGACTCCCAGAGTTGTTTCTTAAAAAGAGAAACATACTTTTCTTTTCGATATAAATTATCATTCAACCCATATTATTTTTAAATCACTAAAAAATAGAGAAAACTTATTGAAAATGATTTAATATGATGTAGCCATATATAAAACTTTTTAAATTAAAAATACGGATTTCATCAATGTTTCGATACGATATTGAAAAACATTTTTTATCAGTTGCGTATACCTATTTATGTAAATGGTTTAGTTCTATTCAAGCATATTGATTGATAAAGATACTAATTTACTGCTCATTTATACTAGAGTCTAAAATTTAAGTAACATTTTTTTTTAAATTAACTCGAAAGATAAAATTACCACAAATAATGTCCAAACTGCAAAGGGTAATTGGTTGCATAATGTTAATGAATTCCTTGTTTGTATCTTTCTTGAGATTTTGTACTAATATCTGTGACTGCTCATTGAAAATTGGCATAAAATCCCTTAAGATATCAAAGTGAAATGCAGGAGTCAGTAGCTTCCTCCGTGATTTCCATTTGCTTCCATTACTGCAAATAGAACACAAATTACAATCAATTTCTGCAGTCACTACTGTACATTCGTAACAAAAATCAAATAACTTTCAACTGTTTGCTATAATTTTCAGCTAATAAATTTATTAAAAATATATCATGGTCACTGTTTACCTGGTCAAAAGTCCTGTGCTAAGCCAAGGATACAAAAATTTGTAAACGAAAGACTTCTCCGCCATTTTTGTCCCACTAATAGCTGCCTATAATTCAAGCAAAGAATAAGCATAATGACTTTAGTATTACTTAATAAGTATTATTTTAATGGTATGCTAAAATAAATAGATGTTACTTAATATAGACGATATTTAAAAAGCAAAGTAATAAAATCCTTAGTTAGTAAAACCCTCAAATTGATTGTATTCATTTCATTTTAAGGGATTATATCTCATTTAAATTTCAGAAATAGATCCAAAATATAGTCTTACCTCAACAGCTTCAGCTTTTGTGAGAAACACAAACGGAAAGTGTAGAATCCAAAAGCAAAATAGTTTCTCTTTCCGGTATATTTTAGTGAATGCTTCTATTAGCTGAAGGAACCCTGTTATACATGAAATGTAAAATCCATATGATTCCAATCAATAAAAACTACATTTTTCTATATGAAAGAAACGTTTATTTTTATTGCATATAAAATAAACCAACAACTTAAGTTCTGAGTTTAAAACTATAAAAAATATAAATATCGAAGTATTTAATTTTCTTTCATTCTAATTATACGGTGGACTCCCGTAGGACACAAATGATTGTCTTTAAATTGTGCCATAAATGTAAAATATTGATAAAGCCGATCTCAAAGACTACATTCGTTTCCGTTTTCATGTTTATTTTTAACAGTACTTTAATTAGAACTTGAAATAAATTCATGTATTTTGAATTTTTTCCGTCTTAGGGTGCTCTGTCCCTATTAATATTTCTCGTTACGCATTTCTTTTCAGTTCGAGAGTGAGCGACGCTCGGTTGTTGTTCCTCACCAACCCCGAAGACTCCCCTAATCCGCATAATTAATACTCCTAAAACCTAAAAAACTAACTTTTGGTATTTTTTTTCTCACAGCTCTCATCTACATAAATTATGAAACAAAAAATATCTGCTTCCTACCTCTCTCCGTTTAACATAAAGAGTCCAGGAAAGATTGAATAGTTCAAATCACTATCGGTAGGCTTGCTTCTTATTTGAAAAATGACGAAATACTTTTGTGCTAACTCCCAGAAGGCATTTCCTTACCATCTATAGTATTGTGAGGGCCTTGATAGGGAAGACATCTACACTAAACCCCATCTAGTTAAGATTTTTGACCTCGTGGACTTTCTCCGTCTAGCCTGCGGTTTGACCAAGTAGAATAATTCCCCATCAGCCTAAAAGACACTCTCACAAAAGCAAAAAAAGATAATTTTATCGAAATATTTCATCCATACATTTATCCAGAAAAAGTTAAATAAAATGCATGGTATAGTATTAAAAACAAATTTGTAAGTTTATGAAACTCATCTAATTTAGAAAAAATGTTAAATTACATTTTCTAAACAACAAATGTGTTTATTCTATCTCCAAATATGGCGTCAATGGGCTGTTTTGATTGGACGGATAATAAAAGTTACATGAAAAAGTTGCTTGCTCTAACAGCAACCTAAAAACTGAAAATATTTTAAAATTGATATAATACTTTACAAATCTAAGAGATTACTCGGAATAAGAAAGAAAATAAACGAGCGTTTTGATACCAAAAATGTGTAACTCGGACTAGTAAAAAAAGTTTAAGGGAAGCAAAAGGCTTTAAAATGGTCAACTTACAAGCATTGTGCCCTAATAACTTTCTGTAGTAATCGTTGTATATCAGGTCATCTACATTTCCTAAAACATCATAATATCGTAGTTTTCTTCCGGGTAAGACTTTGTAGACAGACCATCTTTTCTGAAAACACATAAACAATTTGATCACAACAAAAGCCGAAAAAGCTACGAACACAGAAGGAAAAATATTTCGAGCAGTCCAAAACTCCAGTGAGAGTAACAGATCCAGAAACATATTTGCTCTTCGATATTCTACAAGAGAATAAGCACTGATAGAACGACGAAATTTTAAAATAGTTAATGAATTTGCACTTTTGCAAAAATTAATAAAGGAAAAAACCAGGAACACAGATAAAAAGGATACTTTGTATACCTAAATCCTCTAAATCTCAAAACATTGATACATTATCTGTTATTCTGTTAAAATATCGGTATCTTATAAAAGCATCCGTGTTTTCCAAAACTAATCACATCTAGATAAATTGAATCATTAGTTAAAAAACGGGAATAAATCCAAAAAATGGAAATTCATTTTTTGAGCTCAAAAAAAATTCTTAAGTTTGACTCTGGCTCTACAGATGAGTGGTAAGAGGGAAAAAATAACTACCCCCATATAAGCCCTTGAATTTGGCAAAATCGATGTCCATTCACTGTATTTTTTATACAGGGTGTTTCAAAAGGCCTTTCACGACTTTTATTTTTAACCAACGTCCCCTAGAGTCGTGGAAGTAAAGGGAAATTGGAATAATTCAAATAACATCTCATAGCCATTCAGTAAAATAAATCACCCAGTGTAACAAACAGTATTGGAGTGTTATTAAATCGTAAAAGTGTGGATTCTTTTAAGGAGAGGAGGAATTTTTTAGAGATTTTTCCCAATTTTTAATGATTTTAATTTTGAATTTTGAAGCACATTCCATCTGCTTCCAAAATCGACTGAATTGTTTTTTTTTAATTCACTTTAAAGTAAAATGTGATCAGAGAGTGTGGTGACATTTCATAAATTTCTTTTAATTTAGAAAAAAAAAAACATTACTAAATACTCATTTGATAATTGAATATCTAGAGGTACAAAAGGGAATAAATATTAAAGGCACAATTTTTTTTTGGGAGGTTCTGAAGTTTTTCCACGATTTCTTCTACACGAGAGTGCTAACTGGGAAATAAATACTACCCCTATAAGGAGATATAGTCCCTTAAAATTGAACTCTTATATTTGAATTGTAAAGTTTTTCACACAGCTCTTATATTTGAGGGGGAAATTTCAATTAAATTGTCTTATTTATATTAGGTCTTAATATTTTTCTGGTTCATTTGCATTACAAAGTAAGGGAAAATTATTTTAATTTGCAGTTATGTCCAATGGGTGATTGATTTAATTTACGTTCATTATGATTGACTTATTTTCATTTTATAATTTAATTTATTTTAATTTTTAAAAATAGCATTGTAAATTAAGCAAAAGTAGAATTAAATTTTAAAATTTTATCTTTTTAATTATCCAAAAATTATATTTTATTTTATTAACCTTTATATTCGTTAAAAATTAAAACTTCATAAGTCTTACTTACTTCTTACTTCTTGCTACGAGCGTCCGGCTAATTGTAGCCAATGGCTCGATTTAAAACTTCATAAGTCTGAAAAATGAAATGCCTGCACGATATAATATGCGACATTGCATAATAGGGTGTATCGGAAAAAACTTTTTTTTGATTTTGATAAAGTCTTCGCAAAAAAAAAGTTGTCTAAGGTGGCAGAGAGTACCTGTGAATTTTTTCAGAATTTTCGGATAATATCTAGGTGTGCCGCAAAGCCCGCGAAGGTTCCCATGTTAATCCTATGGAGCGCGCAAGCCAAAAAGGCCGAAAATTGGTTTTTCGCCCCTCATTTCTACACTAATCACACGACGAATGTTATGGACCCTATATGATCTAGGCTATCCGACAAAACTTGAATAATAGCCTAAATATCTATATTTCGTTGATTGTGGGCTCTTGGAAATACGCGATTTTCAACGAAATTTGAGCACACAAAAAAACGTAATATAGATATTTAAGCTGTTATTCAAGTTTTTTCGGGTAGCATACTTCATTACTTCATATAGGGTCGTATGCTACCCGAAAAACTTGAATAACAGCTTAAATATCTATATTACGTTTTTACGCTCTATTATCAATGCCCAAAGTGAGGCGAGTAATGTGATATATTCAATGACATTTATCAATGAGTGCTTATTACTTTGCCCGAAATACTCAGGCATTATTAATAATGCCCGGATTTATCACATCGCCTGTAACACATAGAAGGTAAATGGCGACATTGTTCCTTGCGGAATTTCTACTAAATTTCCAAAGCAAATTAACATTGCAATATGTGACACAATCCTTCAAAAGATAAAGTGCTTTGAAACCATTATTTTCAACCGTTTAAAGGCGAGACACTGCAAATGCGGGAAACACTTTTGACACGCAAAGTAAACACAATAACGAACACTTCTAATTGGAAGCGTTTCGATTGTGTTGAGTGAGAAAAGATGGTGCTGTTGAAGTGTTGTTAAAAGTTTACAGGTACAAAAATTGTTTTTCTATAGTTTTTAGATTAAAATTTCTTAAAGAACATTTTCTGATTCTAAACATATTTTAAAACACATTTTAACACTTTTCTGATATTTTCAGAACACTATCACAGCAAAATGAGGTGTTTAAACAATTCTACCTCTACATAGAAATTGAAGATTAATATATAAGTTATATTTTCATATTATAAGTTTTAATGGCGGTTATAAAATTCGAAATGTCCCCTCCCCATCAGTCATATCTTCTTGCGTTCTAAAGAACAAACTGTAAAAATTTGGTAGCTTTGTTCACCGTGGTAAACATTTTAAGATTAACAGACCAGACTATTGCTAAATCTTTAAAAACGGTTCCTGTGCATTTAATTTTCAAGCACAATGGAAGATTCAACATTTCCTCTAAAAGGATATCAATAAATATTTAAGATGCATAGTTTCGTTTATTTCATCACTCATTTTGTTTCAGTTGATATTTTTTTTTTATTTTACCATATAATGATCACTTATGTGCTCATTTTATCAGTTAGTATTATTGGATATTATCTTTTTTTAAAATTAAAAAAAAATCGCGGATGCTTTATCTTTCTCAAATATTTCTCTAGTACCTATAAAAGTTCCCTGACTATACAATACACTACTCTAAACTTTTTTCTTATACTACTCATTCTAAACTATTGTCTTTATTCTTTCAGTTCGTTAGAAAATTTTGAAAACAAACCTCACAGAGCACAAATATCTCTGCAAATGAACACATTAACGATGGGTTCTGACTTTAAACAAATATTTTCAGTGGTATTAGCATTTGCTTGCATTTATATTATGGCAAAAGTAATTGAGTTATACAGAAAAAGGAAATACTACATAAAAGTGCTGCCTGGGAGAACGTTTCGCTTTTACAATCCTTTTGAAAATATAGGAGATCTGCTGTTTAACGAGCACTACATAAAAAAGATTGGGAGAAATGCATGTAAGTACTTTTGATATACTCTGAAATTATGAACAGGGTGATTCAAAACTCATGGGGAAAAAGATAGGGAAATGAGACTACACCCAAAGACAGTTCATAATAACCTTGAAACTTTTCTAAGCTATCTTGAAATTTCTGAAGCAATCCTGAGGAGCTAGAATGCGGATAAAAGTTGTCAGAAGCTATGAAAAATAAGGGTTATTTACCATTTTTTAACTCTTTTATAAAGATATGGTAAAGTATCTGTATTTAAAAGGGACTTCTTTAAAATGCGATTGTTTTACTTTTTTACTGTATAACATTATATTTATGCTTTTTTAACACATACATATGCTTTTAACATAAACAGCATTCAAAAATGTTGAATATTACTGAAGTTAGACTTACAGGTCTATAGTTGCCCGGATCACTTTTTATTCCCTTTTTAAAAATCGGTGTTATATTGGCCAACTTCCAATCCATTGGTACCCGACCCGTGCTATATGTTGTATTAAATATCATTAGAATTACGTCCCTCAGTTCTTCCGCGCATGCCACTAGTACTCTCGGATAGATATCATCTGGCCCTGGTGCTTAATTTTTTTCAATTGATGTACTATGTCTTCCCTGTTTAATTTGCAATCATTAGTTGTACCCCCTGCAAAGGCTCCATCCCTATGATCATCTTTTAATTTCATTCACCATTAAAAACCCCGAGGAAAAAGTTGTCTAACACATTTGTCATTCCCTCCTCGTCTTTAATTAATTCACTTTCCCTCCAGGGTTGCATGATTTAAATCACTTGATTTTTTTTTAAAAAATCATGATTTAAATCAAAAATATTAAACTACCACAATTTAAAGAAATTAATTAGTTGAATGTTTTAAAAATGGTCTGCAAAATTATTTGCATTAAAATTTTTTATCTTTATATTTATACTTTGTACATTTAGCATTTATACAATTGCCTGCAATTTCAAAACCTTTGATTATGAAAATGCTGTAAACAGCAAGGGTTTGGAATGAATAATTTAATAAACTAAACAAGAATTAAAATCCTATAATTTTTTACCTGTTATCAACTTTTTTAAATGTTTAGATTAGATGCTCATACTTAAAAATAAATAAAAAAAACTTTTTAAAAACCACGTTTTTAAAATGCACTAAAAAGTATAAAATAAAAATTAAAAGTATATAATAAATTAAAAGTATAAAGTATAAATTAAAAGTATATAATCCTTGTAAAACGAAAAACGTGGGGCTCATGCATTAGATATTTAATTTAACAGCTTCTCTCCGAACTCTTTATGCTTCTTATTTTTTTATTTATTGTGGATATATTAGTAAATAGAGTGGCCAATAGAGTACTAGCTGTAAATATTATTGCATGAGCCCCACGTTTTTCGTTTTACAAGGAGTTAGAAGCAAATTATTTTATACTTTTTAGTGCATTTTAAAAACGTGGTTTTTAAAAAGTTTTTTTTATTTAATAAATTATTTTCTGCTTTTTAGTTCTGAATTCAAAATTTCAAGTCTCCACCTCATCGGGAAGTTAGTTCAAACTCGATTTCTAAATCAGCCCCCCCTGGGGGTTCAGGGGAAGCAAATTTAACCGAAACAACGAGATAATATCGCAATGTCATCCAGATCCGAACTGTGTTCAAAATTTTAAGTTTCTACTCATCGGGAAAATCGATTTCTAAATAAGCCCCCCTGGGGGTTCAGGGGAAGCAAATTTAACCGAAACAACAAGATAATATCGCATTGTCATCCAGATATGAACTGTGTTCCAAATTTCAAGTCTCTACCTCATCGGGAAAATCGATTTCTAAATAAGCCCCCCTGGGGGTTCAGGGGAAGCAAAGGTAACCAAAACAACGAGATAATATCGCATTGTCATCCAGATCTGAACTGTGTTCAAAATTTCAAATCTCTACCTCTTCGGGAAGTTAGTTAAAAATCGATTTCTAAATTCCACCCGAACAGACAGACAGACAGATAGACAGACAGACAACAAAGCGACCTAATAAAAACGTGGTAAAAAAACAAAGAAAATCGTGTAATTTCTAACTTAAAAAGTTGACGTGAGATTTTAATCGACCCCCCTCCCCCCTTGGTGAGATTTGGTGAGAATTTTCCAAACCCCTCCTCCCCCTTTTTGACCTCACGTAATTTATGGATGTTCCCTAATGTGCTTAGTGCTGACATATTGTAATTTTTAGATCATTGCTCAGGATAAATTAATAATTTAGGTATGAATATGAGTAATATTTCTTTAGAATGCCTTGAAGCATACAGCACATGGATAAAAAATGTTATAATATGCACATTTTGCCTCTGTCATACAAAATTTTATTGTTATTTTGATGGAAATTATAGATTTGTGTTTCGCTTGGATACAGAAGGTTTGATAGAGTGAAAATGAACTAGAACCATGTAAAAAAGTAGTATCTTTGCAAAAAAAATTTTAATTAAATCCATTGTTTTTAAATTTTAAATACTATCTAAAAAATGCATGATAATTCGGCCTGCCAATTAATAAACTTTTGAAAGATTTCCTCCAAAAATATAAAAAAATCTAGGCTTTTCTTTACATTTTTCTCTTTTAAAGAAGTCAGAAAAGCGGGACCTTAATGAAAAAGCGAGACATTCGGTCAAGACAAACCTCTAGTGTAGTACTAGAAAGTGAAGATACACTCTAGTCAGCCCAAAAAAAAAAAAAAAAAGGAGAAAGTGACCAGATTTCAAGGGTAGCATGATAAAAATATCTTTCCCAACGAAATCAACAGATAATTCGAAACGGTGTATGTAAATATGTATTTCATACTTTGAGAAACTTGGGGGAAAAAACTCACAATGCTATTTTTTCTCGTCAAATTAGCGAAAACTCGCCAAATGAGACTATTTTGGCACGTTTTGTGTTCGACCAACAATCGGTTACAGATGACATGTTGATGCCAATTATTACTACTTTTCCCGAATTTAACAGCATGCAGTGGAGTAGTTTTGTGCGATCAATATCTCTCAAAAATAACTTTCATCTTACTCAATAAAAAAGTTGTCCCACTTAATGATTAAGTATAATGTGGGGATATTACAACATTTAAGGATATGTAGGAAAGTTTAAAAGGTGCCTTGTATCCATCATGTGGCATTGTTTCGTGTTTCTTTATAGATTTTATGGAAATATTTAAAAGATACGTGACAATTATTAAAAGGAGTAATAAGGAAATTATAAGTAAGGAAAACCTTAAAAAAGTAACTTTTATTTCGCTGCAAAGTTAATATATCCCTCTTACTGACTTTCTGTATCCCAAGATGGTCTACAGTACATTGATTTAATATCGGTAAAAAACATTAATACCCTGTAAAAGCAGTATTGTTTTCGAGATAACCACTGGGAGGAAATAGCCGAAACTCATAATTTCGTATGATATCTGAAAGCTACTAATAATCACAAAACGTAAAAATATTACTTTTTCAGATTGAAAAGTATCTAGTGGAAATAAAAGTAAAGGTATTAATTCAAACCCTGTAATAAATAACTATCATATCATCAACATCATATCATAAATAACTAAAATTGTTAAAAATTGCTCCCGTATTAAAGCTTTAGAAGCACAATAGAAATATCTGTATTTTCCTAAGAAGAATAAAATCAGCATTTTAAGACTCATTTATAGATGCATTGCTTCATTCAACATTTTATTGTGTAGATATTTTTATAGATATCTCTGTAGATATTGTAGATCTTTTAATGAGTTCATATTTTCCCGTTCGTATTATTTCTGATATTATCACATACTATAGTCAGATAATATGCTTAAAATCTGTTACATTAAACTCGCTTTATCTTTCTCAAATCTTTCCGTCAACAACCTATAAATATGAGTCCTCTCAACTATATTCATTTTTTAAGATTAGTTGGAAAAAAATATTTAAAGAATCTCATAGAGAAAAAATGTCTTCGCAAATGAATGCTTCAACAATAAACATAGACACCAAAAATCTATTTCAAATTGCAGTATTTGCATTTGTTTCAGTTTACATTGTGACAAAAGTAGCTGAGTTGTATAAGAAAAGGATACAAGGCATAAAGGCATTACCAGGGAGGCCGTTTCGTTTTTACAACCCTTTCGAAAACATAGGAGACCTACTGTTATACGAGCACTACATAAAAAAGATTGGAAGAAATGCATGTAAGTACTTTAAATATACTTAGATATGAGAGATGAAGGAATATTATCCTTTTTAATCTGAAAACTCTATTTCTAAAAGTTAGTAATTAATGTAATTAAACGTTTTAGCATTCTAAAATTTACGTCATGCAACCTTCTGGGATTTTAAAACTTGCTTCCTCTCCCCCGTGTCATAACCCTAGTAGCAAATCTCGTAACAAATATGTCAAGTTTACGTAACTGCAACTAAATGTTAACAAAATTTGGCCATACATGAAAAAAATTGGACGAAATGGATCGCCGTTTGGCGAACAGGAAATAAAATGTTGCGTCATAATTATTACTGATGATCATAATTTTAATGATTATCTGTGATCATTATTTTTGTAGTTTTTTTTAATTTTTATACCAAAAATTAAATAATAAATTTTACTAAAAATTTGATCATTCTACCATATTTTGCGGATAAAGTGTAATCGTTAAATTTAAATCTTGGGTAAAATTTTTGTTTAAGTTAAAAAGTATACAAAATTCACAATCTAAATTTAACCATTCACTAAACACTAAAACGATCGTTTCTTTAATAGGGTTTCTTCAGATGCTAATGGCATTGAATCTACTGTACCGAAAAGAAAAATTATTTAGTTTTTGGGTTCTGCATTTGCCTTTGGTATTTCTCACTAAAGCGGATGCAGTTGAGGTAAGGCCGATTTTCTATATTCATTTTCGTTGTTACACGGTTGTTCCGTTTTAGTTTCTACAACAACTCAAAGGGAGTGAATGGAGCCCCTTAGAAATAACTCTGAGCAACCCCCTTTAACCTGTGTTTAAGCCCTCTTTTTTTTTAATTGGTCGTTTCCACGTCAAATAAAATCAGTACAGAAACCAGACTAGTAGAACAGTAGGGTCGCTTGACTATAGTTTCTGCACTAAAGCTGGAATTTATTATGTTGCAAATATATATTAAATTCAAGATTTTTTGGTTCGTTTCTGCACTAAAATATGCATTTACTCTTAAAAAAATCACCAATTACTTATTTTTGAAAAATGTGGTGTTTGACTCTGATATGGTCCGACTAAAATTTGGAGTCTCTATTACCTTATCGAGAAGTTACATAATTTTAAAATCAGTTTAAAAATCCTAATCAAAATGGCAAGCAACAAAAAGGAAACCGAGTTAACATAAAAGTATCGTAAATATAAAAACTTCTTTCGTTACTTTTCTACGTTTTCTGTTTTATTTTCAACGTTTCATCTATGAATATTATAAATAATATTGGCCCCAATACTGATCCCTGAGGTACCCCACTTGTTACTTCTGTCCAAAGGGACATTATTCACAATGGACAGAAGTAACAAGTGGGGTACCTCAGGGATCAGTATTGGGACCAATATTATTTATAATATTCATAGATGATATAGGGCAGGGGATCAGGAATAGAATAAGTATATTTGCAGATGACTTAAAAATATGGGGGAAGGTGGATACCAAGATACAGATAGAGAATTTACAAGGTGATCTAGATATGATATCTGATTGGGCTGAAAAATGGGGCATGTCTTTCAATTTAGGAAAATGTCAAGTACTGCATATGGGTTACAGGAATAGTGAAGCTGAGTACTGTCTACAAGGAGTAAAGGTAAAGAAGGGAGAATCAGTCAAGGATCTAGGGGTATTAATACATAGGGACTTTAAAATGGGTCATCAATGTACAGCTGCGGGTAAAAAGGCAAATAGGTTATTAGGGTACATAAAAAGGACTGTAACTTCAAGGGATAAGAATATAATATTGCCTTTATACAAGGGATTAGTAAGACCTCATCTTGAATATGCAGTACAATTCTGGGCTCCATACATGAGGAAGGATATAGAGGTAATTGAAAAGGTACAGCACAGAGCTACAAAAATAATTAAGGGGATAACACATCTGGATTATAATGAACGTTTGAGCAGGCTCAACATGTATTCACTGGAAAAAAGAAGAGAGAGGGGGGATTTGATTCAGCTATTCAAGTTGGTAAAGCAAGGGGATACGGAGGGCTTAAGTTTCAGCAAGGATAACAGAACAAGGGGCCATGGGTAAGGGAACAAGGGGACAAGGGGACAAGGAACAAGGAACATGTTCCCCATGGGAACAAGGGGCTAAATAAGACACATGTCAATCGGGATTTAAGGAAGTACTACTACTTCAATAGGGTAATTGACATATGGAACGCGTTGCCAGAAAATATAGTTTATTCAAAGGGAGTGTTTGAGTTTAAGAGGCAACTGGATAGGCTGTGGGAATTGGGGAATTCATAATCATAGGACCAGCCTTGTTGGGCTATGAGCCTGTAGCTGGTCGTCAGTTTTGTATTTGTATTTGTATTTGTATTTGTATTATTTAAACATAATTTAATAAATTACATTAATTTCATTTTTGTTTGAAATTTAGGCTGCCATTAGTGGAACGCAAATGACGGACAAACCTTTCATTTACAGATTTTTTGAACCTTGGGCAGGTACTGGACTCTTAACGAGGTAAAACGCTGATTGTTTTTTTTTTCAAAACATTTTAAACGTTGTTTAATTAGATAATTTTAACTAATAAAAAATAACATGCAGGGTGCAGAGCTAAGTATCTGTAACCTGAAAATACTTGCAACCGTTGAGAGCTACAAATGTAAAATCCGAAAGGACCACCTGACATCTGCTCTATATCTCTGACATCTGCGCCTTGTTTCTAGCTCTATGGTTTCTACCCGATCCCAAACTGAAATTAATGCGATGAAATGTAATGATGATAATATCATCATCATTACAGTTTTCACGTTAAAAAAACCATTGCGCATGCTTGTATGCACCAGGGAATAAAATCATGAAGTTTTTTATCGGATAATGGCATCACATTTTTCAAAAAAGGAAAGTCTTTGAAAAGGGAAAGATCTTTAAGCGTTTTTATGTATGTTCTCCACGGAAGTAATCTTTCTTTTTGGTTATTATATTTGGTTGATGGTTATTATAATTTAAATTTCGAAAATAATGTTTTTTCTTTTTAGTAAAGGGATGAAATGGAAGTCTCGAAGGAAGCTTATTACTCCAGCTTTTCATTTCGACATCCTAAGAGATTTTATGCCAGTCTTCAATGAACAATCACAGATACTGGTGCAGAGTCTCAGGAAAGATGCAAACAAGGATTTCATTAACATTACTGAACCGTTATCCCTCTGCAGCTTAGACATCATATGTGGTAATTGATTTAATGAATAACAATTAAACTTGTTGAAATGTATCACATAATCTATCCGGGCCGGGATTATAATAAATAACCGGTAATAGGTGACAGGCAAAAGGCAACGCAACTGTAACTAAAATAGGCAATTATTATTAATAATAACCGGTATACTTACCGGTTTTATACAGGGCGATTCGTAATTACGTGGACAAACTTTGCAGGGGGGGGGTAGAGGGGACCTAGACAAGCATATTTCGAATAGGAATGGGGGGGGGCGCACATGCACCGTTAAAGAGCTAGGGGGCCTAATGTAGTGCGATGGCGTTACAAAAGGGGGGTTTTCCCAAGGCCCATTTCACGAAACAAAAGATAATATAATGCAAAAAAATTATTGCATAAAGTACAGCAGTATCCTTACTACTTACATCACAAATTTAATAAAAATTGGACTACTTGTTAAACCGTGGGGTGAGTTTTAAAACGTGCAATATTAAACTTTTAGCCAAAGAACGGAGTTTCCTTAATGGTATGTAAAAAATGATGATCGGGGAGGGGATTTTCAATTATCAAACAGTTTCAATGATCAATGTATGATCATTGAAAATCCCCTCCCCGATCATTATTTTTCTAAACACCATTACACTAATGTAAGGGAAACTCCATTCTCTGGCTAAAAGTTTAATATTGCACGTTTTAAAACTCACCCCACGGTTTAACAAGTAGTCCAATTTTTATTAAATTTGTGATGTAAGTAGTAAGGATACTGCTGTACCTCATGCAATAATTTTTTTCATTTTATTATGTTTTGTTTCGTTACACGGGCCTTGCCAAAACGTATTTTTGCAACGCTCTCGCACTACATTAGGTCCTAGCTCTTTAACGGTGCATCTGCGCCCCCCATGATTTTTCGAAATATGCTTGTTTAGGTCCCCTCTACCCCCCTGCAAAATTTGTACACGTAATTACGAATCGCCCTGTATACCGGTACGGTATAAGTAATACATTTCATTGCTTTTTTAGAAACAGCTTTAGGAGTTAGAATCAATGCTCAAGGCAACAGCGATTTAGAGTACGTAAAAGCAATTCATAGGTATTTTTCTTCTTTCTAGAATTTTTATCCTTATAATGAGGATTTTGTTTTCTAAAATAATTCATGGAAATTTAAACTGTATAAGTGACCTCTTTTTCAGATTAACCGAGCTTATTATGGAAAGAATGACCAACTATTTTGTTTGGTTTGATTTTGTTTTTTACTCTACGAAGAAGGGAAAGCAAGGCTTGAAAGATTTGGAGATTCTGAAAAATTTCACATTTTCTGTAAGATATGATATTTTATTTACAATTTTTTTGAACTGTGCATAAGTTATTTCCTTCCATATAAGAAAGGCTTTGATATTAATGTGAATGTTTTTTTTTTCTTTTATTTGGGCGAATGTCAAAATATTGTTCCTGTTCCAAAACATCGTGGTTACCCTATAATGCAAATTTATCAATATGTGCTTGATATAGGTTATCAAAGAGAAGAAAGAACAGCTAAATTCTAAAGAAACCTCCCCTGTATTTAAAAAAAAGCGAAAAGCTTTCATGGACTTACTTTTGGAACACAATGTTCAAACTCAAAGTTTGACTGATGAAGACTTAAGAGAAGAAGTGGATACATTCGCTGCAGCGGTAAGTTTAGCATAAGAACCACCAAAGGGATCATTAGGATCTTCAGTAGCTGTAGATTACTATAATAACGGATCCACAAAGCTAATATTCTTCAAGTTCCTCATAAATTTGTTCAGGACTTATTTTGTCAGATAACACTCAATAAATTACTAACATAAGTTAATTAATGATAGAATTTCATAAGTGAGCTAAATAAAAATGTGTTAAAAAGCCCAATTACCTAATAATATCGTTGAGGAATTCTTCATATAGCTTAAGGCTCATTCGGGCATCACTTTTGGTGTTCATTTTGGAAGAATCATTCAAATTGAATTGAATTGGAGTTTCACTCTTTACTGCTTCACTATTCTATGCAAACTAGCGATACACAGGAGTGAATCACTCAGGATGAACAGTGGAAGTGAAACAGTGTGAATAACACTTTTCTTTGTGGTGCCTTAGCCAAAGGTGGTCATTAAAGCGTTATATGCAAAAATTATTTTTCTTGACCGAGTTCTCACGCACATATAATGTGATGTTCTCGGATGTAGTGGAGACTTTTAATAAGCTTCTTTTTGTGTATGTTTTACTTGACGAAGCGGATGCTTGAGATCAATCACAAAAACCGGAGAATATATGTAAATCAATCCATCCATCCATGCTTAGCTTACAATACAATATTTTTTGCTTAAATTGGAAGTTCTGGAATCTATTTTCGCGCATTTTAAATTTGTTGAACTTAAAACTCACTCAAAATTGGAATTCTAACTGAAAGTTCTTATCCAGATCACACGGCAAGGAAAGAGAACTCGCCAACTCAAAGTTAGACAACAAAACGCCTTTACGAAAGTTAACATGCAATGTCACTTATGCCCTCCCTTGTCATTTTTACTATCATTTGTCACTTTTTACAGGGATATGAAACAACATCTACAGGAGTGACCTGGACATTGTATTTAATTGGACTTTACAAGGACGTACAAGAAAAACTACACGATGAGATAGACGCTATATTTGGCAATGATACTGAAAGACCAGCTACATTGGAGGATTTGAAAGACATGAAATATCTCGATTGTGCCCTTAAGGTATGTCTAGTGAGATCATAATAATTAGTACTTCCTTCTAATTACTGTCGCCCAAAGGTTTTTATATGGGTCACTCTGCGCAAATTTTTAAAATCAGAAAAAAAGTTTTTGATTTTAGTTGGATTTTATTAAACATACATTTAACATTGCTTATAATTTATTCCCATATCAGAGAGAAATATTTATTATTTAAATATTTTTTTAATCACATAACACATCACGTGTTAGATTGATCGGGATAATCAAGGGCCTGATAAGCGAAACAAGTTTCTACCGCTATACTTGTCACTTTTTCTTCAGGTTAGTCAGTAGTACAAGT
Organism: Tetragnatha montana; assembly: GCA_963680715.1. NCBI lineage: Eukaryota > Metazoa > Arthropoda > Arachnida > Araneae > Tetragnathidae > Tetragnatha > Tetragnatha montana. The sequence continues at coordinate 20,432,847 of OY796674.1, forward strand.
CAAATTCATTTAAGAGCAATATTGTTCAGAAAATTATACGTATTACAATATAAACGTTAAACTAAACGTAAGCTAAAGATCATACCCACTGCTATAAGGTAAAGATTCATGGACACTGTTGTTTGTACAAGTACGTAACGCAAAATTGCTTAAATTGTTAAAAACACCCAAAAAATTATAAAATTATTTAAATTGAACTTAGATGTAACTTCATCCTTGACCAAAAAAGAATAATTTAACTGTAAAATTTGTAATTTCGCGTGTCTATGTATGTGATGGTAATATCTTTGTCATGGTTATCTTTCACGTTTAACATCGAATAATTTTATTAATTTAATAAGATAAGACGCTCCATCCAGGGACACATTTTTAGGGGGTTGAATTTATAAATTTTAACAGGAAGTGTATTACTTAGATTCTATTTCAAAGGGGAATATAAGTTTCAAAATAGGAATTATTATTATTATTTTTTTTTTTTTTTTTTGCCATTTAAAGGCATGATACTAATGTAAAATGATCGAATTGGACAGACTACCATATGACTTTTACGACTGTAAACTCGTATTTAACGCTTATTTTTTTTACCTAGAAAAAACTACTCAGAATAAAAACATAAGCACTAATACTCTAATGTAATCTTTAAAAATATTTGAATGAAATAAGGAGGGAAAACTCCCCATGGGACGCAGTTGGTTTATGTTTTATGGAAAATGGGGATGATTTAAATTGTTTTTAATTATATTTCAATATTTCCACAGGAAAGTATGAGATTGTATCCACCTATCCCTTTAATAGGAAGACGAGTAACAAAGGATACAAATATTTGTAAGTTCATCCAAGTATTTTTTTTAATTATATAAGATTAAGTTATAGTAATATGGTATGCTTAAAAATTAATACCTATTATCCCTTCACATATTAACAATTTTGATTTTTCCTTGAGGTTGATTGATTGAATTTTTCTACTGCTTAATAAAATAAACTATCTAAAATATCGCTTTTACCAAGAAAAAGATTTTGAAATTTACATTTTATGGAAAAGTATTTATAGCCCAATAATGTTTTTTTATTCACATGACCTTTACTTTTGAATACCTGCAATTTTCAGGTGGTTATCAAATTCCAGAGGGATCCTCTTGCTTCATATTACCATACCTTCTCCATAGGGATGAGAATGTTTTTCCAAATCCTGAGAAGTTTGATCCAGATCGCTTTTTACCAGAAAACTGCGTAAATCGTCCCCCGTTCGCGTACATTCCTTTCTCTGGAGGCCCAAGAAACTGCATAGGTAAAATTCTATCCAGATAACAATGTAAGGTTTTATACAATTTGTTGTCCCTTACGTTGAACCCACTTAAGGTTTTTGTAAGGTTGTTATTGACAATATGTGTCAGGGCTTGTGATAAGGCTAAAACGACCTCCGCTAGTTGACGCCTATAAAGTTACAGGTAACCCTACATGAAAACCTTAAAGAAGGTTAAGAAGAACCCCTTTTAAAAAGGTTGCTCTAGGGTTTTCTATCATCTTTTCTGCAACCCCCTCCTTAACCCTTTCAGTCCTAGACCTCCCGAGATTACAATTGAATACTATGGAAAAGTTGGTGCGGCCAGTTCTGAAAGAGTTACTATTGTACTACGTAAAGGTTTTACGGCAAACCTCGGTTTGGGAAACCCAATGACAATGAAAAGAGACAGTTAATGTTCATTCTATCTGGGTATGTATACCATAGAGCATTCGCACTTGACGTCACACTTGACGACGTGGAGGACAGGCAACAACGTTGCTAAGACTGTGTTCACACGTTGCTACAGAGGTTGATAGGGGCAGAGTCTTGTGATCGCAAATGCTCCAATAGAAGCATTCGCACATGATGTCACACTTGACGACGTAGAGGGCGTGGAGGACAGGCAACAACGTTGCTAAGGTCCGAGTCATGTGATTGAAAATGCTCTATTTCTGTAAAAGAGTAAATAGTATTTTGGGTTTGATTCCCAGAAGCAGATATTTTTTTCTTTATGTAGATTTATTGTACTCATATTTGTAAAATCAGATTTTTTACTTCGTTTACTTTTCTTATTGTACATACCACCTCAAGTATAAAAAGGTAAAACGGGTCATCTCTCTTTCAGGACAAAAGTTTGCTATAATGGAAGAAAAAGTAATCATATCAACAATTCTGAGATACTTCACTCTCCATTCTCTAGACCAAAGAGATCAGGTCATTCCAGCTTTGAGTATTTCATTACGACCAACGAGACCTTTACGAATTCAAATACGTCAGAGACACTTGTCAAACTAGCATTTTGTTTTCGTTTATGTGTTTAATAAAAAAAATTAAGTGCTATGTTTAAAAAAAAATTAAGTGTTATGCCTAAAATGCTTTTAAATCAGAATAACTTACATTTATGAAATTAGAGCTTATATAACCCGCGTGGACGCGTTTCCGGAGACGCTGAGGCTGCGGAACGTTTATACAAACATTCTTCTTTTTTCATAAACGGATGAATTCACTTGTAACTGTTTTTAAGGTTAGCTCAACCGCTCACAATAAGCCATTTTTTATTGTTAAGTCAATTTTTTACCGGGATCTAGCTCCTCAGAATTGCTTTGCAATAGTGAAAAAGTTGTGGAATTTGTGCTTAATTAATTAATTTGTTAATTAATTAAATTAAATAATCAAACAAGTAAAAATAGAGAATATTTTGGCATCCTTCTATCAGAATTTTTTAAAATAACAATTAAATACTATTAAAACAAAAAAAAAATTTCAAAAAAGGTTAATTTTTTTAAAATTAAAATTTTAATTCAGGGTAAACGAAAAGTCTGTAAACACTTTAACAATTCATAAAATCTAGAAAAATAACCAAACTAAAAAAAAAACGGTTTTCAGTGTCGGCATCGGTTGGTCAGGAAGTGTTGAGACCTCTACAACCATTTTTGTTTCGAAATCCTCAGTATATAGTTCCAAAACTGTGACGTCAACACGGGAGAAAAATCATTAGAAAAGGACCAATCGTGTGGCACAAAAGTTTAAAATCCCGAAAGATGGTGTAACGAGGACGGAATTTTTGAAAGGTCTCTTTAAAATTTGTCTTTAATCTAGAGATTTAAATATTAAAGCCAGACTTTTAGAACTACGTAGTTTTAAGATTAAATACAGCATTGGAAATTGAAAAAATAACTATCTGGTCCTTAGCCAAAACGACTGGTCCGCCAAATTAAAAAGAACAATTCAATTTTTTTAAAGTAACTACTTTACTTAGTGAATAACAATAATTAATTTTAAAAACTATAATAAAACATCTAACTAAATAAACAAATAAGTTTGAAAATATCTGTTTTGTTATGAGTACTTTTCTTGATTAAAATTGCACTAACTGACATATAACTTCTAATTAGTTATGTTGTAAAAAAACGCAGCTAGAACCGGAGAAGTGTGATATTTTTTCACCACCGCCGGACCAGTGATTTTCTGACTGTAGTGGTCGGAGCCTCTTTTCAGTGGTCTCAGACCAGCAGACCACCGCCCATTTTTCGAACGCTGAAAAAAGGATAAGTTTCTCTTATGATGATGATCCCTTATGAAGTGATCCTATCCTCTCTATCTATTATAATACTAAAAAAAAACATATTAAAAGTACTTACATGCATTTTTCCCAATTCTTCTTATGTAGAATTCATAGAGTAGTAGACCTGCATTTTCGAAAGGGTTGTTAAAGCGAAATGGTCCCCCAGGTAATTTATTCATGTAGTGACTCCTTTTCCTATATAACTTTATTACTTTTGCCATAGAATAAACTAACACAAATGCTAGTACTACCTGAAATATTTTCCGAACGTTCAATATCATTATTGAAGATTTCAATAGATTCATTCCCAAAGACATTTTAGCTCCTTAAGGATATCTCGATTTCGAATATCAAGAAACCGAAAAACTAATGAAGATTTTTCAGTGTCTTCTTCTATTTATCGATTGATAATTGACTGATTATCATGGGATTTATCAGATTTGAAGCATATCAGGATACAAAAACCTCTAATAACCGAAATGATTCGGATTGTAATAAGTAAGCTTGATATGAGATCCACTTACCGAACCACCAAAATAACATCTGATGATGATAAGTGTGTAATAAAACATTGTATCTTAAATATATCCTTTTACTAAAGAAAAATGAATGTCCTTACTATACCCTTATTTCACTTACCTTCTTTAAAAACGAATGTAACTTGAAATACTAGTAGTAATTATTGTCATAGAGTATAACTGATATCCTAATATGTAAATGAAAAATCTAAAAAAGTAAATAGTATTCCATTTATAACTTAATCTAAAGTAATAAATATACATATCTCAAATGTAATGAATATTGTGGAATTGATCTGCAATGAATAATCAATGTATCTGAAAATATCAACAGGTATATACTTATTACTGTCGTATATCTTTTATACCCATATTTATTTGTGTGAAAAAAATTGCATTTTTAATGTAATATGAGGTATAATTATCTTATAATATCAGTTAGTAATTTATTATTATCGTATTTATCTGCTCCTCTAAATTAAATACTTTTTATTATATCTTCAAAATTAATAATACTGCATTTGTAATCTTATGTTAAAAAATTAATGTATCTTAAACCAGTAGTTATTCTGGTCTTATATCACTATCTCCAAAAATACCTTGAATGTGATAAAAATAAGTGATACGTTAATATTTGTCAAAGAATTAATAACACTCCATCTATGAATATAGATTTTTCAAAGTGGTACCTTCAGTAGAATATAATATTAAGTTAAATACAATGAAATCAATCCATTCTCTTAGCTTATATTATCTTTAATCAGTAATAAATATGATGTAAAGATCTTCCATGTATTAGTGGAAAAAATTCATTTAAACGCGGCACAGAGCAAGTTTAAAAATGGTATGTACTCTATAGACATAATTATGAATTTCCAGTAAAAATTTATAGTATCAATATCTAAACACTTATATCTTGTGTCAAATTTTGGGTTTAAATAACTTATTTGCTTTTCAAAATGATAATTTAATGAGTGAAATTTATTGTGCTTCAAATAATGATTTACATACAAACTCTGCGTAAAGCATTAACACAATGCAAGATAATTTTATCTGTTCAGTCACTTTTTCTCAGGTGATATTCTCTAATGTACATCTTGGGCGAATTCTAATCCTAAGGCGTTCAACTGGTTTCAATATAAGATCCGCTGAAGGTACAATTTTGTCCCTTTCATCAAGAGATTCAAGAGAAAAATGTCTTAACACTGTTGAAACTACCACCTTTTCTTCCATCACTGCAAACCTCTGCCCTGGGGAAAAAAGAGTAATTAATTTATCTTCAGAATAAGAAAGTTTCCTTTTAAGTTGGAAAAAAAAAGTAGAAAAATTTAGACGGATTGTAAAACATTTTCTGTGAAGAATTGATGTTTGCCTACCTAATTTAATGACTTAGTTTCATAATTATTTTTAATTTTATTCGTCTTAGTCTTTCTATATTTCTCTTTTGTTCTGTGAACTAAGAAAAAACATAATTTATTTGTCGGTTAAAGTGGTTTTTAAGATTTTTTTTCATCTGAAATTTCATAAGGTTGAAAAGGGAATAAGTCAATCAACTTCTTTCAACCGTAAAATATTTTCGAATATTGGTACTTATTTTTTTTCCATGATTATTCTGTACTCTAAATAGGGTCCAGAATTTCCAGTACAAATTTTGTGGTTATACAATGACAATTCTATTACTTATACCACGGCTTACTAGATACTTATACAGGCTAGCCGAGTTTTAAACAATGAAAACCATTTGACAACTTTTCCCGCTTGGAGCGCTACAAGACCTACCTATATCACCCATCGCCTTCAACACTGTGGATATGCTTTGCCAGTTGGTCCAGTATTTCATCTGGATTTGTAATGATTTCCGTACTCGGCTAGCCTGTATACGTATCTAGTAAGCCGTGCTTATACTATACCTACAGGATTTTATTTTTCTATTTTCTCAAAACTTGGTTTTTGGACCTTTTCCCTTTTTAAACTGACAATTCAATTATAGAGTGTTTTCAGGTGACGTCACGACCAGCTATTTTCTATTAACTGTTAACCTTTGTAGGGCTTTTAACTGTTGCTAAGGTGGTTGCTAGGTAACGAGGTATCTGTTGCTAAGGCGGTTTTTAGGTATGGGATCACGTGATTGCAAATGCTCCAATAGAAGAATTCCACGGCTAGTCATTTTCTGTAACTGTTAACCTCTGTAGGGCAAAAAACTGTAACATCTTCGGTTGCTAAGGCCGTTGTTAGGTCCGAGTCATGTGATTGGAAATGCTCTATAACCAACGGTTTTTTTTCTATTTTTCACAGCTTGGTGTAATACACGTAAAGGGAAATGAAGTGGGTATTTCCACGACAGTTGAAGCATTCGCAGTAATAAGAGATTGTTTATTACGTGTTTTATACCATTAAAATTATGTTATTGATCAATCCTGGCATCAGAACCGATGGTCTAGTGGTATAGTGTGCGGCTAGTAACCCAAAGGTCCCCGGATTGATTCCTGGCTGCTACTTTTGTTCTTATGCTTTTATTTAACTTGTAATTTTTCAGAAATAGCGAGATTAGAGTAGAGTTTAGTTGTTACTTTCGTGGAAATAACCAGTGCCGAAGGGAAAAGGCCATATTACGTTTAAATTGATATGTACCTATACAGTTTCTTGGTCCTGCTGAAAATGGTATGTACGCATAAGGATGTCTGTTCACCGAGTTTTCCGGGAGAAACCGGTCTGGATCAAACTTCTCGGGGTTCGGGAAAACATCTTCATCTCGGTGAAGGTAGAAAGGTAGTACGACGCAAGTTGCTCCTTTTGGAATGTTATAACCACCTAAAAACATATGTCAACAAAATCTGTATCGCAATACTTTAACACCATATTTTTCAGCTACTATGTGCAGGATGGCATAAAGCTTACAATATTTTTAATTTTAAAGGAACCCTGCTTTTTTGTTAGAAATTATTATTCATTCGTAATGTTCCCAAAGACAATTATACATCAATTAAGAGATGACTGATGTTGAATATAAACAGCTTTAGTATAGGATCTCTTTAAAACTTTCTACTAATAGTTTTTTTTATCTGCTAGAATTTCTTTTATAGATTTATTGAGAAAAACATTTTTCATACGAATCAACGTCCTATCCAAAAACTTACAAATATTTTGCCCCTCTGTAATTTCTCTAGCTATGAAAGGAACTGATGGGTACAGTCTTTGCGATTCCTGAAAAAAAATTCCCCAACAATCAATCTTCTGGACCAAATAAGGCTGTTATGAAACATTTCTGAATAAAAATGCAAATCTCGAGCTTTGAGAAACTCACTTTTAGTACACAGTCCAAATACTTCATGTCCTTCAGATCATCTGTACTTGCCGGTCTATCAAGGTCACTACCAAATATGGAATCTATTTCATCGATGACTTTTTCTTGGACATCTTTGTACAGACCAATCAAATACAATGCCCAGCTAATGCCCGTTGCAGTTGTATCGTGCCCCTGCAATATAAATCAAAGAATAATGCAAAACTACCATTAGTAATTTTATGATAAAAAAATAGCATAATTTTCAGTAGTGTTATAACATTGATAACCTAAGCTCATCGGCGCAACAGCCCTAGTGGGAAAAGGCCTACGATGACCTTTGTTTTATAACATTGTTAACTGATAAAAATATTTTACACCGGATTTAACAATTTAAGTACCTATTAATTTGAATGTGATTTTATTTTTTTTTAAATGTTCTAAAAGAGGTATTTTCACTACCTTAAAAATGGATTTTTGTTAAGAAAAATTCAATCAAACATTAGTTGTTAGATGTGGCAGTATCATTCTTATGGTAAAATAAATTTTCTTTGTTCAATGATAACTATAAATTTTACTTCAAATGCAAATGTATCCACTTCTTCCCGTATATCCTCTTCAGTCAAGCTCTTGGTCTGAATGTGGTGTTCTAAAAGTACATCCATCAATGCCTTTCGTTTTTTAGAAAATACAGACGCATCACTTTGAAGTTTCCTTTTCTTCTCTTGAATGACCTACTTAATTAAGACATTTTAACTATTTTATCTGCATTTAACATGTCTTGTGAGTGAATATCAGTGATTGTGAATCCAACTTACCGAACGGGTGAAATCGTGTAGGAGCTTTAGGTTATATTTCAGTGATTTTCCGCTTTCGGATCTTTGAAAAATGAAATCCACCCAGTAAAAGATATTTGATGTTCTCTCCATAATTATTTCCGATGCTCTGGAAGTGAGCATAAACTTTTAACGAAGCTAACGTCATTGCACTTTACTCGACTGCAATGTTTACGACCGTATGACGTCACTACGCGGAAGCAGAAACTGGGTGAACAGAAAGCCTGTTGAGGTTGCTAGGAGGATTTTCGGTACGCAAATCGCGATAAAAAGACGCTATATATACATGGGTTTAACAAACTAATCATATTTTTGAATTGAAGTTTAATCAAAATTCAGACACCTCGCTGAGAACTATTTTGTTTGTTAGTGACGTCATAGGGTCAGGAAACGTTGCTGTCGAGTATAGTAATTATTAGTGCATTATAAAAGTTGGAAAATATGAAAATTACCTCGATACTGCTTTCACGTATTCAGACTCTCGGTTGTCTTGAGCATTCACGCTAACTCCAAGAGTCGTTTCTGTAATAAATTTTGAACATTAAGATATAGGATAAAATACATGCTAAAATCAGCAGTATACAACTTAAACATCCTACGCAGCTAAAAGCACAAATGAAAAACGCATTTTAAATATATTATAGGGACTGAGAAAAAAAATTTTGATATTTAAAATACTGTGCATTTTGTTAAAGTTTATTTTAAAAAAGGCTAAAAAATGAAAGTCATAAATATCAGTTTTGAGAAAATATATCAATATTGTGGCATCAAAAAGTATACAATACTCTATTTTTACAAATTTTAAAAGCGGTTAATTTAAACTATCACAGATACAAACTACGTTACATATTTTATATGATTTGCTTTGCCAATTTTTTTTAGTAAGTAACATTAATTCTTCTTACCGCATATAATGTCTAAACTGCAAAGTGTAACAGGATTGCTGATTTCTGTGAAACTTTTTTCGGTGTCTTTTTCCAAATTTTTGACTAGTTTCTGAGACTGATCATTGAAAACTGGGAGAAAGTCTTTCAAGATATCAAAATGAAACGCTGGAGTCAAAAGTTTCCGACGAGACTTCCATTTGCTGCCATGACTAAAACGCAAATAGATGTGTAAAAAATTTAAAAAAAAAATAATAAAAATATAAATACACATTGTAACATTGCCATGAACCGGATATAATAAGTTCAAGTGAATCGTGGTTTTAACAAGGAAATGTTCCCAGGCTAAACTCACAAAAACGGACGAAAATTTTTACAGGCATAAGAAAATGACTCAAAACATTTACTGTGGAAAAATTAGCTGCTGCGGAATTTCATTAGGAGAGGAGTAAATTAGTATTGGAAGTTGGGTTCTGAGTTGCCGAACCCATTCAGTTTGCACTACTTGGTGACTTGGTTAGCATTTGATGAACCTTTACAGCTTTTCTACCGTAATTCCGTAGCTAATTTTCACAGTAAGTGTTCTGCGTCATCTTCTAACCCCTGTAAAATGTTGGTCCATTTTTGTAAGTTTAGCCTTGGAGTGTTTCCTTGTAATAGCTTAACTAGGGGTATAATTGGTATGTTAGAGACACAAGTCCCAATTTTCAATAATTGTAATTAATATAATTATACTATTCTAATTTAGGAAAAAAAATTAAAAAATTCAGTTTTCTGAGTATTGGAATGTATCTATTAAAATTGTTGTTTTTATCAGAAACTTTCAGTATTCATAAAAACCGTAGGTACTCAAATTTGCATAGTTAATTAAACGTTGATATTTATTTTTTATTTATTTATTTATTTTTATTGGAAGTATGATTTGTGTGGAATTAAAACAGCTAAGTAGTTGTAGAAAACCTTTAGGAAAGAAGAAAATTTTCAGGTTTCACAGAAATATGTATTTGTGGAATATGCTATGCATTTTTATAAAATAATCACTTTGAAAAATACTTTCTTTACCTTGTCAAAAGTCCAGTACCCAGCCAAGGATGCAAAAAGTTGTAAATAAAACCTTTTTGCATTACCTTCGTCCCACTTAGGATAGCCTGAAATTAAACAGTTTCTTAATATACGTAAAATAACAGTATTAAAAGTAACACTAATTAGGGGAGACTTTAATTTATGGGCTACTGCTTTTCGATTCGGGACGTGTCAAAAAGGGGTAAGGGGGGTATTTTGTTTTTGCCCACTCCCAGTTTTTGAGTTAACATTATATTATTAACCCAGTATAACATTACTATACTGGTGGTTAACGTTGCACCCCCAGTTTGGGGAGTGAATTAGATAAAAATGTTTTTGTTATTGCATACACAACGTCACAATAACACGTCACAAGGCCGGCGTGCTGGCCTAGTGGTTAGAGCAGTGGTTCTCAAAGTGGGTTCCGTGGAACCCTGGGGTTCCACGAAAAAATTTAGGTGTTCCGCGAGACAAATTTTATTTCCTTAAAGAAAATAAGAATGGTGTTTTTTTATATTAAGTTCATCAAAATGCAAATCCTACCAAAAATATGTATTAAATTCTTTAAAATGTATGTCCGAAATTCGGATTAAGTGTACCAAAACAAGTTAAAACCCTCTTTTTATAGACAAATTTCCAAAAATTTTCTGGGGGGACCCCCAGACCCCCCTGATGGTTCTTGGAACTCGGTTAATCACAACTTTTTTAACATTAATAAGTTGGCTTGTTTAATCTATTATCAAATATTAAATTTTGAAAACTTGTTGATTAAAAAATATTCAGGGTTCCGCGACATTGGCAACAAATTGGGGGGTTCCACGAGCAAAATAGTTTGGGAACCACTGGGTTAGAGTATCTGACTACGAAGCCGGCCGTCAGGGGATTCGAATCCCCACTATGGATGCTTGTGAGGGAGATGGATGAATGTGGCTCCCCTGGGGGGAGAAGGGGTTGTGCCTGTGAATGTGTGTGTGTGGGTTGGGCAACAGTACTTCACCTCCATGGCTTCGGACCACAGGTGGCCACTGGGTACCGCGAAGTAAGTACTAATCTCGGCATGTTTGGAGCAATGACCTCAATCATAGTTTGTGTGTGTGCTTTGCCATTGGAACTAAAAAAAACGTCACAAAACCTTGCACTCAAAAAAGAAATTGAGTTGATAAAATAAAGATCTGGAAAAAATAGTTGTAAGATTACCAACCTCCTAGGCATTAATGATTTTTCTCATAAGTGGTCTGTAAAATAGGAGTCGTAATACACTTTAAGACCATTTAAATTAAAACGTATATCAGCTATTTAAGAGGTCATAGGATCATCTCTCTTATGTAGGAATTTTTCTATTTTTTATCCGAAAAATATTTTACTGATGATAATCTTTTTTAGTAAATCATTCATTATTCTTTAATCAACGCCATCATTTGATAAAAAATGGGTTGATTTTCTCTACACTGAATGACAGAACGGTTGGCACAGTCACTACCCTGAATGACAAACATATTTTCTCTTTGATATGACAGAACGTGAAATAGATAATGGCACATTTTAAGCATGGGTTTAAACAATCGAAACGAACTTGTAAGCGAACTGTTTGTATAACCACGGCTTACTAGATACTTATACAGGCTAGTCGAGTTTTAAACAATGAAAACCATTTGACAACTTTTCCCGCTTGGAGCGCTACAAGACCTACCTATATCTAACCTATATCACCCACCGCCTTCAACTGTGGATATGCTTTGCCAGTTGGTCCAGTATTGCCATCTGGATTTGCAATGATTTCCGTACTCGACTAGCCTGTATAAGTATCTAGTAAGCCGTGGTATAACGAACTGTTTGAACCCGCTTTTATTTCAATGTGTTACAATGTATTATACAGATAAGCTTACCTCTACAGCTTCAGCTTTTGTCAGAATCACAAATGGTACATATGACATCCAAAAACAAAAGAGTTTATGTTTCTTATAAATTTTCGAAAATGCCCCGGCTACTTGGAGGAAAACTGCAACAAAATTTTTAGAGTTACAATTTTTAAGAAAGATAAAATAGTAATTGAATTGTATGACGAGTATAAGTTGTGTGTTAGGTTAAAATACAGTAGCTCTCATAACTATCATGACAAATACATTTTTCTGGGTTTCAGGAGAATTTAAATGTATTTTTTTTTCTTTGAGACATTTGTAAATAAATTCAATAATAGATGCTTTGTTATGTACCTAATTGCAGTTACGTAAACTTGATATATTGGTTGAACTTTGGTATGATATGTGCTACTAGGGCTGGTGCTCTTCCATGAATGTGAGTGAACGCTGTGTGAAGTTTTTCTTTAATGAATCCTACTGAGGTAAATTCCATAAGAATTTGTCATCATAATGTTAATGACAATATTTTTTTTTATTTTCTAGGTAAAGGCAACATACCCATTTGTAAACCTCTATATAGTTTTCATTTGTTTATTAAAATTCGGATTGCTGATTAGATGCTTGTAGCTTATTACTGTAAAATTCTAGTTCAGTAAATGTTTGATACCTTGAACTTATTAAGTTCGCAGAATGAACAATAAGGTTTCTACAATATTGTCTGCTAAGCTTTATATTTCATTGTCACTACATGATGCTAATGACAAATTCTTTTATAGTGTTTCTCTTGAATAAGTCAAAATCATCTCCAGGTATCTTTCATATTCTAAAATTTAGTTAAGTAGTTTTAACATACGTTTTATATCTTCATAATAAACTCAGCGTTCATTAAGTTCAATGGATGTTCTGAAATATTGTCAGATGGAAAATTCCCCCTCTCCCACAACTAGTCTTCTAGTAAATAAAATTTTCAGATAACCTCTTAAAAGATAAAAAATTTCAATCTATTCTTATATGGTTGTTTGCTTTGTTATGTACTCATACAAACAGTTGGAACAGTAACAGGAATCCACGATGGGAAAACTACTAACTATGTAAGAAATCCTTATTAATTATGCCCGAAGAGATACCGGTAATGTGATAAATTTAATAGCATTTTAAAATGAGTATTTATCACTTTGCCCTAAATACGCGGGCATTTTTAGTTATTAATAATGCTCGGATTTATCACTTTACCCGTAACTTATAAAACCAAATTTTCATGTTTATACGAATGATAGTTCTTTAATTTGAAACAAAATTTATTTAAATACTTCTATTTACATATTTAAAATTGGCTGCGATTTAAAAACAGTAATTACAGGCAGAGCAGAATACAAACATTGTTCAGGCGACACACGCCGATATTAATCCAATCTAAAAAAAATAAGTCCTAAAAGATAATAAATCCTATAAAATATCAATCTATCGAGAAAAAAAATTGCAACCAACAATAGCCTCTAATCTTCCAACCCAAAGATAATTTTTGAATGAAAACGCAACATTGTAGCAAAACATATGTTCTTAATAACCGATAATAAATCTACCCAAACAGCATAAACAATTCAAACTCTTTCAGTTCTTTTTTAATCGAAAAATAATTAAAATAGTGAAATATTAAAAATAATTTTAATTATTTTCTTATAGAATTTATTCAACTGCTTTTCTCAGCCCACATAATTTTAGTAAATCATATTTTCTGAATTAACTGATTAATTTTTAACTCTTTCTAAGAATGTTACATATACGATTTAACAAGACCTTAAAATATAAAAAACATGAATTTGAACACGATAAGAAAATGCGTACTCACAAACATTGAAAGGATAACCATTGCGGGCACTCTTATTCCTCGGAAAGTATTTCGCATTGCCGAAAACGTCAAAAAACCGAACTCCAATACCAGGCAAAATCTCACTGTAATACTTTCTTCTGAAACTATGCTTTAAGAAGATTGCCACGAGATAAACTAAAGCCGCAATGCAAGAAGCGAGAAATATCCTCCCCACATACGAAACTTCTGGGGAAGAGTTAAATGTAAAGTCTGCCAACGTCATCCCTGAACAGTTGAAATAGCGGTTCTCAATTTATTTTACACACTTTCACCAAAATGTAAAAAAGGTTGAATAATTTACTGATTAACTTTCATTGAACCAAGAACGTTGTGTCTGTCCTTCAGAAGCAAATGCTAACCATAAAATAGCGGTTTGAAATTTGACATAAAATTTTTATCGTTGTTTTAACAAAATCTATTTCTGTTAAAGAGTTATCTATTGTGAGTTTAAATTTGTTATCTATTTTAGGTAGATAAGTGTCATTTAGCTGAGTAACTTAAATATTAATCTTAAAGGGGTAACTCATAAAAAAACGTCCCTATTTTCATTGCTTTTACACCCTTTTCCCTTGTATCAAATTTTAAATGTAATGTGGGAAGATTTTTATGTGTAATATCCCTTCCTCATTCACACTGTTAAAACTACTTGAAACCTTATATCAAATGCAAAATCTTGTATCAAATGTAACAAAAGCACATCTTTTACATCAACTACATTGCAAATCACGTAGGTAAAACTTATTTTTCGATTGCAGCTTTTTTTCAAAGCAGCAATTAAAGTTCGATATGTTGTGGGAGAAAACCTACTGGCTGACATTCGGACTAAAACCACTGCGGTATTTTTAAACTGAACTGTTAAAATAATCTTGGTAATATTTTTAAGTTAAACTGTTAAAAGTTATCTTGGTACTTTTAAATAGTAGCTATTATTTGTTCTGTAGTAGTGAGTACAGGTTTTAATTTTTTGAGTTCCGGTATATATTTAGTTGTAGGTTCTAGGGGGAGTGTTTCAGACAGTGGTGGCTCGTAAATCGATTAACAGAGGTCGCATCCATTATATAAAAAATACAATATTACATAAAAAGTCAAACTTCTTTTAATAGAAATTTATCTCTGTTAGGAAAGTAATTTTAAATGTCTAAATTCTTCACTGCATGCACTTTTATTTTTTAAAAATACGTATATGCATTCAATGGAAATAAACAAATACCCAAATACTTATGAATAAGTATAAAAAAGCTTTTTTAAAAAAACGCTTTTATTAAGATGTTCTAAAAATTCAAAAGTAATTTATTGAGTTTTGTGAAAATTTTCTAAAAATTCAAAAATAATTTATTGGGTTTTGTGAAATATTTTACTGGGGAGTAGAAAATACCTTTTCGGGCAAGTAAAAAATAACTGATTTTCTGATCACTGAATTAATTTCTTTAATTACTTGAAAATTGCTGTTTTGATGATTGAATATAGTAGTACTATGCCTATTACAGTATCGTTCTCTTTTTGGGAGCTAAAATCTCTTTGGATGGGTTTCAAATTTCAGTTTTTCTGTTAATTAAAAATACTCGTTTATTAACTTAATCCTTTGGTTATTGATTAGATAATAATTGGATATTGGACTGTCATGAGGGTTATATCAATGTGTAAAGTGTCAGGGTCCTGGCATATCAGAAAGTGCCCGAAAATCGAGTTGTAAGATTCCACCCGTGACCTTGGCCCAGAGCAAGTCTAATAATTGCGTTTAATAATAATAATAATAAAAAAGTAACCCTTTTATTTTTTTTAATACCATTGAGGGGAAGTCATAATATTTATGCATAACATAATACCTCACAAAAAATAATTATTAATAATTAAAAATTAGTTTATATGAAGATTG
This sequence comes from Tetragnatha montana, assembly GCA_963680715.1. Lineage (NCBI taxonomy): Eukaryota > Metazoa > Arthropoda > Arachnida > Araneae > Tetragnathidae > Tetragnatha > Tetragnatha montana. The sequence goes on from OY796674.1 coordinate 20,448,604, forward strand.
TTACCCTAAAAGACGGTTCCAAATAAAAGACGTGAAAAGGACTTTTGAAACACCCCGTATACTTACTAGCTTTTAGTGCTTTACTTTACAGAAATGTCATCAAATTTTGTCCTATGTCTAGGAGAACGAATGCGTATTTCAAAATTTTAAGCGCAATAGACAAATATTTGTCTTTAGAAGAATGGAGTTCAAAAGTATAACACTATAGTTGCTTCACTTGCGCTACAATTGCTAAAGTATGCACTTTGCTTGGTCAATTATTTCTGACCGTCACGCGTGTAAGTTTATTTCCTTTGATTGCTATTATTAAGATATTATGTATCATTTTTTGAAATTAAATCATTATTCGCTTAAAATCTGATCAATCTGAAAGGCATTATCTTTTCCAGATCTTTCGGGCATCCACGTTTTTTGAGAATTATCTAAATAGCATCGCATACTAAAAATGTCTTTACTAATGAACTTATTGCTATCAGTGAATTTAGACGTTAGTGTAATATTTCAAGTTTTACTAGCATTCTTTTCGGTTTATATCGTGACAAATGCAATTAAGTCATATATTAAAAGGAAACACTACATTAATTTTTTACCTGGGAGACCATTTCGTTTCTACAACCCTTTCGAAAATGTAGGAGATTTTCTATTCAGCAGAGCCGACGAAAAAAGAATGGGAAGAAATGCATGTAAGTACGTTTAATATATTTTAGATTATGGTATCTTAAGATTAGTTTGAAGAATATTTCCAGAATCGATTAAAAAAAACGGCTTTCCAGGGTCTGGTATGGAAAGCTGAGAGCGTAAACAAATCCCTTTTATCTTTCATCTCTCTATATATAACTAGCTGTTACGACCCGGCAAAGCCGGGTCTTACAGCTAGGCTAGCCTTTTATGCGAGCTTCGCTCGTTACTACTTCAAGTTCCTATTAATTATACATTAAATAAGAAGTTTAACTTTAATAATTTATTATTGTTGAATTAGAAACCAACTTCCCTAAAAGTAACTTTTTAACCTTTATTAAGTAAACCAACTTTCTTGAAAGATATTTATTTAAAAGCTATTATATTATTTTAAAATTTTAATTACTTTTATTTATTTATTTTTCTGATTATTGCGAGATGGCATCGAGTCAGTGAGTGACGTGGGCTTTTATATTTTTCTGATGATTATGATTATTATTGCGAGATGGCATCATAGTGTGCGAGCGTTCCAGAATCAGTGAGTGACGTGGGCTTTTATATGAGAGATCAAGGTGTCCCTGCCTGGGTTCCTGCCTGGGTTCCTGGGTTTGTCCGGAACAGATTTGGCTCAATTTCTCCAAAACTACCCGTCCGAATCGAACCAAACTTGGTACACATACGTATGGGGACGGGGGAAAGACAATGACATCATTTCCAAATTTCTAAAACCACCCCTTCACCCCCTTTTAGGCCTTTTTGTAAAAATCGCCTTACTTCTCCACTAAAGAAGATCTGTTTAACTCGCATTGTTGCAAATAATACAACAAAAACAATTTTAAACATAAAACAAAGTATTTAAAGATAAAACTTGGCTAAAATTGTTTTAAATGTTTTAAAAAGGTTATTAATAATTTAAAAAATTAAAAACGGCCCTTATAAAAAACTTTATAACAGTATTTTCTTATTAAAAACTTCATTTTCCATGAAACTTTAAGTTGAAATAGAAAGTTTTAAGAATTAGACTGGTTAAAGTAAAGATTACATCATGCAGTTTTTTTAGAAAGTTGATGATAGAAACACTAGATCAATTTGTTATTTAACCTTATAATTTGTTTCTTTGGTGTAGTTTAACGGGATTTTTTTTTTCAATTTAAACAGGGGGTATTTACAAATTTTGGGATTTCAAAAGTCTGTAATAATTTTAATGGATTTTTTTCACTTAGAATGGATAATTGGGTAACTGTCGTAATTAAATGTTTTACACAGTTGGAACCGGGAGGGAAAAGGCACAGGGAGCACGGTGATGAAAATGCACCGGGAACACCGAGATGAAAAGGCACCGGGGACACCAAGATGAAAAAGGCACCGGGATATGAAAAAATACTGGGAACACCGGGATATGAAAAACTACCAGGATGAATGGTAATTATGGTTACAGAAAATTAGGCATGTAACTTGAGAAAATTTTAATAAATTGATACACTCCACCCGTGCAAGGCCGGGCATATCAGCTAGTAAATAATATTTTGTACTTAAAAACTTGTGGGTGTAATTTAGAAAACTCGAACAATCAAAAAACAATAAAATACATTCTAGAAATATTGAGAAAACCATAAAACTAGGTACATATGATGTTATTCCATTATTTATTAATGTAAAAGATTATATTATGTAAAATTTTGTTTAATTATAGAGTGATATTGTAAAAATAATTTTTAAACCTAGAATAAAAGATAGTAGGTATATGTATACTTGCATCCTTTAAATGGGCCATTCCCAAAAAAATCGTACATTTAATAGTTAAAACTTTTTGAAACAATTTTGAATTAGTATCACAAAAAAATTTATCCCTCAATTGCAGCTCAAAATCTGTTCTTAGAAAATCTTTGGTCGGCGACTTTTTATGGCATATTTTTGTTCCCGTGACCATTGATTGTTGTGCAGGTGTTCACCAAACAATAATTTTAATAGGGCTTCTTCAATTTATAATGGGATTCTATCAACTGTACCGAAGAGAAAAATTGTTTAGTTTTTGGATTCTGCATTGGCCATTTGTATTTATCACAAAAGCAGAAGCAGTTAAGGTAAGAGAATTTTTTATTTATGTTTAATAATAATTTCTTCAGTATGGGAGAATGGGGTAATAAGAGACATTTTTATTTCCTGCTTTGTGTGTTAGCCTAAAAATTTAAAAAAAAATTACAGAATATCTTTAAGACATACTTTATATCCCCAAAAAATTCTTTCAGTGAAAATTTCCAGTTTAAAGTTGATGAAGGCAATAAAATCATCCACGAGTCATGCTTTTTCCTCGTTTAAGCATGAAGTTCTAACATTATAGTAGGGGAGCCCATGATGTTAAATGTGGATTTACTCGAGCGCGTCAGATAATCATAGTAACATCATTGAGTAACTCCACCAAATATAAGCTCTCTATGTTGGTGGGTAAGTTTAGAACAGCCCGTCAAAATTTGAAAGAAAACTAGTTACATGGACATACTCGAGCGCGTCAGATTGGCTACCAAGACAGTTTACAACTAGTTGAGCCTAGTTTCCTGGCTACTAGTCTATAAACATTTTGTTTCGTACATTTTTCTCAAAAAGAGCGATAGCGTCTTACCGGTCTTGGCTTTACTTTGCAATTTTGTAACCCTCCCGCTCCCTTACCCACCGCTGAAATCGGCAGATTTTAGAAAATGTACACTTTTTAGCTGGTAACTAACCTACCTTATCTTTATCTGACGCGCTCGAGTATGTCCATGTAACTAATTTTTTTTTACAAATCTGACGGGCTGTTCTAAACTTACCCACCAACATAGAGAGCTTATATTTGGTGGAGTTACTCAAAAGCATGCAAGGTATCCCCCCTATGATTATCTGACGCGCTCGAGTTACTACCCAAAAACACTCTGGGCTCCCCTACTATTATATTAAATTTCATTTTTTGCTTAAATTTTAGGAAGCACTTACCGGAACAAAAATGAAAGAGAAAGCTTTCTTTTACAGATTTATGCACCCTGTAGTTGGTAATGGACTCTTTACCAGGTAACCATATTAACATTTCCAAAGATGTTAAGGTTTTTTTTATCACTTTAGCTGATTTAACTTAATTTTTTATTATAATGAGGGAACTACATAGGTGAGGGATTTGCTTAATTTTACACTTTTTTGATACGTTATAGTTTAAAACTCTCAAATATCAGATTTTAAAGTTCAAAAATATGTTTTAAATAACTTAAAATTCGATTTTATTTTTGCCAAATCACTAGTAAAGTCATGTGATCAAAAAACGGGATTTGACCATAGAGATCTAATAGTATATTAGAGTGGACATCACGTGACTTTCACTGAATTGACAAGGCGCCATGTTTTCATCGGCCAGCCGTAATGTTAAGTCAATGAGGAGGGGTCTCAAAAAGACATTTAAAAAGTTTCCCAGCTGAAATATCCCTTAAAGACCGATAAAAATGCAAATAGGACCAAAAAATACATCTTTTAACATCAAAATTACATACCTTTCATGCAGTTTTCTTGGTTTTTCATCCCTATTTTTCTTCCCTAAGACTAAAATAACTGTTTTCTCGTCAAAAACCATTGTTGTGCAGATTTTGCCTCTTGTTAATTAGGATGGCTTCGGAAATATTTTAAAACACTAGTAGAAATAAAAATATCACAATATTTTAAGAATAAGAATTTTAGAATATTTTAGTGGCAAACTTAACATTTAATTAAATTAAATTCCTTAGGTGTATAAAAAAGAGACAAAACTTACATAAAGTGTTACTTTTATTCTTACATATTTTCGTTTTACTAGTGTTTTTAAAAGACATTTTTGCAGCCCTCCAATTTAACAAGAGGCAAAATCTGCATAACAATGGTTTTTGACGAGAAGACAGTTATTTTAGTCTTAGGGAAGAAAAATCGGGATGAAAAACCAAGAAAACTGCACGAAAGGTATGTAATTTTGGTGTTAAAAGATGTATTTTTTGGTCCTATTTGCATTTCTATCGGTCTTTAAGGGATATTTCAGCTGGGAAACTTTTTAAATGCCTTTTTGTGACCCCTTCCCATTGACTTAACATTACGGCTGGCCGATGGAAACATGGCGCCTTGTTGGTTACCGAGTCTCCTATGCAATAGCATTACTGGGTCACGTGACGTCCACTCTAATATACTATTAGATCTCTATGGATTTGACGTAACAGCGCCTTCGAAACTAGTGAATTGTTGAAAATAAAAGAAATCAGACTTATCATAAAACCAAAACACGCATAAAACTCGTCTGTTTCTCTAGTGAACGGCCAGAAAAAGAAAAAATTAAAACTTTGAATCCTAATAATTCCAAAACCAATTAATATTTTTTGAAAAACAAAATGCCAATCTTTTTATAAAAAATATTTGTATGTGTCTTTAAAATATCATAGTTTTTTAGTTAAAACTTTGTGAAGAATAGCAGAATGAAGCAAGCTAAGCATACAATAACATAGCGGGTCCAAGTGGGTCCAAGCGCTGTGACGTCACACAGCAGCCATAACGAAATTACTGTTTTCTCGCCAATACTGGAAACGACATTTTAAAAATTAATATCTTGGGGAATAGTTTTCCGATTTCAATAATTTTTACGTCATTTTTCATGCATTTTTATCCTCTATCATAATAAAATTTAAAAAAAACGTGCAATTCCCTCATTATGTTAAATTTATTTAAAAATTACTTCAATGAAATACAAATTTAAACTACGTTACTTCAATAGGGTATGTTTTTTTAATAATTCTCTATTCTTTCATCTACATAATTAGTGATGGTAAAATAGTCACTAAAATTTCAAAATTTGATTTCTGCTCCAATTACAGTAGGGGAAGTAAATGGAAGTCTCGAAGGAAGCTTCTGACTCCAGCATTCCATTTGGACATCCTAAGCGATTCTTTGCCAGTTTTTAATAAGCAGTCACAGATACTAGTACGGCGTCTAAGGCAAGATATCAACAAGGATTACACTTACATTGATGATCCATTATTATTCTGCAGCTTAGACATTATTTGTGGTAATTAATTTCGTGAATAACTTCATGGCGAGAAATTGAGTATGATTTGAAGTTTCCTTACATTCTTATAAACGACACGTTTCCTTAAATGAAACAAAATCAAAGCCACGTTTGACCGATCCATCCGTAAGCTCATGTAAATTTTTTTTCAAATTCTTCTTCTACTGAATTAAAGATTCTCTAGTTGAAATTTGCCAGTACTACCTCTAATTGTTTATTTTACCTAAATTAGTCGCTAGGAAGTGTTTTTATTTAAATTCTAAGACCTAATTCTAAGATGGTAACGATATGATGTACACGCCAAAAACACGAATCTGCAATGTGTAAGAATAACATATTTGTGTTTTTGGCGTGGTGGTAACGATATAAGGAAAGGAGAGTAAGAGTACGCACATAAATGCTCTAGGGATGTAAAATCGAGAATTTGAAAGCCAGTGCCTCAAAAATTTACTAAACGTAAGAATATTGACTCACAAATCGGCCTACGCATAAAATGACGCGCCCCTTAGTATACTATGTCTTGATAAATAGATAAAAGAAGTTTTGTAAGGATTTTCCTCTCAGCCTATTCTGCTTTGTTCCAATAATACTTTTTGAACCATAACCTATAAAGCTATTCATTTAATACCAGATAACTTTACTGCAAACTAAATTACCTATTAATAGATTAAATCAATTTATGTATCTAAGTAGATATGTGAAAAATTATAGGTAAATAATCTGACATATTTCTTAAATCAGATAAAATTTAGTTTAAAAGTTTTATCTATGTTATTAAACAAAAATATCTTTTAACTGTTTTTAAAAGGTCCTAGAAAAATAAACGCATATGAATCTGACTGAAATTAAAGAATATTAAGTAGAAACATATTTTATACAAAATATATCTTTTTTTACAACTTATCCAACTTCTATCACATAAGTTAAAACTGGGGAAATTTTAAAAGATTTCAATTTTTAAGTTTAATTCTAGAAATAATTAAACCAATTAAATTTTTGAAAACGTAAAATACTGTATGTAAAGTCTAAAAACGCGTTCAAATTCAAGAAAAGGAACTAGAAGGGATTTTTTAACTGTTCAAATCTGCTCTAACTTTTTGTGTTTAAATATATCCCATCTTCCTTCTCAAACTTGAAGAGTAAAAATTAAAAATTTAAGATTGAAATTGGAAACAAAACTTTTTTGGAGTCAAACTTATTTGATGCCACAACAAAATACAAGATGTTCTACTTCAAAAGCTTTCTTGATTGCATTTGCACACAATTGAAAAGAGAAAAAAAATACTTTGCACTTTCCAAAGTAGGCAATTAAGGGTTGGTTCCAATGGGCTCACTGTTCTGAAAATTCAGGCAAAAGATGGCACTGATACACCTACTTATAGATATTTTTTTCAGATTTTACATAAAGATATGTGGATTAATATAATGAGCCCCATGTATGTACAAATGTACCCCTTCCCTCTCTCTACCAAATGTCTAATTTCCCTAGAGGCATCAAGCATGGGCACAAGACAATTGTTTTCCCCAGCGTTGGTGCCATCTATCTAAAAGTTCACTTCACTTCTTTCAAAATTTTGTGTACCAAAATTTAAATGTCCCTTGTAAGATGCAGCTGACGGCGTATTTTTTTTATATCCTTTCGTTTTTTATTTCGGTTTGTAAAGTTAGGTGCCCTTTTTGAAACACCCTGTATATACCCACATTCAATTTTATTACATATAAGATTTAAAATGTTGGATTGTTTGACGTACATTTGACTTATCCCCTTTAGAAACAGCTTTAGGAGTTTGTATCAATGCTCAAGGTAACAGCAAGTTAGAGTACGTAGACGCACTTAATAGGTATTGCCCTTTTGTTTTTAGAATTTAATGCTTTTAAATAGGATTTGGTTTTAGAAAATAATTCTCTAAATCTGTACGTGTACAAATAATCTTTTTTAGAACAAACGGGTTCGTTTTGGAAAGAATCTCCAACTATTATGTTTGGTTGGATTTCATCTATTACTTTACTGAAAATGGAAAGCAGTTCCAAAGAGATTTGAAGATTCTTCATGACTTCACACGATCTGTAAGATCTTGTTATTATATTCTGCTGACACTTTCTTTCAATTTTCTCAATTAAACTGTGCATTAGATATTTTCTTCAATTTAGAAGTACCCTTTATACTACAGGTCATCAAAGAGAGGAAAGAAAACCTAAATTTCAAAGGAACCTCCTATGAATCTGGTGAAAAACGGAAAGCTCTCCTGGATTTACTATTGGAACAAAATATTCAAACCCAGTGTTTGACGGATGAAGATGTAAGAGAGGAAGTGGATACATTCGTAATAGCGGTAAGTTTAGCATTAGACCTACCAAAGGGTCATTTTGACCTTCAGAAACTGCTGTATATTATTAGTGTAACAATGGATTTACAAAGCTGATTTCACAATCCAACAGAAAAAAAAAAAAACTTTTTTTCGATCATCAGAAACAATTATATTGTTTGTTTGTTTGTTTTTAAATTTTCAGATATCTGTTTTGTAAAATAGGCAGTAAGAAAACACGCATTTTTCAAACTTAAAGTCACGCATATTAAATTATTTATAAAATGATACTCTAATGCAGGGGTCCCCAACCTTTTTGTACCCAAGAGCACATACCAAAATATCGGTCGAATGGAGGGCACCATTTATTTTTTTCGTGATAAATTTATAGTTGGTAGGCATAATTAATAATACACTAATGCACACAAAATTTAATTTTAAGAATTAATTTCACACATTAATATAATTAATATTAATATTCTTTTTTAAAATAAAGGAATACTAATAATGGAAAACTGAAATATTTCATCGTTGGGCACAAGCAGTGGGCGCACCTAGACCGATCGACGGGCGCCATGGTGCCCGCGGGCATAGGGTTGGGGACCCCTGCTCTAATGCTAAAGGAGTTGAACTTTTCACAGGGATATGACACAACATCGACAGGAATTACCTGGGCATTTTATTTTATTGGACTTTACAAGGACGTACAAGATAAAATTATTCATGAGTTAGATTCCATATTTGGCAATGACACCGAAAGACCGGCTTCTTTGGAGGATTTGAAAGACATGAAGTATCTGGATTGTGTCTTAAAGGTCTGTTTCTATAAGAGAGAGACCTTATAATATTTCGTCTCTTACTGTCCCTAAAAAGTAATTCAAGATTCAGCCTGTTTTGATTTTTCTTTTGTAATATTACAGGAAGCTATGAGACTGTGCCCACCGTCCCCTGTAATGGCAAAACAAGTGTCAAGAGACACAAATATTTGTAAGTTCACAAAAATAATATTTTATTGATATTTTTAAAAGTCTCAAAAACCACTGTAATCGAAAACTAAATTATATTTCTGCTTGCTTAATTCACAGCTAAAGAGTGAAAAATAGGAAGACAAATAAATTAAAATTATTTATTATGCTGAGTCATTAAGGCACTCTCAATGGAGTGAGTTAATATCAATGGAGTCAAAGCTTCATTGGATAAAAAAGGGGGAAATACTTTTGAATTAAAATCGAATTTTATTTTGGCTAAGTTTACAGTGCAAAGAATAAGAATAAATTAACTTACATTTATTTTGCAATTCAAAGGGCTATATCTGCCGATAGGGGGAAGTTATTTTTTTTTTCCTCTTTACGCTCGTGTGTAGAGCGAAGCTTCGAGATTCTTTTAGCGCACAAAAAGTCAATTTTTTTTTTGGACTCCTTCCTTTTCTTTTTTCAAACTGGAGATTCATTTATACGTACATTTTGTATCAAGTTCTATTTTTTTCTTAATTTTTAAGTTGATATTTTACTCAAAAATCCATAAGTGTTTATTTTTTATTCTTATTGACGTGTACCTTACTTTTTAATACATACTTGAAATTTTCAGGTGGTCATCAGATTCCTGAGGGATCCACTTGCTTCATAGCACCATACATTATCCACAGGGATGAAGACGTTTTCCCCAATCCTGAAAAGTTTGATCCAGATCGGTTTTTACCTGAAAACTGCGTGAATCGCCATCCGTTCGCATATATTCCTTTTTCAGCAGGTCCAAGAAGCTGCATAGGTAACATTACGTAAAATAAGCGACAGTAGTAAGATTTTTAATTTCGCATTTTAAAGTCAACCCCTTAAGAAGGCATTTGGAGTATAGTATTTTTTTATGTCATAAAGGAGGTATGTGACCATAAAAGATACGACCGAAAACTGCAGAGGCCAAATATCCTAAAACGAACTTTTCATTACATTCATCCTCTATTAACCCTTTCAATTGTGTTAGGGTAGTTTACACCCCATACGATTTTTGTCTATTAGTTTTGTATCACCCTGTAAAATCATTTGTTATTTTCTTGTTATTACTCATGTATGGAGCGAAGTTAAATGAACCAACTTTAAAACATAATAAGTTATTTTTCCATCATCTGTCTTTGTTTATTTCTTTAAAAAAGTCATTAAATTAAGAACAATACTCTTTTTCAGGACAAAAATTTGCCATAATGGAAGAAAAAGTAATCATATCCACAATCCTGAGAAACTTCACACTTCATTCTCTAGACCAAAGGGATCAAGTTATTCCAGCTTTAAATCTTGTATTAAGATCAACGAGACCTCTGCGTATTCAAATACGTCCGAAACACTTGTCAAACTAGAACTTTATTTTTTTTTAATAAAATTAATTTTACATTCTAAAGAACAAATAATTTTTAATCAAACCTCTATGAAAATTCATCAATCACTTTTTTGAAGTAGAAAACTTTTTTTTATTAGCAATAGTTAATATTAATTGAAAAAAAGGGCTTTGCTAAGGGTAAAGGGGTCTCTGAATTACAGAGTGTCAAATTCTGATAATTTCAAGTCATTTCAAGCCTTAATATTTCGTAGTTTCGTTAAAGTTCCATCTCAAGTGTAAAGTAATTATTCTGATTTAAATGAATTAAAACAGTGATTCTCAACCTGTGGTCCGTGAGATTGTTTCAGGCGGTCCGCGAAATATTGCAGCATGACAATAATCTATGTGTAATTGATCCTTAGGATAGCAATTATTTATAAATTTAAGAGAAAGAGGAACTGATTGAGATTACATCCGACTATACTTATCTTAACAAGATGAAAAGTAAACAACGATTGCTGATGTACGGGATCCTTCCATTTTATTGTTTTTAAAGATTTTATGTGCAAAATAAAACGTCGTTTCCTTTTCATCTTGTCATCAACTTTGCACAGTCGATTTTATACTTACCTTATATTTTTTACTTACCTCCAATGAAATAAATCTCAGTATAAAAATATTGAAGAATTTTGGGTTCAGTTTCTTGATGAAATTTCACATCTAAATAAAAAGGCTTTAAAACTCATTTCCCTTTTATCCCCGTCTGAAGTTTTCATTAATATTTAATTGTTCACCCCTTGTTAATGTATTCAAATATTGTTCCGAACAAGAAACTGTTCTCATTGAGTGTCACCCAAACTGTCCCAAATGTACACAAAATGAGTCAATATCCAACTTTATCGTCAATTTTTAGTGTTTTCATTAATAAAACCGTAAATACGAGTCGTAAAACGCCGTACTTTAATAAACTGGTTTGCAAAATTTTATGAAAATATTTCTCTTATATTTGCACTTAAACCAGCTTGGTGATTTTTAACGGGACAAATAACTGAATCGTAGCAAAAAGTACTTAAACAACAACACATTTGAGAACTTTTTTTTCTTGTCCTCAAATTAACAACACTTTAAATTGCGTTGTTAACTTCAACACTTGTGTTGTGATTATGTTCTGAATGAATATGTTTGAAAAGTGTTGCTTCCAGGAATGGGTGTGTGATTAATTAAGTGAGCTGGTTAAAATGAAAGTGGTATAAGTCCACTGAACGTAATTTTGAGTAATTGAAGGTTTTCTCTCACGGCGCCTGTGTTAATCCTACTGAGAAGGCATTTTTTGGGAGATTTTTTAGACCAATCATTGAGCTTTTGTGACTTAGCCAACCACCACACTGGGAACAGGATCTTAAAAGGAATCCAAATCCATGATTTTCTCAAATCTTGTATTTTTGGACTTATACCACTTAATCCTGAGCAGCTCAAATGTTGCAGAAAAAATTGCAGAAGCAGAAAATGTTTCGATCAAAATTAAACAGCACGTTTATAATTATTCACACAGGTGATTCATATCCCTACAGGAATTCTGTTGTTTACTTTTCAGCTTCTTACAATATTAGTGCCTTTTAGGAATGCTTTATTCTTACCAAACTAATGACACGAAACTGCTTTTGCGCACAAAAGGACTCCAAGTCAATCCAAAAGGATGCGTGGCCACTTCTGGTGCATGCATGGTAAATGACGACATCATTATTGTTACTTGCGGATTTTCTACTGAAATTCCACTTAATTAAATTAACAAGTAAATTAACACTGACACAATCCTTTTAATAATTTTAAGAGCTGTACGATTACTGTACGATGTTGTTTTCATATCATGTCATACGTCTTCGTTTAAAAATGAGCTGTCATGCAAATGCATGAAACACTTCACAAGAGTCAACTGCCATTGGGTCACTTTTAGCTGAGTCTGCTCTGGTTGATTGGTCTTTTGGAAAATATAAGTTTTCACTTTTAAAAAAAATCTTCCTTATTTTATACTGGTTGAGAAAGTATCAAAAGAGAATCACATAGTACAATGTCTTTCCTAATGAACTTATTACTATCAGTGAATTTAGACGCTAGTGTAATATTTAAAGTTTTACTAGCATTCTTTGCAGTTTTTATCGCGACGAAAGTAATTAAGTCATATAGGGAAAGGAAACACTACATTAATTTTTTACCTGGGAGACCATTTCGTTTCTACAACCCTTTCGTGAATGTGGGAGATCTTCTATTCAGTAGAGACGACGAAAAAAGAATGGGCAGAAATGCATGTAAGTACTTTTAATATATTTAGATTAGGGTCTCTTTAGATTAGGATGAAGAATATTTCCAGAATCGATAAAAAAAAAACGTCTTTCCAGGGTCTGGTATTGAAAACTGAGAGCTTTAGCGTAAACAAATCCTTTTATATCTTTCATAAATAATAGTTTGTACTTAAAAACTTGTGGGTGTAATTTAAAAATATCTCGATTTGGGAAAAGGCGTTCTACTGTATGATAAAAGCGATCGAAAAGCAATGAAATACAATCGAGAAATATTGAGAAAACCATAGAACTAGGTACCGTTTCTTACGTGTTGTTCATTATTTTTAATATAAAATATTATATCATGTAAAGTAATTAATTTTTTTAATTTTAGCGTGATATTATAAAACTTCAAATTGTGATACCAACGTGAAACTTTCATGGATCAATGGATTTCACTATCATCATATAAGATCTAAAAAATCAAAGGAAGCACAAAAATATAAGGCGTGGTTTGACCATTATGACGTTTACTTAATAGATTACATATGCAAATAAATGAAAAGGCTTCAAGTCTTATGAAAACCTGTCCCTGTTAAAAAATATATAGAAACTTCTTTTGTAGTTATACTGCACAATCTTGCAGTATGTTTCGGACATTTGCACAAAATTACTTTCAGTCATGATCAAACAATACTGAACTCCAATAAAATATTTGTCCCTCAAAATCTGTTTATAGAAAATCTTTGGCCCGCGGATAGTTTTTATGGCATCTTTCTGTTCTCGTGATCATTAATTGTTGTGCAGGCTTTCACCAAACAATAATTATTTCTTTAATTTTAATAGGGCTTCTTCAACTTATAATGGGATTCTATCAACTGTACCGAAGAGAAAAATTGTTTAGTTTTTGGATTCTGCATTGGCCATTTGTATTCCTCACAAAAGCAGAAGCCGTTAAGGTAAGAACATTTTATTTATATGTTTCATAATAACTTCTTCAATAGGGGAGAATGGGGTAATGAGAAACATTTTTTATATGCTTCTTTGTGTGTTGGCCTAAAAATCTGAAAAAAATCACAGACAGAGAAATTAATACATACTTAATATTCCATAAAAATTTTAACGTTTTAGAATAATTATTTCAGTGAAAAATATCCGTTTTAAGTTGATAGAACCAGCAAAATCATCCACCAAAAGTCATACTTTTTCAACTATTTGAATTTATCTTGCTTTTGCAATTAAATTATCTTGGATTTTTTTAGTCAACTTATTTTGCTGGCTCTATCAACTTAAACAAAACTTTGGGGTAGTAAGAAACACTAGCATTTTATCCCTGAAAATTAATTAATCGTATCTCTTTATTATTTCTATATTTGATTGTTTTTATATTGTTTATCAAGTTAAAAAGTTAAATTTAATTAAGTTTATCCTTACTCCATTTTCCTAAAAACGGTGGATACCGACTCAATACGCCTGAATTAAAAACATGGTTTTTAAGAAGTTTTTGTAATGTTTATTTTTCTCAGCTTCCTGTTTTATGTAACTCGTTTAAGCATGAAATTCTTACATTAGATTAAATTTTATTTTTGCTTAAATTTTAGGAAGCACTTACTGGAACAAATATGAAAGAGAAGGCTTTCTTATACAGATTTATGCACCCTGTAGTTGGTAATGGACTCTTTACCAGGTAGCCATATTAATTTCTCAAAACATGTTAAGGTTTTTTTTATCAATTTAGCTGAATTATCTTAAATTTTATTGTAATTATAATAAATTATTCAGATGCTACTTCAGTAAAATACAAATTTAAGCTACGTTACTTCGCTATGGCGTGTTTTTGTAGTTAAGTAAAGGAAATCTCGAATGAAAAACGAACTTAAAGTTTTTAAACATTCATGAGATAGAGCTCATAAAACGCTGGATCATGTTTTCGACAGTGTTAGGGCGAGCGCGCACGGGTGACTTTTGTCACGGTGACAAAGACAAAAACAACGTTGCTAAGACTGTTGTTAGGGGTGGGAACTAGAAGCATCCAATAGCAGCATTCGCTCATGACATCACTGGAGGATAAAAACAACGTTGCTAAGGCCGTTGTTAGGTAAAGTCATGTGATTGAAAATGCTCTATGCTTTTCTAGTGATATTTTTGATACTAGTGATACTGGTCGCCGTGACTTTAGTCACTCGTGCGCGCTCAGCCTTAGGGCGAGCGCGCACTGGCGACTTTTGTCACGGTGACAAAGACAAAAACAACGTTGCTAAGGCTGTTGTTAGGGGCGGGACATATAAGCATCCAATAGAAGCATTCGCACATGACATCACTGGAGGATAAAAACAACGTTGCTAAGGCCGTTGATAGGTAAAGTCATGTGATTGAAAATGCTCTATTGTTTTCTAATGATATTTTTGATACTAGTAATCCTGGTCGCCGTGACTTTAGTCGCTAGTGCGCGCCCGGCCTTAAGGTAATCATAGAGTATAAGTGTAACTCATTCATTAAAACACAATCCAAAGTGTAGTCAAGTGAGTTCAGGGAAAACTATTCAATTGCAAAGCATATACTCAAGTTAGTTTGGTCCTCACTTTATTGAGCCTGGAAGGATGCAGCCTGAGTCTGCCTTATACCCAACCCGGGAACAGAATTTGGACCTGTGGGGTGGCAGCGAGACGCACTACCAATACACCACTGAGCTTCTTACTACAATAACAAAAAACATAATTTTGTGTTCTGAATGAACTGTTGAAACTTTTAAAATAGTTTTCTCTGTAAAGAGATAAAGACTGTGAAGTAAAAAAAAGCGTTCAGAGCAATTGAATCAGCATTACACTCTATGACGATCTATGCAAAATGTATAATAGCCTGTAACAAACATGGTGGAGAATCTTTCATAATCTAGTCCAGGGGTGGCTAACCACGGCACACGTGCCACTGTGTGGCACGGCTGAGATAAATCAATGGAGTGCGAAGTTAATGAAAAATTTGGGAAAATAATAGTGTGGTGTCAATAATGAGGTTAACTTTTTTTCTGAGAACATTAATAATCTTTTATGATTTCATTAATGAATTCTCTATGCGAAATTTGGTAGATTTGTCCGGTGTGTAACTACTTTCGCATAAGCAACTTGAATATTAAAGGTCACAGATTGTTTGTTAAAAAAATATAATAATTTTCTATTTTTTCATCTACATAATTAGTGATGGTAACAGTCACTAAAATTTCAAAAATTGATTTCTGCTCCATTTACAGTAAGGAAAGTAAATGGAAGTCTCAAAGGAAGCTACTGACTCCAGCATTCCATTTGGACATCCTAAGAGATTCTATGCCAGTTTTCAATAAGCAATCACAGATACTAGTACGGCGTCTAAGGCAAGATATCAACAAGGATTGCACTTACATTGATGATCCATTATTACTCTGCAGCTTAGACATTATTTGTGGTAATTAATTTAGTGAATAACTTTATGGCGAGAGATTGAGTATGATTTGAAGGGTTTTCCTTCCATTTTTTTAATTGATACGTTTCCATTAATGATACAAAATCAAAACCCGTTTGACCGATCCATCCGTAAAGTCGTGTAATTTTTTTTTTTTTTTCAAATTCTTCTTCCACTGAATTAAAGATTCTGTAGTTTACATTTGTCAGTACTACCTCTAATTGTTTATTTTGCCTAATTTAGCCGCTAATTTACGCACATAAATTATTTTGGACTATAAAATCGAGAATTTGAAAGCCAGAGCCTTTCACGACATAATTTTTATTTTTTATTTATAATTTTTATTACATAATATTTAAAATGTAGGCTTGTTTGACGTACCTTTTACGTATTCCTTTAGAAGCAGCTTTAGGAGTTAGTATCAATGCTCAAGGTTACAACAAGTTGGAGTTCGTAGAAGCACTTAAAAGGTATTGGTATTAAAAAATTAAATAGGATTTGGTTTTAGAAAATAATTCTCTAAATCTGTGAGCAAATAATCTTTTTTAGAACAACCGGGTTCGCATTGGAAAGAATGTCCAACTATTATGTTTGGTTTGATTTCATTTATCGCTTTACTGAAAAAGGAAAGCAATTCAAGCGAGATGTGAAGACTTTTCATGACTTCACCCGTTCTGTAAGATCTTGTTATTATATCCTGTTGACACTTTCTTTAAATTTTCTCATTTAAACTGTAAATGTGATGTATTCTTTCTGTTACGTCATGAAGACACTCTTCTATTTTTTTCTATTTGTCAGTGTGTACTATTGTTTGGGCAGGGAATGTGGTGAAAAGTAGTCAAATGTTTCCCACAATTCAAGATATTTCTAGTTGGTTAGTATGTATGAATCTATCAAGCCGTGGTTAGTCGAATTTTGAAGTACCCTTTATGTGTGCTTACTATAGGTCATCAAAGAGAGAAAAGAGAAGCTTAATTCCAAAGGAACCTCCTATGCATCGGGTGAAAAACGGAAAGCTTTCCTGGATTTACTTTTAGAACAAAATATTCAAACCCAGAGTTTGACGGATGAAGATTTAAGAGACGAAGTGAATACATTCGTAATAGCGGTAAGTTTAGCATTAGACCTCCCAAAGGGGTCATTTTGACCTTCAGAAATTTCTGCAGATTAGCATAACAATGAATTTACAAAGCTAATATCACAAACCAACAAAAAAAAAACTTTTTTTTTTTCGATCATCAGAAACCACATACCGCTTTGTGAGACAAATTTTTGCGCTGATTTTAGATCTACTTTCAGTTTTGCTGTATCATGTCATTTTTTTGTGTAAAATGTGACTTTTGGTTTCTAGAAAACTAATATACATTTTGTAGAGCGTTACCCAAGCTTTTCAAAATTGCGACCCACTTTTTATAAACACAATCTAATCCGAATGCATGCGCTAAAGCTTGGCTAAGAATGCAAGCAGTAGCAACACTGCACGGCATAAAAGTTCGGCAGTGAAAAGATTTCCAGTAAGAACACTGTGATGTGACGATGGTCACGTGTTTGCGGTCATCATGTGACTGTGGTTTTTGGTAGTCTTTTTGGAAATTATAATTTCCCTACATTGCTAAATAATAACCCTACCCTAAAGAGTGAAAATTATCACTCTTTAGGGTAGGGTTACCATTGCTCACTCCACCATCATCTCTCTTATATATGGTTATTTCAATTATTCAAAGCTAATTAATAAACAAGACATGTTTTAAAAACCTTGAATAAAACGATTTCACCATAAGTATTAATAAATACTTCAGATCTTGCAATAACTAATTACGGAAATAAACGGACTCCGAAAAGATGGAAACGAACATTTGCTTGAAAATATCCAACCGGCGTATACTGTTCTCATTCACGGTGTATTATATTACTATTAAATTATTTTCATGGCGTATACAACTATTAAATTAATTAAAAACTGATTATTTTAAGCTAAGCTGTTGAATTTTCTTACAGGGATATGACACAACATCGACAGGAATTACCTGGGCATTGTATTTGATTGGACTTTACAAGGACGTACAAGATAAAATTATTCATGAGTTAGATTCCATATTTGGCTATGACAATGATAGACCGGCTACTTTGGAGGATTTGAAAGACATGAAGTATCTAGATTGTGTCTTAAAGGTATGTTTCTATAAGAGAGAGAGCTTATAATATTTCTTCTTTTACTGCATCTGAAAAGTTTTTATATTCATGATTCAGCCTGTTTTGATTTTTCTTTTGTATTATTACAGGAAGCTATGAGACTGTATCCATCTATCCCGATAGTTGCAAAACAAGTGTCAAGAGACACAAATATTTGTAAGTTCACAAAAATATTTTTTAATTGAGATTTAAAAAAAACTATGGTAGCAATATTATGCTTAAACATTAATTAAGATTATACCTTCATAATACCGTATGGTCATAAAGGAACTTCAAGGATATCGGAGCATCTTGATCTGGAAAGTTCTTTAAAAATCTTTAAGATCTTTTTAAATAAGTAATATTTTTAACTAGGTTTTCAAGCGAAATTTTCTTTCTTAGCAACCCCAAGTAACTTTGGTTGCTAATATAATTACAAAATAACACTAAAAATATATTTCGCCGAAACCAACAAACAAGGCACTCAGTAAACCACCAGTTGATGCGTCTTTATACTTCTGGTTTCACCCGTCGAAAATGGGTTGAGTCAAAAAAATAAACGAGAGCTCAACTTGTGAAAGACAGACAATACTTATACTTACATTTTGTATCAAGTATTTTTTACCTTGGAAGAAAAATTTAATTGATATTTTCCTCAAAAATCTATAGGTAAGTGTTTATTTTTTATTCTCATGGATCTGTACCTACTCTTTCACTGTACTCTACTACTTCAGGTGGTTACCAGATTCCTGAGGGATCCACTTGCCTCATAGCACCATACATTCTCCACAGGGATGAAGACGTTTTCCCCAATCCTGAAAAGTTTGATCCAGATCGGTTTTTACCTGAAAACTGCGTGAATCGCCATCCGTTCGCATACATTCCTTTTTCTGCAGGTCCAAGAAACTGCATAGGTAACATTACGTAAAATAAAGCGACAGTAGAAAGATTTTTGATTTAGCATTAGGGCGTCTCAAAAGTGTATGTGATTTGTTTTATTTCCCCAGGTGCCCCCTTCATCTTGTTACAAATACTGAAACATTATTACCTGCACATTTTTAGGTCTATAGGCCAGTTTTTGCCCCACACGTACCTCAAAAGTAGTTTCCCCAATATTATAAAGGGAAAACATGGAAAATATCTTAATTTTTTGTTGTTTTCAATTTAATAAGCCTGAACTCGCCTAAAAAACCAAAGGTTAGATCTAATTTAGTCGAATAATAATCCTTCAGTTGTGATTTTAAGTTCCAAATTTAGCTCATTTGTAGTGGGTACTCTAACAAAGAATTTATCTATCATGAAGCAGGTACGTGACACAAAAGATACGAACAAAAAACTTAGAGGCCAAATATCACAAAACGAGCTTTTCGTTTCATCCCTCTTTCATTTACCCTTTCAATTGTCTACTACGCACCATAAAATTTTTGTCCATGACTTTTGAATCACCCTGTAAAGTCATTTGTTATTTTCTTGCTATTACCCATGTGTAGAGCGAAGCTAAAATTAACCTACAATGTAAAAAATAATTGCCAAGAAACAGAAAATCTGTGGCAGCAAAAGTTGCCAGAGCTTTCCTTTACACGGGATTTCTCTGTTGGCAAAATTTTTTCTGTTTGCTAGGACTTTTTCTGCGAAAATAATTAGGGACATAACCATTAAAACTTCCGAATATGGGGAAAAAATGAGACGCCAGTCTGTGGAGACAATATGTTTTTAAAGAAATAGAATAGAATATTTCCGAGGGATAAGTTCCCTAAAGTTGCTGTACGATCGTAGCATACATAAAAAGATCAGGCAACAGAGAAATTAAGTAGAAAGAAAACTCTGACAACTTTTGTTGCCAGAGCTTTTCTGTTTCTTGACGATTATTTTTTGCAGTGTACTTAAGAACACAATAAGGGATGTTTCCTTCATCTGCCATTGTTTCCTTCTTAAAAAAAGGTCATTAAATTAAGAACAGTACTCTCCCTTTTTCAGGACAAAAATTTGCCACAATGGAAGAAAAAGTAATCATATCGACGATACTGAGAAACTTCACACTTCATTCTCTTGACCAAAGGGATCGAGTTATTCCAGCTTTGAATCTTGTATTACGACCAACGAGACCTCTGCGTATGCAAATACGCCCGAGACACTTGTCAAACTAGCGTAATTTCATTTTTTTAAATAAAATTATTTTTACATTTTAAAGAGCAAATACTTTTTAACCAAACCTCTATGAAAATTCATCAATTACTTTGTTGAAGCTGAAAATTTTTTTCTTTCATTAGCAATAGTTAACTAATTAAAAGAAGGGCCTTGCTAAGGATAAAGGGGTCTTTGAATTACTGAGTGTCAAATTCTGATAATTTCAAGTCATTTCAAGCCTTAATATTTCGTAGTTTCATTTAAGTTCCATCTCAAGTGTAAAGTAATATTGCAGCATGACAATAATCTATGGGTAATTGGTCCTTATTTACCTGAGCAAGAATAGCAATTTATCAATTTAAGAGAAAGAGGATAGTATGATTGAGATTACATCCGACTGTACTTATCATAACAAAATGAAAAGAAAACAACGATTTCTGATGAAGGGGATCCTACCATTTTATTGTTTTTAAAGATTTTATGTGCAAAGTATAAAACGTCATTTCCCTTTCATCTTGTTATCAATTTTGCACAGTGGATTTTAATCTTATACTTCCCTTCCCTTCAATGAATAAAATCTGAGTATAAAAATATTTAAGACTTTTGGGTTCAGATTCTTGATGAAAATTCACATCTAAATAAAAAGGCTTTAAAACTCATTTCCTTTTTAAAGTTTTCATTAATATTTATATATTGTTCCCCCTTTGAATACGTAGTCCACTGAACGTAGTATTGAGTAATTGAAGGTTTTCTCTCACGTGTTAATCCGACGGAGAAGGCATTTTTTTAGGATATTTTTAAACCAATCATTGAGCTTTTGACTTAAGCGACTACTACACTGGGTATAGGATCTTAAAAGGAATGCTTTTCTTAAATTTTGTATCTTTGGACTTATACCACATTCATCCTGCATAAAAATTACAGAAGCAGAAAATGTTTAAATCAAAATTCAACAGCACGTTAATAACACTGTTCAACATTGAAAAAATTTCTTTGATGAAAATAGTCATTTCTTATAGATTTTGGGTCGCTGAAAACGAAAATCGCCATCAAAATTCTCAATTGGTTCGGGATTTTCGGGGAACGGCCCCTCCCCCTTTTTACGTTTTTTGATGACTTAATGACTTTGAATTCGATTTTCAGTGTCAAAAAGCATTACTGAAGTCTTGAAACTACTCACAAACGGACAAGGAAGGTTTAAATTTATAAAATATGAAATTTTGTAGCAAATGGATAAGTTTAAGGGGTCATTACCCCCCTAAAAAGGCGAAAAAATAGCTAAAAATAATAGAGATTTTTATACGATATTTTTTCCTAATATTTTTTACGCAATTCACCTTTGAAGGGTCCTAACCCATCCCCAAGGACCCAAATTTGATCTCAATATGCAGCAATAATTTTTACTAAAAGCGGTTGAGGTGTTAGCGCCCCAAAAGCCCCCGTGGAAGAGTCCCCGAAAGACTCTCTCAATCGCTTTGTAACTCGCGCGCTCAGGAATTAATATTTTTGCTTTGAGAAGTTTAAAATAGACATAAGGGCATATAAATGTATGGTATACTGAACCTTTTAACTTAATTGGCCACTAAATCAGTCAAACAGGGTGTTGGTACTACGCGGGCGGAATAGAACTAGTGTAGAGACACTATACATATGATCCACACTTATATTTTTCTTTAAGAATGTTTAAGTTGCAAAATACATACTAGAAAATCGTTTTTAAGTACTTCAATTAGGACTACACAGTCGTGATTTTAATGCAAACAGTCGAGTTGCACAGTTGCGATTTTTTATAATAGAACCTCTTATTTATTTTCAATCGGATAAATTGTTATCATTCTGATCTTGGACAAATGTGATCCAATTAAACGGAGTCGACTGTATCGCATGTGGTCAATTATGTGATACCATTGGATACGCTACTGTCCCAAATGTGGTAATAAAATGAAAGGGAAAAGAAAGAATAATGAAGCGTTTGCGTGAGCGATGTTGTGGAGGTGCGGAAAAAATTAAATATAGCAGGGCTGAATGAAAGAAGCCGGATATGAGGAAAACAATTGCGCGAACAAAAAATCGCAATCTTTAAACAAAAGAAAAAAGCATAAAAAGTACAGAACATTAACTTCTTATTAGCAGTGTACTGTCTGTTCGACAGCAGTTTCTGACTATTTGACTGATGAGTATGGTCGCGGGAGCTAAACCATAGAAAATGTAAAAATCTTGTGAACGTTATTATCACAAAGATAATAACATTTGAAGTTTCGAGATTTTTGACTCTGCCAGGTGAGATAATATTGCATTGTAATCAAGCTCTGTGCAAAGTTTTAAAGCCTCTGACTGATCGGAAAGTTAGTTAAAAATAGTATGTTTCAAAATTTTCCCGAACAGACAGATAAGGCAGACAAGAATAAAATGATATAATAAAAACGTGGTAAATAAAAAATGTTTCGGTTATAGTGTAATTATGAAGTTTCTACTTTTATTTCGATGAATGTCAAAGCTAACAAAAGGGGTTCTACTCTAAAGGTTTAAAGGTAGATAATTTTAAATATTTGTGGATAAATGTTTGAGGAACATATTTGTACAAAATGCTAATTTATATTAATAGTAAGTAGTTCTATAGTTTTTTTTAATCTAAAATTTGAAACTTTTTTTTTCCTCTCCGACTTGGTCTCTAGTGTTCTAAGTATAAAAACTATCATCAGCAGCAGCATTACGTCATTTTACAACAACATACTCTTATGTATGTTGAGATAAACTACATCGCCCTTATTTCGAAGTAATTATGTAGTAGTTAATTTTTTTAAACTTTCTGAAGTGTTTAATGAAATAAAGTTATAAATATTTTAGTTCTAACCAAGTGACCTTATGATGTTTTTTTTTTTTGCAAAATATGAAGTAGTACTTTAAATTTTGTTAGTTTTAAGAGTCATTACCATCTGTATTAAGTTTTCAAATATCTTTTTATTATATTTTTATAAGGAAAAGTAAGTAGCTTTTCCATCAAAATTCTAGAGTTAATTACATTTTGTTGTTAGTCTTCAGCACAGATTCATGTTAAATTATTGATGAGAAATATAAAGTATTTTAGGCTTGGGAAGAGTTTATTTTCTATGCGGATAACAAATGTGATCAGGTCGTGAGGCGATCTGTGAAAAACTGCTTTTCAGTTTGAGAAGATGGTAAGCGATAGTAAGCAAGGAGAATTGTCTCCTATTTAATTAAAAAAAGTAAGTATGATTTTCAAATGTTGTGGTTATTCAATATTGAATATTTGTATTTGTTAAAGATTATCAAAGAGAAGAAAGAAAAGTTAAATTCTAAAGGAACTTCCGAAGGATCTGGTAAAGCGCGAAAAGCTCTCCTGGACCTACTTTTAGAACACAATATTCTAACCCAAAGTTTGACAGATGAAGACGCGAGAGAAGAAGTGGATACATTCGCAGCAGCTGTAAGTTTAGTATTTAAACCACCACAGACAGCCTGATTTCTGGTAGGGCAGTCGGGGCATTTACCCAGGGTCCCCATTTCAAAGGGGCCCCCCAAAAAGCTAAGAAAGCTACACAGCTAAGAAAATGTGAAAGAGTATGTCACTCAAAATATTACTTAACTCTTTAATCATGTGTTTTAAAAGGAAATTATAAATCTTTATAGTCTTTTTTATGTTAATAGGGTCTAAACCTAAATGTAACTTTTCAACTTTTTCCCTTATTGTCAACGGCGCAACTGCAGGGTTAGGGCGAATCAATTTCTACTTGAATTTTATCACGAAGGACAAGTAGAACTTTTCTAGAGGGATGAAATCTTTTTACACGCCCAATACCTCGAAATATTTTTTCAAAATAGAATTCTTAAATTTTATTGCATTGAATCGCCAGTTTGAAAAAGAGAATAAGTCCAAGAAATGGCGATTTAACTTTTGGTGCGCAAAAAATCTCCAAGCTTCGCTCTACAAAGGAGTGTAATAAGGGAAAAAATAAATAGCCTCTATCAGCAGATAAAGCCCCTTGAAATTGATGAAATCGATGTCCATTCATTGTATTTTATTATACTTGAAATATAAGTTAATATGAATAATTATTCAACCTTGTGAAATTTCAGCTGAAAAAAATTTAAAAACCACTTTAATCGACAATTATATTATGTTTATGTTTAGTTAGTTTACAGCACAAAAGGGAAAAATAGAATGACTAAGACAAAAAATTTAAGATTAATTTGAAACTGAGTTATTAAGGCAGTATCAATAGAGCAAGTGAATATCAATGGAGTCAAACCTTCGCTGGATAAAAAAAAGTAAGAACACTTTTAAGTTTAAGAAAACATTATTTTAGCTTAGTTTACAGCACAAAGAAAAGAAAGACAAATTAACTTACATTTCAAATTTAATCAAAAAATACAATGAATGGACATCGATTTTGCCAAATTCAAGAGGTTATATCTGCCTATAGTGGGTAGTTATTGTTTCCCTCTTTCCTAGAGACCCTATATATAGGGTCCCTACTCTTTCCACTCATGCGTGAAGCAAAGCTTGGAGATCTTTTTGAGCAAAAAAAGTCAATTTGTCGTTTATTTATTTACTTTTTCCCTTTTTCAAACTGACGATTAAATTTTGGATTGAGCTGAAGTCTGATTTTATAAATCAGCAGTTACAAAACACTTATTTCTCAAACGTTTAATTACATGCATATTAATTAAATTGGTCTAGTTCAAAATCCCGACAAAATGCGAAACAACGGGAAGGAAGGAGAATTGTCGAGCAAATGAACGGATTCCGTAAAATGTTCCTTCGTAAATGTAAAATGCTATAAATCTGTATCTTTTATTATTTTTACCTTATTATTGTATGTTCATACAGAGTAATGACACAACATCAACAGGAGTTACCTGGGCATTGTATTTGATTGGACTTTACAAGGACGTACAAGAAAAAATAATTTATGAGTTAGAAACTATATTTGGAAATGACATTGATAGACCGGCTACATTGGAGGATTTGAAAGACATGAAGTATCTCGATTGTGTTCTTAAGGTCTGCTTCCTTCTATTAGTACTGTCCCCCAAAAGTTTTTATAATCATGATTTAGCTTGTTTTGATTTGTCTTTTGTATTTTTACAGGAATCTTTAAGATTGTATCCTGCTGCCCCTGCAATAGGAAGACAAGTGTCAACCGATGCAAATATTTGTAAGTTCACCGAAATATTTTTTTCTGAGTTAGATCTTAAACTAGCTATTGTAACAACCCGAACGAACAACGAACCAAAATATTAATTTCTCAACTAACGATAATGATTAGGATTTGGAATGAATGAATTCATTCATTCCTGAATGGGGTTTCTGAATTGCCTTTGGGTACTCTACCTACATCCCTATCTATTTTGTCCATAAGCTTTGAATCCCCCTGTATTATTTATTGGTGTATTTCAAACATTTTAAAATGCAAATTTTGTTTTTAAATTTCAGTAAGTTGTACTCTGCATCCTTTGAAGTTGTAGGATACATTTTGGGTTCTCAAACTCAGAAAGTCGATAGATATACAAAGTTGTATTTCTTGGGGTTACAATTATGCTTAAAAATTAATTTATTCCTTCATAATATAGTAGACTCTACTTAATGTAATCATGGTTATTGTTATCAATCCGATAAAGTTATCGAAATTGACTGTTCCCGATCAGTTCTATTTATCTTCTCGCAACATGAATCGTTTTGTATGATGTCATCATGTGATATCATCAATTTTTTTTTTAAATCCCTCCCAAAACTTCTTTTTTTCTCGTTTGTTGGCCAATTTTAATAAAAGAGTCATTAATTTGTTAGTTTTAATGTTCCACTCTTATGGTTTTCTTTAAGAATGTTTAAGTTGCAAAACACATACAAAATCAGTTAGGACTACATAGTTGTGATTTTAATGCAAACTCTAGAGTTTTATTGTTTAAACGCCCCCCTTTTTTAATATTGAATAGCTTATTATTATCAATCTAATCTTGAACAAACATAAGCATACTAAGCGGAGTCCACTGTATTTATAATTCTTTCATATATGATGATTTTTGTTTGAAATTGATTGTTTGAATATTTATACTGCTTAGAAAAATAAAATGGCACCGTCGACTCCGCATATTGTGATCACGGTTAATGTTATCAATCGGATAATGTTATCAAAATTGACCGGTCCCGACGATCACTCCATTTTAACTGAACGCAAAACATACCATTTTATGTCATCAATATACCGCTTAATGTTTCTACTCTTGGACAAAAGTGATCACATTAAGCGGAGTCAACTTATAACGTGCCTTCTATAATACCTTTTATATCAAGTTTAGTCTTTTACCTTTTGAAAAAAACTTTTAAAATCCTCATTTTATGCAAAATTTAAAAGGGTTTGTACTTTTTTTATTAACCCATTAAACGCCGCAATATGAACCGCTATGAAAAAAATTAATTTTTTGTGTGTTTTGAGATTCAATATGTGTCTCTAATCATATACAATTTAAATTTTCAAAAAATCTTTATTTCAACCGGAGATATGGTATGTTCCCAAAATGGGAGCTTTGGCGTAAAGTGGGGGTAACGTAAAGTGGGCGTTTTCTCCACTGCAGTGTTACGGGTTTGACTTTAGTTGCTAGCTAAATGAAGTTTAAAGTTCCGTATATATTTTTCATATGATTAATAAACTATAGCATTCTATTTCAGTATTATCTATTTGAATTGTTAGTAAATTCATAGGATTTTTTTTCAAAACATATTTTATTCTTTGTTTGAAAAATAGAATAATTTAGCTTGAATGGTTCTTTTCTTTTCTTTTTTTTTACTGATTTTTTATATTTTTATGTTGTTTCTGAATTTTATTCAGGTTATTTTAGTCGTTTTACGAACAATTATCTTTTGGACATCCTTTTCTATTTTTTATGTAATAGTCATTATTGAAATGTCCTTGTTTTTCTCCGTTCTAATATAAATTAGACATCACCGAATTTATTCTCTAGCTTCACTAAATCAAAATAATTTACATTAAAAATTTTTATTCTAAATTATTTTAACAAGATTTGATGGCATCCATGATATATTTGTTAATCTTCTGAAAATCCACGCGAATCTGATGATTTTTTTATAGTCTAAAACACATTGCGCAGCTAAAATTAACAGATATTTTGCATTCAAATAAAAATTCTTCATAATCTAAATAAAGTTTCTCATCTGTATTTTCTGGATATATAGTTTACAATGCAGATAAAGAATTCTACACGCATTCCTTGTCCATTCTTCAGAATAAAGGAGGTGGTACCGTAAATAATTCAACACCTGGTAAGCAATAAATCACTGGTTTGTTGATAAACACACATGTTCTTGAACAACAAAAGGCAGGAAACAGGGGGGCTATACCCCTTGACAGATAAGAGGTAAGAATTTCAATAGAAAGGCAATAAACCCAGAGAGTTCCAATTCAGTAACATACCTCATAATACGGAAGCACGCGAAAAACCGCACTAGTCACTTCACGCCAAAGCTCCCATTTTGGGAACATTCTAAATAAACAGCTGTAAAATCCTTCTAAATTATTTTTTTGACCCCCGGTTTGTTTTGATTTAAAGACAAAACTATTGTATTCCATATTCACTGATTTAAAACTCCCGCATTTGAATAATTAATTTTTAGTGGATTTATTTTGGGTGAAGAAAAAAGTGCCAATTTTGTCAAAGTTCAAAGAATTTTTAAAAATAGAATTTAAGTTGCAAACGTTTTGTAAAAATTACCAACAATTATTCATATTCTTGTTATTAATGGACAAAAATTATAAATATGTATCTTCATTTCTTTTTGGTGAAAAAAATCTTTTAAAAATGTTCCCAAAATGGGAGCTTTGGCGCTTAATGGGTTAACATGGATCGGTACTTTTTATTATTCGCAATTTTCAGGTGGTTACCAAATTCCAGAGGGAACCATTTGCATCATATTACCATACCTTCTCCACAGGGATGAGAATGTTTTTCCAATTCCTGAGAAGTTTGATCCAGATCGCTTTTTACCAGAAAACTGCGTAAATCGTCCCCCGTTCTCGTACATTCCTTTTTCTGCAGGACCAAGAAATTGCATAGGTAACCAGGGCCCGATTTAGAAAATTTAGAACACTGGCCCAACGTGCAGGAAGGGGCCCCTACGTTACTATATTTGGTGCTATATAAATGTAGATGCGTGAAAATTATTGTTTGATTAGTGTGAAAATTCACTATCGTCAGGGGGTCAGGGTCAGACACGTTCTCGGTTATCTTTTACATTGCTAAAAGGTTTGGTTTTTTATTTTCGATTTCAAAAAGTAATTAAAAAACATTCTAAGAAGTATAAAAATTTATTTCTACTATAAATTTTTGGTAACTTTTTAAAATTAGGGGGCCCCCAAATTGTGGGGCCCCTAGGCCCGGGCCTAGTGGGCCTAATGGTAAATCAGGCCCTGGGTAACACAACGTATTTTCGGGTTTTGATTACCAAAAACTCTTCTTTATGAAGTTTATTGCAATTATAGTTGTAAAATCCTACCATCATTTTAAAAAAATAAACAAATCAGAGTGTTTCAGAACTTTATTATTGGCAACGCGATTATTGGCACGTAGGTCAGAGGGTAAATGGTAATGTTAACAATAAAATCAAACAAACTATCAATTTTTACGATATGAAAGTAATATTTTCATCATACTGCGGGAAAAAAAACCTGTTTAAAACCATATTATTTTAAAGAATTGGTCAAAAATAGCCCTGAAAACTATATTTGAAGTTGGCAAATTGCAAGTCCAACTGCTAAGTGTTCATTCAATAGGAATAGGCAGTTCATTCTATTAAGTAATTTTTCAAATTTCCTTATCTGTTTTCGTCTTTAAAAAAAGACATTAAATTAAGAAAATTATTCTTTTTCAGGACAAAAATTTGCTCTAATGGAAGAGAAGGTAATCATATCAACAATCCTGAGACACTTAACTCTTCATTCTCTTGACCAAAGGGATCAAGTTATTCCGACTATGAATGCTGTATTACGACCATCAAAACCTCTTCGTATTCAAATACGTCTAAGGCATTTATCAAACTAAAAAATCATTTTTGTTTCCTTTTTTAATAAAGCTGTTTACGTAGTATTGAAAAAAGGCTGAATCAGAATTATTAATAGCATTTAAAAGAAGATCATGAGAACTCTTAACGTCTATCAACTGTTCCAAATATATTAACTAACCAATTTTCTAACCCTTACTTTAATCTTGTTTTATCAATAAAATTTAATAGAATGTGTCATTTTCCTTTATACAGTTTTTAATCCCATAGTTAAATGGTACCTATAAAAATGTCAGAATATATTTCTAAATTCCCCCTTCGCTTAAGAATTTTGCTTCGATCTATTCGTTCTTAATTTCAATAGCATAATATGTAGCCACGAATTGGAAAAATAAATCAGTAGTAAACGAGCTCGAATGGCTCAGTTGGTAGGCTCAGCGGTTTGGTGACAGCTTCTCCTGTGGATCAGCAATGATCTGAGTTCTGTTCCGACTTAGGCTGTTTACTTTTTTTCAAATGAATTTATTGATTTAAAAAAAAAATCATTAGTATTAGTTAGCCTTGACGATGTTTCCAGGTTCGAATCCCTTCTATAAAATTTCCTTTTGCTCAAAAATGAAACTTATTCTAAACTTCTACACTTCATTGTAATAAACACATTATAGTTGTGTTAAGGGGGCTCAGTTTAAAATGAATAGTAACCACCGGTTGATAAATAAATCGTCATGAAAAGTGTACTGTTGGCTCAGATGGTAGAGCATGTGTCTTAGTGACGACATATCTGGTGGTTTGGACAGTGTTCCAGGGTTCGATTCCCACATTGGATGTTATTTTTTGCATAAAAACATTTAAAATAAAATATTCCCATGTAACTACAAAGTAGCCAATAAATCAAGTGCTTGCGTGCCCTGATGGCTCAGTTGGTATTGGCGGTGTCTTATAGTGACGGCGAGTCTGGTGGTTTGGGCAGTGTTCTGGGGTTCGGTTCCCGCGTTGGATGCTATTTTTTGCACAAATAAATAAGAACATTTTTAAAAACATATTCCCATGTAACCACAAAGTAGCCAATAAATTAAGTATTTGCGTGCCCTGATGGCTCAGTTGGTAAAGGCTGTGTCTTAGTGACGCCATCTCTTGTGGTTTAGGCAGTGTTTCGGGGTTCGGTTCACGCTTTGGATGCTATTTTTAGCACAAATGAATAAAAACATTTAAAATATAATATTCCCATGTAACCACAAGGTAACCAATAAATTAAGTGCTGGCGTAGCCTGATGGCTCAGTTGGCAATGTCTGTGTCATAGTGAGGACGTATCTGGTGGTTTGGGCAGTGTTCCTGGGGTTCGATTCCCGCTTTCGATGCTATTTTTGCACAAATGATTTATAACAATTAAAATAAAATATCCCCATGATGTAACCACAAAGTAGCTAATAAATCAAGTGTTGGCGTGGCCTGATAGCTCAGTTGGTAATGTCTGTGTCTTAGTGAGGACGTATCTGGTGGTTTGGGTAGTGTTCTGGGGTTCGATTCCAGCTTTCGATGCTATTTTTTGCACAACTGAATAAAAACAATTAAAATAAAATATCCCCATGATGTAACCACAAAGTAGCTAATAAATCAAGTGTTGGCGTGGCCTGATAGCTCAGTTGGTAATGTCTGTGTCTTAGTGAGGACGTATCTGGTGGTTTGGGTAGTGTTCTGGGGTTCGATTCCAGCTTTCGATGCTATTTTTTGCACAACTGAATAAAAACAATTAAAATAAAATATCCCCATGATGTAACCACAAAGTAGCTAATAAATCAAGTGTTGGCGTGGCCTGATAGCTCAGTTGGTAATGTCTGTGTCTTAGTGAGGACGTATCTGGTGGTTTGGGTAGTGTTCTGGGGTTCGATTCCAGCTTTCGATGCTATTTTTTGCACAACTGAATAAAAACAATTAAAATAAAATATCCCCATGATGTAACCACAAAGTAGCTAATAAATCAAGTGTTGGCGTGGCCTGATAGCTCAGTTGGTAATGTCTGTGTCTTAGTGAGGACGTATCTGGTGGTTTGGGTAGTGTTCTGGGGTTCGATTCCAGCTTTCGATGCTATTTTTTGCACAACTGAATAAAAACAATTAAAATAAAATATCCCCATGATGTAACCACAAAGTAGCTAATAAATCAAGTGTTGGCGTGGCCTGATAGCTCAGTTGGTAATGTCTGTGTCTTAGTGAGGACGTATCTGGTGGTTTGGACAGTGTCCGGGGTTCGATTCCCATTTTGGATACTATTTTTTGCACAAATTGAATAAAAACATTTAAAATAAAATACTCCCATATAACCACAATATTTCCAATAAATCAAGTGTTGACGTGCCCTGATGGCTCAGTTGGTAGAGCCGTGGCCTGTGTGCTGAAGGTACTCAGTTCAAACCCTAACAATTCCTGTCCTGACCATTACTAATCTAACAACACCTGTTGGTGTAAAGTTTAAACCTTATCTTGTTAAATAATATTAACCTAATTCAGTTTATTTCTTGCCTGAGTATCTAATGTGCACTTGCTTAGGGGAGGAATTCGGTGACCAGTTGGGGTCACTTCGACGGACCTTATCTGCTCCCCCTGGACGAATTGGTGGCCTGGGGGTTTGGGATGGACGCCCCCAGGTTGCCAAGGGTTCCAGGGGCATAGCGGAGAAGGGTCCGACGGGGAACCGGTTTTGCTATTTTAAGTTTTGAACAGAAAATTTTTAACTGTAACCGTAACGGTCATTTTTAAGATATTGCAATTTTTCACTAAGCCTAACCCTTTTTAAAACCTACTTTTTACGCAAAAATTGTTACTAAACACTTAACTGTGACCGTAACTGGCAGCATGAACTAGTAAAAATAACAGCACCCATCGCTGAGCGAACCCATTTATATTCCTTGCGTGAACACATTTATTATTCCTATGTGCACCCATCCCTGGGTTAGAACCCAGGACTGCAGTACTCAAGCAACACATTCATCCACTGAGCCATCGGCTCACACAACTAGAGTAACAAATAATAATTCTGTATTTTAATTCTTCTAAATTTAAATGGGAAAAAAACATTGGAATCGAACCCAGGACTGCACCACCCAAAGGAGCACATACATCCACTAAGCCATTGGCTCACACTACTGGCCTATCAAATAATAACTCTGTATTTTAAATTTTCAATATTTAAATGGGAAAAAAATACTTGAATAGAACTCAGGACTGCACAACCCAAGCAACACATTCATCCACTGAGCCATCGGCTCACACAACTAGAGTAACAAATAATAATTCTGTATTTTAATTTTCCTAAATTTAAATGGGAAAAAAACATTGGAATTGAACCCAGGACTGCACCACCCAAGGAGCACATTCATCCACTAAGCCATTGTCTCACACAATTCGGGTAACAAATAATTATTCTGCATTTTAATTTTTTGAAAATTTAAATGGGAAAACATTGGAATCGAACCCAGGACAGCACCACCAAAGCATCACATTCTTCCACTGAGCCATTGTCTCACACAATTCGGGTATCAAATAATTATTCTGCATTTTAATTTTTTCAAAATTTAAATGGGAAAATCTTGGAATCGAACCCAGGACTGCACCACCAAAGCAACACATTCATCCACTGAGCCATTGTCTCACACAATTCGGGTATCAAATAATTATTCTGCATTTTAATTTTTTCAAAATTTAAATGGGAAAATCTTGGAATCGAACCCAGGACTGCACCACCAAAGCATCACATTCATCCACTGAGCCATTGTCTCACACAATTCGGGTATCAAATAATTATTCTGCATTTTAATTTTTTCAAAATTTAAATGGGAAAATACTGGAATTGAACCCAGGACTGCACCACCCAAGCAACACATTCTTGCACTGAGCCATCGGCTCACACGACTGGGGTAACAAATAATATAACTGGTTCTTTTAATTTTCAAAATTAAATTAGGAAAATATTGGAATCGAACCCAGGACAGCATCATCTAAGCGACACACTCATCCACAGATTTATTGGCTCACACAACTCTGGGGGAAAAATAACTGTATTTTAATTTTTTGAAATTTAAGTAGAAAAACACTAAAATAAATCTGGTACTGCTACTCCTAAGCAACACATTCACTTAAACTTTGAGTAGTTTTATTTTTTTTCATGTCTGTGTACTCCAAAGAGAATTCTAAATTTACAGTAAAAATTTATTGAAAGAAAGAAAAATTCTATCATTTATACTGTTTTTATTCCTTTTCCTTAAACTACTGATTCAACTCAAAATAATGATAATAAAATAAATGAAACATTATTTACATACATTATTTAAGACATACATTATTTTATCTCTTTAATAAAATTCTTAATTACAAAATTTGAAACAAATTTTTCACAATACATAATCTTGTTATCTTTTCTGTTAGGGCTACTTTTTTAACGAATGTCTTGGGCGTATTCTTATTCTCAGACGTTCAACTGGTTTATTTTTGCCAATTTTACAAGTTTCAAACATTTGGTAATTCGCTTAATGGTCTCCAGTTTTCCTCGCAATACACTATTCTAAAATTTAAATTTTTCTGCAGTTTCTTTTAATAAAATGTTGTTGCTCATCCCCTTGGTTCAAGCATCATTAAATCCAGAAGATCGTGTCGCATCAGCAGATCGTAGATGGTCTATTTCTCTCTCAAAAATCAGTTGCTTCTATGCGGCACCGATACCGTCTACGTCATAGGATGAGAGGGAGACCCGACGGCGTTGCAATGACAAAGGAATCTTTTCTTTCTCCCTGAATTTTAAGCTTTTTCTATGGCCTGTCCTCAATCTGGATAGAGCCGTAATTTGGTGAAAGGGGCAGTGGGCAGTTCACTACCATCCCTGGCAAGCAGATCGGCGACTTCATTCCCATATATGAGGGGATCCACTGGAAGCACACGGTGCCGTGCTGGGCCAATTTAGAAAGGATATCCTACCCCAACTTGCAAAAATGTGTGGCCAATACCTTTGAGCTTTTGCTATCAGTCAAAATCCATATTTCAGGCATGCTAGTGTCTAATGTTAAGTTGCCTAACATTACTAGCATTATAAATTAGACCTAATGTAATGAATTAAGAAATTATGCTCATTAAATGTGAGGTATTTAAGACAATTATCTGCCTATAAAAAGAAATTTAAATATAATTTGTGCTCTGCATTCTGTTCTCTTGTTTTTCCTGCAATACACCTGACCTAATATTTACATTAGAAAACCCCCCTTGACCTTCACACTGCAGTGACGTCTACACAAACCATTGATAGAGGTGTCCAGAACATCTCAAAGAACTGCTATGAGGGTTTATTGAATTTCAGAAGAAAAAGAAGGTAAGAAACAGGTGCAAAACTTTCTATAGAAACCCTATGACAGTTTTATGACCTGTAATGCCCCAGACCAAAGTCCCCCACCCTTTACATTCTCTGCTTTTGGCATTCAATGGGGAATAAGCTGAGAAAACTTACTGAGATAGCTATAGTCTGACCTCCACAAGAAAAACTTTGACAGAAAACAAAACCGTGAAAAGTTCATATCTAAATAATAGGCACAAAACGTTTTTTCAGTGTTTATGAATTACCATCATCCCCAAAATTAAGTTGAATAACCTATTTCAATAAAAATCACCACAATATTGTACATCATAAGTTTTTCTCCAAGCAGTTGGACTATACCACAACAAAACAACTCAGCAAGATTTCAGCCCATTGCATGGTGTGTGACTACTATGAAAATGTGACACTACACATTGGGCATATGACATACTACACTGACCTAGAAGGTGTTCTTAAAAACATTAACTTTTCAAAAATCAAAGAGTATAAATTTATAAAAACCAATAAACAAAACTAATTTTCTTACCACAGCTTTATTTCACCTGGTGAATACATATCTTTCCAATAATCCATCAGGAAAGGTTCACAATCTCTCGAGAATGCCACACGATTGAAACTATACAAAATGTTAAACATGGGAGAATTAAAATAAAAAGTTTCCAAAATGGTAAAATCCAATTTGAAACTTAGGCAATAAACAAGCATGATGCAGAAAGACAAATCAAAACGTAAATTCATAAAACACAACGCTGATTTTGGTACAGATTAAGAATAAAAAAAGGTCCCCATTTCTACACAACAAAACAAAAGAACATTTCATTAGTTATTACGAGTGACTGATTATTTTTTTTTCATATAATAACAGTAAATGTTGACCAGTAAAAATGGCAGAAAAGTTTACAAATTTAAAGTATTAAAACCATATAAATCTCACAAGCAAATACTTCATGATGTATAGAATGTTATTTGAAACCGATACTGTTCCAATAAAACATGAAACCCAGTATAGAAATAAAAATATTTTCAATTATAATTTATTATAGAATCAATCTCATATTTTGATTATTTTTCCTGTCCATAACTTTTAAATTCATATCAAAACATTCAAAATCACAAAAAATACATCCACATTGAAAATTTGGTTAAAACTATAATTTAATTATTTGGTTATAATTTAAAAGAATAAAAATATAAATTTGATTGTATAATAATTTATTTTAATGAACTAATTCAAAAGAAGCTAAACTAAAGAAAAAACATTTTTTTGTAAAACCAAGAGACTAAAAATACATAGCTCATATACTTCACGCAGAAATAAAAATGCAAAAGTAATAATTAACGTATGTAGAGTCCTGATGAACTTAAATAAATTAGAACATGTTTCATAACAGTAAATGAAGACTAGACAAGAAAAGTTTGAAGAACAATGAATATTAACAACAATATACATATCACAGACTGGCTAAGGCAATACAATGGCACATTATGATATAAAAATATTGATACAAAAATTCTTAACTGTTGATTAAATATTGAATGATTATGCACAAGTGATGATTAGATTGACAACGATGAAGCGATAACATCACCAACAC
The DNA here is from genome assembly GCA_963680715.1 of Tetragnatha montana. Taxonomy (NCBI): domain Eukaryota; kingdom Metazoa; phylum Arthropoda; class Arachnida; order Araneae; family Tetragnathidae; genus Tetragnatha; species Tetragnatha montana. The sequence goes on from OY796674.1 coordinate 20,484,946, forward strand.
TGCCTCAACCGCAGCATTGGAAATCAGGAACTGAGTTGACGTTGAACAGTACACCAATCATCTACTATTTTTCAATGTCATATGAAACAGTATTAAGCACTTTTTATAAATTATGATGTCAAAAAAAAAAATACAGAAATTAAACAAGCACTACTTAGCCATTCTTCAAAATTTAGAAAATGAACCTAGGGACGATAATACATCAACAGAAAGTTCTGCTATGTAGATGAGTGTGGAGTGTTGCACAAACTGACCAACTCCCCATACTTTATTTTTTGTCCAGCTGCAATATTGAAAGCCAAGTCTTTGGGGCCTTCAAATATGAGAACAATTGTAGATCCTAAGTTGAATTCACCGAAGGGTTGCCCCTTTTCCTCTATTGTTACAGGGGGGTTGAACTTTTTCTCTTCAAATGTGCCTTTTTTACATTTTTTTCTGTTGGTTTGAAGAGACTGCAAAAAATGAAGAAACAATTAATCATTTGGAAAACATTTTATAAATCCTTCTTTAAACATGTTATAGCATTAATTGTTAATATAATAAACCAAATATGTTTCAAAACCAATTTACACACTGAGGCTACACTTATGGGAAAAACTAAGAGGTAATTTTTTTATGAGTTATAAGTTTTGCTCTTAAATTTTTTTATGTACATCATTAAACTTTTATTTAAATAATATTAATAAAAAGAGGAAATTTGTATCCTGTTATTCAGGAGTTATTTCATCCAGCTGGATACAAATTTCCACTCTTTTATTAATATTGTTTTAATAAAAGTTTAATGATGTACTTAAAAAAGGTTAAGAGCAAAAACCTTTCAAATTCAGCCTTCGGATTTTTTTTCTTTTCCTTATCTGTGATTTAAAAGATATGATCTTGAGATTTGTAACATTATAAGATTAAATTAGTGGTTTTCTAAGCAGCAGTGTTTAATCAATGTCACACATAAAGAAAGTTCTTAAATTTAAGACAATACCAAGAATAAAACAGATTACAAATATATGGGTGACTTTTCAGGTATCAATGAGAAACTAGTTATACAAGAACAGATGAAGATGAGGCATATATAAACCAAGTTACAAATATATATTTTATGAAGATAAATTATTTTATTCTATTTTTCAAAATCAAATCATGAATGAGGATCTTAACAATGAAACTTTGATTAAAATTACATTACAGTTACTGCAGATTAATAGCCACATTTGAGTTCCCAAAATGCACTTACATCATCAAAGTACACTTTGATAGATCCCACATTAGTAGCTCCCACAGCAGTTAAAGAGAAGAAGCCATGTTCCCATTCTCCCGAGTACACTACCCTTTCATTTATGTTGAAAAGGCCAGCAATCCAGTTCACAAATCCAGGACGTACACTTAACAGCTCACCTAAAATAATGAAAAATGATCAAAAAAACAATCTTTCATATATTAAAAACAACTTCTTTTACATTTCAAATTATGAAATATTTTTATGTCTTCAAATATTACAAAATTATTTTGGTAGAGAGATTTATCTCTCTACCAAAATAAAAACATGGTATATGCAAGGAAATTAAATAATTTAGAAACTTGAGATAATTTTGGAAAACCCTTTAAAATGCTTGCCAATTTAGGCAGAATTTCCAAGTTTTTACATCCAAATATACTTTCTACATGAAAATTTCTTTTTATTATCTAAGGATACTCAACTTAGGTCATTTATTAGAAGGGGGAATTCTAATTTTTGAAAACATCAAAATTCTAAAAATTTTGAAAAATAAAACCCTAATAATTAAGTTGTGAAAAGGTTTTTAGGATCATAGGGGAGAGGATTGAAAAATTGGCAGTGGAGTTTGCATCACCCCTGGAAAGACCTCACAGTCCTGGGGTGCACAGTTTGGGAACCACTGGTTTGAGACTCAAGAAATATTTACCATGAAAATGCCTTCTTTGATGTACTTTCCATTCTGCAGGTGAATGAAACTTGTGGTAATCACCTGGAGCTAAATATATCACACAATGGTAAAGCACATTGTCTTTGTTCATCAACAAATCTCTTTCAAACTTTTCATCAGTAGCCTGAGAAAGATACATTTATTATTTATCTTCTTTAACTTAATGTTTGATGTGCATAAAATTCATACATGGATAGATAATGAAAAATTACACAATGATTTATTTTATCATTCAATTTACTTATAGATTTTTTATTTTATTTGCTAACCATGCAACAAGTAAAAGAGAATGGTAACTACTTTAGCAGAAATGCATATAAGAATTAACTTATCGCGTGCTAACATCTTTTCTTTAAAATATTTAGAACACAGAAAAAAGAAAATTTTCAACTTAAAATGTTCTAAATCTAAATCTAATGATTAAATTACTTGTTTTGAATTGATTTTTATACAATTATTTTTAAAAGCTTGGAACATTTTTAATGTTTTGCACTTTTTTCAACAAAATATTCTTTAAAATTAGTAACTTAAACACAAATAACTAAAAACTTACATCTTCAATTTCTGAACTTAAAGGATCAGTTCCAAGGAATGATTTTAAAGAATAAGTAATTCCTTTGACTTGTTCAATAAGACCATTTTCTATCCTTCCAAAATGTAGTACTAGGCCATCTGAGGGACTAACCTATGAATATAAAGAGAAGAAAAAAAATGTATCAACTAACTAAACTGAAGCTTTCACTAACTGTAATGAAAATATTTAGGTTAATAATTATATAAATTATGGTCTACTAATTCTTATAGACATGAGTGCCAAATAAGGTATTACAAAATATTAAAGTATGTAATTTATCTTATGTCTAATGTTTTTTATCTTATGTTTATCTGTTGTTTCCACCCCTTCAATTGAATAAATGGCCCCTGTCCTTATCAGTACCTTCCTAGAGTTGTTAATCAAAGCCATATTCCATGAACTGGTTTTATCTTGTTGGCATTTTCTTCAGGGTAATTGAAAATAGAGTAAAACATTTAATCAGTGAGCCTAAAATAGCTAAAAATATTAATTAAAGGGTAATATTGATAATTTTTAGGACATTCGAGTACTCAGACAGTGCAGTGGTATGATGTTTGAGCTACAACAGGAAAGATATTGAGACAGTTTTCCTGGATTATACAGTATAATATAAAAAGTATTTCTCAAAGAAAACTAACCTATCTAAATTTAAAATGTATAAGTATTAATTATTTAGAGACCTATTCATCAATATTCAAACTTCAAACATATTTAGTGAGTCTAACGGGTCTAAGGGACCTCTCTACAGTAGATACAAGACAGTTTTCACACAGCAGTTAATGGTTAACGAATTTTTAAAGAAACTGCATAAAAATTGAAAAAATAATAAGTTTGGATACTGAAATGTCAAGAAACAAAAATGAGGATTCACTAACAAAAACAGGGAATCAAAATGAATGTATGTAAAGAAGTAGAAATACTTAATCAAACTAATAATTTCCCATTTTAGTTACCCATATAAATACCTAAACTCTTACCAAACATCGACCTGGATGAACTGGACGAGTTCCTTTTTTCAGGTTTCGACTAAAGAACTCTCCCAGGCTTTTGTAATTGTTGACGTCTTCTACTACTGCTTCTTTGATATCACAACCATATGCTGATATGAAATAATTTAGCAGAGGAGTACGGATGGGTTGAGGAAGCTCAATGTTGTGCACCCATCCCCAAACACGGGATGCAGCTCGCAGAGGTAGCATAGTATACATTGAAACCTAATTTGAAGAGAAGCAAGAAATTATAAATTTACAATTTCTATTTTTTGATTTAAAAATTCTGGGAAACCTAACAATTATTGATGCATTTACTACCTTTGAAACAAAGTACATTTTTATTAAATTAAAGTCTGGGCAGGATAAAAATGTATCAATATCACTAAGGAATTTTTTTTAAATCTCCCAAAGATGGTTTTTTAGTTTCATCAAAATAAATTCTAACAAAAGGTGGTAAATTTATGAAAAGAAAATATTCTGTTTCTGAAAGCATATTGTTATTAAATGTGGTTTTAAAATTTAATGCATAAAGTTTCAGTAGTTTAACATCAAACTCACTGGTAAAAAAAATAATAACCAATGGAAACATAATTTTGACAAGAAAATCAACCAACATTTTATTCATTAATTATGAATGAATGATATGAATTATGATATGAATAAATATATGGAGTAATATGTGATTTGAGTAGCAGGTATCCTGCTGAAGTATTTTTAGTATTACTCTTATCTATTCAATGAAAAATTGCCAAAATATTTTAAAAATCAAATACTCAAATATCCACATATTCTTATGACTGCCATCAATAACACTGTAAACTTTAATTAATAAGTTTTAAATATTTGTGTGATGTCTTAAGCACCTAAAATAGCTCAGTGTATTTTTTAAATTAATACCTAAAAAGTACTCTTTTTAACATTCTTAAAAAAAAACTGAATAATTCTTCAATGGATTCAACAATTATTTTGATTTATAAGATAAATTATATTAATTTTGAATATGACAAGTATACTGATTTTTTACAATTATAAAGTTGATTACTAAAAACTAAAAAGGTGTTTTAACAGTTTAATTTTTAACACTTTATAAAAGGTACTTTTTTGTTATCCATTGCATTAAAAATACCAAAGCTTTTTTTAAAGAAGCAGTAGATTGAAAATATCAAACAAATTGTAAAAAAAATGGGTACAATTCTGTTAGAGTCCCCGCTAAATATCGCCAACATCCAAATAGCTAAATATATCCAAATATCAACAAATTTTTCTGACTTTTATTAATAAACTGCATAGTTAGTGATCTAATTAGCCTTTTAATTCAGGAGTTTGAAATTATTTATGAATATTTCTACTTTTTGTTGTCTAAAAGAACCGGGTGATATTTAGCGGGGACTCTAACGGAATTGAACCAAAAAATGCAACTTATTTCAAATATTGGCAACAAAAAATTTGCTTATCTAAATATTGTTCCTCCAAGATATTTTGGGGATTTTTAACACTATAGATAACAGTACTATAGTAGATGTATGAAGGTAAAATTTTCAAACTAAGCCAGCTTACATATAAATTTGGAGCTAACAAATCAGAGGGATTTTTTGAAGTTAGTATTTTCCCACTTTCTCTTCTCTTGACATGCCTATACTGCTGGTAGGCGATGAGAGCAAAACCTAGACCAAGAGGAATTGGTGTCCATTTCAATGTTCTAATGTATCGTAGCACAGGATTCACTTTAGTTTTTTGCCAAGTATCTTGAGAATAACTAGATTCTGAAACAAAAGGAAAGAAATTTGAAATATATTTTAAAAATATAACATATTATAATATACAATTTTAATTCAAGTTTTTCCTAACTAGCCTCATTTAACTCGGAATTCTTTTTTCTTAGTAACAGAACATATTCATTATTTAATCTTACTTCTCTAAATTAAAATTAAAAGCATAGGATTATACAAATAGGATTTTACTGAAACTTTATACTAAGCTTTTTTTTAAGTACTGTACTTCAGTTAACTAAACAGCAACAATTTATCAGGCATAATTTTTTTTATGATAAACTTTATAAAAACAGTGGGGAAAATGGCTATTTTATGAACAATTTTTATTGATAATATCACAGTTCATCATTTGTAAAAAAGTGCAAACTTTGCAATTAAAATGAACTGTTGCCAAAAGTGCACTCCTTTCATAACTGTGCTGAATATACTAACGATTGAATCAATCCCTTTATATAACAAAACTTATAAGCTTTAGTTTTAGTTAGTAAGTTCATGTTTTAACAATTTATTGTTGTTAAATTCAGGACAATTTTCAGCTTATAATGCAATTATATACATGTACTCAGTAAAACAAAATCCGAAATCCATTTGAATATCTCACGTACCGTCAGATTCAGTGGGACAATCTATGAGATATGGTAATGCCCTTTGGATTTAGTGGCATGGTTGACAGGATAATACATACGTAAGTACTGAATATTTTATATAAGAAGGATTAACAATTGAAACACAAAGTTGAAAGAATCAGTAATTCATTTGATATTGGAATACACAACAAAGAAAACAACTAATGGACAAAAACATCTATTACCTGGTCTAAATAAAATAAATGATGTAGAAGAGAGTATGAAATACAAATATAGTTTAGTAAAAAACATTTTAGAAGGAAAATATCACCACTCCTTAAAAGAAGACAGGAAGAGAAAGAAAGGTAGACTTTAGAATCATCTATAGGAATATCTAAGATGATGGTACAAAGGGCATCTATTTGCATATCTTATAAAATCTATATTTGTGCCATTAAATAATATGCAAGTCTAAATATAGATACACAACATTCAGACACAAGTCTTTAAAAAAGCAACAGATTTAGTATTGATAAAATGTTACTGTATTTTTAAACCTAAACAGTTCAAGCACATCCTGTTACTTGATCTAATGTTTGATGTATGCTTATAACAGATATACTTTAAACATTAGTAATCATACAAACTGTTAACAGAAAAACTAGCATTATTCAAAAATCTATATGTGTATCAAATAATATCAACTAAAATAGTTGAAAAAGTCAGAATTCTAAAAGTTGTTATGTAAAAATAAAAATTACTTGTTAGAATAAATTTAAAAAATTATCTTCTGTTATACATTCTAGAGAATTATAGAGATACAGTGAAACCTCACTGAGCGACCACCCAATTCAATTATAAGTTATAACTATCAGTTTTTGAAGGCACTGATCATGGGTGTCACTCTTAAAAAGTTTTAAGACTGAACTTTGAACTATCTTTTTAATCATTTCCCTCAGTCTAGTATTTTCTTTTCAAAATTGCATAAAAACTTATCATATTAACAAATAAATAGATACTTAAATTTTAAGTTAAAGCTGTAATCTGTGAATATAGGCTTATTTCCTGGACGGGATGTAAGTACCGAAATTACAAGCACACCGCTGACGAAAGGTCAACCGAACAAGATGGAATTCCATTCACTGAACTTTTTAAGAAGATGGAATTCAATCCCCAGGACTGAAGAGTGGCATTCATGACTGATATCTCCTCTATTCTCCTAATGTGAATATAACCCAATACAACGACCAGCAAAACCCTGATACCCTTTTCAGTGACCAGTTTTACCAATTAACAGAAAAAATTTCCAGCTGTTTTAAAACTGGGAAAGGAAACAAACAGTATTCCATTCAATACTTTCTATAAATTTGTTCCACCCACTCAAATACACTTTAATAACATATGTTCCACCATTGAAAGACCCACCTGGATAATTTTGAAAGGTTTGTTACAGTTGATGCATGTTTTATGACTCTAAATAATCTCTATGGATAGGCTACATCAGAAGGTTTTATTACCCTGCAACCCTCTTTTTCCAGGGGACATTCCAGCCTTTTTGTGGAGGGTCCGGTTTTTGTGAAAATTGTGAAAATCTACTTATAATTTTGTGAATTTGAAGAGCGTAAATTAGTTTTTTCAGCCAGGAGCCTGTTTTTGTGAAAATAGGGTCCAATATTGGAATTATTACGAAAAAAAGGGTCTGTTTAAAGGCAAAAATAGTTTGTGAAGGGTTCGTTTTTAAGGTAAAATGTTTTGTGTAGGGTCCGTTTTTACAATGAAATATATTGTGAAGGGTCCGAAAACGGACCCAAATTTCTTCTAAACAGACCCTTGTTTTCCTAACTCATATGGTTTTATAGGATAGTAAGGTTTGTTTGGTGAGTATCTCAGAATATTGCAAAAGTGAGTCCTCCAGTTGAGTTGCTATACTTTTGTTTAGTTTGGTAAGCATTTACAGAGATCCTTCATAAATAATATAAAAATAGTTGGCAGAAAAAATGAAAGTCTGATATTTTTTCTAGTTTCAATAAAATGAAACCTTTTATTCTACATTTTATATTCATTGTTTTTATAATGTATAGGAATCAATTGTTTTAGAGCTTATTTTACCAATAACAGTTTGAAAAAAATTTTATATTGTAAATCAATCCCTTTCATATTTTAAGCTTACCGCTTCTAAACGACCACCCCTATTAATCTCTTATTTTTCTTGGAAATGGAAGCGATTCACTCAAGAACTAGGTTTTACTGTATAGCAGAAAAGGTACAGAAATACGAAAGAATCTAAAGGTAAATAGATATATTTTTTTAAAGAACTGAAATGAGTCATAGGAAAGACTGGGGTTAGTTGGCACAATTTTTTTTTCTGCTAAGGAGCTAGAAGAGGATTAAAATTTTGATAGGAGATAAAGTTCATAAAAATAGAGTTTCCACCAAAATTTCAGTATGTTTTGAAGCTTTGAAAGACCCAACGTTTAATTGTTTTTCTCACTGATGAGTAAACTTTTTCAATTAGACAGTCGCTGAACGGTCGACGGGATAATTTGTAAGTACCAAAAAGAGATACATTTAAAAACAAAAACTATCCCAACTAACCCAGTCTCCCCTTCATAAAGTGTCTACTTACTGAAAGCACAGCTTTGGACTTGACAAGACACAGACGAATCAATGATCAATCGTTTAGTGATTTCAGAATATGGGGAAAGAATGCAATTCGTACTCAGAGGCATCTTTGCAGCCTGCAAAGCAAGAGTTTGTAAACTTGGAGAAGAGAAAACCGTAAACATACTGTTATGGTAATTGACCCTGAAAGAGAAAACTCAAATTACAAATATATCTTTTTAAGAAATATTATGAATAAAATAGTACAAAGAATAGCTGCTATTGATGATCTGGTTTGCCAAACAGTAAAACCTGACTGAGCGACCACTTCTTCTAATGATCACTTTTAGAAGGCACCCATTTTTCCACCTTTATCCTAAATGTTAAAATACCTTAACACAACAACCAAAAGTTCCCACCCCTCCCAGCAATATAACTCCTGATTCAAAAAGTTTTTCAAGCTGTTCTTAGGCTAGGAATGGAAACAGTATTCCATTCAATTACCCATTGATTATTTCATTATATTCACTCTCAAAATATTCGTTAGGGGTCATTCATTAATTACGTAAGGGTCCCGAGAGGGAGGGGGGTTGGAAAAATCTCTACATACCCTTACTTGGGGGGGTCAAACCCATTTTTACATAAGATTTTCCAAGTTAATGTAAACAAATTCCAATTATTCTAATCAAATTACTATTGAATAACCCCAGACAAACTTAAAATGCTGAGGATCTCTGTATATTATCGAAACTTTAATTTATTTTAAAAAATAAAGTATATCAGATTTCATTATTTTGAAAAAGGAAATGGAATCTTACGTAAGAATAGGGGGGAGGGGTTTGAAAAATCTTACGTACCCTTACATGGGGGTAGGGTGGGTCAAAAATTGCCAAAATCATTCTTACGTAATTAATGAATGGCCCCTTACACCATCAAAAATCCCACCACTACATTGAAAGGTTTAAAATATTGATGTATGATTTATGATTATGGCTATACAGTCTGTATTGCAAGGAAACTTCAGAAGATTTTACTGCCCTGTGCATACCCTTCTCTTTTCCTCTATCCAGTTTAAAGTTTTATTGCTCCCTCCAAATCAACAAGATTGGCAATAAGTAACTACTCGAGAGAGATTTACAAGACCATTTATTTATTAGACAGTAAACTTTGTTTGGTGAGTATCCCAGAGGCATGTAAAGTGAGATGTTCAATTGAGATACTTTACTTCTGTTGGTGGGCATTTACTAAAACCTTCAACATGCTTAAGAGGGTGTTATATCTAGAGCAATATGGCAGAAAAGTACATATATTTTCTTATTTTAATATAATGTAACTTTTAATTTTATACTTGGTACAGAAATTAATTGTTTTTGTAGCTTTTTTACTTATAATAATTTGAAAACCATATTGATTAAATTGTAAAGTAATCTTCTTAAGTTAAATTTACCCCTTGTGAGCGACCATCCCTCTTAACTACTAAGTTTCCTCAGAATGGAAGGTGGACACTCCTAAGAAGTTTTAAAGTTTATTAAAATTTTAATATATTATTATACAGCAACAGATCCAAATTTGCGAGCATGCTACTAAATTATCTTAGCAAACAAGATTACCTTTAAAATTCAATAAGTGTTTTATTCATATCATCACATTAAGATGAAACTGATAAACATTTGCTCAAAAAGACACTGAAACTAAACATGTGTGGATAGGTTGTGGAGGTCAACAGGATAGTTTTGAAGAAAAATTTGAAGGACAGTATTATTGAAAAGACAATTTACCCTTCAGAAACTTCTTACTTACTGAAATTGTATGATTAATCTATGAAAATATTGTATAAACTACGTAATAACTAATACTTGGGTCAACAAAAATCACGCAGACAACGCATGAAGTTTCCACCTCCTAGAGATAAACAAATGAAAGTCGTAGTAGAAGTGTTTTCACTTCCTCAATATTCAGAGGTGGTAAGCTTCTTTATACAAGAGGCTCTAATAGCAATTTTTAATCTTTGATTCGACCGTCGCGGCAGGTCCTTCCCTATATATTCCCTCTGCAAATAATGACGTAATTACTAAGTCATATAGCACTTATTAGAACTAAAGTGACAAGAATACTTAGAACCAATGGCAGAACCAGATTATAAATTGATTAAGAAAACGATAGGAAATTTTCGACCGTTTTCAATATAGAGTGTTTTCAGGTGACGTCACGACCAGCTATTTTCTTTTAACTGTTAACCATTGTAGGGCTTTTAACTGTTGCTAAGGCGGTTGCTAGGTAACGAGGTATCTTTTGCTAAGGCGGTTTTTAGGTAAGGGATCACGTGATTGCAAATGCTCCAATAGAAGAATTTCACGGCTAGTCATTTTCTGTAACTGTTAACCTCTGTAGGGCAAAAAACTGTAACATCTTCTGTTGCTAAGGCCGTTGTTAGGTCCGAGTCATGTGATTGAAAATGCTCTATGACGTCTCGGTTGCATCGCTGCATGTAAATCCGACCTTACAGCGAGTTTACATGCAGCAACTCGAGCGATGCGACCGGGACGTCCACAGAGTACTAGAACAGAGAGTCCACGGCCATAGGCTCTAATGGAAATCGAAAATCATGACATCTTGTTACAGGTTGGGAGAATTGTGGCGCTGGGATCGCACTAAACTCACTAGCGTCTGGATCCAGTCTGAATAGTTCGCCGGCTGCCTATGGGAGATCGAAAACACCTTTTTGCGCATGCGCTGAGTTCTAATTTGGCGAGAGATTTAAGCGGCCGGCATACGTTCCAGAATCTAGTGTGGCGCCCTCACATCAGTAACGCATTTGAAAACAGCCTCGTGGACCCTCTGTTAGGATATTTCTCTGTGGGGACGTCATAGAGAAAAATGTCGAAAATTTCGTATCGCTTTCTCTTTTCTTAATCGATTTAGAACTTGATCCTCCATTGGTTCTAACTAAGTGCTATAATATATGACTTAGTAGTTTCGTCATCATTTGTAGGGAATAAATAGGGAAGTTTCGACCAGTCATGACGGTCGCATCCCTCAAGTTGCTGCATGTAAACCCTGGATTTACACTACGCGACAGCCACAGCGACAGAAACTTATACAGACCTTTCGAAAAGGGCTCTAGAATCGATTAGCGACATAGATGACATTTTGACATTAGTGTGACGTCACTTGCTTGTTTGGAAACGTTGATTCTATCCGTGATTGGTTCCGTGATTGGAGGTAAATCCGTACCAATCCGTACGGAACCAATCACGGATGGAATCTACGTTTCCAAACAAGCAAGTGACGTTTTGACTAATGTCGTCTATTAGCGGCTCTCGCTAATGCCGCAGCAGCAGTTTTGATTATGAGCGGGACACCAAAACTGTAACCAAAGTAGTTTCGTCATCATTTGTAGGGAATAAATAAAGAAGTTTCGACCAGGATTTACACTACGCGACAGCCACAGCGACAGAAACTTAGACCTTTCGAATTTGGCGAAATAGGTGAAACTAACCATATAATCCTTATTATGCATAACGCCTTGCGCTCTTAAATTTAATTACTTGAACCGATTGATTTAACAAAAACTTGATTGAATCATGTTGAGCTTATAATTTTTCAAATAGATCGGGAAATTTAATTAGAAAATAAGAACTGAAATAATGAAATTTGTTAACCTGTAGAAAACGAAAAGGTTTTAAAGACCAGCATGGAACCAAATTTGATCACATGAAAGATTCATAATTAAACATTAACTATTCGTTGTTATTCGTTAAAAAAAATAAAACAGATATTATGCAGTTTCAGCTCGCTCAGTCGTCACTTCAGTTTGTTTTACAGCTCAGTGGGGTCAAAAGGGTTGCAACAACGGTCTCTATTAAATTGGGAAATCATTTTTGCGATGATTTCGAAAATTTGAAGCAAAATTAATACACCTGGACTTTGGGAGGATGTGAGGAAAAGACAAAATCAAACTGGCATAGTAAAGCTCCATATCAATAATACCTCCTAAATAAATAGAGACCTGCTATTGATAAACATGGGGGGTTTAGGTGGGAGACACTTGAGGGCAAGCTGAAAATCTTAGGAGATGGACAAGCTGACCTTGATCAGGATCTGGAAACATGATTTACCATTATAAAGTGGAATTTTCTCAAAAGGTAGGGGGCATTACTCTTATTCCCCTTATGACCACGATATGTTTCGAAATGGGATTGATATTTTAAAATTATATTTGAAACCCAAAATATTTGATAATATATAATACTTCATTTTAAAAGAGCAATAGTTGAACTTCAAATAGTTTATTGCTACAAAAGCAATTTTTTACTGATTGTACTAAAATTACATATCTTAATGACACAGATAGATTAATTAATAAGGAATTAAATTAACACAAATATTTTTTACAATAAAATGACAGTTAATATTCTTATCAGCAATATACTTAAATATTTTGTTTAGTAAATTCAAGCTATCATTTTTTAAAATCATTATCATCTTATATTCTAACTGAAAACAAAGCCTTATCATTAAAACGACTAAAATATCATTTTTTAAAAATTAAATACATAAAATTTGAATGAATTTTCGTCTTAGATTTTTAATTCGCAGAGGTTATAAGAGGGATTTTTTGTTAGAGGGCTGGTTTTAAGGGGGAATTTTGTGAAGAAATATTTTTTGGGCATATTGATATTATAGGCATTAAATTTAAGTATTGAGAATGATGCATTTTTAAATGTAATTTTATTATTTTTGGATGCAATACAAGTACATAGTTTATACCAAATTCATCCGTAAACCCTCATAAGTATACTATACACATGCTTGTATGAGTAAATACTCATATATAAGCATGAATTTCGGTAACTTTCGGACTCTGAGACATATTTGACCTGTAAAATAAATTACATCTGAAAATTTTTTATTCTACATAATTTTGAAGGGTTGGGTTGGATCAAACTTAGGGTTGGAGTATAATGGTATATTTTCCACTAAAACGTTCCTCCCCTTTCCCTACATAAATTCGGGATCTGATTCTATTTCCCGACACTCAGTTGCCCGACAGTTCATAATATTCCCGATGCCGTTTTCCCGACAACATGGAAAATTATTACCAATCCCTGCAATTTATCAATGAAATTCATATTACCATATGATTCTAAGAATGGGCATATGATTTTGAAGGAGAAATTCGTTCCCATGTTCATGGATTTCGATTTCATCGATAAGATGTTTGTGTCCTTGTTCACAAAATTACCAATTATGCAATTTACTTTTGGACACCAGAATATTTGGCTATGCCAAATTATATCTCCCTCCCCTCTCCTAAATAGATTCGAATAAGTGCATGCGTTGCATATTGCAAGCATGTATGCTTCTTTCAAGTAGCATGATTGCATGGAAAATATCTCTCAGTCCCTTCCGGTTCGATGAGTACTTAAGGAGAAACATGGCTCTTCTAAATGGTCATCAATACTTTCGAGCTGAACAACTTTCAAGGATTTGTCAAAGTCAAGGTCGATTATGACGTCACGAGAGAAACTTATTACTGCAAGGGCGTTGTAGGACGGGCAAAAGGAAGCTGAAATTGCCGGAGTATAAACTGACGTTTTTTTTAAATTGGCCGAAACAAAGGTATCGACTTGAGATTAGCTTTTCTTCATTGTCAGCGCCCTCGAGGATTTCTGTTATAGACTAATTGGGAGTAGACAACTTTTCGACAGTCATAAATGTCTGGGGAAAGTTTTTATGATATTTTCTATATTTCGACTTTTCCAGTAACATTGTATAAATTTATGTATGTGTTTAAAAACCCATTTCTGTTGTTAAAAAAAAAACCTTTTTAAATTTTCTCATAATTATGTTTAGACGATATTTACTATTTAGACGATTTCTGTTAAAAATTTGATTTAAAAAAAGAAAAACTTAGAAGGTCGTTTATGATTTTTGAAGAAGACGACAATAAAAAGCGGAATCAGTGAAATTATTCTGAATAAAATATTGTGGGAGTGAATAATAAATTAATATTTACAGATCTTTGGAGAAAGCCTTACAGAGCACTCCATTTTTACAGAAAAAATTAAAGCATATATCATTCTAACATAATTCACAAACTAAAACAATTCGTAATGTAAGCAAAAGTGGTAAAAACTTAGCATTCTTTGTATATAATCTGTCAAATTTAAAATATAAAATTTGAATGCAACTAAAGTAAAATTTGGGTTATTTTAGGGAGCTTGGGAACCCTGGGCAGGAAAAAGGATGTTATGAAAAGATATACCTATACTACCACAGAGAAGGAAAAACTGGGTTTCAATAGTTTTTTATTTAAAAAAATAACTTTCCCCGAATAGAGGAATAGAGAGAGCCATTTGCCCTAATTTCTCTTCCACTAAACTACCTTAGCGAAAGAGAACTATATCATGGTAGTTCAATGGACTTTAGATGAAATATTGACAAAAAGGTCGATAAATTTTCTATCAGGAAGTATAGCTATAAGCCCATTCAATAAACTCACAATGATGGGTGGAGGTAAATATTAGTTCCAGAAGTTTGGAACCAATCTAATGATGAAATGTAAATAAAATCAATGTGAAAGCCGTGTTTTGTCACTGAGTCATTCATTAAGATTTATCTCATTTAGAGCTAGCATGCATGTTTTTCCTAAGGCATTTATTTAGATAACACAATTTTAAAACGTAAATACTATTTTTAATAAACACTTTTCGCACCTTTTAACTTCGGAAAAGAAATTAAATAATTTTTTAATTATAGGTTTTAACCGGAATTTAATGAATCGAATGACATAAAACTAAAATACGGATTTGAAAACTTCTACAAAAAAAATGTACACAACAGTTTCAATCATGAGGGTTGTCAGAATAAATTTCATTAACATTCAAATCAGGTAAGAGAATTATCACAGTACCTTTTGATAACTTGAAAATCATCGTTAAATGGCCACGCTTCCATAGACTTTTAAGGTAGTAATTTTTAAAGTAAAGTTTTGATAGGGTTTTTAATTGATAATAAATACATACGGAGAAAAGGATTAAAATAATAGTTAATCACTTATATTAGAACGGATTTGTTTTATTAGGATAGGTCAAGAGCATGTTTAATAACCTACTATGGAAAAGAAAAGGAAAATATATTTTTAGGAAAGCTATTTTGAGCTTAAACAGCTTTTGCAGTATAAGCATCGTTACGTATACTTAGAAGCTTGTTTAAAGAGAGTGCTGTTATCCAGTTGAGTTCCTGTAAGTTCAACAGTTTGAAAAGCTTAAATAAACAAGTAGGCCTATTTCAGTAGATTATTCTGAGTAAGGGGTTTATGTTTCATTGAAACAGCTGTTTACAACAAGACTGACTACACGTTGATAGAAACCGTGCTCAAACATTTCATTCAAAACTTATGAACTGATCGAATGTCATCAAGAAGGAAATAATTCAAAGAAGTTCGAAAACATTCCCTGCCTTAACATATTTCAAACTAAAAATATATCGTAATGAGTACGGGCACATTTAAATAAGTCTTCCCGTTTAATAAGTAATTATATTATGACGGTTTAACTATATATTGATTAGTAACAGCGTAACAATATCTTATCTTAAGTCAAAATTATTATAGAAAGGTCTCTTTATATTTATGACCTTATTTTTCGCGAAACGTTTTTGCATTTAAAATTAATTATACAGGGTGTTTCAAAAGTCCCTTTCGCGGCTTTTATTTGGAATCAACGCCTTAGGGTTATGAAAGTAAGGTCTATACCTAGGTAAGTCACCCTGGAGAATCCATTTAGATGACTTAAAGCGCCCTTAGCGGCGAAATAAAAGAGTTTAAAAAATTTCTATAAACTAAAGGAGATGGAGCAAAAATCTCAATTGTATCCAATGTTATGAAAATCTCACTGAAAAAAAATTCATAAAAATATCGTGAATAATCGTGGAGAAATTAGCATGTGAATATAGCACTTTTTCAAGCCTCAAAAAAGAAAATGTTCGCAAATTTGCAAGTTTTACAGTACTATATTATGTATTTTTGTGTTTTTTTAGTTAAATAATAAAGACAAAATTTACTCAAATATTCAAAAAATCTTGTTTGAGGTCTGAAAAGGGCTATTTTCACATGCTAATATCTCTGCGAATATTCACGATATTTTCATGATTTTTTTTTCAGTGAGTGTTTCATAACATTGGCAACAATACTCTCATTGAGGTTTTTGTTCTATCTCCTTTAGTTTTTAATGAATTTTTTAATTTTTTTTATTTGGCCGCTAGGGGGGGGGCTGTAATTCCTCTCACTGGATTGTCCATGGTCATTTACCAAGGAGTAGGTAGACCTTACTTCCATGGGTTGCTTCCATATAAAAACTCGTGAAAGGGACTTTTGAAACTACCTGTATATTTTTCACAATGAAGTTTCCAAGTTACGATATTAAGCATCATTATTTGTACCTTATTCCTTATTGACATCTTCCTATGAATCTTTACATTACAAGACTCATTGAAAAATCTATGACACCAACCAATATGGAATCATTGTTTAATTCCCAGATTTCAATTACAATACAAAACCAATTACTTTAAGCGAATTCCAAGCACTACAAAAACGTTTTGCCACATAAAAAAAATGCTTTGAGCAATCTGCGAAAAGACACGAACTCGACAGAAAAACGCCTTAAATAATAATAAAAACGGAAGATTTCCCGTAAGAGGTCAGGTCCTTTTGAGACACAATTGCCATTATAAATGAATCGCGAAGCTTTGCTGCACGAGCAATTTTTCTCGTTATTCAGAACGCACACAAATTAATCGCGGCCATACCATGTCACCATGAATGTTACTCGCCTCTTCTCTCAGTAAGACACAGTGTTGCTACCATGGCAACGAAGTCTCCAGGAGCCAAACAACTGCTCAAGCACATAACGGCTTTCTTTCTCCATAAATTTGGACAATCTTCTTTGTATGGGTACGAAAGTATTTATGCCTCCCAACACTACTAATGAGAACAGCGGTTTCCTAGAAAAATTCCAGCCCGTGTCTCAATAAAATTGGTCCCTTTGGAATGTTCCCTAAAATTAATGGCGAGTTATGCTAGAGACAGGAACGTTAGCTTTTGGCCTTTTAAAGATTTGGTTTTTGTGATTTGAAAGTCTTTTAATGGTAAAAAATTGAATGTATGAAAAGGAATAGAATTTTGCTAGTGTCGCAAATATAGAGCATTCGCACATGACGTCACTTGGACGAATAAACAACGTTGCTAAGGCCGTTGTTAGGTAAAGTCATGTGATTGAAAATGCTCTATTGTAATAATTACTACTCATAAAATTTCATTATCAATGTTTTAGATAGTTTTGAGAAGTACGATAAAAAGCAGGTAAAAATATTTGTAAGATTTTAAATTGCATTTGAATTGAAAACGTTCATTTATTTTGTCTCAAAAAAGGTTATTTATCCCAAAAACTGCATCGAACATGAGGGAAGGATTAAAAGTAAGAAGTAAAACTGAACTGGTATGACAGACATGACAGATCACTAAAAATATTTTGCAAATAATGGGTGAAAATTCCTTATGTAGTGCACTACTAACAAAACCATTTTGTTTTTTATCGTCCATATTTATGCCAATAAAAGGTTATAGGTATTCCCTTTGAAGAAAATTAATTCAGTAAAAGAGGAAAATGTCAACTTCGATAATAGCATTTCCATTTAATGGTCAGTGATTAAAAGACAATTTAGAAGCTTATTCGAAAGAAAATATTTCAAATTTCATTTCCCAGATGTTTCTTATCATTATCATCATATCGTTTTCCCCTACTAATGTGAAGACAAATTGCAGCTAAATGACTTTATGTAAAAACTTAACGTCATTTGATAAATTTATGGAATGATAAGAAAACTACATAAAAAAAAATTTCACCAAACATGTGTAGTGAAAATATCGAAAGAAGTTTTATGGCTAATCTTAATGTTACATACTCTTGGTCCTTGCAAAATAATGCAAAGTTTATAAAATAAATACTATGATCAAATCATGGGCCTTTTTTACAACAACCTACTTTAAATAAAGATTAAATCTTTTACCAGCATTTTAAATTGATTAATTAGTAATTTTCTTTTAGATTATATTGAAATATAGAATTGGATTTTCACTCTGACATTGACATATTATTTGTTCATATAAGTATTATAAAAAGCACTTGTTTTAGGTCAGTTAATATTGTACCGACTTTGGAAATGACGTAAATAACTCAAAACCAAGCTGTTATTATTTGAAGCAAAAGGCAACAATATGTGAAAAATATACAAATGTATACTTCCAAAGAATACCATTAGTGGAAACTTCAAATAAGTACCTCGAAAAATGTACACGATTTGAAAGAAAGTGAACTAATAGGATTAATATAGCAAATGGCAAATGGATCAATCATTAAAAAAGACAGACAACGTCTATTTCCATTATCTGATAGGACGATTTATCCTATGCAGTTGACACGAAAACACAGCCTGTGCACATTTTTGTTTACCTGCATTCATGCATATATTTGATTTTGTTCCATTAAGCTATTTATAACTTCCCCAAACCGCATTCCATCAACAAATCGAATGGGAAAAAAACCCTCCATTAATCCAAACATCCACAACAATAACTCGATAATAATAAAAAAAAACAGATGATACAAGTCCCATGTTCCAATATGACGAAGTAACGTTACAGCATACAACACATACCTTTCTGTCACGCTTCAGGTAAAAAGATCACTCGTGTTTCAATCACGGAGAGCTATGGTTTCTTTCAATAAGTCCTCTCTTAACCTTGAACTTAAACCAACAGGGAAAACGCAAATAGATGGCTCATTATTTGGATACGAGAAAATCTCGTCTGTCTGTAAGAATTTATGGAACAAGCACGTGTGGGTGAAAGTGAGGTTTTGGCGAGGAGAGAAAGATGGGGAATGAAATATCCATTCTAAACATAACTTTGGGGCCAGCGCCCGTGACCCACTGTCTTTTGCAGATAGCATGGGTAGAGGAAACCTGTGGAATAAAGCAGCTCACTCTGAGATCGCTTTGACCTATTTCTTTACCTCTTTTTAATACACACAATGAAAGTTAGGGTGAAAGTTTCGTGCCACTTCTCTAAGTAGTATAAACAAACGGGAAAATAGCTTGAACGCACGTTTTTATGGATCCGCGTTTTCAACAAATATTAAAACAAATTTAGTGTGTTTGATGTTAAAAACTGTAGCGCAGTTTTCACGGCTGTTATCTTTAACCAAATATATTCTTTTTCTTTAAAACCACTCCTAGGGATATAATTCATATAATTAATTTACCTGTTTGGGCACACGGGGTTTAAACGCAATAAATGGGGTTTTTTTTAAAAAAAACTTGCTTACTCACTTGAAAAAAAAAACAGTTTTCCTTATTTTAAGTTTCCAAACAAATTCCAAATTCCAAACAAAATTTAAAACTTGCCCAAGTTTTAATAAAAAAATACACTTTAACCCCAATTTTTAAATAAAAGTTTAGAGCAATTAAAATGGTATCATTAATTTGAATTTGTGTTTTAGTTTCCCCAAATCAGGGAAGTGATACTTAAAAATTCTATCCAGAAGAATTTAAGATGCTTTTCACAATACTTTTATAATTATAATAACCAAAGGGTTGTGAGTTTTAATAATTAGTCCATTTAAAAATAATAATGATTTTTAAAAATATATTTAATATATATTCCCTAATTAAAGAATTTATTGAAATCTAATTTTTAGATATAGGATCGATTCAAAAGATTTGTTCTACGATTAAAAAAAAGTAGTATTACGCATGAGAAAAAATTTATGCTAAGGGTGGACAGGATTTCTTCTTTAATTGAAGGGTGGAAAGGAGGAACCACTGACTTCAAGGCTTGTTTTTAAAATATTTCTGTAACTATTACCTTAATTGAGATGAAATTAAAATTCATCCAAAAAGTAATAAAATATTTCCATTTTTATTCCTTTTCATTTTAACAATTATATGAATAGATTTTTTTTTGAGCCTATTAAAAACCAAAAAGGAAATCTTTAGAGTCTGAAGGAACTTTTGATTGCACATGTGTTCTAAAGAAGAATAAAATTTGAGAATGGTATAACGATAAGTTTGCCTCATTAAGTTATTTAAGAAAGCGTCACTGACAATAAAAGCTCATTCACCATGCAAAAATGATGGCAAGTATTTATGAAAATGAGGTACAAACATTAAGTAAACTAGATATAATACGGCATTAAAAAGAAAAATTGCGTATTGATCATTTTACTACACAATTTGCATTGTGATGTAGAGATGATGTCAAAGTGTGACGAAAGCTAAGAGATATAAAAGTTGATAAAAGGTATACCCAGAGATATTTTTAACTCCTCTGAGTATTTCACTCCTTGAAAATCGGGAATACTCTTTAAAAAAATTAGCCAGGAGTATTTTTACTCTTTGAATTTTTCACAAAGGTATAGCTAAGTCGTTTTAGGAGAAGAGATTATATATATATATATATATATAATCTCTTATATATATATTATATATATATATATTATATATATATATATATTATATATATTATATATATATATATATATATATATATATATATATATAATTAAGGCAAAATAATTTTTTATAATTAGAACAGTCACATAAATGGGCCAGAAACAAAACTTGCAGCAAATTATTAATAAAGTCCACCATACCTCTGTCACTTCATCAGGGGTACCAAACAGAAGCATGGTGGACGGGACGCATGCAGCATTGGCGCTGCTTCAAGTTTGCAGTAATATCTAGTTTAAATTCTAAAATTCAAAGATGATATATATATATATATATATATATATATATATATATATATATATATATATATATATATATATATATATCATTTCATTTATTGTTCTGATGCTAAGGGAGTTTGATTGCGGTTTTTGTGTCTCTGTACTTTATGCTATTTCCGTATTTCACTCCTCCTAAAAAAAGTCAAGGAGTATTTTTACTCCCCCAAAAAAATCCTAGAAATAACACTGGGTATACCTAAAAATCCCATGATAGATCACTTTTATCGAATTCCTTAGAAAATCAAGTTTGTAGTAAATACTGTAAATAAAATAAACTTTAGTCATTATTAGTACTAAAATTCTTGATACATTAGAGGTAGTTTTACCTTAGAAAAGACATTCGTCAAAGAAAATTCAAAGTGGTTATTTATAACATAATGCGTTTTACTGCACAAACACGAAGCACGAATTGTGTCGTTATTCTTGTGCCTAATGGATGCCCCGAAATTTCGGTAGATTCTAAGCATGGATAAGTAGTGCGCAAAACCTTTTCGAACAATCAAGAAAATTACTTTGAAGAAAAGCACTTCAAAGTACACGATTTGTTGTTTCATTTATTCATACTAGTTGGATTAATAATGCAAGAATAACATAGAAACAGACTATAGTACTGGAATAGGACACAACAAATTAATTCGTGAAATACTTTTGCAACGCTAAGTAAACATGATAATGAACACTTTTAATCAAAAGCATTTTGATTGTATATAGCAATTATGTTGCGATTGTGTTGTGTAAGTAAAAAAGAATTTGTAAAAATGTTACTAAAAATTACAGAGACATAAAATTATTCCGATCCAAATTTAAGAACACTTTCAGATTCTAAACATATTTTACAACAATTCCTAAAACACACATTTCTGGATAGAAAATCTAACACTTTCCCATTACATACTTATTCACTATCACAACACAATAATTGAGTTTTACTCTTAACTAAACTCAAAAATTAACAAAACTAAAGTGTAGTTGATTGGAGGAAAAAAGTGTTTATAAATGTGTATATATGAGGTGTGGAAATGGAAGGAGAAATCAGAGATAGCAGTTATGATCTTAAAAAAAATTTATTTCACAGTTCAAAAGTGTCCTTATATTAACAGCAGGACAGATAGGAAGATTAAAGCGGAACGCTTTACAATTGAGAATTTTCTCACAATTTATTTTGAAACTAAAATAAAAAATAAATTAAATAAATTAGTCCCTTGTTCATATCAAATAGGAGATTTTTTTGTTATTGATACCGTATGAATAGTACCGTTTAAAATCTACCACTTTTTTAGCTACTTGGATTTTGGTTTGATAACGACACTGAAACTGACAAATGATTCTACTTTATAAAGCATTAACCAACGAACAATTATTAACAACCTATTTCACAATCTAACCAAAAAATCCCAAACACGAAATAGGGATACTTTCACAATTTACACCTTTATTTTAAAATTTAATCCAATATCATTTGTGGACTTTGCAGTTTTCCAATTCATTTTATATTCAAATTGCGGACATAGTTTTCAGATGTTCCACACACACAAAGGGTCCTCCTAATTTCGCCTCGACATTATAGAACGTTAATTTTGGCGATCAATGACATTTCAGTCTAAAATAAATTTATTACAGAATCAGAATTTATTAACACAAAGATACATAAAGAACAAAAGACAAAAATGAGGAGACAAACACAGACATACATACAAAAAAAAATATAGTTATGAGTACCAAAAGAGCTCATAGCTCGTCCATGGTACTACACTTATAATTTATTTGCCTTGGCAACGAAACTGCGCTGACTCTATTTGATTAAATTAAATAATTTCTCGATGTTGTTATGTCTTGCTATAAAATCATAAAGACCATTTTTAAATTCAGTTCTATTATTAGATGATTTAAGAGTTACGTTTAATTTATTAAATAGAAGGGGACCTAGAAAGACATGAGACTTATGAAAAATTTCTTTGCTAGACTTTGGAATAAAATAATTTCCTTGAATGTTTCTAAGAGAATAGTTACTTGTTTTTAATTGATAGAAGGACCTATTATTGAAAATGAAAAGTAATAGTCGAAAAATATAGAGTTCTCTTACAGTCAAAATAGGTTTTGTTAAAGAATTACCTTTTATGTGAGATAAGATTTTATTTTGAAGGTGGTTTAGAGGTTTTATGTTGTTATAATAATCAGAAGCATAGCAAGTTATTCCATAGTTTATTGAAGATTGAACCCAGGCAAAATATAGAGAAGTTAGAAATTTATGATCAATAATACGTTTCAGCCTAAAAAATTTCAAATTAATAAACCTTAGCTTGTTTAACAAAGAATTTATATGAGTCTTCCATTTTAAATTGCTATCAAACTGGAGTCCTAAGTATTTAATAGAGTCAACGCGCATAATTTTATTACATGTAGATGATGCATTATCACATTTTAGATCGCAGGAGGGGTTGTGAATTCTTAGACTGTCAATAGTGGTTACACTAACTCTTTGACTGAAAACCATAAATTTAGTTTTTAAAACGTTTAGCTTTAATAATTTGTTATTATACCAGATATTAGCTTTTTGTAGTGCAAGTTCAATTTTTTTATAAAGATCTAGATAATTGTCAGCCGAAAATACTAAAACAGTATCGTCAGCAAATGTTATAATGTCACAATTTAAATTTAATTGACAAAAATCATTGATAAAAATAAGAAACAGAAGAGGTCCTAAAATAGAACCTTGAGGGACACCACCATTAACAGGAATTTCACAACTACATACATCATCAACTTTGACAAATTGCGTTCTATCACTCAAATAAGATTCAAACCAGGAGTAGATATTACCCCTTATTCCGATACAGTATAATTTACTTAAAAGCAACTTATGATTTACGGTATCAAAAGCTTTGCTTATGTCCAAAAAGACAGCAGCATATTTTAGGTTATTATTTTCATTTGAGTAGATTATTTTTGTAAACTTCATCAAAGCTAATTCTGTACTTTTACTTTTTCTAAAACCGTATTGGTTTTCTGCTAATATGGAATTCTTTTCTAAAAATTTTGTTAAACGGGTATGCATTATTTTTTCGATAACTTTCGAAAATATACTTAATAGAGAAATTGGTCTATAATTATTCAGGTCATTTTTGGTCATTCAGGTCATTTCAGGTCATTTTTCAAATATTTTTTGTATTGTCTGATTTTGCGCAATAACACCCGGTAATTATCGGATTCATAGATATTCGCCAGTATTTCATTGAGAAAACATCTATATACTCCACAATGTGTAGCACAAAAAGTGCAATACTGTTTCACTTCTCCATAAATGGTAAAAGGCACATCAGGAACCATTACCGCAGCCACTAAACGTATCTCATCATCGTTAAGCTTTGTTCTTGAAACACGGAATGATCCCTCGTGCATCAAGGACCTCTTGATATCTCTTGTCAAGCGTTTTACTTCTGATCTCAAGAAATCAAACTCGGGTGTGTTAAAATTAAAAATGGTATTGAACGCATTCGAATTGAGAATAAGTGTCATTACTTCTATACAACGATCCTTGCTAAATTTCGCTAAACATCTTCGCAAAATTAGGAATTCACACAAAGGGACAGTTTTCACGAATCTGAAGCAGCCTCTCTGGCAGGATGTGTTTGCTACGAAGCAATACATTATTGCGTGTGCAATGAAGAATGAATGGATCAACTGGTCACTTACTGTGTTGGAATAGTACATCAGCACTTCAATAAACTCTTGGTCTGAATTACACTTAACAGGAATAATCTTTTGGATGAGGCCGATGTACAGTAGTATTTCTTCTGGCATACCCACAAATATACGTTTTAAGTGTTTGAACCTGTCTGCCAACTTGCAATTTTGTCCTACTAGCATTGGTGCTACTTCATAGAACAAACTACCAAAGGAGGCATAGCAGAATTCAAGTAAATCCTTTTCGTTATCCGTTAGTAGATTCTGAACATGCCAATTTAATTGGGTTTCTTTTTCCCCCATGCTGAAATTTTTAGTTTATTTCTTCTCCCAAAGCGCATTTAAAACTGATTTACCTATTACCAAATATTCACAATAGCCTCTCGGCAAGATTTTAATGTGCCTTGGTTGGTTGGTTGATTAACTGGTTTTTGCTTTTTAATGTGCCTTTTGCATGCAAAAAAATTTACTTGGAGTTGAGTGATATTCAAGCAATTTTTGAAACTACTAAATATCAAGTCTCGGGGGAAGGATGACCGGTCGGGTCTGCTCACTGCCCTTCACGCCAGTAGTCTGCGCACTGCTCCGTTGTCAGTTCGATTCTGACCTCGCCCTTGGGTGTAATTTCCTTCTTTGTGTCAGTAAAAATTATATTGTGTCTGTCTTACTTGACGAAGGTGTATAAGCGGATCCTTGAGATCAAGCACACATACCGGAAAATATATGTAACTACAACCCAGAACCCAGTACTACTATCAAATCTCTATATATTTTCGGTGGGACTCACCAATGTTAAAGAATGCATCAAGCATAACGGGGGGAAATGCTATTATAGTAAGGGGGATGACTCCCCAAGCAGCACAAACGTTCAAGGTTCGTCCAATTTACGTCATGTATGGCCAAATTTCGTTTACTTCTAGTAGGAGTTACGTAAATTTGATATACAGGGTGTTTCAGATAAATGTTTCATAACTTCTAGGGGAGGTAGGGTACATCAAGGCGAACAAGAATCGGTATAGAAAGGGGGGTCGCAAATGAGTTTTAAGGGGTGAAACCCCGGGGTGAAAATCAGCAATAAAACTTGCATATTTGTGTAGGAAGAGACACAATTGTTCGATTCCGGTATTTTTTACATTCAACCAATTCAAATTTTTCATGTAAAAACGAGATGCAAGTGTTTAGGTTGGTTGGTTGGTGTTACATATATTTTCAGGTATGTGTGCTTGATCTCAAGGATCCGCTTATACACCTTCGTCAAGTAAGACAGACACAACAGAATTTTTTACTGACACAAAGAAGGAAAATACACCCAGGGGCGAGGTGAGAATCGAACTCACGACGGAGCAGTGTGCAGACTGCTGGCGTGAAAGGCAAAGAGCAAACCGAACAGGCCATCCGTCCCCCTGCAAGTGTTTAGGGCGCAAGTTTAGAACTGCTGATGCGCCAATTTTTAGCGATAAAAGCAACGCTAATACAATGTTAAAAGTGCCGTTAAAAAGCCAAATGTGTCGTTTAAAAAGCCAAATCTCGCCAACCATCAGCAGTTGAGAATTTGCGCCGTGTTTAGTTTGGTTTGGTTTGGTTTTTGGTACATATATTTTTCGGTCTGTGATGCTTGATCTCTAGAATCCGCTTATAAACCTTCATCAAGTAAGACAGACACAAACAGAATATTTTTACTGACACAAGAGAGAGAAAATACACCCAGGGCAAAGGCCGGAATCGAACCGACGGCCAATACAGTGCACACACTGCTAGCGTGGTTGTCTGCACGTTACACAACCAGGCCACTTGGCCCCCTCTGCAAGTGTTTAGGTTGGTTGGTTGGTTGGTGTTACATATATTTTCAGGTATGTGTGCTTGATCTCAAGGATCCGCTTATACACCTTCGTCAAGTAAGACAGACACAACAGAATTTTTACTGACACAAAGAAGGAAAATACACCCAGGGGCGAGGTGAGAATCGAACTCACGACGGAACAGTGCGCAGACTGCTGGCGTGAAAGGCAGAGAGCAAACCGAACAGGCCATCCGTCCCCAAGCAAGTGTTTATTCTAATCAAAAATAGACCAATAATTGATTGGTTGGTTGTTTGGTTTATGATACTCTGAGTTATGCTTTGCCGCGAGGCTTTTGCTTTTTCCCAGATATCCTTTTTCCTATTGTCTGACGAAAATTTCTTCCTTTTTTTTCTTTTTTGTAGTTTTTCTTTAGAATCTGTTGATTTCCTTGAAGAATTTCAATAGGGCTCTAGTCTTTGATTCTCCCCCCTCCTCAAGACCAATAATTGAATGAGGCATACGTTGTTGGTAGATTAAAGTTACAACTGTCCCTTGGTCAGATTTTAGTTCTTTGCGCCATATAACTCCAACTAAGCAAACAACCAACAAAACTCTAGTATTAAGATGCTTTTGTCGTGACACTTTCTATTGCAGTCTATCAATTTACAACGCATACCTGTTTCATTTATTGGTCTGTTTTTGATTAGAATAAACACTTGCATCTCGTTTTTACATGAAAAATTTGAATTGGTTGAATGTAAAAAATACCGTAATCGAACAATTGTATCGCTTTCTGCCCAGATATGCGAGGTTTTTTGCTAATTTTCACCCGTGATTTTCACCCTTTAGACCCCACTTGCGACCCCCCTTTCTATACCGATTCTTGTTCGTCTTAATGTACCCTACCTCCCCTAGAAGCTATGAAACATTTTTCTGAAACACCCTGTATTTGGTAGGAAGGATGCGTGGGAGACAGAATAATCCAGAGCGGAAATATACACATAGGATTTAAACCAGAAGAGCTGAAACTTCAGTAAATGCCTAATCGTAATTTCACAATCTGAAAGACTTATAATATGTTATACTGAACTTATTTTAAGCCTTGGGACTGAGAAATTACGATTGACAGAAATTAACTGAAATTTTAACTCTCCTACATTGGTGTCATGTTATAAATACCGGAATCGAACGATTTTGCTGTTTTTTAATCCGATCTTAAAACGGTAAGTGTCAATTTCTGTTCAGGATACTCGGAGCCGCCCATGCCCCCTTATAAAACAATTATTATAATGTCCACTCTTACACGGTGATAATAATTAAATTGGCGCTTAGAGACAGCTGTAAAAGGAAAAGATAGAGGATAAAATGTTCTCTTAAAGTTGCTCACAGGTCAGAAGAAGTAATAAAATTTTATTTTCTGTAAAAAAAAATCGAAATTCCCCTCAAATAGAAAATGGCGATTCCTGTCATATTGTCGAACGGAGGAAGGGCTGGGATTCGAACCAAATTGAGTACTCCAAAATTTAAGAGATCGGAAATCTCGTAAATTTGTAAAAAAATAAAATCGTAAATTTGTAGAAAATAATAAAATTATAAATTTGTGAGCTTTGAAGTTTTAATTCGGCCCTAGGACGCGAACATACAAGTTTTCAAAATCTTTTTAATCACTTTTATAACAATAACTGTTTATGGCGAAATGCGAAGTCTTATGTTAAGAAAAATTGTAATCTGATTTTTTTTTTTCAAAAATCTTATTAAATGGAAGCTATGAAAAATTAAAATTATAAGTTATATCATTCAATAAATATACCCACAGTTTTGGTAAAATGGAAACGATTGTAATATATCCTAATGCCCCACTCCTTTTTAATACATAATTCATTACGAGTATATTTAGCATCAAATTTTTGCATTAGTTACTGTGTAAAACATTTTTAGAAACAAAAATCGATAATCTGCCATGCATTTTCTCTTTCATTCATGCGAGCATTGATTACTCTTTGGTCTGAGCTATTAGTGGAACAATAGCGTACCTATGCTCTTTCAGAAAATCAATCCTTTTATCTATTTGTTGGAAAAGCAATTAATCCAAATTATTGTTTATTGAGAGTGCTTAGAAAACTTAAGGTATTTTATCAAGATTTTTGACCCTCATCCTCCCGTATGTCACAAAATGCCACACTTCACCATACCCCCTTCCCTTTGTCACACGTTACCAACTATTCCAAAAAGATTCGTTTATTTGAAGAAAAAAAAATAGTTTATTAGTAGACGTAATTGAATCCTTTATGAAAAACCCTCTTTCTGACTTAAACTATAATCACACTTTGAAAAATCCATCATATGCATGATGTTTCAGATAAATGTTTCAGAACGTCTAGGAGGGATAGGACACACCTATAGACGACTCGAATCACCTAGGAAAGGGGGTCGGAAATGCACCCCTAAAGAGCTTGGGGTTTTTAAAAGCGGGCATGGGATGTTGTATAATCCCCAGTGGAAATTGACATGTAACTTTTTAAAAAAAAAATTTAAACCAGCAAAACCGTTCGATTCTAGCATTTATTATGCTATAATAACCAATTTAAGAGCAGAAATTTCAGTAAATGCATAATTTTACTAGACAGCAACGTTAGTTGGGGGGACGGGATGGCCTGTTCGGTTTGCTCCTCTGCCTTTCACGCCAGCAGTCTGCGCACTGCCCCGTCGTGAGTTCGATTCTCACCTCGCCCCTGGGTGTATTTTCCTTCTTTGTGCCAGTAAAAATTCTGTTGTGTCTGTCTTACTTGACGAAGGTGTATAAGCGGATCCTTGAGATCAAGCACACATACCGGAAAATATATGTAACCAAAAAACCAACCAAACCAAACCAACGTTAGTTGACCCTGGAGAGAAAAAACCAAACAAAGTAGGTTCTCACTTCTCAGCGCGGTTCTTTCCATCATTGAACTGGGGTCATTCCCTAGAGCATTACAGCTCGTACACAATATGTCAAGTTTACGTAACTTCTACTAGAAGTAAACGAAATTTGGTCATACATGACAAAAATTGTACGAATCTTGAACGTTTGTGATGCTTGTTTTTTTTGCCCAACTACATGGCATATGGGCCCACGTTTTCCTATAAGATATAAGAAATCTCCTTTTCCAATTCCCTACCTCCCCACCGTCCCACCAAATGTGAGGCGGAAAGCGAAAAGGGACCTCTTGTCGGCATTTGTCGAAATGTTACTTTTTTCTCAATCTGTACAGATTTATGAATATTTTAAGACCATCATCATCCTTGTAGCTCAAAAAATGACGAATCGCCAGTAAATAATAGATTAAGTGGATTTCGCGAAAAACTACCTTAAACACATTCAAAACGCTACCCTCTCGTTATTTTTCAGAGTTAAGGAATGATTCCAACGGCTAAATTCGCCTAAAATTGTGCCCAAACCCAATACTATTCGGTTCTAAAGGGTCCAAGGATCGATAATCGAGAGAAACCTTCTTCCGGTTTTTTTGGCTTTTTCTCGAAATCAACTTTGCCGACAAGAGGTCCCTTTTCGCTTTCCGCCTCACAAATAATATTGATGATGAATTCTGAATCGCCCTGTAGTATTTCTAATGCCTTATTATTGCAAGAAAAGGTGGCATTTTGCTGTCCCAAAAATTATTTTGCAGTAAAAAATGCTGAGTTTGAAAAAGCACCAGGAAGTAATTGAAATTATACACTCTAGATATTTTAAACTGCCATCATGTGATGAATCCTTTATTATAAGTGTCACACTTAGTGAACTCCCTACTCCTCTTGAGTATGACGGTTCCGACTACCGTTTCTTTCACTGACCTTCACGGTTCTGATTAATTTTTTTGAGTTTTAGACCCCTTTTTACGAGCGTAGTTATACCAGACTGGTCGGATGAGTTCGACGAACAGATGAATCACGACAGGAAAAAAACCCCTTTCGCATGGAGATAGACGTACGGATAAAAACGAAAAGGAACACAACAGACATCAACTGTGATTTTCGAAAGGATTTCCTGTTGTTTGACGGGTTTTCCCTTTCTCTTCCTCTCTTCTCTTTTACATTCCCATCGGTTCCGATTGGTCAGAAACGTCACAGAGCCGTTGAAAGTTATTTTTAAATATTACCAAATAATATATAACGAAAGATTGGAAGAGGTGAACGTTTCTTGTAGGTGAGGGGAAAAATAGTAGATAAGAAATGTGTTTTTTTTTCTCACGATTGTCCCACGTGCTTTTTGGTGACGCAGTAGTCAACAACGTCGCACACGTCTGTCACAAATTAAAGAGAATTCCATTCACAGAATGAATGTTATCAATCTTAGTGACGTCGTACTCTTTGTTTGAGTGAGTAGGGAAGTGACGGATTCTTATCGTATGTCCATTAATGTAGAAAAAAAAAGCTTTGGGTTTCTCGTATGGCTGAAAAGGGTTCTATAAAGATTGTTATCTGTAATTTTCTTTTCCCATACACTCTGAAGCATGTCATTTCTAACGAAATGACTGAGCCGGGCGATACATGTTAAGGGGACATCTATTAATAAAGATTACATGAGATGGTTTTTAAACTGGACCCCCTCGTCCCCTAAATTAGTGAAATGGGACGTCCATAGCCATAAATAATGTTATTTTCTCCCAAAATTTTTGACCCTCATCCTCCCTTATGTCACAAAAAGTTTTACACTTCTTCATACCCCTTCCCCTTTCTCACATGTCACGCTCTTTTAACAAAAATATGTCAAAAAAGGTTGGCAAGAATCTGGGACCTAATATTTTTTATTCAAGTTGAAGTGCACCCCATCTTATAATTTCAAAGGGAACTCTTATTTCTTTTGTATGATATTGATGATGATAATAATGCTGTTTAAACCCATGTTAAAAAATAAAAAACTGTTGTTTTGTTTTTTGTTCATTTCTTCCCATGTGTGATATCAGAGCTATTGAACCCCCCCCACCCCACTTATCACAACCCCCTCCCCTCCAACCGTGACAACATATGTGGTGTGACCCCACCCACTGCATTTAATGTGTAATTTATTAATTTTTCAGATGTCCCCTAGCTGCGTGACACTTTAGTAATGAGAATGTGAGGCTTATCTTTTCATGTATATTTTGGTTCATGCGGATGCTACCTACATGTTAATACGTATACTGATGACTTCCTTTAAAGATTATTAATAATGAAACTCATTATTAATTTTATTTTATTACTTTCAGTAAATAGTTTCATAATTGCTAACTTTAAGTAAAAATAATTAAATAAAAATAAATTTCTTATTCGAATTTAAAAAAACGACAGATTTTTCCGTGATTTCCGAGTTTGATCTCGCGTAATTTTTGGACGTTCCCCATAGCTGAGTGACACTTAGGTAATGTGAATGGGAGGCTTATCTTCCATCTCTTAAACATGCATTTCCTTTTTAATTAAAATGCACTATGCTTATTCTCATAAGCTTTCGCAACATCATGATAGCTGTCGAGGGGAAAAGAAGGTACATAGTGTCCTTGTTTTATGCATGCGGGCGGGTTTTTTTCCATTCAAATATACTCATTTTGCACGAATACATTGTAATGGAAACTGTAAAATTGAAGTCAAGGTGATACAATCATAGGAGGCAACCGCTCAAACATTCGGGAGGTCAGAAATAGTAGAAATGGTTGAATAAAGAAAAATGCCCAGAATGTAAAACATTTCCATTTTTAAATTTTTTGTAATCTTGATTTCAGATAACAACGAATTTCATTTCCCTGATATATAAATAGGTTTCACTAATTTTTATCTATAGCGAGAGTGTAAAATAAATTTGAAAAATTGAAAGCAGATTCGCGAGCGTTTGAATAATATTATATAATTAATTCAAAATTTAGTGTAAACAAATAAAAACTGAATAAAAATTCAAAGAATGAATCACATTAGGTGGTACATTATGTGACCCTAAAAATTTATTTCGTATGTCTTACAAATGGATGCCACAATAATGCGTACACTTAGTTTTCAATCTGAACTATTTCTCAGAAAGAGAATACCATGGCCATGAATTTAAACGCCTATAAATAGGAGGTGTTCTACAACTCAAAAGTCATTTACGTTATCATTAAATCACAACCAGGAAGATAATTATAAATTTTCAGTTTAAGTTTATGAGTTATTCCAAGTGAAAAAAAATTATAGTAACCATCTCGTGACTAATACTGCACGCAAAATAATGAAGTAGGCTTCTCACGCATTTTCAATGACCTTCCATCGTAACACATCAACCATAACTTTAAAAAAATACATCACATCAAACATGTCCGTCAGGAATTACATAGCCTTCTTTGGTACGACTCCAAGTCTGGGCAGGATGCGATATAAGCGAACTCACGAATTTCTGGATCAATAGCATGCTAGTTTTGTAAATGAGGTACGTCGGTCAGAAAAGAACTAGTATATTTCACCTCACCCCTAAAATGACACCCAGCTAATTTGTCTCAAGCTGAATTTCGCCAACATCAGTATACTCTCTTCTATTATCCTGCGCTTGAATTACGTCTAGTTAGGAGACTTTAAACTGAATTATTAATTGTTATGAGTAGGAAGGTATTATGAGATCACGCATGGTTTAAGAAATGAGATCCCGTAAATCTGGATTTTCATTTTCCAGGTAGAAAATTAGGGCTTAAATTACCACTGGAGGATATTCTCATTTTATACGTAGAGTGTGCTTTTTTTTAGCTAATACCAAAAGATGTGGTCACTCTCTCTTTGGAGATATATATAATGGTGGTATGTGTTGGTCAAATAATGGAGAAAGTTTCAAAAATGGTTATTACGATAACTCGGAAAGAAATAAAGTCAAGGGAAGATAATGGTAGTTAAAGTTTGAGAAGAAGGTATGGATAGCCAATCATTTATTATTACTCATATCACGAATAGACGGTTCAACGATTAAATAAAACATTGGTAAAGATAGTTCGCCTTCTTATAATCGACAATTTTCTCATAAACTGCTGAGTTTGGATTGTGTAAGTATGAAAAGGACAAAGAGGAAAAATAACTGTTGTTGTTAAAATACGTTTTATGAGAAGGATCAAAAATACATAAAACTACTTAGAGGAAACACAGTCCATAAATATTTTAGAACACTTAACCTGTTTTCCTTTATAAAAAACATTATTCTGTTCTAATTAATTCGAACAATCTTAAAATTGTTTTAGTGAAAATCAGGCTGATTTATCAATAATAATTTTTCACACTGTAAAGCAATTTCCCGATTTTAGTAACTGAAAAATCAAAGTACATAATTTCGTGTATTTTAATTAGATGAATTGCAAAAATTCGTAATGATTGTTACTTCATTTTTTACATTTTCGAGAATTATTCTGTAAATTTTAAAATAAAAAAATCAAGTTAAATTTTTCACACTAAAGTTATTTCGAAATTCAGCAAATATACGTACAATTTGTCACTTTACTAGGGATTTATTTTTTCAAGAATTTATTATTTTGCTACTTTCTTCTATGTAACAAACATTTTTCTTGCAATTCATTTTTTTACTCAAAATTTAGCCTATTTATCTAAAAACAGCTCTCCCTCTTCTTAGGAAATATTAATTATATATGATTTACCCAAGGTCAGGGAAAGATCTTTTATTCAATCCTTTATTACCTACCATTTCGATCAACACAATAACAATGTATGCAACAAAATCTGATACATTTTCCGAAAAAATGTAGTTGATTAGAAAAGTGCGGTTACGGAACAGTTAAGTTGCCTTGACTCCCGTTATTGATTCCATCCATTTCGCGGGGTCTTCCCAAACGTGTTAATCATTTATTCAACGCCGGAAAAAAAATCGGTGACGTCATTGTAAAACGCGGAAATGTGGCACACAAACCTGGACAGGGCAGTTGCTGATCATTATAGTAATGGATCTAATGGACCTCTTCGAAGAGAAAGTGTTGAAATTTCGATTTCAAAGGGGAGAGAGTGGTTATTAGTTGCTTCTTTGATTTTTAAGCAGTTCGTTCCTTGACCTAAAAAGGTTCTGAACTTACCAACATGCATTTTTCGTTCAATGACACGTTTTTTGGGGAAACAATGCAGGTATCAGCATTGTTTTGCGGTCATATTCAAAATAGAACATGACTATAGATGGATATATTTATTTTCTTTTTTAATGTTCACTTACTTAAAAGGGGAGATTGCAACAAACATTGAAGTCTTAGTACAAACCATCAAGAAAATTTCAAAAGTATTATTAATACTGATGTTATTTCTGATTTGTTTGATATGAAAATTAAATTAACGTCCTATCATTTTAATATTGATGTTATTTATGATTTGCTTTGATATGAAAATTAAATTAACGTGCTGTCGTTTTAATTGAGTACCTACGTGTTGGGATTTAAATATTTACGTGAAATAAATTTTTAATAAAGACTTGAGAAAATGGGATTCCCTTTTCCTTAAATGTAATTTTACTAAGTTCTTATTCTTATCAATAGAACAAGTGCTAATGATAAAAAAAAGCTTATATGGGTATAGAAAATGTATAAGCTTATATAGGTATATAAAAGAATGAAATTTGTCTATCATTATTTTAAAAACACATTTTCACCTTTGTTTTAAAAATTGTAATAAGAACTATACCCTAAATTTAATCTAGTATATCTATATAAATAGGTAATTAATGGTGAAGTTTGTATATATTAAAATTGGTGACTATTCAAAAATTAATGAGAGTTGTTTTTTTCCTTACCAGACTTAAGTTTTTCCCGTTTTAAGAAAGAAAATAAGAAAAAAATGTTCCCTTTATCTCAAAGTAAAGACTATTAGTGCAAATCCTATGACTACAAGCTTTTTGTATTATTTTTTAGCATCATGCATGGATTGGCATTAAATTGTGTCAAAACTTTCTATTTTGTCATTTTTAAACTATTAAACTTTCCCGATGTAGTTATCTCGTTAAGCAAGATAAATAGAGCTCTACAGTTGAAAATAATAATTAAAGAAATATGTGTGTCATCAGAATGTGTCACGCAAGATTTCTTCACTCTGATTCACAGTATCTGATAGTTAAAAGAGATTTTCTTAAATTCGGTTAAAAGAGATAAGGAATAAATAAAAATAAACTACTCAAGCAATATGTCATTTAAACTGTAATAAAAATAATTTTAACCCTCATGATTTTGAAATTATTATTAAAATGTAGAGCTTCTAAGTGTTGGACATATATCTAGACACCTATACCTACAAAATTGTTTGTAGTAGTCCTTACCAAAGAAATAATAATAATAATTTATAAGGTAAAATTAGAATCCAAGTTAGTTTTAAATGAAAGAAAATGTCTGTCCGAAGAAATATTTAAACAATGGAGAACATTTTTACGGCACTTTGATCAGAGTATGTCATGATTAAAATCCTTTATCATGTGAAATTTTTTTCTGAATGTGACACGTTATTGAAAAGCACATTAAAATTAACAAAATAGGATCAGAAGAGTTCTTGGTAAAGAACAAATACTAAGCGAAATTCCAGGACACCGATTTCCATATAATCGTTTCTAGTAAATTCCTTCAAACAAGACACAGGTTCTTTTTGACAAAAACAAATTTAAATGCTAATACATATTTCCCATCTAAGGTGCAAAATCAGAATTTCACCATAAAAACCCCATATCTCCCGTGGATGAATTGATTACATTTTTAGGCGTCAAGTATTCAGAAGATATATTTCATAGCCACCTTTCCCTATTTTCTTTCTTCCCATCATATAGTACAATACACGGAAAGAATAGCCAGGCATATATTACATCCCATTCTTCCTTTATCGCAAATTATCCATAAATAATGACTTACGCATGGTCCTTTCCAAAGGGTCGGTAACCTCTTTTGGCTCACCGCCATACTTTGTCATACCATTCGAAGAATTTACTTTTCCAATGAAACTTCTGTGAAATTCTTTTGTGCAAGCTCTACGAACCTGAGCCCGAATACTTGATGCGTTCAATAGTTCAGTAAGTATATAAAGCTACGCGGCGCCAGGCTTGGCTGGACAAAGAAGGGCTCAAACCAAGCATGGACACAAACGTTTTCTTTTTTTTTTTTTCAATATCGATCATAATACCTCTAACTGTGAAACGTGCTTCTGTTTGTTTTCCCCATTAAACTTCCTAAGGGATCTGGAAAATGAGAGATTAGAAGGGTGTGATGACATCGAATCATACTAGCATTTCAGTTTATGAATGAAGCAATGCTTTCTTTTCTAATACTTTCTTCAAAATTACCAGTTATTATTTCTTCTCATATTAATCAGTAATTTAATTCCTAAATTTCACCATGTACTATATAAGTTAATGCATTTCACGTCTGATGCAATAATTACATGCATGATAGATTTCAAACACGTTTATAAGTTTCAACTTTTATACTCCTAAAAT
Organism: Tetragnatha montana; assembly: GCA_963680715.1. Lineage (NCBI taxonomy): Eukaryota > Metazoa > Arthropoda > Arachnida > Araneae > Tetragnathidae > Tetragnatha > Tetragnatha montana. Next base: position 20,522,136 of record OY796674.1, read on the forward strand.
GTAATTTTTAATGTAATTAATTAGAAATCAATTCATCAAATAATACGTATTTGATTAAAAAAAAATATAAAAATTGCAAGTTCCTTTAGCATAAAATCTATACAATAGGGAATACATAAATACATATTTTTAATCACAAAAATGCATAGTCACTGCAATGTCATCAGAGACATGAATTTCATTCTATTCAATTTCATTTTCAGAGAAACGAATTTCATTCATCAATTTCAAATAATACGCCTTCTAAAGTGACAAAGCATAAATCACATCTGTTCTTATCAAACAACATGGAATTAGAGTGGTTTTTTATTGAGAGTCTATAGAGACACCATATTGAAAGAAAATGAATAAATATTAACGGGTTTAAATATAATTATATCACGCATCATAACTAAAAGATAATTTTAAAGCAAAATATGTCCATATTCTTAAAAGTACACTATTCTTCTTTTCCCTTTTACTATTGAACAATTCAGACATAAGATATCTTTGGGGGGAGAATGGATTCCATTGGAAATTAACTGTTTCTCTACTTTTACTTTTTAAATCTAGAAGAGACGTCTTCAAAAGTTAAAGTAGCACGTATACACTTAAAGCGTACTCAAATCTATAGAAGTATTTTAAGTAAAATGGAGTGTCAAAGGCAGATAGAGGAAGAGATAATGTAAAGTGCATTTGAGCATCATCTCCAAAATGAGAATCTATTCTTAGTTTTTACGTATAATGCTGATATCGGGAGAAGTAAAGGGAAAGAAAGAAAAGTTAAGTAAAGGAGAAATAACGCGGGGTATCGGTACAGTAATTGGATAAGATGTTACTATTTCCTATTCGTTGGAAACTTTTTATTCTTAAATTCGCATTCTTGTATTTACTCACTTAACTTATTTATATATTTGTTTGACTTAAAATGAATAATGTATTTAAAAGGTGTGATAATTGGGTTGAACCTTCAAAGTATCATATTTATTTTCAAGGCAATAGTTTGGTTTAAAGGACGGTCTAATTATATATCATTATATAAAGATCGTATATCGAGATTATTAAAGCCAAGTTAGAAAATTGATTTTTCTGATTGTTCCAGTAAACTCACTCCTATTTGGAAATACATTCTTAGTCCCTATAGTATTAGATTATTACAATATTACTTCTGTATTTCATTCTAAAATGATCAATTTAAATGGTTAAAATATGAATTACACGAAAACATTTCAATTTATAAACAAGTTTAAAAAAAGTACTCAGCACAAAAATTCTATTGATATTGATTCTATTAATTGAACAGAGAAGTACTATAGGAATTTTTGTGATGCTAAATTAAGAGACTGGTTTTAAAATAAAAAAAAACTTGCTAATGTGATGTACACAAATTCCTCTCTTTTTTATATTAATGCCGGAAAATTTTAGTCAATGAACTACCACTTCAGCCTGAGTTATTACACAGACTTAGAGGAATGTTGAACACAGGAATTTGTCCCAGGTAACTAAAATTTCAACACAGTTTTTGCCAAGTCTAGACTGGAAGCTGAGTTTAAGTAATAACGGAATAATATTTCACACTGGTTGCCCACGATTCTAACGTTATACACACTACTGCAACGTCTCCACGGAGATAACGGGAGCTAAAAAAAATTGTGAATCACAGCATCGGACGTTACAAAAAACGACATTCGTCGTACATAATTTTTCCTTCAAGGTCAAGTCACAATGAGATTTCTGACAAATGACATCATTTAAGTTTAAAAGAGGCAGAGAAGAATGACACTAGAGAGAGACGCAAGATGCGGTTGAATCCGACCAAAGAGAATGCAAAACTACTTCTCTGAATAACGGCAAAATGGCTCGAGCATTGTTTAAAAGAAACAGTTATAAAATATACAGTGAATGAATTGCATAAACCCATTGACTCAATGTCCCCAAACCATAAACTTCACTAGCTAATTGTGTATATAAACATTTAATTGAATGTTTTAAAAGAACATATATATTATAGCAGTTTAAACGACTCTTAAAAAATTTCTGAAAATAGACACGACTTTTGGTTAGATTTTTGTATACAATACTTTTTGTATATCTATAGCTCAATATCATACAAACTTAAAAAAAAGAAACACTTGTAGGTCTTAAAAAACAGTGATGGAAAAGTTAAACCAATAGGAAAGATTTACTGCATACTTTTACAGCATCCGAAAGAGATTGCCTATAGTTGTAGAAAATCTCTTAACAAAAGAGGTAGGAGTTTTTAGTGGTGTCGTGAGGTTCTAATAAATGAATGATTTTCTAATTTAAAAAAAAAGTTTAAGTGTACTTTGGACTTCAGGTACCCCCTTGTTATTGCATCCTACGGAATTTACTCATGTGAGTGAGTACATTTGATGTTTCTTCCAAAAATAGTTTCAAAAACCTCAACTACCTTGGTTACTTATATACTACTTAAATATTGTTTTGATTTTATGAGTACTGTAAAATCTTTTATGCACTATGAAAAGTTCCACACAAATACACGCAAAACACTTTAAATTCCTTTAGTATTAAAAAGAACTTTCAATTTAAAAAAAAAAATAAACTATTTTTCATTTTGTACTTATTTCTATTAAAAATTCTTCCATATTATACCAAAGAACTTTTTAATAGGTAGCTTTAGCACATTTGGTATTTTTAATTAATTTTCAATCAAATTATAGTTACATCATATTTTATACTTCTAGGGTATAAAACAAGAACTATAATTTCCTAAAATCATATAAAAACAAATCAATAGGTGCGGAATTCCAACGCACCAAAAGTTTTGATAAACTAAAATAATTGCTATATCGAAAGTTTTTCAACCCCTAAAAATGTTCAAAATTATTAAAATTAAAATTTAGGAAAATTTTCCATTTGAATATTTAATTGTAATTTCTGATAAAGTCCTTCAAATTAATCTCGACTGGTCCTGTACTATGAATTAAATTCTTTACGTCAGTGTCATTCAAATAAATTGCATAAGATTACTAACTTAATTTTTAAAATACATTTTTGAGAAGTTATTAATATTTAAATATTTCCATCGAATTCACACTATTCTCAACACATTGAGTACGGATGTATGCTTTCAAGGTAACTTGCAGTTACCCAAAAGTTCCCTAAACCTAAGTGAATTTGTGCAAATTAATACTTTCGGAGACACATGATGTCACACCTTCCTTAAGATAACGATGAGGTGAGCATGAAAGCATGCAAAGAACCGTGAATGATAAGGCAGAAAACAGGAAATCCTACGTTATCAGAGAGAACCGTTTAAATGTTGCAGCCTCAAAGTAAAACTGGAACAAATTTTTTATCCGATAACTTTTTACGCTCTACAAGGATAAAAATTGCAAATTGAATATCCTCAGATTATTAAACATCAAGAATTTTAACAAACTGAATGTGTCAATTCTCCACACTGTGGAATCTTCCTTAGTATATTCAAATATTACATTCCTCCTTACTGTTTATTGTTTATATACACGTGCATATTTAATATGCAAATGCAGATTTCAAAGAAATCTTTTAATACATTTTAGAGGACATCTTATTGAATCAATGCTTTGAAAATCTGAGTATTAGCTATGTTTTTTGTTTTTTTTTTAAATTTACTGTTCCTCTCTATAGATAATAATAAAAGATTTTTTTAAAACAGGGAAATTAATTTTTAATATGAAATGATGCTGCAGCATTTCTTTTTCGTCACACATTTAGTGCATGTAAACAACTTGGAATAAAGAAGATTTTGATTTCCCCAGTAATTACATTTTTTTAAAGTAACACAGCTTGTAATCAACTTCTTTCATATTGTATTTTGCTTTTAAATATTTTTAAATGACTTAAAACGTTTTCAACTCGCGGCACCCTTACCGCGAATAAAAACTTTTCCACGGCGCCCCTCCTATAAAAAAGGGTAAACTTTGGAAAAATGAAAACTTGAAAGCTTTTCTAAATTTTGGTTTTCCATTGTTAACTTGATGATACCGTTATAATATTAAAAGTAAATGAAATGTAGACTCTCAAATATCTTCTACTTTTATAAAAAAAACTTTATCATGTTTTATTAACCACCCCTCATATCCACCTACTATATTCGAATGAATTTCGCATAATGACAATAAAATAAAGGGCCTAAAATTTCCCTCCCAAGATTTTTTATCAAGTTCAAATCATTTTAAACATTTTTGCATGTCTTTGAATAATAGATTCTTTTAGTAGAGAGAGATAAATAGAAGCGGTTATATGCAAAGAAATGACATTATTTCAGAGAGGGGTGATAATTTTTTAAAAGAAATCTTACTGTTTCAAAATTTTAGAACAAGCGCACAACATACTCTCATAAAAATTTAGATTTCAATGAGATTCTCGAAACTTTGTGGAAAGCAAGACTCCAAAATGTAAATTGTAAGAAGTTTTTAGATTATATGAGTTGTTTTTTTTTTAATTAAAAATAATGTGAATATTTGCAGTAGAGTTTGCGGAGCCCCTAGCCTCCAGGGAGCCTCCAGGGCGCCGCGGCGCACAAGTTTCGGAAGCAACTTAATTATAGTAGCTGACTTTCGGAAGCTGACTTAAATAATTGTAGTAGGATTATTTATAGAGTAAAACAAGTTGTACTTTCAACTAATCCAACTTTAACACAAATTTACTAATTGGTAACAATTTTCTCGGGTATATAGTGACAAATCATAGTAATTATTCAACGAAAACCGAACTTATTCAACGATAACATAAATGTACTTGTTGGGAACAATTTTCTAGTATTTTTTTCCGTTGATAAATAATTAAATAGTGAACAAAAAAAAATCTCATAAATCCAACACGAACATGAAAATCTTTCAACACGAGTTTACTTGTTTAGTTGGTAACGATTTTCTCTTGTGGGATTTTTCAACGTTACCAACTATGAATAATTATCAAAAACTGAACTCGTGATGATCGTGAATTTTATAATTATAAATTAATAATCCTCAAAAATTGTACACATGCTTATATGCGATATTAAAAACAGAAAACGGAATTTTAAATGATTCTGATTCTTATAAGAAATAACAGAAACATTCGTTTACATTAGAATGAAGCCCCACCTTAAATTTTCAACCTGAGAACTAGTGTAATTATTCAAAAGAGAAAAAATAACTACTCACTGAGAACTTTTCGTCTTATGCACCAACTGTACATTACAGGCAACGATGACAGCAAGCATCCAAGATTTCATCCTGCTAACCTTCCCACAGGAGCGAACCACCACAACATAGGGATCACCGATGAATGAACGAACAAGAGCGACGAATACTATAGGCTCGCTCGGCACTGTCAAAGGCTGCACGTCCTGAGCACGTGCTACCCGAGCCCTGTCGCGAGCCGAATGACAGATCGCGTGGCGGGCAGTTCGCGCGCTTTTTTTTTAGGTTTCGGTATTCCGATTGGCGCGCTTGGCGGCCGTTTTGGCGGGGGCGGGATTTTCGTCGCGTTGCGAAATGAAGGGAAATGTCGTTTCCGTTCGGATGATGGTAATGGGTTAGGAATTTTATCATTTAGCGATTGAAATTTCCAGTTAAAAATTTTAGTGTTGCAAAGTAGACGATAATTTTTGTTAAATGTTTTGCATCTGAAGGAGTTTTTTTCGGGGAATTTTTGACCCTTTGCCCACAATAAGATTTTTTTTGTCACTATCCCTGTCAATTATATCAGTATTGTATAGAACTAATTTCAATTTTCTTAAAAAGCAATTAAAAACATGTCACATGGGAAAGGTGTTTTTGCCTTCAAATATAGGAGTTTCTAAAGCTGTTAAGTTCTCTGCTCTTATACATACAGTAAATAAAGTCATATTAGGTTCATTATATAAATTGAATTTTTGAAGTCCTCCAGTTTTACAAGAGTGTTTTTATACAATCACGGGTGTATTCAACAAGTAAAAATGTGATTTACAATTTAATATTATTGAAACTTTTATCCCCAAGAACTCTATATAGTATCTACTATTTTTTATCTTTAAAAAGATAAGTTCATTGATATCGTAGGTAATTTATGTAATAGTTAATTGATATCATAGATTTATTTCATCGGGATTCTTTAAAAGCATTATTATTAATTTCATATCACAGAATAATATCTTACAGCGTTTTATGTTTTCAGGTTTTCTCTTTTTGCAGTAAAGAGGACCACTGGTATGATCGTGAAGCATCCATGATTATTTTAGGCCAGAGGATAAAAACTGATCAAAAGTAATTCTGAAGGCGAAATGGTTTGAAACTTGAAAATTTTGTTATTGAATATTTGATAGAAAGTACAATTAATAATATGTACTTCTTCATCATGGAAGTATTATTGTTGTCTAATTGTATGTCTTTTTTTTTTCAAGATTTTTTTTGTGTTCCTTTCCAATAAAAAGCATGAAAATTAACTGTTATCATACTTGTTCAACAACATTTTATGCATGTTTGATAAGCAGGATATTTTGCCTACTAACGCAGTCTGCAGTTACGCATCAAATAGATAAAGACTAATGTCCAGTTTTGACTACCGAAACCACAAACAACAACACATACTACATAAAGAAGATGAGATTTCCATGTTTTTTCACATTTAAAAAAACCTTAATAACATTATTAAAGTAATTTTTCTCTACAATTTTCTTTTAAAACTTACCAGTTTAAAAATATGTTGTTTCAATTAAAAATAATGTATTTAAACTTTAAACTGACCAATATTATTTATTATAATTTTTATTTAAAAACCCTTAAAAATAAATGAATCCCGTAAAAGTTTACTTATTTTTCATTAGTAATATCCCAATCAAAATAGCTTATTAAAATTATTTACACATCTTTATGAAGATTAAAATTTAACTCTTCGCAATTGAAGAACCATTTTCCACTTACAATTTTCTTTAATTAAAATCACTTATCATTTCTATTTTCTCTATCCAAGTAGTGTAATAAAAAAGTAACTATTGGGAGTTGAGAAACTCTGTCTTCTGCCCACAGCTATTTTTGTGTGTGTTTTTTTTTTCAATATTAATGGTTTACTTGTGCAAAAAATATAGTCTTCTTTCCCCAGTTCCTTATTTATTGTTTCTAGAAGTGCAGTTGATTTTACCCCTTGCTCTTTGCATGTTTTCTTTTGCTACTTTAAGTTCTATTATTCTATTGATTAATTTATGAGGAAAATCACACCTGAGTGCAATTATTTCTGAATTTCCACATACTTTCCTTAAATGTAGACATATCCTTTATGGACTGCATTTACTGGTCAAAACATCTCAGACATTTATACTGTTTAATTTATGAAATCACCAAAGCAAGAATCTCCTAAGCATATTTGTTATATTAATAAGGAGATTTTTAAGATTATATTTTTACTAAAAATTATTATTTTTGCATTCAAATATTTTTTAAAGCATGCACTTTCATTGCATGTTTTTTTCTTGAACTCTAAAATTTAAATTTCTCAATACTTTTTTTAAAAGACTTTAGGATGTCCTTTAGCCTATTTCATAATTAATTTTTTTTACCTCGATAGGGTGCATGAACAAAGGATTTAATTGATTTGACAACAAAGGCAGATGCAGACTATCACAATTCTTCTTTTATCCAATTACATAAGTAAGAAACCACTGGAGAATATCAACAAGATAAAGAAAGGATGTTTAAGAAAGGAAGACGAGGATCATCTTTCAAGAAGAGGATGAATAAAGCATATCCCTGGAATGCAATCTAGAAAATTAGTTCGGATCCAATTCCGAAAGAGAGTTGTCACCAAATCTGACAGAAGAGGAAGAGCAATAACATCGTCACGTGCAGGGAAACGTGTTTTCCACCCCAGTAGAACCCTCTAGGGTTGGGTTGAGTTGTCTAAACTTGTTCAACCCAACGGTAATCAATGAAGTAAATATTGTGTTAATGTTTCTTTTTTCTGGAGGTCATCAGTGTAGAACTAAATGAAATCCAAGCGATTGTTAGAGGTTAAGTAAGTTTTTTTCCTACATTTATTACTGGTATAACTACGATACCAGAGAGAATTTTGAATGGTTTTTAGATAATGATGATAAAGATGTCCCCCAAACGGAATTTTTCCTTGCATTTTTTATATATAGTGCGCTGTTTAATGAATTAACAAAAAATTGCTTGAAAAAAAAGCGTTTATCAAAAAAGTTTAAATTATTAGAGAAAATGTATATTCGAGTAAAAACAGTCAATCTGAAAAGAATACTTATTGTTCCGTTTCTAAATTAACACGCAACGCATTGCATTTTTTCTCATTTGGTCAAAGCTAAATTTTAACATAAATTATAATTTTCAAAAGTAACAAAAAATAAATGATAATAAAAACACAATAGATAGTGTTTGAGCTCAGATAAATGATTATGACGACCATAAAACTAAACACTTTTCTAGTTAATTTCTACCATACCGAAAAAACATATACCTACTTCACATAAAGGGTTTCTAGGTTATATACTATTGTAATTTTTTTACTGCTCATTTTTAAAAGTCCAGCAAAAGAAATATTAAAAAGAAGGATTGGGGAATTTACAAAGAGCTAAACTTTTGGTCTTTTAAAAAAGGTTTCAAACAGAAAAATATTTTCTCAAAACTAAACACGAATGTCTTATGTTATAACAACCGATGTAACTTGCAGAATTGTCTTTTCCATCAAAAAAGTAAAAGTTGTATTCACAGCTGTTTAAATAATACAATTGATTCTTACATGATTCCATTCCGTTTTCTGACATTTATAGCAATAGCAAAGTTCAAACTCGAGGGAAAAAACTGCATAAATTCTGTATTAAAATGTTGCTAGGCACGCCACTGTTCCCCAAAACTCCCACTTTAAACTTGTTAATGTGCCAAATCGTTTTAAAATCCGATAATCTCAACCTGTGGGATTTGATCGATGTTTTCAGAGTCCATGGAGAGGAGCATACTCCATCTATCACGTGAATATCACATGTAATGTATCCGTTACGTCTGGGTTACGTCATTTTCAGGTATACAGTACACATGCAAAACTATTTGCCTTGTTTTGTAACATGGCTAAAATATATGTGTCAATTGTTTTTTAGTAGGGTAACCCGATAACAGTGCGTATATAACCAACATGATGGAACAAATGTTTTTACAGGACGGGTAAAGATCATTTTATTATCATCAATTCTTTGAAACGGATTATTATCAGATATCATTCTCATTCGTGTATCAATGAAATTGATTTCGGTTGCACTATGGAAGAGAAAAATATATTCGAGGAATTTTTACAAATTTCATAATTTCTAATGATTTTTCAGCTAGATGAGAAAGGTTACAGAAAAAATTGGTGCATTTCAAATGGACTTTTTTTTATCGGCAGTTAAAACATCGAATTACACCTTTTAAATATGAAAGGCTTCTTTAATGTCTATTACATTACGTATATACTACTTTGTGTCACGCTCACAAATTACGTGAGTTTTTGATTAAAATTAAGTTCTAATTTTTTTAAATCAGATCATTACTGAAAGTTTAGTACAAAAAAAAAAACCGTTGGGGCTGGGCAATTGCGTACATAACTATAAAATGGGGCTAATGTATTGTATAATCTCAACCTGTGGGATTTCATCGATGTTTTCAGAGTCCCTGGAGAGGAGCATACTCCATCTATCACACAACACACTCCATCTACCACACATCACTATCTGTTACAAAAAATTAGCGTTATTAAAAAATAATTATCCACATTTCACATCGTTAAAAAGTAACGATTTTACCCATCACTAGATTTAATTGTTTTTAACTTTAACTAATAACTCTAACTATCACATTCATCTTGTCAATCAAAAATAAACTTAAGAAACTTAAGAACTTTACGTATAAACTTAATTTCAGTTAATTAACAGGGTAAAACAGTGTCAAACTGAGATAGGCTATCGCGTATCTAGGCAACAATTTGTTGTGAGTATTGAAGTTCATTTACACATTTCCTGAGAAGCAACGGGATATTCTATTAGTTTTCGGAAACTCCTGATTAAAGATTCTACTCAAGTACACAATATCTGGAACTAGTCCCAACTGCTTACCTTTAAAATCCTATGAAAATGAGTTTTTGTTAAAGATTTATTTTTATTCAACCGAACAATTACAGTGATGATTCTTAAAGAAATTTAGTTTAAATACTAATAGTAGGGGAGCCCAGAGTGTTTTTGGGTAGTAACTCGAGCGCGTCAGATAATCATAAGGGGGATACCTTGCATGCTTTTGAGTAACTCCACCAAACATAAGCTCTCTATCTAGGGGGGTTTGTCTAGAACAGCCCGTCAGATTTGTAAAAAAAAATTAGTTAAATGGACATACTCGAGCGCGTCAGATAATGATAAGGTAGGTTAGTTACCGGCTAAAAAGTGTACATTTTCTAAAATCTGCCGATTTAAGCGGTGGGTAAGGGAGCGGGAGGGTTACAAAGTTGCTAAGTAAAGCCAAGACCGGTAAGACGCTATCGCTCTTTTTGAGAAAAATGTACGAAACAAAATGTTTATAGACTAGTAGCCAGGATACTAGGCTCAACTAGTTGTAAACTGTCTTGGTAGCCAATCTGACGCGCTCGAGTATGTCCATGTAACTAGTTTTCGTTCAAATTTTGACGGGCTGTTCTAAACAAACCCACCAACATGGAGAGCTTATATTTGGTGGAGTTACTCAAAAGCATGCAAGGTATCTCCCCTATGTTTATCTGACGCGCTCGAGTAAATCCACATTTAGCATCATGGGCTCCCCTACTATAATAAATAGTTTAACAAAAACAACTTATAAATAAATCTTAGGACTGAAATAGATAAATGTTTATGTGTACATAAAGTTTATTCGTAGACATGTCTACACAATAAAAAGGGAATCGAGTGGATGTTTCTGCAATTTCAGGTATTTTATCTCTATAATTAAAATTAATTGAATTTTCCAGACGCTTATGACACAAATCTAAGTGCGTCTAGCAGTTTTCTATAGCTTTATGATAATGTGTTTTATTTGTCAATACTACAATATAAAAGGTAAACCTAATTATTCTGTCTGGATGGTGAATTGCACTAATTTAAAATTAAAAACACCTGTCGAATGTAGATGTGTTCATACTTTTAGCTTCCTTGGACTGAATTACGAGAAAAACACCTTGTTTGAGCTTCATATTGATCTATAATTGGTGCCAGCCATACTAAAACTACATCATGCAATTTAATATATTTTTCTCCAATTTCAAATACTCTACTATTTTTTTAAATTATTAACAGAGTTCTTTTATACATCCAGATAAACTTCTTATAGATTTAATATAACATAATGTTAAATTTTATTTACATTTGACGAATATTCTTTTAAAAAATATTGCACGTTTTAAACTTAAATGATGAATCTCCCTGAAAATTCTTTAAAAAACATCACATCAGCAGTTTTTTTTTTTTTTAACACTTATTTAACTGATGCGTATATTCATTTGTAATGCAAGTCTCAAAATATATGAAGATGGGAAACTAATGGAATGAATTCATAAAAGTTTTCTGAAATAAAACATAACTCACAAATACATTCTATGTCACATTAATAAAATCGAAGGTTACGAAAGGCGCGCGGGTCGGACCCAGCCAAGACCTTCTACATGGCCTTACAACTCGGACATGTGACGTCATACGTAGGGTGAAATCGGTGAATAAAGTCTATAAGTATATGGAGCACAAAAACTTACTTGTTTAACTCTTCTTTGGTGCGTATAATTACATATACATTACACAAGGCTGACAATACTGAAAACTCAAAATCCTATCTTTAACATTAATGTTAATAATTCAGAAAGTGAAAATCATGGGGGTGGATGCTTGTGAGGTCAAAAATAGGTGAAAGTGGTGACGTCAAAAATTTAGTTAAAAAGGCCATTAATATAGTCATATAGAGTCCTTGGTCGGGCAGTACAGAAAATGATTGAACGTGTAGCCTTTCTTTTAATTAACGTATGACCCGTTATAACCGGTTCTTTCCAATAAGTAAATGGAACAAAAGGATATCCAACAAAAGCAACATCAAATTTACTTAAAAATGTTCTCATTTATTAAGTATATCTATTCAAAAAGTATAGGAAATCGATACTAATATTTTGTGTGGTTTAGCTTTCAAGGATATCACGCGACTATCATGGAAGAGGATCCCGTTGCCTTCTTAGTATTTCTTGGGAAGATGGTATAAAATGTATCGATATATTGACTAGATATTTAACAAGTACTACTTTACCCGGATTAATAGTAAAGCATGTTATGTCTCATTAAGTTTTACGTCACTTTAAGTCGGAAAAGTGTGAAGACACATTCTCTGACTTGCACAGGAGGAGACATTTTTAGAAAAAAATTCTGATTAAAAGTTTTGTTATGACTTAAGTCCATGATCAATGTTAGTCAGGTAAAGTTTTGCTGTATTATTTTCGCTATCAAGATTGGTAATGAGATATTTATGAAAATCAAGTACATTTATATTCACTGTTTGTCATAAAAGAAAACACAAGAAGGGCGTAAATGAAGTTCGTCATTAGTAAAAGAAAGATTTAAAGACTTATTTGAAGGTAAATATTTAGTAAAATTGTAGCTATTAAACTGAGTACTCTGAGAAAAATGAATGGATCTTTCAAATCTGAATAAATCGATGTTTTCATTTTGATATGATCTTTAAATACATTTAAGAAGACCGTTTGCGTGTAGAATCAATGTTGGGTATGGAAAAAATGTTATTCAAAGTACTATTTACCAATTTACCCAACTTTCTAAACTCGTAGTATTATTTCAAATGCATACGGTGGAAATGGTAGCATCTTAGTTCAGTTGATTCAACCCTCAAATTTCTTGGTTGGGATAAATTCAGCAGTAGTAATTGAAAACTGTTTTGCTATTGAACTTTTTAAGGTATGGTATGTGTTAAACAATACGCTAAGAAAACTCGTTTTAAACAAGTTGAAGTTTCATGCCCATGGAAACAAGAAACATAGGAATGATGTAAGTAGTATGATGTGGTTCTTTTAGAAAATTTTCGGTTAACCATCAACTATGTCTTTCTATCATTCATACGTAAAAGAGAGTAGCTCTATAGTTCTCCATATAAAAAAAATTAAAAGAAAGCACAACTATTTCTGGAGAATATTATTGCGTGTCAAAGTACCTGTGGCAGATGCGAGCCACAAGGGATACCGTACCGATAGTCCTACTTTTCAAAATTAGTAAACTCCGGAATCATATTGAAAGCCCCGTTGATTATTCTGACTGTTAGAGTAGCAAGCTCTCCACATACTTTTTAAGCTTCAAAAATGACTACCAATACTTATGATGGTCTTGAACCTGAAATTATATTCTAAATTGGATAGTACTACTATAAGATTGTATCCCAGTCCCCTGAATTTAATTCACACTTTTTGACGCACACTCACACATAGATAGTATGCCTTAAATCAGATGGTTTCTACAGGAGAATAAATAATTTCAAGAAAATAATGCAATTAACTCTGTACCTTAAAATATGAATTTTTAATAGTTTATCTAACTTTAATTTTAAAATACTTTCTTCAGGATCATTCTCAACGAAATTTTAGTTTCAAAAATCAAGATACACTGCATGGGTAGATTTAGGTTTAGAAGAAGGAGTTTGGGTCTGCTGTCTCTGATTGCATTTGAAACATTCGTCACCATTAAAAAATTAATACATCCTGAAGAAGTTGGAGGGAGCATTGCTCCCCCATGACCTCCAGTAAATCTTCCCCTATAGCAACTGCATACTTTTATGTACATATTTTATTAGCAAAACTGACTTTTTTCAATATATTCAATATTGAAGAGTATTTCTGATAGAATTAGCAAGAAAAAAAGTTTTGGGAAGCAGGTTCAAAGGGAGCATTTTTATCTTTTTGGGGTTATAGGTTATAAAAATGGAGAGAAAATAAATAAAATTAAAAATCTAATAAAGCAAAGTTGATTAAACAAATGTTCAACATTAGACCAAAAAGAATAGGAATTAAATAAATTGAAAAAGAAATATTCTTTATTTGGATTTGTTTAGGATTTTATGACACACTAGGACTAGGCCCTTTTAATAGTAGGGGAGCCCATGATGCTAAATGTGGATTTACTCGAGCGCGTCAGATAATCATAGGGGAGATACCTTGCATGCTTTTGAGTAACTTCACCAAATATAAGCTCTCCATGTTGGTGGGTAAGTTTAGAACACAGAGTATAGAGCTTAACAGAGTGTCCAAAAGGCAGTTTTCCTCTTTTAGTTCCGTTGCCACTTCAGGCTGAAACTCCACCAGTCAATCACCTCTGCCAATCAGGAGAAGGCGAAATCTTGAAACTGATTCCTCATTGGATATGTAACTTATATAGGGCGTTGCATTTTAATTTCGACAGAGCTGCTTTCTTTTCCCCAGATTGTAGACTTTTTCCCTAAAGTAGTAAAATTATCCCTGGCTAGTTTTAAAATATCCCTCTCTTTTTAAACTTTAGTGCCGTTTACATGAGCCAATTACCCGGGTAAAAGGCGGCTCTTACTCCTCTTTTCTACCCTGCATTCCCTACGAAGGGAAAAAGATAGGAAAAAGCCGGGTAGGATTCAATCCTAGTCAATTGCCGGGTAGTACCCTCCTTTCCCATGATGCATTTCGTGTCCCATCCCACACTACCTTGCGTGTTGTGTAGTCCGCCATTTAATTGTTTGTGTGTGCTCTGTTGATTGTTTTGATATAATTTGTAATGGACATCAATAATGTAGAAAGTAGCAAATGCAGTTTGAAATGTGAAGATAAAACGTTAAGTTTAATAAACATCCATTTATTTTTTAAGACAAGCACAACTTACAAACATGATGAAAAACGGAAATCAAAACAATAAACTTTGATGGAATTGAAACAATGTTGCCAACACAATTTTGTATAATTGTATAAGTGTTACTAGTAAATAAACAAAATATTCAACAAATAATACAAGATTGCTTTCATACATCTTCGCAGGTCTTCGGTAAGCAAATCTGCTATCATCCGTTGATTTTTTTTGCATATATCGCCAACGCTCTTTTAAAATTCCTTTTGATGCTTCTTGCAAGAACAAAAATGAGCTATTTGTAAACAAACTTGGAAACCATGGAAACAGGCAGATCCCTTATTTCTTACCACGTGACCGAGAAAAAGCCGGGTTAGATCATGTCTCATGTAAACGCCTTCAAATTTCGTTACCCGGGTAGAGTTGGAAATTCCCTTCAACCCACTTTTTACCCGGGTAGCATTTTTCCCATGTAAACGGCACTTTTGATTGTTTTTTTTTTGTTTTAATTGTTTTTCTGGCATCTCCGATAATTTCACATCAGTGCGGATGAAACGGCGAAATTTCTACAAGAAAGAATACAAATAATCGGCAAGTTTCGTAATTTATTTAAGTATCTTTTCAACTCTTAATGTTAAGTTTTTAAATGAATGAACTCAGAAAACTTTTAATGAACTTTCTTAAAAACTACAATAATATGATCATCTTTGGATTTTACATTCTCGTTTCCATGGAGACTGTTTTAACAACAATGCTATTCCATGAATCTTTTCATTTAAAAATTAAACTCTCAAATAAAATATTTTAAAGTAGTTATTTATTATTTTTTAGATTATTAATATTATTTTTAAATAGACTTAAACAACTAGTTTTTCTTTTAAAACTTGTTATTTTGCATTATGTTTATTTTTGAAACAATGGGGTAAGCAGATTTTGTTTATCATTTATCGTTATTCTCCAAAATTATGCTATTTTTTGTTGTTAAAAGCTCTTGATTTGTCATCACCTCATTAATTTAATTGTTGAATTTATGTTAAACATGAATTTAATTTTGTGCCATGTTATAAATTAACTAAAACAATCAGTTAATCCTAATTTATGTAAAGAGAATATGAGTGCAAAGTATTGTAATACAGTGTAACTTGGATAATTCAAAACTCTAGATACCAACAAAAAGTTATAATTATCCAACAACTCTAATAAAAATACTAAACTGATATAAAATAGAGTTCAAGGGATCAATAAAAATGCATGAATTAGAGATATTTGAGTTACTTAAGTTGCACTGTAAATAACACAAATTGTGAAATGCAAAATTCATAGTTTAAGTAAGTTTTGTAGAAAAACAAGTTATATGATGTGTAAAAGTTCAAATTGATGTGTAAAAATAATTTCTTTAATAAAAATGATTACTTGCTCTAGTGCCGTTTACATGAGCCAATTACCCGGGTAAAAGGCGGCTCTTACTCCTCTTTTCTACCCGGCATTCCCTACGAAGGGAAAAAGATAGGAAAAAGCCGGGTAGGATTCAATCCTAGTCAATTGCCGGGTAGTACCCTCCTTTCCCATGATGCATTTCGTGTCCCATCCCACACTACCTTGCGTGTTGTGTAGTCCGCCATTTAATTGTTTGTGTGTGCTCTGTTGATTGTTTTGATATAATTTGTAATGGACATCAATAATGTAGAAAGTAGCAAATGCAGTTTGAAATGTGAAGATAAAAAGTTAAGTTTAATAAACATCCATTTATTTTTTAAGACAAGCACAACTTACAAACATGATGAAAAACGGAAATCAAAACAATAAACATTGATGGAATTGAAACAATGTTGCCAACACAATTTTGTATAATTGTATAAGTGTTACTAGTAAATAAACAAAATATTCAACAAATAATACAAGATTGCTTTCATACATCTTCGCAGGTCTTCGGTAAGCAAATCTGCTATCATCCGTTGATTTTTTGCATATATCGCCAACGCTCTTTTAAAATTCATTCTGATGCTCTCTTTCAAAAACAAAAATGAGCTATTTGTAAACAAACTTGGAAACCATGGAAACAGGCAGATCACTTTTCTTTCTTACCACGTGACCGAGAAAAAGCCGGGTTAGATCATGTCTCATGTAAACGCCTTCAAATTTCGTTACCCGGGTAGAGTTGGAAATTCCCTTGAACCCACTTTTTACCCGGGTAGCTACCCGGGTAGCATTTTTCCCATGTAAACGGCACTTCTGAATGTTTTTGTACTTTTTGTTTTCTTAAAATTTAATATTTTCAAGCCTATTCAATTTTTAAATGTAGGCATAAAGTTTTAATATATGCATCAATAAATTAGCCATTTGGATGATAAAAAAAATCTCAGTCAGTGAACTAAAATAACATTAGAAACTCGTAATCTCTTTGGAAATGTTTTAGAAAATCGCTGTAGTGCTTTGAAAAACTGCGATTCAAAAACTCAAAGTCCAAGATTGAATCATGGCAAGAAGACCGGACAAAACTATTTTAAATTTAGGGAAATTTAAGAAAGCTTTTTTCCTTTTCCCCCTCTTCCGATTTGAGTGAAAGGCGAGCGAGAGAGGGTGGACGGCGACGATGGAGCTAAGGAGGCGGGGCTTATTCAGCCAGCTGAGGGGGTACCACTTTCTATGGGAAAAACCATGCTTTAAAAGTTACCATTAGCGTCTACGGAGATGAGACCTCTGTTAAGCTCTATACTCTGTGGTTTAGAACAGCCCGTCAAAATTTGAAAAAAAACTAGTTACATGGACATACTCGAGCGCGTCAGATTGGCTACCAAGACAGTTTACAACTAGTTGAGCCTAGTATCCTGGCTACTAGTCTATAAACATTTTGTTTCGTACATTTTTCTCAAAAAGAGCGATAGCGTCTTACCGGTCTTGGCTTTACTTTGCAACTTTGTAACCCTCCCGCTCCCTTATACCCTATTCGCACTGCACGGATAAGGGGCCCTTTATTTTCCGCTCCGCCCTCGGCCCTTAACGCAACAAAGATGGCGGCGAGATTCGAATCTATGCTGATTGCTTTTACATTTTTGCGGTCCTTTAAATAGTTCCACAAGCACTAGAACAGCTACTTATTATCAAAAAAGTCTTCTGTCATTATTTTTTTGTGAAAGTATTAGAAATAGAAAGTGTAATGTATAATTATTTGGAAGTGGGTGCTTGTGCTGCCATCTGTCACACGCACCAATAAATAATTATACACTTGATTTTACAAAATGTTTCTGGCACTAGATGTCTATTTCTTTCATGATATTTTAAAGAATGAAAGTGTTTTTTAATAATGAGTAGCTGTTCTAGAATTTTGGGAACTATTTAACGGACGATAAGAAGTGTAAAAGCGAATCGAATCTCGGTCATTTGCCCCTTACCAGTGCGAACGCCGTTTGCACGAAAGGGCCCTATCCGGGAAAGTGCTCAATGCTATAAAGGGCCCTTTAGGTGCAGTGCGAATAGGGTATTACCCACCGCTCAAATCGGCAGATTTTAGAAAATGTACACTTTTTAGCTGGTAACTAACCTACCTTATCATCAGGGGCGCCGACTGCGGGGGTGCTGGGGTGCTCGAGCAACCCCCATAATTTTTATGGGGGTGCGCAGCACCCCCCGGAAAATCTTCTCCAAAAACATTTTTTACGAGCTTTAATCCAAAAATAAACCATCGCTTACTCTTCACCAAAATTGCCGAAAATCTAAACTTTCCTAAAGTCTATATCCTATCATCACGGAAAACTTGCTTTGCCAGAGACAAGAAGGATTCCGGTGAGCAGCCAATCGAGCAACCCCCCTCCGACCCTGTGGTCCATTTCTTCGAACCGCCTCCACTTGTCCCTTATCCAAATTTGGAAATGTTCTTACGGGGCGTCAGAAACAACAGCCCCCGTTGTGAATGAGGGACCGGTTCGATGATTCATCTGGTTGCAATTCTGCTCCTAGGATGGCCACATGTGGACTGTTCTAAGAAAACAAGGGGGTTGTCGGGTAGGGAAATTACTTTTTTTAGAGGGGTGACGAGATTTTGTTCGACCTTTCTCTCACACACTAACCATCATAACCAGGCAGTACAGCGACATTCCGGCGTTGCCTTACGTTGTGCAGAAAGTTCATGTGAATTTTGGTGAGTAAAACTCTTATTAAGTGCATTTTATTTTATTGTAATATTTTTTAATTAGAGGAGAGTGCAATCCAAAACAGCTTCTGGGTAACTATCGAAAAATTGTTTTGGTGTAGTATTTGTTGCGTCACGTGCAAAGTGATTATAATGTGGGTGCTGCAAAACCGCATGGAATCTGTCTTCATATAATTTTTACAATACTTACATAAAATAATTCACTATTTTCATTTGTCATAAATCTTACGCATTTTTACTTTGTGTTATTTTGATTGTCCAGAAATATTTTGAGCGATAGTGAATATCTTTGAGTTACTTCTGTTTTCGGATTTTTTGGTTTGGTTAGTTTCTTTTGAGTAATTTTTAAATTGATATATTTTAAAATATTTTCCTTCCTTTTTCATTTTACAAATCCATGAAGGAGAGTTTCATAACTTTTAAATAATTTTTTATCCAACTTTAGCGAATTAATATAAAGTAGCATTTAAAATAATGTAGGGGACAGCAGGGATGAATGGGAAAAATTTCACATTTTCATTGAAATCTAAAAAAAAAAACTTTTATTTTTTAACTTCTGTAACAGGTTTAAAATTAATAATTGATCTATTGGTTACATTTAAATTCATGTTTTCAATCAGTAAACCATTATTTAAGCTGTGAGAAAAATTTCATGAATACAAGTTTTTTGTCCCTTTATTCATTCCCCCCACCATTTGGTAGTAGTAGAGTAGTAAGTAGCTTACTCAAAAAGTATAGCTTACTCCACTTAATACTGGGAAAAGTCGAATTTTTAGAGATATTCTAAATAAATATATAAAAAATTTCAATTGATGTAGTTAACCGGTTGAAAAAATTACAACTAAAATTATTCTTTCATATCAATCTTTGTCAAAGAGGTATTTGTCCTTGGGTAGACGAAAGATTGATTTTTGCCGTTAACGAAATTAACGTTAATTGAAAAGATTATTTTTCCAAGGCTGTCCCATTCATCCCTATGCCCAATTTTTTAAAAAAGAAAAATTGAGCGCAGAAGTATACCAGGAATTTTCTCCATTGTAATTGAAAACTATGCTTATGTATAAGTACTTAAGAAAACAGAATAACATTTTTAGCTTTGGTGTAATTATTATTTAATTAACTCCTACAAGAAGGTAAACAAAAAGTTACTTTTGGTAAGGTAAAACGTCTCTTGGTTCTATTAATACAAAAATGGAAGTTGGTCATAGGTAACACAATTTGTTAATCTCACATGGTCTATATTTTTCTTAATATGCCTTTGTAAAAACATCATCTAAAAGTACCTATTTTTTTCTATCAAACAGGGTAAATCGTTGGTGTCGGTGTAGTAAAAAACTTATAGATTGATGGATAAATACGTTATTCGATCGCAAAATGTTGACTCGGCTTCATCAGTTCGGTCATTACCTGAAAAAACTTCAAATAGATCTCCTGATGGACCGGACTCAACTATTCCAACCAAAAGAGCCAAGATAACTAGTGCTACCGGGCGTAGTTTTCAAAATCATTGGAGAGATAAGTATAATTGGATTTCATATGATGATAAGAAGGATAAAGTTTTTTGTTCAGTATGCACAGAAATAATTTCAACAAATGGATCATTCGGAGGAAGAACAAAACAAGATCAAGATGCCATCAAAGCATTTGTTTCAGTAGGTTTTTCTACGTGGGGTAAAGCTCTGCAGAGATTCCAGTCTCATGAGCAGTCTGATTTTCATAAGTCCTGCTGCGCAAAGAAAATGGCAATCAGCAAGGGAGTTAACATCCAGTCTCTAATGAGTAAGAGCAAGGAGAATGAGATGAAGAGCGCACGAGTATCTCTTTTAAGAATGATATCTTCGTTAAGATACCTAATGAGTCAAGGACTGGCAATTCGTGGTCATACAGACCAGAATTCTAACTATCGGCGCTTGTTAGAACTCGTTGCCGAAGACAATCCAGATCTCGCCTCATGGCTCTCTCGCTCCAAGTACAGATGGCTTTCACATGATGTCACGAATGAACTTGGTTCTATTATGACTGAATGTATTTCTAAACAGCTTATAAAGGCTTTAAAAGATTCGCCTTATTATTCTATTATAATAGATGAAACTAGTGATGTTTCTCAGCATGAGCAGGTTTCCATATGCTTTCGGTTTGTCGAAAAATGTACCTTAGAAATTCATGAATTATTTTTCGGATTTTATAAAACTGAAACAACTACTGCCGATGCACTTCTAAAAATTATCATAGATGTGCTCACACGTTTTTCTTTGGAAATAAATTTATGCAGAGGCATTGCTACTGATGGGGCTGCTAATATGGCAGGTGCTTTTTCTGGGTTGCAAGCAAAGCTCAAAGAAATTGAGCCTAAAGTTGTTCATGTTCACTGTTTGGCCCATTCTTTGAATCTCGTAACTCAGGAAGCTATGCAAAATGAGGCCATTGTGAGAGATTTTATATCCAATATAAAGGAAATGATTAATTTTGTGCGTGGTTCTCCTAAACGTCTTGCAATCTTTATGTCTTTACAAGCTGCAGAAGATAGCGATGGTAAACCCTGTAACCCTGGAGCTCTTCGACCTTTTTGCCCTACAAGATGGTGCTGCAAGATTAGCTCACTAAAAACAGTTTGGAAAAATTACAAAGCTTTAGTAGAGTTTTTTGAAGAGGTTGAAATTGAAAAAAACGATTCTGGTGCTAAAGCTAGAGGTTTTTTAAATTTCTTGGGTAGTTTTGACTTTGTCTTTATTTGCTCACTTTTGATAAAAATTTTGGAGTCTATTGAAATTCTTAATGCCTTCTTGCAAAATTCATCTCTAGTAGTTGAAAAAGCAGTTGAAAACATTAACAATGTACGAAATGTTCTAAAAGCATCAAGAACAAAGGAAAATTTTCAAGTTTTATGGGAAGAGTGTCTGGAATTTAAGGAAAAACATGATATTGAGGATCCAAAGGTTCCAAGAGTGCGAAAAGTTCCCCGTAGACTTGATGACGGAGCACAGCCTACCACTTTTTCTAACCCCAACGAGTACTATAGAAGAATCTACTTCGCAGTAGTAGATACTGTGGTCAGCTGTTTAGAAAATAGATTCAGAGGGGAATCTCTACAGCACTGTAAGCAGTTGGAGATATTTCTTCTTAAAAAAACAAGCAGTAGCTATATTGCAAGTTTTTACAATGAGGAATTCAACTGGGAGAAACTAGAGCTCCACCGAAATATGCTTTTGGATGTGTGTGCCACGAAAGAAAAAAAAATTGAAAGCATAAAAGATTTAATTGATTTTTTGAGGGAAAACAATCAAATACAAGATTTAATCCCCGAAGTCAACAAGCTTTTAATGTTGTATTTAACAATTCCTGTATCAACTTGCACATCAGAAAGGTCTTTTTCTGCTCTAAGGCGTTTGAAAACATATTTAAGGAATTCCATGAAGCAGGAAACTCTTAACAACGCAGCGATAATGCACATAAATAAACATGAAGTAGAGAAACTAAATATTAATGAAGTTGCAGATATTTTCATTAAACGTTCTGCTGTAAGAAAAAATACTTTTTCTTTACAAGAATAAAACTTTAAAAAAGCATTTTTAATTTTTATTTTATTTAAAGGCGAGTAAAAGGGATTCTGCCCATTAGTAAACACGCGGTTGAATCTTTAATAAACTGAAAGTAAAGTGGCAAAAAGTTGTAAAAAACGTTAAAATAAGTCATTTTTATAAGGTTATCTCGGAAAGTTTGAGTTACCTAGTCATTTCATATGCCTCTGAACTACGATTTTATCTTTACCAATAAAATAAGAAGTGTCTACTATTGGGACATATCCACTTTACTCACTTGATACTTAGCCATTTAAAAATTTTGATCAGCTTATATTATTCATGCTTAGCTATGGAATTATTGTTTGGGCCTTTGGGGAAATGATTACAAAACTTTATTTCCCTATAATTTCTATTCAAAATAAATGTTTTAAAACTACTATTAAATATTAAATTTTTGATCTTATTTACAGGATTTAAATAGTTTAATTTAAACCATTCTCTTTCGGTAATACTGATCTTTTCGTATATCTTATTTTTATGCTGCAATTATTTCCTGAAAGAAAGGCATCTGAAATCTTTCAAATAATGCATTTCTTTTACCAAATTTGCATTTCTTTATTTTGCCCCCAAATTATATAACAGTTTACCTTAAAATTTTAAGATCATACGATATCTAAATACTTTTAAGTGATCCTTTCATAACTTTTTAAAACTGTCTACTTCTGGTACATTCTATAGTGTGTGTTTGCCGTCTGAAAATTAGTGAAATTTCCACTCTCTTTATTCTATCGCAATTCAAAGAAGGTAGATTGAATTTCACTAGTTTTCAGCCGCCAAATATAGTTTCACCGACTACAGTTTACTTCGAAGCTTGAATTTTTGAAACTAGATGAACACGTTTTACAGTTTTTACTATTTTTCATTTTTAGATAAGGTGAATCAGTACTTTCAGTAAGTTTAAACCAGGATTTACTATCATCAATAACATTTCCAAACTATCGATTTTCGTTACGAAAAATTTTTTCATCAGAATAAAAGTATTCGATCATTCTATATGTATCAATTAGAAAAATTTTAATCATACTTTTATTATTGTGTTATAATGCTGGTAAAATTTTAAAAATCTGTAATTTTTGAAAATGATTTGAGCAACCCCACTGAATTTGAAAACCCGGCGCCCCTGCTTATCATTATCTGACGCGCTCGAGTATGTCCATTTAACTAATTTTTTTTTACAAATCTGACGGGCTGTTCTAAACTTACCCACCAACATAGAGAGCTTATATTTGGAGGAGTTACTCAAAAGCATGCAAGGTTGATGATGATTATCTGATTATCCCCTATGATTATCTGACGCGCTCGAGTTACTACACAAAAACACTCTGGGCTCCCCTACTATAAGACATTTAGCACCAGAAATATTTCGGAAAATTTTAACCAGCAAAATAGTTATATAAGGAATTTAGATGTCAAGGAATTTTTTTTTAAAGAAGAGGACCCACATACTAATTTATAATAGTTCAGAATGCTCTTTTATAAACCTTTTAACTTCCCAGGGTACGGCACTTTTAAGTTTATACAGCTAAAACATAAAATGTAAGATTTGAAAAGAAATCAGCATAAATTTATCGAGCGGAAAATTATTATCATATAAGAATAAAAAATGACTTTTAACAAGTTTATTAAAACCATATCACATATTATCACATATACACCAGCTTTAAAAAAGTATTTACACAGTGAGTAAATGTAAAATTACATAAAAACTGATGAATAAGTAAAGTCAGGATCAGGTTTACCTGTAAGAACATAGTTTAATTAGTTATTAAATAATTAAAATTTTCAAAAGAAAACTGAAAAATTGACGTTTTTAATTTGAAAATTAGATGATTTTAAAAACCAATATGTAATAGAAATGTTGTTGTTTAGCTCAAATTTTTAAAATATTTATTGCAGAATCTAGTTAAATCATATGTTTTGGGCAAATTTGTTGGGTGTTCGAATACTTTCTAGAGGGACTGTATATAATCGAGGCCTAATTCATACAAATCATTCATTTTGAATAGTAAACAATGGATGTTCACTAAACAAATTAAAGAGAGCCTATACTTTAAAAGTTTAAAACAACACTAATCAAATTTTCTAAGTTGCATAGAACAGTTACTACAGACATTAAAATATTTGCCTTGAGAAAAGTTTTCCTTGACACATTCAGACTATCATTTCTTGAGCAAAAACAAAAAGACTAATGAACTCTAACCGTCTGACGTCACACGGAACCAACACGTGACCTACTGAGCTTGCAATGGACTCTAACCGTCTGACGTCACACGGAACCAACACGTGACCTACTGAGCTTGCAATTGGTTACCACAGATACTACACTTGTAGATCTACTAGTGTAGTATCTGTGGTAACCAATTGCAAGCTCAGTTGTAGGTCACGTGTTGGTTCCGTGAAGTCTCGAACCAGATAGGCGGTTAGAGTCCATTGGTTACCACAGATACTACACTAGTAGATCTACTAGTGTAGTATCTGTGGTAACCAATTGCAAGCTCAGTTGTAGGTCACGTGTTGGTTCCGTGTGAAGTCTCGAACCAGATAGGCGGTTAGAGTCCATTGTTGCTAGTTTTTAAATGTTTTAACTTTAAAATTGTAGCTAGGTATCTAATGGACTCTAACCGCCTATCTGGTTCGAGACTTCACGGAACCAACACGTGACCTACAACTGAGCTTGCAATTGGTTACCACAGATACTACACTAGTAGATCTACTAGTGTAGTATCTGTGGTAACCAATGGACTCTAACCGCCTATCTGGTTCGAGACTTCACGGAACCAACACGTGACCTACAACTGAGCTTGCAATTGGTTACCACACATACTACACTAGTAGATCTACTAGTGTAATATCTGTGGTAACCAATGGACTCTAACCGCCTACCTGGTTCGAGACTTCACGGAACCAACACGTGACCTACAACTGAGCTTGCAATTGGTTACCACAGATACTACACTAGTAGATCTACTAGTGTAGTATCTGTGGTAACCAATTACAAGCTCAGTAGGTCACGTGTTGGTTCCGTGTGACGTCAGACGGTTAGAGTCCATTGCAAGCTCAGTAGGTCACGTGTTGGTTCCGTGTGACGTCAGACGGTTAGAGTCCATTGCAAGCTCAGTAGGTCACGTGTTGGTTTCGTGTGACGTCAGACGGTTAGAGTCCATTGATTTTGGTATATTTTTGCTAACGGATCAACCCCTATTGTTAAGGATAATTTTATAAATTAAAGTAAATAACTGCATGACCAATTAATTGCCCTTACGTACATTTTAGGATGAATGTCATAGGTGATTACTTACTATAAAGACGACTTCAAATACACTTTTTTTACACTCCTAACAGGGATTTTTGCATACATTGTTTCGAAAACATCCTGCAAATAAATTCATGACTCTTAGAATCATTCAATGACTTAGTTCAAATAACCAAGAAAAAAGAAAATATTGTAATCAGTACATATGTTACGGGCAAAGTGATTAATAATGCCCGCCTCACATCGGGCATTATTATAATAATGCCCGGATTTATCACATTGCCCGTAACATATGTATTCTTATAAACAATTATTAAATCCAGTACTTTAAAAGTAAATTTTTAACATTTTTTCCAAAAGATTAATTTTTGTCAAATTTTAGATTAATTAGAAAAAATTAGAAAATTTTAATTAGCCTTACTTGCAATTTTCTAGCAACGGCAATGATTTCACAGCCAGGCGGGTTATATTGGTGGCAGTTGGCAAACATTAACCTCATATCAGCTGCGAATTCATGAGGGGATCTGTACTCATGATTCGCCAATTTAGTCTAAAATTTAAAAAATATTTTTTTTATTTAATTGAAAATTGCAGTACCAGTGACAAGGTTGGCACATAAAATTTCGTGACGCCACAAAATGCAGAAAGTTGGTCTGCCAATGTTAATCATATGGGAAACTATGCATAAAAATAAGTAAAAAAAGCTTTTTAAAAAAAACGCTTTTATTAAGATGTCCTAAAAATTCAAAAATAATTTTTGGGGTTTTGTGAAATAATTTATTGGGGAGTAGAAAATAACCTTCCGGTAAGTAAAAATTAACTAATTTTCTGATCACTAAAAATAAAAGCGTGGGCGCTTGTAATTTGTAATTTTACATAAAAGAAAATGAGAAAAGAGAACTTAGAATAAATAGTGAATAGATAATTACTAGCGCCCACGCTTTTATTTTTAGTGATCAGAAAATTAGTTAATTTTTACTTACCGGAAGGTTATTTTCTACTCCCCAATAAATTATTTCACAAAACCCAAAAAATTATTTTTGAATTTTTAGGACATCTTAATAAAAGCGTTTTTTTTAAAAAGCTTTTTTTACTTATTTTATTTTCTACTTTTTAGTCTTAGAATTTTGCCTAAAATCTTAATTTTTATTCTAATTGTTGGTATGTAATTAGTAAAACCCCTTAGAATTTAATGCTAAAAATTTAAAACATTACCCCTCTATTTAGGTACTTATAAAATTTTTCAAAGCAAGTCATTTGTAAGAAATAAACTTTTCCAAACACCAGTGAAGAATTTACAAAAAAAATATTCCAAATGAAAGAGATTTTATGATTTCTTTTTTACTGAAAAAGCGCAATACCCCATGCAAACATATTCAGTATTTCTTTAAGCTATAAATAATTCCATCTGAACGAAGGCGAAATCTAAAAGAAATGAATAGCAATAACTGTCATAATAAAAGCATCGAAACTCCCATTTATCCATCAAATGAAAATAAAAAGTATTTCCAAGCTTTTAGAACAAGTGGTATAGGTTTAAATTCACATTACTATCTTCGTTAATTATCTTAATTGAAAGGTAATAATTCAAGGTTTAAAGATTGAATATAGTTCAAATATATATAATACGCCGTTGTATAAGTTTTGGGGGTCATATTCCTTTTAGAGCGTCTTAAATTCGAGTTAATCGGATAATCAAAAATACTCTTTAATTACCTTAATTACGGAAGTTTTGACTAGCTGACAATTGAATATTGCATTGTCATGAATATTACACCATGCTGCAAAGTTTCAAGGCTTAATATCATTTAGAAGTACCTGAAATTTTATGTGCAAGAATCTAAATGACAACCTTAAAATTTGCATAAATTTGTCTTTAATTATTTTAAAATTGCCATTTTGATGATTGAATATAGTAGTACTATGCCTCTTACATATTGTTCCTTTTTTTCGGAGCTAAAATATTTTTTAAGGGTCTCAAAATCGAGTTAATCGGATAATCGAAAATACTCTTTAATTACCCTAATTACAGAGATTTTGACTAGCTGACAATTGAATATTGCATTGTCATGAATATTACACTATGATGCAAAGTTTCAAGGCTTAATACCATTTAGAAGTACCTGAAATTTTATGTGCAAGAATCTAAATGACAACCTTAAAATTTGCATAAATTTGTCTTTAATTTCTATAATTATTTTAAAATTGCCGTTTTGATGATTGAATATAGTACTACTATGCCTATTACACTTTACACTATTGTTCCTTTTTTTGGGAGCTAAAATATTTTTTAAGGGTCTCAAAATCGAGTTAATCGGATAAACGAAAATACTCTTTAATTACCCTAATTACGGAGATTCTGACTAGCTGACAATTGAATATTGCATTGTCATTAATATTACACTATGCTGCAAAGTTTCAAGGCTTAATATAATTTAGAAGTACCTGAAATTTTATGTGCAAGAATCTAAATTTTTTGCGATAATTTGCCGTTAATTAGTTTAATTACTTGAGAATTGTCGTTTTGAAGATTGAATATAATAGTACTATGCCCATTACAGTATTGTTCTTTTTTTGGGAGCTAAAATCTCTTTGGAAGGGTCTCAAATGTCAGTTTTTCTGATAATTAAAAATACTCGATAATTAACTTAATTTTTTGGTTATTGATTAGATAATAATTGGATATTGGAGTGTCATGAGGGTTACATCGTTGTGTAAAGTTTCAGGGCCCTGACATATCAGGAAGTGCCCGAAAATCGAGTTGTAAGATTTCACCCGTGACCTTGGCCCAGAGCAAGTCTAATAAAAGCGTTTAAAAACCGACGAAAATGACTAATTTAATTTCCACTAAATTAATTGGTTTTTTGGCACTTATTACTGATAGATGATAGTTTAAAATAATTTTTAAAAATGAAATAATAGATGTAACTAGATAAATTTAGTTTTTATAGGGTTTCAGTTTTACTAATACATTACTTACATTAAGTTTTTAAAATTGAAAATGGATTAACAAAGCTCCCCCGATATCAGATGGTTTTTTGAGTTTTTTAGCACCTGTTTCTTAAAGCTTGGCTGAAGCAAAATGATTGTTTTGGAAATATGTTACTATGTCAACAACCAGTGGCGTAGCTAGGGTGGGTGTCACCCGGGGCGGAAGTTCGCGGTGTCACCCCCCGGGTCATCCTTTCAGTTTTTGTTTGTGGGGCAAGGATTTTTTTTTGAGGTGGTGCTCTGGGTCGTAACCAGACTTTTGTTTTGGGAGGATTGACTCATCGCCATTTCTAAACCCCATACCCAGTTTTAGATCACTTAAAAGTAGTATTTGCATTATGGTGCATATAATGTCACAATTTAATAACTACTCCAAGTAAAAATGGGGGGTCTGGGGGTTACCCCCAGAAAAATTTTGAAAATATGCCTTTAAAAAGTAGTGTTTTAGCTCATTTTGAGACCTTTTGGGTAACATCCAAAGAGAACGATTCCTTGTAAACCACGCAATTTTCAAGGAAAAAAATTATAAACCGATATCAAGATATCTCAAAGGGGGCTGGGGGTCCTCCCCCAGAAAATTTTTGAAAATTTGCCTTTAAAAGTAGTGTTTTAGCTCATTTTGAGACCATTTGGGTAACATCCGAAGAGATCGATTCCTTGCAAATCCCACAATTTTCAAGGGAAAAAATTATAAATAGGTATCAAAATTTCGAGAGGGGTTAGGAATCCTCCCCCAGAAAATTTTTCGAAATTTTCTTTTAAAAGTAGTGTTTTAGCTCATTTTGAGACCTTTTGGGTAACATGCGAAGGGAACGATTCCTTGTAAACCACGCAATTTTCAAGGAAAAAAAATATAAATAGATATCAAGATATTTTAAAGGGGGCTGGGGGTCCTCCCCCAGAAAATTTTTGAAAGTTGCCTTTAAAAGTAGTTTTTTAGCTCCTTTTGAGACCCTTTTGGTAACATCCGAAGAGAACGGTTCCTTGCAAATCCCACAATTTTCAAGGAAAAAAAATTATAAATAGGTATCAAAATTTCGAGAGGGGCTAGGAATCCTCCCCCAGAAAATTTTTCGAAATTTGTCCCTTTAAATTTGTGTTTTGTCTTATTTGAATCTACTTTGGGGAACAAGCAAAGGGTAACCGCTTCTAGTAAGCGACAGAAATTTCATGGGAAAAACACTATATAACAGACTTTAAAATTTTGTAGGGGGTTTGGGGATTCTCCCCCAGAATTCTTTTTAAAATTTGACCTTCAAAAGTTGTGTTTTAACTCATTTTGAGACTTTTTGGGTTACACATGATGCTTCCTTGTAAGTTACAGAATTTTCAAGGGACTTTAGCTATATTTCATATAACACTGAAAACCTTGGGATTCAATTGCTCCCCCCTGCCTCCCTTAATAAGAAGATTTTTTAAAGGAAACATTTTTAATACTTTTGGGAGTGTTTATAATTAACTTTTACAATCATAAGTCACACAAATATCAAAAGAAATTATTTAGCAAAACACAAAAAAAGCTCATTTTATTCCTCCCTTCGCTTTTCCAAATAAGCATAAAAACATTTTACCTTTTGAGGAGACTCGAGGAGACTAAAAAATTCCAGCAAGTGATCCAACAATGGTCATCACATCAACAATCCCGACGAAAACGCATCTGAGACACAGTACAGTACGAACACAAAATCTCACCCCCTTCACACACGAAGTCACGGGACGTGGGGTATTACAAAACAAAGATCCAATGCACACTATTGGACATTGCCTATACTAATTACGACCAGGGGTCGTTTTCGGCGAAACCCCCATTTCTTCCCCTCAACGACAGCTTTGACAAAGATTGATTTTCGGCGCATTTCTGAAGTAGGACACAACTGCAAATGAAAACAACCGTCCTCGAAACCAATTTCCTGTTCGACAGAGATAAGACATGTCCCCCCTTTGAGAACGGGAAGAAGGCCCAACTAACACAACATTTCAAGGTCACGAAAACAGTAAACCACGTGCTAACTAATAGTGAATTCGACATGCTTGCACCCCCTTGGATGCTTGGATACGGGCCAGTTGGGTAAACAATCTCAACAACCTGTCTTTACCCCCTCTGCAGGGGGAAGAATTCTTTCTACCACCTGCTTTCCAGTGGGAGGAAATCTGTCCAGTGTTGTGACCTTGAACTCACAGGCCTGGGTGTCACCCCCTACATAGCCTGACTGGTGACACCTGGGGCGGACCGCCCCCCCCGCCCCCCCTAGCTACGCCACTGTCAACAACTTCAGCTTTAACATTAGAAATTTTGATATATTTTGCTAAAAGGTTTAAGATACGAGCTCAACATTTATAAGTTATTATATTCATATTCCTTTCAGTCCTTTTCAGTTCATTGCGTATTTTGATGACATTAGCAGCATTGATCATTTGAAATATTAAAATCAAACACAAAAAACAGGTCAATTATTAAAAAAATATGATTTTTAAACAAGTTTATTTGTATTTTTCATTAAATAACTTTCTGGAAAAAATCAAATAAAACAGTTGGAATTAAAAACTTTAGCACAACGTCTGAAGGTACTTGGAGGAATTTCAGCTGTTTTTCAAATAAATTTAAAAACAATCCGATATCATCAGTCGTTTCATTGAAACTGGGGATCAGTTTTTCTAATTCCAATTTAGGAATATCCGTGACAGATGACGACGATTCTTCTGAGAGCATATTAGCAGAATGGGTTTGAAGTTTTAACTTTTCTAATTCAAAACCCTTTTCCTTCTCTTTTTCCTCCCTTTCTCTCTCCCTTTCTTTCTCTTCCCCTTTTTCACGAAATTCTTTTTCCACTCTGTCAGTGATAATATTGTTAAACAATTCTTTAGTGAATTCCTCATCATAGGTATCACTTTTTATGATAGCATTATTCCTTAAATAAATTCTATTCAAATTTCCCTCAAGGGTAATTCCGAGTTCTTCTGCTAAGAAGATTAAATATTGTTTTTTTTTCCTTTGGCTAAGTAACTCATTTTCACGTTTAAATAACTTAAATAAAGCAATAATATTTTGATAAATACATATATACATTTAAATGAACTGATGTTCGTTACTTGTATCGGAACGATCACTTAGCTTAGACATTTCAACATCGGATTACTTGGTCGGCATCGACTTTATCCAGATGATGGGACCGTGTTTCGGCCGCGAGTTGGGCGCCAATTTAGCACAATGTCTGAATTACGAATGAAATAAATACTTGCGAAAACACTTTCATTTAATTTTGATGCTATTTACAATTACACAACAACCAAATCCAAAAAAAAATCACTAAGATATTTTCATTTCGCACTATTTTTAAGAAGTTCACGACCAAGTTGGCCGTCTGTGGGGAAGTTGATGATTGAATTTCAGGTTGATGATCTGATTGTCAACTTGGTGGGCGGAGCTTAATCGGAACATGTTATTAGGAAAATAAAAGAAACTAAGCATTAAAAATTTAAAAAATATAATTCTAGCACGAGAGAATAATTAAATAAAATATAATTTTGCATTTAAAGTCCCAAAATATATTAATTTGATACAATCTGATTAATTTTTTCTTCATTGTTTACATTCTGGTTGACGACCAAGTTGCTCGTCTGTGGGCCCCTTTACAATACTAAGTTTTATTTACTAATACCATCAGTTCATAGAAAAAAGAATTGCTAAAAAAGTACATGTGTTTTAAACAATGTTTTTTTTCTTTGTTTTAAACGTGTTTAAAACAAGTGTTTTAAACGTAACAACCCTGACATTTACAAAAGCAGTTTCTAAATTAAACATTCAATAAGTACAGCATCATAAGTACACTGCCCTGCCTCATTTGAGCCTCAATTTGAGTAAAAAATGCGCGGAAGCGGCAAATAAATAGGTGATCCAGGATTTCTCTTTTGCCAAGATCATTAAATTTGCTTTTTCAGATGAAGCAGTACATTTTTAATAACCCTTTATTGTTTTATTTAGTTGGGGAGTCTAAAAGTTGAAAAAATAAATGAAATATAAGGAGAAATTAAAGGAAATTATAAAAATCAGGAAAAAGTCAGTAAAAATCGGGAAGCCGGGAGAAAAGAGAAAAATCGAGAGAGTTGACAACTCTGAACCATTAATTTAAGCTACAGCTAACAAAAATTTAAAGCATAAAAACCTCACAAATGTGGAATGTTAGCGCGAAAATGAATGTGATTCCGAGAAAAATCGGACGACCACCATAGTAAAGTTGTTTTTTCCACATTGCAATCAGAACGCGACCGGCATCTGCCTGAAGGAATTCGCGGGCGGTTCGGACTAGTTCGGACCGCTTGCGCTTCCTGGAAATTCATAACATGCATCGGTCAAAATAGAAAAACAAAACTTTTGGAAAAGAGAGCTAATGTGTTTTGTAAATCACTTTAAAATTGACATAAAGAGAGAAAATATTGGACAAACAGCACTTTTTGAAAATATAGGACTTTTTTTTTAGGTATTTCCAAAAATATAGGAATTATAGGACGGGTGCGATTACTATAGTACACATATACACAAAACTCATATAAAAATTAAAATACCCTTATTCTTCTCATATCCATTGGATTTTTGATTACATCAAAATAATCTGGCGCAAACCTCAGATTAACAGGTCCATAAAAAGGCCAAGCGTAGTCCTGTAAAACCATTTTGTTAGATACATGAGCAAAAACGTTTCAAACTGCTGACAAAAGTTCATTTAAAATGTGAAAAAAAACCTTACGAAATGTTTTCTAGAAAGCAGCAACTCGTTTATCAGATGCCAACAATACTTCAACTGTACAGAGAGTGTTTTCGGCTTAGAACTTGTCTGCTAGAAAAAAAACAAACATATCAGTGGCGGATCCACGGGGGGGGTGATTGGGGTGATCACCCCCCCCAACAAAGTGACCTCGCCGAATTTCCGGCCGAAAATCACATCCCCGATAACATAGCGATAAACTTGACTTGTGAATAATCTCTACTGAGAAACCGCTGTCACCATCTGAGCGAGTATTTCTTCCGGTTTCTCGCAGTGCCCCTTTTCGGCAATAGTAGCAACTCGTTAAATGATAACTTCAATGCATCGATCACTTTTCAGAGGAGCTCCCTTCCCGGCCCTTGACAGAGGGTCCGCGCTAATGACCACTTTTTCCTCTCATATGGGGTTCGGTACTCTTTGTCTTTGGTCACCGGAAATTTCAGCCGGTGTTAAAGAAATCTGTATCGGGGTGAATTGGACCTCATATCGAGGCTGATTACTGGTATAATTGCACACAAAAACCAGAGCGGGCGGCTTGTTTGTATATTTTCTAATCTCACTGTTTTTCAACATCTATTTAAGGGCCAATGAAAGCTTTTTCAGAGCGATTGGCAATCCCATATTGGGAGGGGATAACAGCTATTTGTTGGCAGTGGGATGGTCAAAACTTGTGGGCGCGGAGCATGTCGTACATATGCCAAGCTGTACTAGTAAAAAATTTAGTTGATTTTATTTCCAACATTCCAACGTTTGACTTGTCTCGTTTTTTTACACTGATTTGCTGTTTGATTAAAACTTGGCGTTTTACTATCACAAAAAATGGATTCCGGAAATAGTGAACATGGTCGTGCTCAGAAACGAACAGTGGAACTCAGCTTTCGTTTTTTAAGAAAAAGCCAAGAAATGATGTTTTTGAAGATAAAGCTGAGGTAGTTTTGCCATTTTCTGCAACTTTTCTTTTTTTTTTAAACTACGTTTCGATGTTTCATAATTTTTTAAGCTCAAGTATATCACTGTGTATTAATTATTAAGAGAAATTGCTATTTTAAATTTTCTTCTTGGTTGCTAAATTCGGAATACATATACAAAAGAAAATTGTTTTTATCATTTAGTAATAGATTTAATATTTTTTATGTACATTTATTAAGTTTTTATTATTATTTTGAGAACTTAACAGGGCAGCTTTCAATGTCATTATTACTTATCATTTCAAGGTTCTAATGATTTAATCCGGTTTACTAAATTTCTAAATCGTGAAAAAGCTAAAAGAAATAATTATAAACAGCAAAAGGCATTCGTGGCTTTGCGGTAATTTTACTTTTAGTTTCTTTTCTGTTTCTCTAATTTTTCTTTATTTTGGTCTGTCTTGTTATATGTATACTTTATGCATTTAAGTAGAAGTTCCATTTTAAAAAGGGAAAATAAATTATTTTAATCATGCATTTAATGGTTTACAATTAAATCATTAGAAAGTGGAACTTTCCACCAAATATATTTTATGTGTCTTCCTCTTACGAATTGAATGTAAAAGTGAAAATTGATTGTAATGTCGAATGCGCATATAGGTAAAATCACCCCCCCCAAACCAAGTCTCTGGATCCGCCACTGAAACATATACTATAGTTAAGTTAACCAACAAAACAATCACTGATCAACAGGGTTGCTTGATTTAAATCGCATGATTTTTAAAAAAAAAAAATCAAGTAGTATTATCATAGCATTAGCATATGTGCTAAAAAATTATGAGAAAATATCAATGTTTCAAGATATCAATAGTTTATTTATCTTTAATTTTATTATGATGATAATAGTAGCATTCATTACAAGATAACTAAAAATATTTGTGATAGTTTACTTTTAAATTAATCGGAGAGAAACAATGAGATGTGAAAATGTAAAAATCTGTAAGAACATTGATGAATTCAAGGAGATAAAAACCTGCTTTTAAAATGCATAATTTTTCCTATGCTAGCTCGTTTATATTGCTAAGATTTAATCAGATTTATATAAAATATGATATTTTAACTTATATATTTTTTTATAAAACTACAATATCCCTCTCGCAAAGCGGTCAAAGTTTTGATGTTCTGGTCATTTTGGAGGAAATCGGCCAAAAATCCCTAGATAACGAGCTTAAATATTCTCCTCAATTTTTTTATGGATGTTTACTTTCATTGTCTATATGCCTAGTTTCATTTCTTTGTGCCCGAATATTTAAAAGAATTTTTTTTTAAAGTTTTAAACTTTATGTCAACCAGGTTGATGCTTTTCCCACAGACGGCCAACCTGGTCGTCAACCAGAATGTAAACAATGAAGAAAAAATTAACCAGATTGTAACAAATTAATATATTTTGGTACTTTAAATGCAACATTATATTTAATTTAATTATTCTCAGGTGCTAAAATTATATTATTTTAATTTTTAATGCTTAGATTCTTTTATTTTCCTAATGACATCTTCCGATTAAGCTCCGCCCACCAAGTTGACGACCAAATAATCAATTTGAAATTTCAACCGTCAACTTCCCTACAGACGGCCAACTTGGTTGCAAACATCGCAAATTGACAACCCGGTTGACGACCAAGTTGCTCGTCTGTGGGGCCCTTTAGGCCATTCTATTCATATTTCTTTTCTGTTTAAAATAGTATGTATCTTGACTAACTTTTTTTCGAACAAGTAATCGAAATCTTTAAATTAAGAAAAAATACCATAATTAATTACAAAACCCAATTTTTGTAAATTTTTAATTTTATTTTAACTGAACATATTATCTTAATGAACATGCCTGTAAAATTTTAAGTTGATATTCTAATATTTATTATCATACGGAAAAAAATATTCAGCATTGGTGTTTTTCTTAGAATTGTCACACGGACGATAAATTTTATAGAATTTATTTTCATTAATTAAGTAGTCATTTTTAAGAGAAAACCGTTTGAATTTCTTCTTTTGCAATTATTTTGTGGTTTTGATTGATGGTTTATTTTTTTTCAAATATCCAATTTTTCGAATAATTTTTTAAAATTGATATTTTAAATTTTTTTAATAGAATATTCGTATTCAGCACTGAAAAATAGTCCCTAAACATATCATAAGTCTCAATTACTATAAATTGATTTTTTGAAAAAAAAAATTATGCCATTTTTTTAAAATTAAAAAAAAAAAAAACCTTTTCGCGGACCCATTTTTAGTATGTTATATTATTGAGTTCATTCCCAAGTGAAAACCGTTGAAAAACTAAATTTTGCATTTTTTACCGGTTTGATCCTTTTTTTCAGTAGATTTACTGGACTAATGTCTCTGTGTAGTTATTTATGGAAAACTCTTCCCACACTTTAACCAGACATTTTTTCTACCCAATATTCAAAATTTCTCAAGGTTTTCAATTAAAATATTGTTTTAATAAATTTTGCATAATTCACTTTTATGAATATGACTTTTCCATTTGAATTGAAATCGATGCTAATCCCTAAATATTTAATCTTCATGCTATTTTCTCGTTCTAAAGCGTAGCATTTTTTTGAATAGACAACAATTTTGAATGGAGTTACACAGTATATATTTGAGTGAAATTTAATATTTAAATCAAAAAACTTTGTTGTAAATTGAAGTATAAATACTTAGTTTTATTTAAATTCAGAGTTAATTCAATAGATGAAAATCATTTTTATACCAAAATATATTTATGTATTTTATTTATTTTTCATGAAATCCAACCTCTCTAAATCTAAACCTAAATAGCAGTCTGTTTTCACGATTGAGTAAAAGATGGCACTGCGTTCGTATTACCTATTAGCGGTCGCTCTGGAACTTCGTTCTCGCATGGTCAATAAAATATCTCCGACTCCGACCGCCGTCAAAGGAAAGTTTTGAGAATACGAACAAAATGGTTGATAAAAAGGGTAAAGAAGTCCACCCAAAATCTTATGGTTTAAAAATTTTGCTGTTGAATTAACTTCTTAGTTTTACTTGCATTTTGATTGGCTTTGAAGGGAATAACATCCACAATAAGTATCTCAGTGAAAGAATTTCATTACTGTATATGATACGGGCAATATGATAAAATCAATGGCATTTATTAATGAAATTTATCACTTTGCCCGCCTCCACTTCGGGCATTATTAATAATGCCCGATTAATCACTTGGCCCGTAACATATATATATGAACATGAACGAATTATTACTTAATCAAATGACAAACACAAATTCCCGAATCCCGACATTAAAATACATCAATATATGACAAATGGGGTAGGAACACTAAAACCTAATGCCGAAAGCTTCGTTTGGAAGCTATTATAAGAATTGAAGTAACTCACTAAAAATTAAATATATAAGAGTGGCCAATAGAGAAAGAATTTAAGTGATCGCTCAAAATATAATAATCGTTTGTTAACTAATAACATGATTTCAATTATGGGATTGAGTTTCGACCACGTGAAAAATTACTAGTACAACATTCACACACCACAACAATACATCTATGGAAATGTAGAACACTATAATTACTCTTAATATAATAACCATTAACCACTAATTTGAACAATTTTATATCACTATTTTTAATTTTTACTTACTTTTTCCGAAAACCCTGTCATTTTAAAATTTGGCAAAGCTCTTGGGACGGGAGAAACTTTCCCACGCAGCGCAGCTCTATCTTTATCTAGGAAAGGAGTGGAGTGGAGTGGAGTGGAGTGGAGTGGAGTGGAGTGGACACTGGATACGTAGTACTATAGTAGTACGCAAAGGTAGTACGTACACGTAAAGCAGTAGTAAATCGGTACAACTAAACTCCTCTCTTGCAGCAAGAACGGAGTTTAGTTGTACCGATTTACTGCTTTACGTGTACGTATCCAGTTTCAACCAGTAGAAAAATCAAGTTCAATCAAAAATATTGCTCTTCTCTCCCCTCTTATCTCTACGCTGTCCCCTCTTTCATTCAACCGTCATAAATCCAAGTGATTGATTGACCCCTTTTTCACGCCCACGGTTTACTACGGTTTACACGGTTGTATAGGTGTCTTCTTCCAGTCTTCTTTCCTCCCAGTCCGGTTTGCTCTCGGGCGGGCCGGGACCCCCTCCAGTGCTAGAATTGCGGCGCGTCCCCCCACTTTTCGAAAAAATACCCATGCGTCACCGTCACCCCCAGGGCCGTATCCAAGGGGGGGGTTTTAGGGGTTCAAACCCCCCCCGAAATTTTGACACCAATTTTTATACTGCTATTTTTCTTGAAAATTATGTCTCACAAGGAGCGCCTCTTCAGGAATAACCCAAAGGGTCTCAAAATGAGTCAAAACCCTACTTTTAAGGGTAAAATTTCCAAAATTTTTCTGGGGGAGGACCCCCAAACCCCCTCGAAATTTTGAAATCTATTAAGTATACGGTTTTTCCTTCAAACTTGTGTGATTTACAAGGAGTGGTCCTCTTTAATGTAACCTAAAGTGCCTCAAAATGAGTTAAAATGCACTTTTAGGGGAAAAATTCAAAAAATTTCTGGAGTAGGAACCTAAAAACCCCCTTAACATTTCGCCATTTATTACAATATACCTTCTTTTTACCTTGAAAATTCGGCCGCTTCTAATGAGTGGTGCTCTACGGGTGTAATCTAAAGGGTCTCAGAAATGAGCTAAAACACTCTTTTGAGGGGCAAATTTCCAAAAATTTTCTGGGGGAGGACCCCCAGACCCCCCTTTTACTTCGAATTCATATTGTTTATACAATTTTGAAATTTAGTGCAGCAAAATTTCAATCCAGTATAAAAGTACCCGTAAGGAGGTACCTCAGAAAATATTTGAGTCAAAACCCCCCCCGAAACAAAAGTCTGGTTACGGCCCTGGTCACCCCACCCCACTTCTTTTTCCACAAAACTCCGTCTCCCCACTTCTACTGAAATTCTTCGCGCTGCTTTTTGAAAAACTACAAAACCACCGTCAAAGTTTAGCCCACTGTGTTCGAAACAACTAGTGTTCGGCAACTATAACTACCAAATACTAACTAGTCTGGGAAATGTTAGTTGTAACTAGCAGTGGCGTAGCCAGAAATTATTTTTGGGGGGTGCACGATGATATTGAAAGAAAGAAGAAAAATTTGGGTTTTATATTACCACTAGCGCTTTCAGCGCTAGACCCGGCGTTGCACGGGCGCAGTATAACATATATGTACCTATATAGTACGCATTTAAAAGTTAATGTCCTTTTCTGGTTGGAAAATTTGTGCAGGCTTCGCCCGCACAACGCATCTGACGAAATCTAAATTTCCCTCTGCCCCCTCTCTTGTGATTGGCACTGCAAGGAAACCCATAAAATGAATTAAGAAACTAACTGCGATAACTTGCTAGTGGAAGAAATGCAAAACTATGTTTATACAAAAGTAAACAAACTGCATAAGATTGCTGTTAGAGTGATAAATGCACAAACAAATGCAAGCCTGAAGTACTTGGACTCAAAGAATTAAATGAAACTATTTTGATTCGAAGAATAAAAACAAAAATCAGTAAGTGTATGAAAAGTGTACAAATGTACAAACAATACTCTGAGCTGCCTCAAAAACCAAACAGTTCAATTGTTATCTGTCCCGTTAAATATTGCCAAGCTGTTTTCAACTATGGTGACAGTGGTATAGAACCACGTAAAACTAACTAATACCGAAAACCAGTAATCGTAAAATGCAACCTTCTTTGCAACAACTAAAACTCAACTACGGTGACAGTGGTATCGAACACCGTAAACTTATTGAATAATACCAAAAATCAGTAATTGCAAAAATGCAGCCTTCAGTGCACGAACTAAAATTCACAACTGCAGTGAAAGTGGTATCTAACCACGTAAAAAAGTTATGAATACACAAACAATAGTAAGAGAAACCACGTAAACTAAACTCACTAATAGCAAAAATCAGTAATCATAAATAAGCAACCTTTCATTAATTAAAGTTATTGGTAACTAAAATACCTCTTACCATCTCTGTAGAAGAATAAATAACGCATCCTTGACGTCTTTTTAGATCAGGTGGTCTTTCACTTAAGCTGTTGTCACTCACAGATGTATTTTTTAAAAAAAAAAATCACTTATTGTTCAGTTGCGATTCATTTTAATAGGAGGGAAATTTTATCTCAAGTCTATCGGACACAGAGAAGACGCATAAAAAATGCGACTACTAAGCTTAAACTGATACCTTCCAGAATTTAAGAACTAGATCTATTATTTACACTTTATAAATACATCATCAGCATCACAACTACTAAAATATAAAATTATTTTTGATATCTGAGGGAGCAGAGCTCCAAAGTCTGGTGTGGTCGCCTCTATAATCGGTTCTAATTCCATTCTCTTCTCTCCCTGGTCTCGAAGAGCGTTCTTGTTTATATCACTCAAGATACGAGGGGGCAGAAAACATAAAAAGTTCCCGCCATTTGTGAGGGTGGCCCAACGACCGACGAACCCCAGGGGGGGCTCATCTGGCTCTCCGATTACTTTCAGCCAGGATGACGTAATCGGCTGGAAGGCGTTGAAGTTTTGACAGGAGTGACCAATCAGGGTTACATAGAGAAATCGCGGAGCTTCTTATAGGGATTTTCTTACGTAGAAGGGAGTAATATAAGACGCGGAAGGGAAAATATAGACCCGTGAATTTGCCTAAGCAACAAATCATATATTTAAATATCAATAATACTTGTGATCTATATGGGTGCATTCAATTTTTTAACTTCTGATGGGTTAAAACTGATTAAAATTTTTCATTGAATTAAATTATGAGTATCTTGTTTTCCTTCTCATAAGCAACTTGAAGAACAAGTTTATAGCTTACCAAATAGTGGATTAAATACAAACTATGAAATTTAAAACTGATTCCTATGCATAATTACGGAGGTTCATTACTTAAATCAATAGTGATCGATTTGTAACAGTATTTTAAAAGTTAAACAAATTCCCACTATCTGTATTTTAGAAAATTCTAAATACTGCAAAGAAAATACCGTTTTTTAAAGCAGTATTTAGTTACAATCCGATACTTTTAGATCACTAAAAAATCCTCAAATTGTGAGCTATTTTTGGGTTGTTCTTCTTTTGTATGTTTTGTATAAAATTGATTAAGCTACTAATCGCCTTTATTACTAATTTATTAAAATTCAAAGTTAGTTTATTAGGTACTAATTAATCTGATCTCACTGAACTTATTATTCTAATGTATCTTATATTCTGATTATGATTGTAGTAACACTGATCTATCTAAGACATATTGATCAGTGTTAAAACAATCACATAATCAGATGGTAGTAAATGATCACTTAGATTCTAAGTGATAATTACATGAAGAAAAAATCAAATAATCTGTTGATTTCGAATTCAATTTTGATTAAACATGACAAACATGAAGGAGATAATTTATTGGGTATAAACCTTCACCAACTTGCCGACTCCCACATACGATCGCCGAAAGATACTCGAACTGAAACGGTTAGTTTTGAAGTTGGATCAGTGTTCCAAAGTTACGATGTGATCATTTTATAAGATCTCCAAGGTGAGGTCACATTAATCCTGTTTTAGTGTAAAATTTAAATAGTCTTCAAATTAAAAAATGATACATAATAATAATTAAAAAATGATACATAATAATAATTAAAAAATGATACATAATAATAATTAAAAAATATTGCCAAGCTTTAATAATATAATCATTAAGTCTATAAATTGCTTTTAGTATTTTATTTCAACTGTTTTCAGTTTCCATGAAGG
Organism: Tetragnatha montana; assembly: GCA_963680715.1. Lineage (NCBI taxonomy): Eukaryota > Metazoa > Arthropoda > Arachnida > Araneae > Tetragnathidae > Tetragnatha > Tetragnatha montana. The sequence continues at coordinate 20,564,433 of OY796674.1, forward strand.
GAGCTAGAAATATATTGTCCCTCCCAAATCAAAATTGCTTTTAGAAAGAAAAGAAAAGAAATTAATCTGTTCCTAAAACCAATCTATGGATTCCTCTTGCCTTTGGGACGATCTACTTCGGTTTCTTACTTCAAATTAACAATAGATATTCATCAACATGAAGCTATAATATCAATTTAATCTAAAACGAAAACCCTTTTAGATTCATATCTTAAATGCTTTAAAACTGAATTGTTGGATCAAAGTTTAAATTTCCCTCTCTCCTGTCAAAAAAATCCCTATTCTATCTGACCCAATCGAAGGAGAAGCTGGGGTATCACGCGAATTACGTAATCGGCTGGAGAGCAGTACGTCACACGAATTTTCGTTCCTATGTGAAGAGCCAACCTTATCTTATTCTATTAACCTTGGACGAACCCTCAGTTTTTGACAGGTTTAATAGGGTGTTAATGAAAGTCACGCAGCTGGGAGAGAGTACCTCCGCGCCGGTAAAATCCCTTTCTTAGATTTAAAAAAATATGTATTACAATTATGTTATAGGAAAATAAAAAAGCTACTCTAAAATATTTTATTTTATGAAAGAAAAATTTTAGGGGGGTGCAAAAGACCCGTTGCACCCCCCCTGTCTACGCCACTGGTAACTAGTAGTTAACTATTTTTTCCTGGGACTAGTTGCAACCAGTAGTTAACTATTTCCCAAAGTAGTTAACTACTAGTTAACTGGTCTATTTAATTTCATAACCTACCTTTTAGCAAAATTCTAATATACATCTTCCTTATCTATCACAAAAAACGTTAATACTTCGCTAAAAAATGGTCTTTATTTCTGGTTAAGGTATTTAAATACTCTACCTTTGATAAAAATTTTAAATATCTTTTTGAATTTTAAATAAAAAAATTTTGAAGTAGTTGAAAATTTGAAAGTAGTTTTAACTAGTAGTTAAGTAAAAATATAGTTAAACTTATAGTTGAACTACTTAAAACTAAAAGTAGTTAAACTACTAGTTGATCAGTAGTTAACTACTATAGTTGCAACTAGTTCTAGTTAACTAGTGCCCAACACTGTTAATTGTTTATGACTCTTGAACTTGGTGGGAAATGTATTTTATGACTAGCTTTATTTGAATGGAAGAATCAAACGTTTATACGTTTATCAATGTTATAGATTTCCTCCAATGAAATTATACTTCCAAGTTCCAAGATTAATATTCTCTGATAAATTCTAATCGTTCAGCATTTTTTTCCCATTAGCGGGTATTTCAAATTTGTACTGCTCTTGGATATAGCAGTTTATGGTTAGTAATTGAATGCTTTATAGCTTTTTAAAATAACATTCTGATGTTATACTCGGGATTACCACGTTTCCGAAAAAAATTACAAAAAAAATGTGGCTATAGTGCTTTGAAAAGTCTGCTGATGATTGATTAAAAATTTAATTTTTTGTTTTAAAAAACTTTTTAACTTTTATATCAATTTCTAAAACAGTATTATGTATAAAAACCACAGGGTTGGCAAGTTTCGGCCGCCAGTGGAAAAACGCAGTAATGAAAAAAAATTAGATTTTTGCCAGCAAAAGTATTTTTGATCCATAATCATAATCTTTAAACTTCTTTTTATAAAAGACAGATATATCTGTTAAAAATGAAACAATTAATGATATTATCAAATAATATCCCTATCTTGCACATACGAGTCATATTTGAATTTTTATTACATAAAAATAACTGTCTGGCAGAATTATCGACCTTATTGAAAATTTTATATTCAAGTTTAAAAACCAAGTCTTTTTACATCACATAAAAAATTTTATTTTCCGATTTTTTCACAACATTATTAGTTAAAGATTTTATTAATAACACACAAGCTGGTTTTTTTGTCTTTTCTGCACTTTTCTTTTTTATGACTGTTTTACTTTCATCGACCCCCTACCGACCCCTAAAGCTTCATCGACCCCCTACCGACCCCTAAAACTTCGTCGACTCCCCGTCGACCCCCTTTAAACCTTCATCGACCCCCAGGGGGTCGGTACCGACCACTTTGGGAAACCCTGATTTAAATGTTCTTCTAAGAAGCTATATCTAATACAGATATTCACCCTAGGAATTCAAATTCACTCTAGGAGTCTAAAAAAATTTTGTTCTCTTCCAGAATCAAAAGTCTAGTTACTTCCCCTGGGAATGGGCCTCTTCAAAAATCTGCCATGAACTAAGGTCGTATTGTAGCTTAAGTGTCAAAAAATTATCATTGCACTTGCACTGCATATCTGTAGATACAGATGGATGCACCCCCCAAAAAGAAATCCTGGTGACGCCCATGGATATGTATAATAATGATAGTATTTGGAAATTTCATGCATGTTTATTCACTTGGGAAACCCACTTGAGATATTTTTGTGTTACAGGAGTTAATCTAAAAATCTAATTTTTAAACTAAGTAGTACATGCGAAATTTCTTTATTTTCCTGGAAATAAATGAGAAAGATGTAAAAGTAGAGCATGGCTAAAATTTAGGCAGCATTGAAATCATTCAAAATTCTAAAAAAACCCTTTCAGATAAAATTGAATTATTTAGGGTTTAATACTTCAAATAAATATATGAAAATAACGCATTCCGTGCCAAGTAAAATAATAAAGGTGTCATAGTAAAAAAAATATTTCGGGGGGGGGGAGTTGGGTTCGTCCATTAACAAAATTAACTTTAACAAAATTAATTAACTTTAACAAAAATTAATTAACAAAGAAAAATTAACTTTAATTTCAAATTAAATTTATAAAAAAAAACAATGAATGGACATCGATATTGCAAATTCAAGGGGCTATATCTGCCGATAGGGGGTAGTTATTTTTGCATGTGTAGAGCGGACCCTGGAGATATTTTTGAGCACAAAGAGTCAGTTACAGTTTGTCAGTTTTTGGAATTATTCCCTTTTTCAAACTGACGATTCAATTGTGAATCGTCAGTCGTTCGTTTTAAAAATGAAGGATTCCTTGTTTTCGCAATTCTTCTTTCGTAAAACTTGAAACTTCAAAAAAAGGGAAGGTCAACCAGCCTCTGGGGGGGTCCGGACTCGCTGGACCCCCTGCGCCACTGCCATGGGACTCTCGTTTGAAATGGTTGGGGAGTTATATCGTTCCTGAATTCTTATACATTTGTAGATCAGTATAAAGGACAAATCTTTCTTTGAAAAGGTTGTCGCCAACGCCATAAAAGTTTTCCCCCAAAAAATATTTGATGGTTCACTCTCAAAAATAGTGTTTTACTCATTTTGAGAGAGTGGTCGATACATAAATTTATTTCCGGAATCCGGATGACTCAACATTATTTCTGACGTATACCTCACTACGTATACTTTTATGTGTTAAGCTGTACATTACTTACACCATACATATACTATATTACTCAAAAGTATACTCCGGAGTTATAATCGCTTCAGTCGGTATTTGTAACCCATTTGAATTATAGAGTATTTTCAATCACATGACTCGGACCTAACAACGGCCTTAGCAACAGAAGATGTTACAGTTTTTTGCCCTACAGAGGTTAACAGTTACAGAAAATGACTAGCCGTGGACTCACTCCTCATAATTCATGCTCTTCACTCCTCATAATTCAATTTCACTCCTCCTAAGAAAGTCCAAGGAGTATGTTTACTCCTCCAAAATAATCCTAGAATAACACTGATTACAGCACTGTTTAGGATCCCCTGATTTGCTATATTCACAAGTGATAATTAAAATTATGCAAAAAAAAATATAAATTGGAATTTTTTAAAAACAATTTTTTATTAATGGTATTAAAAACAAAAAAAACCTAAGTAATTTAAGAAGTATACAGTTAAGACATAAAAAGTAAGGATTGAAAAGAAACAAGCATAGATTAATCATAGGAGCAAACATTTATCATAAAGGAATAAAACATGACTTTTAACATGTTTATTAAAACCATATAATATAGTGGTTATATAAAAATTCATAATACACATATTATCACATACACCAGCTTTAAAAAAGTATTTACAATAAATGTAAAATTACATGTTAACTGATGAGTAAGTAAAGTCAGGATCAGGTTTACCTGTAAGAACAAAGTTGTTAAACAATTAAACATTTTCAAAAGAAAACTGAAAAATTGACACTTTTAATTTGAAAATTATATGATTTTCAAAATCAATATGGAATAAAAATATTGTTTACCTCAAATTTTTTAAAATATTTATTGCAGAATCTAGTAAAACTACATACCTATATTTTAGCTAAAATCTTATCCAACCACTTTGCAACCTTTCACTAGGAGCAACCTTTTCAAATTTGTTTGTTATCTATTTATATGGTACTTACGTATTAGCCCGTCGATCGTTCAGCGGCCGCCTAATTCAGCGGCCCAGTAATAGTAAAGTCAATGGTATTTGATAATGTTTTCGGATTAAGCGACTCGATCGACGGGATAATACGTAAGTACCGTTTATATATTACATTTGTTTGGCTTTTATCCCAGAGATACAAGTTATTTTTTAGACAAGTTATTATTACAGAGATAGGTTATTCTTTCCCTCGTATTCTTCTTCTACTGGTTACTACTTTGGAGTAAGTGTGAAACTGGTCCTGGGGAAATCACAAAAAAGGAGGCAGTGGTTTCGGCTGGTCAATAATTTTTTATGCTTTAATTTATGAAATATTTCTCAATGAAATGGATTTGAAAATAAGCAGTATCATTTGAGACTAAATTGAAATAAGATGTTATGTAGAATTAGTTTTATTTTAGAGTTCCTATTCAAGATAAACACTGTAAAAAAATGCTGATATATAAATAACAATACACTTAAAAGTATTTATTGGATCCTTTTAGAAGTAATAGGCAGGAGCATAGCGAGAGGGGGGATTTGAGGATATATTCCCCCAAAAAGTCAGAAATTGCCCTTTTTTTAATATATAAAAGGACTAAATATCCTTCCCAATTTCAATAACCCCCACTGAATTCTTTTCTGGCTACGACACTAGTAATAGGCACAGGTTTTTGACACAGCAGTGCAATTTACACTCTATTATTCTTAAGTGATCAATAATGGTAATAAAAAAAGACTAACAGTATGGTGGATACTGTTAGGTAGTTGGATAGGACATAACCTACTTACCATATACTCATTCTCATTCTTGATTAATTAGTTTCCATAGATGATCAATGATGAACTGTTTAGAGTGCTTTGTAGGATCAAAATCAAACACCTCTACAGAATTCCTAGCAACAACTTTCATGTAGTTAAAGAAAATAGTAGATAAAAAAATATGTACAAAAATAGTAGCAAATAATTCTTATAAATGTACATTTTAATCAACAAATGCTCAATACTGTGTTATTCCTAGGATTTGTTAGGTGGAGTAAAATTATTGTCTTTTTTAGGAGGAGTGAAATTCAATTATGAGGAGTGAAATCCGTAAATAGCATAAACTACATTATACAGAGACAAAATTTCTATTAAAACGCTTATTTTTTAATGGACAAAATGAAATTGAAAAAAAAAAATGAGGATGCTATTTTGGTACTCCAATAAAACTATCTAAGCATCAGAACAATAAATGAAAAAAAAATAACTATTGCTATATGAAAACACAATTAAAAAGTATGATTATTAGGATGCCATGGCTGAAGGTTTAAGCTAAACCTTTGTGAAAAATTCAAAGAGTGAAAATACTTCCTGTCTAGTTTTTAAAAGAGTAATTCTGATTTTCAAGGAGTGAAATACTCTCTCTGAGGAGTTAAAAATATCTTTGGTTCAATATAAAAAAGGATACAGCCACTAATTTTGGATGGGGCTTTCTCCAGATCAAATGTAATACCACTGATCAACTTGTACAAACTAATTATATCAGAGCTGTAAAGAAAATAAATAATTCTCATATATAAACAAAAGCAGGTAACAAAAAAGGTATATATGCACACAATACTAATAAATTATCAGGGGTCTGTCCAGACTTTTTGTGAAGGGCCCTGTTATTGTAAAAATTGTGAAAACTTACTCATAATTTTATGAATTTGAAGTTAGCCTTAAATTAGTTTTTTCAGTAAGGAGCCTGCTTTTGTGAAAATAGGGTCCCATATTTGTAGTATTGTGAAAAATAGTGTTCATTTTTAAGGTAAAATATTTTGTGAAGGGTCTGAAAATGGACCCAAATTTCTTCTAAACAGACCCCTGATTATGACGGTTATTCATAACAGTAAACACCAAAAACATTTCTTTGCTTAACATCTTACTTTGCTTGCTTTTCTTTAAACATATTTTGAAATGACAAAGAGGTAATTTAATTAAAATGTTGAGTTTTTAAAATCTAAAGGAATTTTATTGTATGCTGTTGAATCTGGATACTATTAAATTAATTTTTATATGTATTAAGATTTAAGTTTGTTAGTAAGTAGCTCTTTGTCATTTATGGATTAATAAGCAAGTACAAAATAACAAAAACTCTTACAGTACTGTATTTTAGTGTTACAGAAAGTAGATTATTGGTAAAAGAAATTACTTTGAAATGTATTCTGTTTTACTTGATTCAAGTTCAGCAATAATCTTTATCAATTCTTTAATTTTTGCTTCTGCTACTTGCAGTTTCTTTTGTTCCTCTTCTTTAGTCTTCAAAAGGGCATTGACTTTCACATTATCTGTAAGAATAAGAAGGTAAAAAGTTTTAAAATAAGAAGAAAATTTAAAGTTTAGGTAGTTCACATGAAATTTTATAGTTTGCAGTTGTGTTAAATGGCAAACTGTTGAAATGAGTGTGATATGGCTGCTTTAAGAGTAGCATATTTAATAAGGTATATTGGGTACTTTAGGATTAGCCAGGTGCAATTTTTGGTAATCAGAAGAAATTATTGTCTACGTTTATAAAATTACACATAAAAATATACAAAATATTAAAAGCGTTAGTACTGCTTATTTAATTTTAATAATATTCCACTCAAAAAAGATTAAAAGGATTAAGTATACTTATTTACCTATTTATTAATTATGAATTTTTTATCAAGACTTTCCATTATACCCCAAAATTAATAATTAAGTTAGTAATAATGAAATAATATGGTTGCTAATTAAGAAAAATACAGTTTCTTAGAAGAAAATCAAATTTACATACCTCCAGAAAGAATAAATTTCTCTCTAGTTTCTAATAAGACTTGGCACTTTGTTTTCCAATCATCACCACATTTCATTTGTTTTACTGGTATATTTGGCATGTTTTGTTCTGAAAAAGGCAATTTATAAACCCAAGAGAAAAGAATGTGAGATTCGAAAGATTAAGGATATTGAAGAAAGTATCATACAATATTTCATTACTCTTGCAAAAATCAATGGTAACTATGACAAGTTATTAATCATGTTAACCCTTCCACTACCATTATAAATAATAGATATTTTTGTTATTGTTATTATTACTTGATGTATATTATGAGGTTACAAATAAAATTAGATCCAGAGCTTCTATTGGCACCCCAGTAGAAGTTGAATTGATTATTGACCATAAATTTCAAACAGAAAAGTCATATAAAGATGATATATAATATATTATAAATGTAAAAAAATATTTCCAAGCAAGGAAAATATAATTGATGACATTTGCTGGTACTTGATAGCAGGGATGGATTAGAGGGAGGAGTGGTGGGGGCAATTGCCCTCCTTCTACGCGAGACTTATAACATTAAGTATAGGACAAAAGTAATTTTTGTGACTAAAAAGGTTTGATAATTTTAAAAACAGAAATTTCTTAGGTTTTACGGTTTGAAGTACAAATTATTTAACCAACTGAACTGATTGTCATTATTATCACTTTTTAGAATCAAGTCAAATAGGGGTGAATGTAATGTATGGTGTTTGGAAAAAAAAAACTTTTGTCATTGATTGGTATAAAAGGAGTTATTCAGGGCTGTATCCAAGGGGGTAATTGTTAACCCCCCAAAAATTTGTTGCAAATTTTATATACCATCTTTTTCTTGAAAATTCTATGGTTTACAAAGAGTCTTTCTCTTTGGATGTAATCCAAAAGGCTTCAAAATGAGTTAAAATACCCTTTAAGGGGTCAAATTTCAAAAAAATTTCAGAGGGAGGTCCTCAACCCATCCTTCAAACTTTTGGCATTTTTCTATATCCTGTGTTATTCTTGAAAATTCTGCGGCTTACAACGAGGGATCCTCATCCAGTGTATCCCAATAGGTCTCAAAAGAGTTATAACACTACTTTTAAGGTTCAAATAACAATATTTTCAACCAGACTTTCCCCAAAATACCTACGTGGAAGTTATTTGAAATTTAATGTAGTATAAAAGTACCTACTCTTAAGGGAACAGAACCTGGTTACAGCTCTAGACTGAAAAAGCAGCAAGAACCAACAATTCAGCACCAACTTTTCTTACTGGGGAGTACCCTCGTGGCCCTCATGATAGGTTCAAATTTTAATAAAAAGCACGAAAGTAAGATTAAAGGGACCAAAATATCCAAAAATTGAGTCAAATATACAACTTTTTGGGATTAATTTCTTAAAATTTCCGGGGGGAGGACCCCCAGACCCCCTATTTGTGAGAGGGTTTGTATTATCTTCTGAAAATACATATTTGACTCTATGTTCACAAAGTTTCATATTTGCTCTACAATGTAGTACTCAGAACAAGAAAATTTTGAGGTCAAGAACCCTTCCTAAAAATTAATCTAGTAATGGGGATATTCTCCCCCTCTAAAAAGTTGCCTTGCGTAAACGTAGTCCGTAAACCAACAGTTTTTAAAAATAAAGTTGCTTTTAGTAGAACTTAAAAAATAATAAAGACTCACCGTTTCAAACAAAACCTTGAAAATAATTATAATTCGTATGAAGAATTACTATAAGTTGTAAAATTATACGAAAAGTCACATTCAATTCTGCTCCAAAACAAACTCAAAACAACCCGCCTTTGTTTTGTTTACGTTTCGTTAAAATGCCACTTTTTTGAAACTTTTCGTAATTTAATAATGCCTTGGAAAAACTAAATAATACATGATAGAATAAAAACTGTATTTATAATTTGAGTTTCATCTTCAAGAAATTATTTTTAAATGATTTTATTTCAATTTGAGTTATATTTCGGTGGTGTCAGAAAAAGTAGGAAGATAGACAATCCACAAAACATCTAAACTCCAAAATTGTGGCAAACAATTTGAATTTTGAAATTTTGTTGTTGTGTCTGCTGATTTTCATGTGAATGGTTACAAATTTCCATATTTCCAAAAACTTTTCGATACTCTTGGGATAGTACAGATAGTGGGCTGCTGAAATTTATTAACAGTCTTTAAAAATCGTATTTTTGCTCACTATCTCAACATAACATTACTACATATCAGGTATCGTATATAATTTGGGTTCAGCTTTTGATTAGGATTTTTTCGGATTTTTATATAAATATACTAAGGCGTGTTGAGAAAAAAGTTAATAGTCACATTAATATAAAAAGCAAAACCTTTAAAATTTATTTCCAACTTTCTTTTAAGAGAATCCCTAATAAGCTCACATTGACTTTTGACAGACTAGTATAGGTATTTTGCTGTTGCTGGAAAATTATCAAGATTTACTACATCTAAGTTATTCAAAGAATGTGTATTATTAATTTTTTTCTTACATGTACAACTTGCTGTGTATTGCGAATTATTTTGTTCGAATGACAGAAAATTTTTTCGAAATTTCACTTTGTTTTTATGATGTGGATGTAAAAGAAGTCAGGATTACTACCACTTAACCTAGAAAACAAAAATTTTTGAGAATGTAGAAAATTTAATTAAAAACAATTGTGTAATTATTTTCTTCTAAAGTGAATAGTTTTTAAAATAAAGGTAGATAATGACTGATTTTTAGGATTTGACAAGGAAGACACTTGTTATATATCATTTAAATTTACTTTGCCTAATAATCTGTCTGATATATAAGTTGAATTGTAATGTAAGTTATGTGGTTTTTGGTTTTTGCTTACTTAGTAAGTGCAGTGATAGCAGTTGTCCTATAATTCCTATATTTCCTATATTTTTGAGAAAAGACTAAAAAGTGTCCTATATTTGTCCTATAATTTCTAAAAGTAGCATTTGTCCTATATTTTCTCTCTTCATGTCAATTTTCTAACAGATTCTATCAAAAAATCATATTTTCCGAAAAGTTTTGCTATTTTATTTTACTGATGCATATTTATTACAAATTTTTAAAAAGCAGTCAGTTCTGCCTGCATGTTTCTTTGCCTGATGACTGGTCAAAAAGTCTGCTTTCTCTCATGTTCTGATTAAAATGCAGATAATAACAACTTGGAAACTTGTGATTACTATAATTTTTCTCGGAATTGCATTTTTATTTTCGCGTTTACATATACCTACCTTCTAAGGTTTTTATGCAGGAAATTTTAGCTTTCTGCATTTTTATTACCTGACTCAGATTTACCCACAGTACCTACTCCTGATTTTTCAGAACATTCCCCAGATTTTTATAATTTTCTCTAGTTTTATGAAATATTTCATGGACAGTGGGTTATATATATAGTTGCAACTTTTAGACTTGAAATCAGAACCGAGCAACTATGAAAAGTCAAATAATGCAAATGGATTCAACAAGACTCAAGATTTTGATAATTTTAAATGTGAAGAATTTTTTCAGTTTTTACTATTCACCATGATTGAATATTGTTTTAGTTAATTATCTAATGTAATTAGCAAAAGAAATTCTAAAAATGAATTAAAACTGTGTTCCTTAAGAATTTGTAGTGCATTTTTGTATGTCCTATATTTTTTATTGGAGAATCCTATATTTTTATATGAACTCGCTGCTATCACTGTAAGTAAGATTACTTATACCACCCAGTCAGTAACTGACTGGGTGGCCATTTTATGCAATTATGGTGTGTATAAAAAGACTCATTTGAGGAAGATTCCTCAGTTGGGCCTGGTTGGTGACTAACTTTTTGCCAGGTTGTTAGTGGTGAATAGCTATTAGAAAGTAGTGTATTTCAACTCAAAAAAGTGTACTTTATTTAAGAACCTAAGTGATAAAAGTACATAATAACAAAACAGTAATTTTTACTTAAAAATGAAATAAATAAAGTTAAAAAAACTTGCTAAATGATATTGAAATGATAGAAAATTATTTCCAGCAGCCTACAATACTATATATATTTATATTTAAAATCTAACTCGGTTACTATGGTTTCAAATATATATATAATAATGCCTCCAGATTTTCACTAATCATCTTTTGGGTTACTAGTATAGTAACTAACTATGATATCACACACAACACCAGTGGCGGATCTAGAACATGTGCAAGGGGGGGGCTAACTTAATCTGATTGAGGATGATAATGAAGTAAAAAGCCGTGCTTTTTACAATATTCATTAATGTCTTAAATATTGAGGTCAGTGTTGATTGTAAATGACTAGTATTGTTAAATATAACTAATTAATTAGTAATTAAATTAGTTAATCATTAAATACATCAAAATAATAAGGGTGTGTCAACCGGGAGGTGTTTTTTAACAATGATTTGAGTCAAATATTTTTTTTCCAAGAATATAGATCAAATGTGAATTTTCGTGCACTTAATTTCAATGTTTAGGGAATAATACATCCATCCCGAGGCATAAGGGGGGATTGGGGGAACCTCCCCCAAGAATTTTTTTGAAAATTTTACCCTAAAAAGTTGTGTTTTGACTCATTTTTGGTCATTTGGGACTCTTTGAGTGTCACACGAAAAAGATGATTTCTTGTACTCGTTTTCAAAGGAAAAAACTGTAATATATAAGAATTTCATGGGGGTGGTTTGAACCCCCTAACCCCGTCTCTATTTTAACAGAAGCGCATTAGACCCTTTTAAAAAGTGAATCTTATAAAAACCAGGGAGTTAAAAATCTTGCAGAGGGGCTAAAGCTCATAACCTTTAAGATGTGAAACAAATCTATAAAATGTAAGGGGCTAAGTATTTTGGAGGTTATGCTTTTTGTAAGGCTTAGAAAGCTCATTGGAATCTACAAGTTCTGAATCGCATTTATATTAAAGTGCTGAAAGCTAAAGATCTTGGAGCGGGCTAACGCTTTTAGGCTAAAGCTCATTAAATTGCGAACTAAATACTATAAAACATCGCAAGGAGGCTAATTCTTTATGGGGGCTAAAACTCATTGGCCCATTTAAATTGTGAATTGAATCTATCTATCTATCTAGGAGCTAAAGATCATGGAAGGATAAAGCTCATTAAATAGTGAACCAAATATATTTAAAAACGCAAGAGGGCTAAAAGCTTTGTAAAGGCTATTAAAGAGCATGGAGGGGGCTAATGTTTCATAGGGCTAAAGATAGGGAAATTTGTGTAACAAACATAAAAACGCAAGGAGGCTAATGCTTTTAGGGGCTAAGCTCATTGGATAGACCCTTTAAATTATGAATCAAACCTTCAAACATGCAGGGGGCTAATAATTTGTAAGGGCTAAAACCTCTAGAAATCCTTAAAAAGTGAATGGAGTTTATAAAAATGCATGGGGCTAAAGATCTTGGAAGAGGCTTAATGCTTTGTAGACCCTTTGAATTGTGAAAAAGGCTACAAAAAACTGAAAAAAAGTTTTAAAATTTTGAAAATTTAAACAAAATTTTTTAAAAACTTAATTTTTTTTCGAAAAAGTTCAATTTTATGTAGTGTAAACTTAAGTCCCAAGGGGGGGCTATAGCCCCTATAGCCCCCCCCATAGATCCGCCACTGCACAACACAATACACATCCACTTTCTGAAATATGTAGGAGCAAATAAATCATTGAGATTATTATTGCTAAAAATTTTGTTCATTAATAAACTTTTCCTTCAGGTTATGGAATCAGAATCAATCCAGAAAATAAGCCCGTCCACTTCAGTAGTCAGGTATTCCTATGCCACCCCTAAGCGTACTTTTACCCCTCGCCTTCCCACAATCCAATCTCCTGAAGACAAGAAAGGTAATAGCACACCACATAGCAGAAACCCTTTTGATGTGAAAGCTGAATCTTTGTATTATCCTTCATGGTCCCCGTCGGTATTTGCTCAGCTCCAGCCAAATAAGGAAAACGATGTGAGTTCTTTATTTAAAGCTATTTGGTGTGGTGTATTCTTTCTAATGGTACATGCAGGTAACTTGCATATTGTAGGTGTGTCAGTGAAAGGCCAATATTTTGCATATTTAAGGCCTGCAAAAAAAGTTAAAATACTAGTCAATACACATCCTAATGATTAAAGGGTTCAAGTGACATCATGGGTGCCACTCTTCAGTCCTCAGGACGGAATTCCGTCTTTCTAAAAGTTTTGTGAACGGAATTCAGTCTTGGCTTTAATATGAAAAGTAAAATCGACATCAATTTGTACTAAATTTTGTTACTTACATAACTCCTTTTGCCAAGAAATAATCCTGTTTTACACAGATACAGCTTTAACTTGTAACATTTAAGGACCTGTTCATGTGATATTTTATGGGGTTTTTAGCAATTCAGCATTCACTGTTAGCTTAATTTATTTTCTTTTTCTTCCCCTGTCTTTAATTTGTTGAAATATTTTGCGTATTTAAAAAATATTAAAAAGATAGTTTCAAGTTCAGTCTTAAAATTTTTGAATAGTGGCACCCATGAGTGACATCATTTATGTTTATAATTTGCCTTAATCAAATTACTCCCAAGACTGTTTTCTATTCCATTATTACTTCACATGATTTGATTTAAATATAAGTTAATGGTTTTAAACACTAAATTAACCACAGTTTTAAATGTATTAAAGATGCTATTATTTTAAAATTGTTTTTTATAATATAAATTTTTAATTCTTATAACAGGGTACCTTTCGATGGTCAATTGAGAAACTGTCTGTTCTCTATCCTGCAGATATAGATGAAAGCACTGCTGCTGATCCTTGGTAAAGTACTTTCTATGATAACATTTCTTAAAATACTCAACTATGAAATTTTAATTTGCTAATTTAGAATCATACAAGTTCAGGATTTGTTTTATACAAATATAAATTCAGTAATTATTAATATAATTTTAACCAGTGTTTGTGTTTATATCAACCTAGATTGCATGAGATATTCATAAATCCTACATAGAAATTAAGAATTCAGAGATTAAAGTAGCTTGGGAAATGAGATTTTATTTATTGGTCCGTCTCAAACCAGGAGAGGATGTTTGTACCTTTCTGTTGCACGGAAACATGTACCAGGCCTATCAGGCCCTAAGTGTAGTAAATGTAAACATTTTTATGAAAGCAAGTAAATAATTTATAAATTAATGATTTAAAGATGCATTAGAAAAAAATCCTGCGAGAAATAATGTATTAATGAATAAATATTAGACTTGGAAGTAAATAGGGAGATATTATTCTGTATTTTTGAAAGTCACAAAAAAAAATATTAAAAACATTAAGTTAAAAACTTTATGGGGATTTTATAATGGAGTTTAAGTAAAAATATAAATATTTATTTGTTAAAATGAAATTCATATGCCAGGTAAGATAAAGTGTCAGATGGTTTCATGAAAGATGCTGGCATCTTTGAACTTTTGGGGTTTTTTCCCTCATAAAACTTTTTAAAAAAAATAATAATTTTCAAGTTAGTTGAAACAGATTACTTTTAAATGTAAATACATTTTTAACCTTGAACCTAATGTCTGGTGCATTATGTATAGGGACCATGTACCATAGAACCCAAACCAACTGTTTGCTTTGGTAATAAAAGATTGTAAAGTATGATTTATGTGTATGTCTATTCTTGAGAAGGGTACCTCTTATGTTTTAAGGTTGTAAAATACAAAAATTCCTATTGCTTCTATCACACTTTAGTTGTGTACTCTACAAAACCTCCAATCCTGTCCTGATTAAAATATGAATGATATTTGCAAATAACTTCTAATACATTTGTTGATATGCTAAAATAAAGTATTTAACTTATATTTTTTCCATGAAATTTTCAAATTCAGTATTTTTATATTGTCTTACATTTATTTAGGCTGGATACAGAACAGGATTCACATGCACAGAAAGCTATTGATGCTTTCTTTTCTCAAAGAAGTATTGTTCCTTCTCCTTGGAGTTCTTCTCCCAAACAAGGTAAATTCTGCTGCAAAATCTATTGAGTGTTATTAGCATATTCATTTGGTTGGAGGTTCCTTGAAGGGTTGCAAAATATGGTATGATCTTGACGATCTAAGATTTGAGAAAATGTCAGGCCATCTGGAGAAATTTTGTGCATAAAAAATAAACTTTTTATTTCAATTTAAATAATCAATTAAAGTTTTCCAGTTATAAAAAACTTTACTTCATTTTCATAAGGAAACTTAAAATCTCCAAAACATCAAAAGTGATCCACAAAGACAGTGGAGATTATAGTTTATCAAAATTAACTACTACTTATCAAAAGAAAAGGCTCTAAAATCATTGTATGTTTGTTGATAAAACTACATTTGGGAGGGTTCTTCATTATTTTTGTTATTTCTCTTAGATTATAAACCTCTATATAATATCTATTTAAACAAGTTTTAAGTTATATCAGTAATCTTAATTTTTTTTATTAATTCTGATTTTTTTTTTCCATTTCCCCCACCAAAAAAAAAAAAACTACATGCAAATATAGTTAACTCAGAGGGCTGAAACTTAATGCATATCTATTTGGACCAATAGAAATGAGAGAAGCTCTTATGCAATGAATGAACAATAATGAATTGATTACTTTCCTCTTGGCAGCTTTCACTTTTTTTAAATTTGTTGTCCAGTGTTTATTAAAACTTATTAATCTAATTTATCGTTTAAATACCTAGATACAAACCTTCACTTCCTTAGCATATTGTAATACTGAAGAAATAGTTTTATTAGCAGCTATAAATTTCTCTAAAAGATTGTTTTATGTAAAAATGTAGTTTTCACAACACTTCTTGATTACTAAAATTTATTTAGTTTTTAACTGCATCAAAATTCATTCAAATTTTTTGTGTGTGAAATTTTCTATAACATTCGAAATGCTGTTTAATGGTAATTTAATTTTGAAAAATTACTACTTATAGGTTCTTCAGCAAAGAATAGGAGACGAGGATATGTGGGTAGCATATTCTCGAATGTTAAAAGCTGTGATGGTAAGAATAAAAAGTTTTTTATATTGGTTATTTTTTACTAGGTTATATTATTTTAGAGATAACACAGCTGATCTAGTGATAGACATGTCAAAAATATATTTAAATTTCTGTAGATGTAACTGCTTATTTTTAAATAATGTTTTATCAATTCTTCATTTAAGCTACCACACAAACAATGCTGAGTATTCCTCCTGATGTTGATCTCAAGAAAATTTTAGGTATGATAAATTAGTCTTTTTGGTTTGGATACTGTGATTCAGTTTTAGTTATTGTGCCTTGGGTAATTTTTCAACAGTTCTAGTTTCTTCAGTAAAGTTCATAAATCTATAAAACTAGTTTAATTTTCCCAAGATTTTTTCCCGATTTTCACACTTTTTATTTGTACCGTACCCTAATAAAATGTACTGGGAGGTTGTGTGTGAATAAGTTCCTGCTGTTTTTTTACTTGATTGCATCATGAAGCCCTAAGTATACGGTTTTAGATTCTGATGTTCTTTTCCAGAAGATATATACTTAAACAAGCTAAAAAGGCAGTATCATTTTTATGAAGTGTAAACCACTTTTTAAGATTTTAACATGTCTAATTTTGTGTGATCAAAAGAGTATTTGCAAGGAATTTTCCAGCACTACTTTATTCAAAAGAAATCTGCTACTGAAAAGCACAACATCCCACCCAGTATCAAAACATTTAAAAGCCTTAGGGAGGATTCAGCAATGCCTTTGGGTTCCATTCCAATAGATACACAGACAACTTTAAAGGCAGAAAATGAAGATTTTTTTTTTTTTTTGCAATTTATTGGGACTGGATGAAATAGGGATCCATTTTGATAACCTAATAGCAAAAAAACATGGGTTAAGCCTGGACATGACTCAACATCTTTAGTTAATAGGGAAAGTAGTGCCTAGCAATGGGCAGTACTTTTAAATTCTTAGTTTACTAATGGTTTTCAAAATAAAGCATTACTTTTCAAGAAAAACAGCATTAACTTATTCAACCTCCCAATAGTGTTTTATTTCATCTTTCCTTTATCTGTTCTCATCTGCATTTCCATACAGTACAAGTCATTCTTATCAGATTTTATAATTAACTTAAACTTAAAAGCAAATAGAGTGAGAGTTTGATACTAATTCTGAAATTTTCACCTATACATGAATGATATATAATGACCTATACATATATGCTCATTTGAAAATGTGCCTTTTTTGCATCCATAAAAACAATTATAAATTAGTAGTGTTTCAGTTTGTATCTAGTTATGATTTTAAAACTTTTAATTATTTACAAATATTTAGTTGGGTAAACACTGATATGAATTATTTGTATTTTCTGTTAAAATATTTAATATTCAATTTCTAATGCCACAGGAAACTTTTACACATTTGAAAATGATGAAAGTGTGCCTTCTGATAACTCTTGTGAAGAAGTAGATTTAATGAGTACTTCCTCTTTAAGAAGAAAACTTTTTGTTGATGATGCTGGGGCAAACACTCCTTCTGAGTAAGTAAATAATAATTTTTGCTTGATGTTTTATAACTAAACTCAAGAGTAATGTAGAATAAGGCATCCCTAACTTATCAAAGTTTGCAGTACCCTTGCAGCCATATATCATACCTGCCAACTCTCCGGATTTTCGCTCTCTTCTCCCGCCCTCCGGATTTTCCCTGAAAATCTCCCGCTTTCTCTTCTTTTTTTTTTTGGAATTCCTGTTTTTTTCGAAATATGCATAAGGAAAATGCGAAATGTGTGGAAAATAACCAAAAGATTTCTGTAATACAGAATGATCAGATGGTAATTAATGCTGAATGCCTTTTTACAGCATTCTTATTGGAGCATAATTTACCGAGCAGTGTAGGGGACCATTCCGGAGCTCTCTTCAGAAAAATGTTCCCGGACAGTGCGATTGTGAAAAAGTATGGTTGTGTGGTTTTAAAACGGTTAAATTTTTATTTTGAGCACATATTATCTTTTTATAATTGGTTTGCGATGGCTATACATCGATAAAAAAAAATTCTCCTGATTTCTATGGAAAATCTCCTGATTTTTGACTTTCAGAGGTTGGCAAGTCTGCATATATTCACAGCCATCAGCATTGGTGTTAACCACCAGCTTAAGAAAGAAAAACTAGCTTCTTACTGACTGATTGGTGGAATCCTTCTCTGATCAAGGATCTAACACAAACTGGTGGAAGGAAATTTGGCTGCTAGGAGAGTTAGATTTTTTCATGACACCACTGTCATGCAATCTGATGTGTTAATATCTATCTGTATGTAATATTATTTCATGTTTATTTAACTGAGAAAAACTCAAGTTAGAGCATAATTACATAGAATTATCATACATGAATCATATTTAGAATTTACTGTTGATAGCTTTTTATTAGAAAAACACAAATGATATATTAATTTATCTTTTTTTGTGTTGAATGCTAATGGCTTCCAAAATTTGTCCTCTACATTAATTTTGAATCTATTCCCGTCAACAGTTACAGCTTATACAAGTTAGATATCTTTTTATATGGTTAAAGAACTGGAGAAAGCAAACCTTATAACCAATCAAACCACCTTAGTGCTTTTTGAACATATTTACATTGTTTGTTAAATACTACTGTTAAGCACACAATACATGTTCTTGTGTCATCTTTTGTACCTTTTCTTCTTGCATGTAATGTATTTTATTTATTATCAAGGATATTACAACAGTTTCTTTGAGCTTATAAGTTTTTATGATGATTCTTATTAAATTTTTAGTTCCAAGGAAGGTAAAGAACCTTCAAATTCTGCCAAGCGAAGAAATACTCCTATGTCGGTCAGAAGTATATTTTCCACACCTTCTGTAAGTTTTACTCTTCAATTTGAAGTCAAATTTTATGAAATTCAGCTAGTCTACTCAGATTTTTTTTCTAATTTATATAAATATTTTGTTTCAATTTTACTTGCAAAATTGCACTAAAATTTAACTAGCTACTTTTGATTTTTTATTAAGTAAAGTATCCAGTTGGGGTAATGTCAAAAAGTTTTAA
Source organism: Tetragnatha montana (assembly GCA_963680715.1). Taxonomy (NCBI): domain Eukaryota; kingdom Metazoa; phylum Arthropoda; class Arachnida; order Araneae; family Tetragnathidae; genus Tetragnatha; species Tetragnatha montana. The sequence continues at coordinate 20,583,561 of OY796674.1, forward strand.
TGTATTTCATGTAAGCATGATATGAAATTTTAGGAATGTTTTTTGTTATTTTGATCTAGTTAGCAAAACCTACCCAGGATAGTACATGTTCACTTATGCTTTTTAATTACAGGATTTGCTCTCATCTAGTCCTATCACGCCTCCTCTTTGCAGCGATGCATGCAATATTTTTGAATCCCCAACGTTATCTCCTATTGTTCCTGAGTCACGTAGAAGTAAGGCATTATTATTAAATTTGTATCTTCTTAAAAATGCTATTCATCGTCGACTATTTCTTAGAAATGTCTTGAGGTTGAAATTGAATTTAGTTTTTAGCATATTAACAATAGGTTTTTTCTTATAACTAAGCTGCTTTTCATTTCAGAAATGCAATGCAACTCAAGCGATGCATGCAATGTTTTTGAATCCCCGACGTTATCTCCTATTGTTCCTGAGTCACGTAGAAGTAAGGCATTATATTTATATCTTCTTAAAAATGCTATCCATTGACTATTTCTTAGAAATGTCTTGGGGTTGAAATTAAATTTAGTTTTTAGCACATTACATTAGTGTTTTTCTTATAACTGAGCTGTTTTTCATTTCAGAAATGCAATGCAACTCATTCAGTGAACCAGACGTATTGGAAGATGCCAATCCATTCCAAAAACAGCTTGACGAATCGTCTTCCAATCCACCAGAGAGCATGAGTTTCTGTGTAGAGTCGCAAGAGTCGATACCTTTCCCATCTTATACATCCGAAAGGCAAGACACTGGATACGCTTCTGGAAGCATCAGCTCTTCCCAAAACATGACTTCGTCGGAAATTCACTTTGGAACTCTGTCCAGAATCACTCCTGTCACAGAGCTTATGGGTGATATAGAGCTCTCTTCTCATTCCATGTCTTGTGATATTTCTTACTACAAGAATGATATTAAGCCTGTGAAACCTGTTCCCTTAACTAAAGTTCCAGAGTCTCACCCTTGTGATTTTAATTCTTATCCTTGGGTCCCTGCTTCCTGTTCAACTCCTGCTCCATTTTTGGATTCCTAGCAAAGGCTGAGACTTAGATATTTTGTTTCATGCCTTGTTTGAATTGACAAATAATACTGCCTGAGTAGATGCATTATTTTTCATCAATTTAGAAATAAATGATATTTTTAATCTATTTACATCTTATCTCTTGATGAAATTATATTTTGATATGATTGTCCAGTTTTATGAAATAGTCTATGAGAATGTGCATGTTAGTAATTTATTTTTGTACAAATTTGACTTTTTTTTAACCGAGTTATCAAAAAAAAATGTTTGAATGTGAATCTTGTAAATAAAATGATTTCTTTTCTATTCTTATCTTTTTTTCTTAAACCTTTTATTGAAAATATAAGTTAATTACATGGATACAGCACACTTACATACATGGCTTAGTAAGGGGTAACAAATGTCATTTAAAAATTAATATTGTCTCAGAAAGTTTAAAAAATGTATTCATTTCTATAAGTATTTACTTTTCCTATTGAGTTTGTAATTTATTTAACTTGTGTTGGGTAAAACATTCAATATGCTGACTTTGATAAGCTGATAATTTGTTATTTTGAAAATGGACTCTTATTAATGGGCACATTGAAAACTTTTTAAAAAAATGGCTTTACTCTATTTTAACTAAAACTAAATCTAAGGTAACAAACTAGTCCAATAATTCCTTAATGCTAACTCTACAAGGTATTGAAATAATTAATGAAACAATTCTTCAAAGAGAAAAAAACTTTAATAACAAACCATAAAAAAGTATTCTGAATTTCTCATCAGTTTAACACAAAAATTTTCTCACTAGTATGAGATTTTATTTTTTTGTGAATCCTGGATATTGAACCTCAATGTAGATTTTTAAATGTGAACTAAATACATGTTTTCAACATTTTTAAGTACCAGTACAGAAATATTTTAAATTTTGCAATGCATCACAATCACACACATTATTTTGAACTCTTGTTTTAAGTTCTGTACTTGGTTTGCTAATTACAATTTTTAAAAATCAATAAATTTTTAAAATGTCTTAATTTATTGAGATAACCTCAGAATATTGCAATTAGATTTTGGGCCATAACTAATAAGAGAAACTACTATATCCCTTTACTTGAAATAGTTTATGGTAGGTATATACTACTTATGATCAAATGTGTTTTACATAGGTTTTAATTAATTCAGCAATATTTTGAATTCAAAATTTACTCTTGTAAAGCATTTGAAAAAAGATGTTTTGCTTTGGTTAAAAGCAATTCCTTAATTTCTGATTTATAGGTTATTTTTAAAGAACACTACGATCAAATAATGTGAAGTACTCTTTTGTACCTTTATACTGCATTCCATTTCAGCATTTTAACAGTTCATTTGACTGTTTGAACTGCGCGGACCCAGATAACTGTAAAAATCGCAGCTTAAAACAGCATAAGTTCACTATTCGATAGTTGACTTTCTAAAGATTTGCAGGAAGTGTATTATGTCGCATTTTTTTTTCAATGCGGTAAACTGAAGAATACTTAAGTGAAAAAATAAATCCCATTTCAAGAATGGATATGAAAAGATGGACTCGTCATCTTTAAGTCATGGTCTTTCACTCATCAGTCTGAAGAAATGGTCCCAGCTTTTCTACAACAGCCTGCAAATTAATCAGGTCCTGTGAATTTTAGCTACTACACTGATGGCCTCGCAAGGATCGTTGGAATGCTAGGGCCGAAATTTTGTTGGTAACCAACTGAGACCACTTGTTGCGAAGATCCAGGTGAAAATTGTTTTTATGGTGGACGTTCCTCTTCCTCGCTTTAATACTTTGAGAGTCTGGTTTTCTAATCATGTTGTTTCTTTTCATCACCCATATTGGGCGGAATGATTGTTCCTTCTCTTTTTCAACGACCTCTTCCTTCAAGACTACTGGAACTTTGTTCGGTTCATCCTCTTTTATAGCCATTTTCCACAGAAAAAAGGACTGAAATAAAAAGAATCCGTTTAGCACAGTGGTTCCTTACTGATAGAGAACCTACACTGCAAACGCTCTACCAAAAATAAATATATTACTTAAGTACACTTTTTTTGTCCCCGAATTAACATACACAATTTTATTAAGAACACTTTATTATCATCTTTATCTTCATCTCGTCCATAAATTACGTGAGGTGTTTTTTTTCCAAATTTTAGACCCATCCCTCCCCCTTGGTGACTGGTGATATATTCTCCATAACTTTTAAATAAATATATTTCTTTGAGACCCTTCTAGGCACGTTCCCCCCCCCCGTCTTGTTGGCAGGATGCTTAACATACACACGGTAAAGTTTCAATATAAGTCCATGATGTTGTAATCAAAAACATTGTCCCATACTTGTAGTTATCACGACTGACTGCCTAAATCGCTGTTTTGACTAATGTGCGCATTTTTTCTAAACGTGTTAAAAAAGATTAAAGAAAAAATGTTTATTTTTTTTAACTAAAAGTTGACGTGAGATTTTGCTGGACCCCCTCCCCCCATATTCACCTCACGTAATTTATGGACGTCCCCTTATTGGATTGTGATAATATTCTGAATGTGTTTGAAAAGTATTGATGGGAAATGTGTTCTAAAAATAGCAGATTTTCTGTCTCTAGCAGCATCTAGCAACACTTTTATCTTCTTCTCACACAACACAATCGAAAGGATTTTGATTAGAAGTGAGTGTTGGTGTTCATTATTGTGTTTACTTAGTGTTGCAAAAGTGTCACACGCATTTGCAGTGTTGCTTTGGATCGAATAATTTACGGACCAATGTTATCACCTTTCTCTTTATTTCATTCTTAACTCTTTAAATTGAAAGGTGATCGTTTATTTTTCCACCTTTAATAAGGAAAATTAGTCGATCTCCATAATTTGTTAACGCAGAAATTATTTGGAAAAATATTTTCTTAGGTGAGCGTATGTAAAAAGCGGTTTAAACACCAGAATTTTCTGGGGGAGGATTAAAGAGAATAGGGAAGAGGTTGATGGAGAAGATGAAAAGGATGAGATGTATAATTACGATGAGGGAGATATGAAGATAAAGACAATTAGAGGATCAAAAATAAGAATGTAAATAGGATGAGAAGGATGAAAACGATGTAGAGGATGAGGGAGAGGGTTGCAGATTAACGTAAGGGGGAATATGATATGGGAGGGATGCGATGATTAAATGCTCATTTACACTATTTCACTTTCAATGTGTTCAACTGTTCATTATAAATGATCATCAGCGAGGAATCACACTTTTCGATAGGAAATTGGAGGAGTGAAGAGAGAAACGACAGTATACACTATTTTGTAATTTGGGATTATTCCTCCAAAAGGAAAATCGAAAGAGGGGCTTTAAGATAAGAGAGAAGATGAGAAAATCGAGAGAGCGCACTCAAGTTATATTTTATTTCCATGTTTGAAATTAAGATATTAAAAATCTAATTTATTTCATTGTGTTTTCCAAATATAGTTTAATGATGTGTTCGAGTTCTATTCGTTGTGTAACTGTTAGTTATATATATATTTAAATTGAAACAAAAGTTTGGAATGTTTAGAGTCGGTTTTTAAGGTCCCACAGGCCGCAGGGTTTAGAAAAAATTTTAATTCTTGATTAGAGCTGAGGGAGAGGGCTGATGTCCGCGGACCATCGATTGAGAACCACTGCTTTTAAAGTATGGCAAGACTACCATTAAAATTATTAGAATCAAATTACATAAATTCGAAATTATCTGTATTTTACATTTTCAATTTGGATATAAAATATATTAATTACAATCAATACCTATTCAATTTTAGAAACAACTCTATAACTGTATTACATTTCTTGGTTCTAAGTTTTCTGACCATTAAAAGATTTGCAGTTCAACCTTCAAATTTTCAGAAAGTATAGTAGCTTTTATTAATTTTATATGAAACACTCTAAATTTCACAAACTAAAATGAACCAAAATAATTGCACAAATTGGAATGAATAGTTAATTAATTATTTTTTCGTTTATATCTCTAATTTGAAATTATTTTAGTTGAATTTAGTTTGTGATTGACACTTTTCTTTACATTTGAAAGTTCTACATAAAGATTAAACTCTCTATTATCGTTCGTATCTACATCTATTCGTAGACTGCAAGATTTCTCGGGACATAAAGTTTTAAGATAGCGTATATTGACGTAATTTTTATCTGTCTATTTCATTTTAAAGAATGGAATTTTACTCACCAAAAATCACTGCATGAGATCACAGAATATATTCAATTCTCTCATCAATTTCAAAGATTTTTGAAACGTTTACATTATTGAATGAAGAAATAAACAAGTTTGTTTGCAGGAGAGATCCTAAAAGGAGCTTCTCTTTTCTTCCTGCGGGAAGTATCCTATTACAGTTCCAAAAATGGAAGGAGGAGCAGGGAGGACGAGTTGGTCCGCTAAAAATATTGGTGCTGCCATCTATGAAAATGCGATTGAAATAGTATAGAGCATTTCGAATTTAAATCTAGCAAAATCTTTTTTTTTAAGTGATGAATTGTAAAAGCACTTTTTTTTTATTTATTTATAGTTGGATTGCATTATTTAGGAGAAAAGAATTTTTTTAACAAAAGAGTAATAAGTTATTGAGAGTTTTTCAATCAGTTTTCTGTCAAGTATGAGACTGGATAACAAAGTTTGTATCCAAGGGGGGAGGGTTGAGGGTTCAAATCTCTCCTCCAAAATTTGGACATATTTCTTTTACTGTTTTTTTTTTAAAGTTATGTTACTTGCAAGAAGTACCGAAACTGTCTCAAGATGAGTCAAAGCACTTACTTTCAAGAGTAAAAATTTAAAAAAACTTCTAGGGGAGGACCTACAAACCTCTCCCAAAATTTTGAAATCTATTATGTTCTATTTTCCTAGAAAAGGTTGAGACTCCTACAAAGAGTGGTCCTCATTTGGTGTAACCTGAAGGGTCTCAAAATGAGTTAAACTACTTTTAGGGGCAAATTTCCTTAATTTTTCCAAAGAATTCTACAATTTCTATTTTTCCTTGGAAAATTCTGTGGCTTACAATTAGCGGTGCTATTTGGGTCTCAAAAGAGTCTCAAAATGAGCTGAACTAAAACACTTTTAGACCCCCAATTTTACCTGGTATTCACATTGTTCACTAAATTTTGAAATTTAGTGCACCAAAATTAAAATTCTTTGTAAGCTATGTAAAACATTAAAGTACTCGTAAGGCGGAACCTCGGAAATAAGATTGGAAGGAAGGAAAGAAATAGGAGAACTAATATAGAAAAAGCAAACACTTTATTAAGACTTAAAAAAACAGGCAGCACATTAATCAAACCAACATTAAGTAAATGATAAAAATGAAAGACAGTATATAAAGTGAAAAGCACCTTATGCTCAACTGCTGAAAAATATCAGACTTTTAACAAGAAATAGAAAAGTAAAAAATAATAATAAATAAATCACCAACACCTATATTGAAAATGCAATGAATAAATTGATCATAAGAGAAAATGCACTCATATTATTCATTGAGTTTTTTTGAATCAGGTGTATATGGCCTAAAATACTTAACTGATAAATGAGTAGACAAAAAATGGAAATAAATATTCCATACATAAAAAGAATATGCAATACACTACTAATACAGTAGAACCTCTTTATATCAACCCACAGACCTTGACCATAACAATGACCAGTAGTTAAAATACCAATTATTTTATCATAGGAATAACGTTTTAAACTCGTTATAGCAACCCCAAACACCGAATTTTTACGTTATAATGACCGCCATTTCAGTAAAAATCAACAGATTAAGAAGTTAAAATAGAAGAAAAGGGGTAGGGGAAAAATTTATGAAACCCTAAATTTGTTATAACCACCCAATGTTGTTGGTCCTATGAGGGGTCACTATATAGAGGTTCTACTATACTTAAAAAATAACACATACATTTACATAATATAACTTTAGGAATCAACTTTTTTTATAATCTTTAACTGGTTTTAAACTAAAAGAAACATTAGGGATTTTAGGCATATCGTAGATGAAATAATGCATTACTTGAGATGTTTTAGTATGATTTAAAAAACAAAAACCTGAAAAATTACTAGGTATAATTTTTTAACATTAAATGTTCCAAGTCATAAATCTTCATTTTACATGTAGTGATGAACTGATCACATGAAACAGGTTTAAATATTTAGTTATTACATACACATGTGAAATAATCCTATTTACACAAAAAATATAACTTTAAATATGCATTTAAAAGAATAAAGTAAACAAATTATATTGAGGAAATCTAGCATAAACAGTAGTAGGAGTGCATCAAGAACAGTTAATTTTACAATACATTAAAAATCATTCAGAAATTACTTACACATAATGTTTAAAATGCTGGCTTAGAAGAGAAAGGCACTAAGTCATATCTGGTCACAATGTAAGGTTATGCCAGATTTGACAAATTCTCATTGTTTTCCTTTGTGCCATGCAATTTCAGCTGCACACTGATAGTTTTTCAGCTTGGTGAGATTTTGGAAATTTGCTTTAGCATCCTTTTGCCACTTTCAAAAAAGATTCTCCAAAATTGACTTAGTGCTTTTCTCCAGTAAGCCAACAAAATAACAAATGTTAAAAAATAAGTTAAATATGAATTTAAAAGGTTTATTTTTATTTAATTAAATCACTTAACCTTTTGATTATAATTCAGTTCAGCCAAGTGCTTTATATATAATTTAATTATCTTTTCACTGAAAATGTTAACATTTAAGACATGAAAATTTTGATATTATAATTTTCAAATACACTTATAAAAATGTTGTGAATATTTATCAGTATAAAAATGGTAGTTCTTTAGAGATTAATGATTGAATATAAAGTTACAACAGATGAAATAATAAACATAATAAAAGAGTCAATATTTAATTTGTATTATTACCTTTAACTAATGTAAACTTATGTAAGTGAAATCATATATGGTAATTAAATGTTTCAAAAGAAGTTAAAAAAAAATATTTATTAAAATTTGTTGAAGAATTTAGTTAAGAGTGCATTTTAATACTGTTTGAAGTAGTGTAATACTGCTTTTCATATAATTAACAATGATTTTCCTGGATTGAAAAACATACAGTAAAATTAGAGAATTCAGCTACTTAATTTTTGATGATAAAAAAAAGCTTTGAGGAGAAGAAATCCACAATTAAATTAGTAGCAGTATTATTTGCTACCATGTAGGATTTTAATGTCCAGTATAGAAATTATGCATATTTTCAATCAAATTTCAGCCTTATCTGAAAAGTCTTAAATTGTGATGGTAAAAAACCTACTGAAATAAAAACTATTATGGTTCAGATCAGTTTATTTTTAATTATATTAGTACTTTTTTGTACTGCCATATATTCTTATCAACTCCAAAATAGTTTTAAAATTTAGCTGCTAAGCAAAATAATGCTCTGAAGCAGAAGTTCTAAACTTGTAAGCCTGCAGACAACTAAGCCTAAAAATTGAATCATGACAACCCTTTCCCTTCCATTGCTGTTTGCTTGACTTAGAATAGGGTTATGGGAGTATTTCAAGATCCTCTTGAGAAATTATTATTCTTAACCCCACAACCATTAACCTATCCAATTTTTTAGAATGCATTAAGTACTATTATTGGTAATAGTAATTACTTCAAACTCTTTTACTTCCTTTATAGGTGATAGTCATAAATGAAGATATATTTTGTTGAACATATAGAACTTATAAAATCTTAATTACTGGCAAATTTCCCCAGGAGGCAAACAGAGTAAAGGTTGTGAATTAATGTTTTAAACTGGTGGACAAGATACATCACAATGGAGACTAAAGCTTTTGCATTAATAAACACAATTAATAATTTTGTATTAAGAAATTTTAAAATTTAGTTTTGAATACTGCGCCTTAAAATGAAGAAATTTCAAAGCTCTTTCAGTCGGCACCTAGATTCTTTTCCTCTAACAGTACAGGGAACACAAGTAAGAGAGAACCACCTTACTCAAAAGACAACATTAACCACAAATATTAACAATAAAATATATAAATCCAAAGACACATGTATCTTTTCTCTACTATAACAGGATAACTATGTAAAACTTTTTGAACTCACAATAACATTGAAATAATGTGTATCTATTTTGTTTTCAAACAAAACACACCTACATTAAGCATACAAGCTAAGAGAAAAAGCCCTGTACTAACACAAACTCTATAACACAGAGTAAAAGGTAATGATAACACGCATTGACTAAAGGTCAATGATGAAGGGACCAACATAACATTAAATAACAATAAGTATCACACTCGTGATGGCAAAATAACAGTATTGTTGTTTAGTCTTATTGGTTTCTCAATGTTGTCATTAAAGTCAGCATGATCTAAAAGATAACACTGCTCCAAATCGATTTCAAATCCTGGATTAGTTATGATTCTAGGCGCTGTTTCATCTGTAGGACCAGCTAAAAATACAACAAAACAGTTGTAAAAACATATTTAACTATAAATTACACACCAAGTTTATATTAAATTACATTAAAAATTATTTATTCCAAGTGGTCAAGTTTTCTTGAAGATATATTCATGTGATACTTTTTACTCTAATTTCAACACACAAAAGAAATTTAATAGCATATAACTGCCTGAATTTTCCATATAGGAAGAAAAAAAACAGCACAAGAGAAAAACCAACTGATTAATAAAAATGTTTGCTATTACAGCATTAATAATTTTTTTATTTCATTAAAATCATATAAATAAATGCATCCCTTAAAACTTTACAATTTTAACTGGAGCAAACACTCTACTATAAAAATATAGGTAGAGTACTATCTTGAGAACAATTTCAAATTTTGAAAAATTCAGATAGACTAAACATGCCAAATATAGAAATTCCTGTGATTCATTCAGTGTGTGTTGATTTGGATAAAAAGGATTTGATTGTTTTTTTAGAACTTATTTCTTTCCAAAATTGAAACAATTGAATTTTTGGTCTCATGCCAAGACCACCAACTACAATATGTGAGTATCAAATGTAATGATGGGCTAAATTAAAGGCAAATTCAACACAAATTGGGAAAAAAAACTACAAACCATTTCTTTGCTCCTTGATGACAAGTGTACTTATTAGCAAAAGGGTCAAAACTGTCACAGCTAACATACAAAATATAACCAGCCAAGCTGTAGTGCTAAAATTTTCAGCATCAGCAAGCATTTTCCCAATTATTTCTATAAAACAAAAGATGCATTTTGTTACAAGTTCTTTTATTGTATGAATAGCTTTCAGTAAACATGATTCCTGAAAGTTTTGATTATTTTTACTAAGATTTGACAGGGATAAATATCTGATTTTTTATTATGATGTTCATAAAAAGAAAAAGTCATAAACTTAGAACTATTTGGTTTTACATAGTACAGTATAATAAGCATAAAATCATTTATTTAGCTACTAATAAACAGAGGACTTTTTAACAACAATGGACTTATCAATGGATTAGTTTAAAAATTTTATTAAACTAATATTTTATTTAAAATTTCTCATTTTTAAACCATTTAAGTAGGTGAATATCTTAAAATGAAGTTGTTATTATGAAGAAATGTTCAGTAAGAAAAAAACGTAAAAACATTGCAGCATTAGTTTCCAATAGTTAGGAACTAAAACCTTCAGAAGGAGATAAGTAATTGAAATGTATTACTTTCAAATATAAAAATTAGTAGAATAAACTTACTAGGGGGATCCATTGGCTTGCAAGTAGATGCTCTAATAGAAACTACTTCACCTGGTCCTAACCTGTTAGTAGCCCATATTTTAAATGTATAATCAGTTTCTGGCTTCAGTTGGTAGATGAAAAATTGTCTCTGAAAATTATGAAAGTTGTGGTTAATTTTTACTGACTACAGAGCTTAACATCATTCGCCCTTATTTGAGGTGTTCATGTATACTTACGATGGAAGGACTAATATGTACAGGTTGAGGCATATGCCATGATTCAGATGCATTTGCTTTGGTAGGCCGATAAAGCAACGTGAAGTTGGTTATTGGATACCCACCATCATTGTCAACATGCCAGCGGACAGTGGCTACTACAGTTGAAGGATGGACAGTAACATTAGTCAATTTAAATGGAGGTGCTGAAAAACAAAAAGTTATGAGTTTAGACTTTTTTTTTTGGCACAATTCAGTTATTTATCCTGTTAAAAGTTTTCAAGCTGTTTTAGATGCTAGATATTTAAATATTACTAACTTTTGCTGTTGTAGCTGATATAACTGTAAAGTTTAATTGGCTGGTTTTCAAATTTCTATGATATTTTAAATAATTGGAATTCAAAACTGTTTGGCAGTTTTTAGAACAATAGATAATGTAAAAAATATTTTTTTGGGGACAAAAGGGAAAATTTCTGAATTGGGTTTAAGTTGCATAATCCAATTATGTATATACATTTGAGTTTGAATACTTATACTCAAATTTAAAGTTTATAGTTATATCTTTATTATGATTTATCTATTTAATGATTTTAAACCAATACTATTGCACAAGGATATAATAGGTTTTTAAAAATGTTAAAGTAGAAAAATATCATGTAAGTTTATAGGTAGTAAGGGATAAAAAAGGAGGTTCAACTCTGCTTACGGTCTTGGTAAATACCGCCAAGTTATTTTGGACACCGCAAATTAGAAATATTGCTAAATAATTCCAAATTTATAGATTAAAATGTTCAGTTATGTCAGTGGCGTGCGGTGACATTTTTCCCAGGGCAAGCAATCGGGTATATTTCTTGTAATTTTTTTTTTTTAAATTTCGGATGGTTGTTGCAGTTTTACAGGGACTAATACAGGTCAATTTTGGCGCCGTTTATCGGCACCTTCACAAAAATTATTATTAAATTATATGAATATCTTGTATTTAATTGAGTATTGAAGTTTATATAAAATTGAAGAAAAAAGTAATTTTAAGCAGCTTTCATTAATTTTATAGTTTTCATTAAAAATATTAACTATATAATTATAAAAAAATTCACAAAAATTAAAAAGTGTTATAATTTTTCACAAAAATTAAATTGCCGTGAAAATTTTTCAGAAAAATGGGGGTTAAGTTTAAAATCCTAGATTGGTCCCTTCCTTGTCTATGTCTAATTTGCAGCAAGACATCGTTTAACGTTTACTTGGTCAACCGATAGATGGCTCTGCAAATCATTGAAAGCAAAATCCAAATTGCTTACAAGTGAAAAATTAAAATGACTTTTTTTCCCTTAAAGTACTTGCAAATTCTGCCAAAGGTTTTCTCCAATTCACACTTTAAAAGCTTCGAAAAAAATTAGTCTACCGAGATCTGAAGTACAGAAAACCACGGGACGGCAGAAGCAATTCTTGAAATGCTTACAATGTAAGGGGAGAAGGAGAAGAGGGCACTGCGCTGTTTCTCCCGCGCGCTGGAAAAGACAGTGACTCATTACTATGAGCGCCTTTAGTGAACTCTCCTCCGCACGTATGGTTACATCGGTTACATACAGAAGGAGCGAGGATATAAAAATAAAATATCGCAAATAAAATTTTATATTCTTGGTGTGGAATTTTAAAGAAAAGCTTCATATTTTTAGGCAAGCAATGCTTACATTGCTTATAAGGACGGCACGCCACTGAGTTATGTCAATAAAAACTATTAATATTTGAATAAATCATTCAAAAGAGCTTGGTGATATTAAGCGGGTCCATTAACAGAGTTGAACCCAAACAGACTATTAAGAATGGAATGGTTAAAATCTATCTCAAGGATATCCTAACATGTAACTAGAGAAAGATAATCAATCTTGTACCTTTTATAAGTTTCTATACACCACAAAAAGGTATGTCAATAAAAGTATTTTCATACTGATATTTGTTAATAATAATTATTATTAAAATGTATTAACAATGGCATAGCTAAAAGGAAGAATTTGGAGGGATATCCTCCAAAAATGCCAATTTCCATTTTTGAAAATTTTTTGTTTGGATATGCTACTGAGTGTTTAATATGAAGAGAATTTAAAATGTTACATACTTTTCACATAGAGTTCAGTTGTAAGTTCTTTTAGGTCATACAGGTTGCTGGCCAAGCAAGTATAGTTTCCTGTATCTGATGTAATGAGAGGTGAAAAGTAAAGTAGACCTTCATGACTGATGTAGGGATGCTCTCCAGTAGAATTTGATATTATTTCACCATTTTTTAACCAAGAAATACGGGGTGCAGGTTTCAAGTCAACCTTGCAAGGCAAAATGAGATGAGAACCTAGATCACTACTGATGACACGGGAAAACGGAGAATCCACACGCAGATAAGCTAAAATGAAAAAAAAAGGAAAGTAGAAAACAATTTAGAAACGAGACGCCTAGTTTCAAATCAGATAAGTCACTTTTCCCAAATTTTTCTGGAACAAAAACTAAATATTTATAAACAAATTATGCAACACTGTTACAAAACCCCTATTTTTATTTAAGATGGTAGGAGAATATATCATTATCAACATGTATAAGGTAATAGATTTAGTTGGAGCACTTTTTAGCATAGAAATTTTAAAGCACTATTTTTTTTTCAAAGTAAAAGTTTCCAGGCTAGGTCTCGATGTTAAAAAATCGGACGTTTCGCCCAAAACTGTGTTGGGCATCATCAGCGGTTTTGTACTTCGAATACATCCGGCCGTGAAAACCTTTCAGTTTTAATATTTTATTTTTGTCACAAAATTAGTGTTTATCATGGAAAATTAGCTAAACATTTTTTTAAAGCTTTTGGCTATTTGTTAAATCTGTATTTTAACAATCAGAACATAACAAACTGAAAAAAATTGATCTATCTGGTTTTAAAAGTAGACTACCAATTAGATAGTTTAATCATTTCATTGAAGAATAAAACTGAATTCTGCATAAAAAATCATAGGTAGAGCCCTTTTTAATTGAGAGTTCTATTAGTCATCTTTTAAAAGGCTTAAAATTTACGAAATGCCCAGATATTTCATTGAGATTTAAGGTAAACAAAGAGGATCGATGTAAAGAGTTCAGCTATCATTCATAAATTTAGAGCTTAAGAGAACACTTTACAGAAAAAACGAAAACTCAATAAACGCTTTACATACCATAGGAATCAATAGTTTTAAAAAAAGTGACACTGAGGAAAACGAATAAACTAAAACACTGAAAATATATATTTATAAACAAAGCCATGGCTTTCGACTTTCCGAAAATTCCGTCTGCCGAAATAAAAACTAAATTTGTTGCCACATTGAACATCTAAATTATCGGTAAGTGTAATCAGAGAAATGTAATTTCACTTTATGAGAAAACTAACCACAATGATACCATTTTGATGTGTATTTGTTGTATGAAAGCCACTTCACTAACAAAAGAAGTACTCTTTTCAAGTCTCTGATATCTCAAATCACCAACATTATTTTGTTTTGTGAGCCACACATTTAGTTTTTGTTTTACGAAGTATAAGTTGGCCGCGGTTCAACCTTGACGTCATGAATAAACAAACAAACTGTTTCGGCTGCTGCAGTGGTCATATCGCCGAGCTAGCTGACGGTAGTTAATAGAATCTGGGGAATCTCTTTTGGTGGTTGTAAATGCTTTCGGTACTTCCTCTTTTCTTTTGAACAGAAGAATAAGTTGAAAATGTGATAAATATTACTATTTTAGAGTGTTTTAGGTAAGAGACTGCTTCATTTTTTGCATCAAAATATAATAACCTAATGACATTTATTGAATGATCGACTAACTTATCAAGTTTTACTTGCTTATATCAGGCTGGCGGTATTCGAATTCAAAAACAAAATTCAAAGTTGTTATTATAAATTATTGCACAAATGACATTTTATTCTTACATCACTCATTATGTTTGTTAATTTTACATCTTAACTGAAATGGCTTCTTTTAATTACAGCTTAACGAATTTGATTTAAATATTTAAACAAAATGTAGTTTCTAAGAAATATAAGTATTATGTGGTATTTTCTACAGTTTAAATTTTTTCTACTTTATATGTTGTAATAATAATATATCATTCTCAGTGGTATATTATCTTACATGTTGCATAGTATTTACAATCCATATTTAAATGCATTATTTTTCATATGTAAACCAAAACATAGTTTCTTCTGTAGTTACTTCATTTATAAAGGTTGGAAAAAATCTTTTTCAAATTATTACTTAATTTGAGTGTTTAAACAATAGGTATAAGGTTTAATTCTGTTATCTGTCCCATTAAATATCTCCAAACTAATTTAAACACCAAAATTAGGAATACCACCAAAAATTACAAACCGATTAAAATACACAGTTATATCAATGAAAACAAATTGTGATTTTTGTATGTTGCATGTTGCATTTAAAAAAGCTTTGCGATATTTAACAGAACAGGTAAGTAATGGAATTGAACCCAATATATAAAGTAAATTCTAAATCTATCTCGTTAAAAACTGCCAAACTGTTTTGAGGCTCCAAATAACAAAAATATCGTTATATTTTATTGTTATCAGTGATGAGTTGTTTTGCAATTTTGTAATTTGGTGCTCTAAAAAGCTTGGTGTATTTTAATTGGATAGATAACTGGTATCAAACTTTTAAAAGATGAAGTAATTTAGCGATTTTTAAGATTTTACGTAATATTTTGTTGACCCTTCAGCGGCACATTGTATGAGATTTGGTAATACGGTTCTTACGTATTATCCCGTCGACCGTGCTGCTTAATCCGAAAACACAGGGATGCAGAATATGTCCGATCCGGCGATCTAGGATCGGGGGAAATTTTAGCCATCTGGGGAAATTTTGTGGAAAAGTATACTATTTATTGCATTCAATTTCAGTACAGCAGTAAAAATTTACGCCTTAAAAATTTACGCATAATTATTTTCGCCTTCACCATCACAGATCGAAGATTCACTTTCGAAAACTCTAAAGTATCTGCGGTTTAACAAAATAAATAAATTGGTTTTAAAGAGAGAACTTTTATTTAACATATTTTTGATACCGACGATAATTCTGAATTCTTGTAGGTCTTTATCACTTTTTAAAATTTTGGGTAAATTTTGTATGAATTGGGGGAAATCTTGGAAGTAAAAACACTTTCTGCATTCCTGTGAAAACGTTATCAAATCCCATTGACTTTACTACAAAAAATATCTCCTCTTTAAAATCTCCAAATCAAATGGGGTTTGAAGCAAAATTATTTGGAAAAAACGGTCTAAAAGACTGATGCAAAATTGTTTTCCTAAAACAAATATTTATTGGAAGAAATTTAGTTCAATGTTAAGCAATTACTTTCAAATTTGATTCGTATTCAAGAGGCATTTTTCTAAGCAGGAAACCTGTAAACTTGATATAATTTTTTTTATAAATTTTCAGAATATTCTTCAACTCACGGACCTGGAAAAAGTGCCCGAACCTACGAACCTGGTTCGGGGGAAGCCCCTGTCAGCTCCATAGGAGCAATACATTAGGTTTGGGTAAATTTTATTAGGTTCGGGGGTAGGTTACAACTTTTTCCAGGTCTGTCAACTCATATAAAAAGTTGTAGATCTGAGAATTGGTTTTTCTTTTTCAAAAAGATCTTAAAGTTGACAATTTGTACTTTTGAGGGCTTGATATCTCTGGTGGGGCACAAGATAAAAATTTAAAATTGGGCACCCAATAGTACCTTATTACCCCTTAGTACCCAATAGTACTTTATGCTCAAAAAGTTTCAAGATGGAGAATCTCCATTGGAGATTTGACTACAAGCAGAGATATGACAGCGAAAAAATGTCAACAAGTCTAACAAAACTTTTAAGTAAATGTGTTTTTTAAAATGTGTCTGTTTTCAAGAAGACTTTTTTTTTTTTTAGAAGGAAACCTGTCTATATAACACAAAATTTTTTACAAATAGTCAAAGAATACATAAATGCACATGCAAAGATTTAGACCTGAGACTTTACTTTTCTTTCTCTTAAAAATTCCCAAAATCAACTTTTTGCCACTTGAGGCTATTTTCCACTTTTGAGGGTTAGATATCTCTAGTGGAAAAATTTGAAATATTGTCACCTTAAAACATCAAATCATTCTATTCCCCCTGAAAGACAGCTTTTTTCTAGCCAGCTAGCTGTATTGGATTTTCCGAGATCAATGGTAATCTCTAAAATGTAAAAAAAATCTATGGGCCTCCATTTTACCACACGTTTTTCGTTTTAAGTTTTGTTAAAATTAAAAATATTTATATCGAAATTGAAATTATCTATTTTGTTAACTATTAATCTTAATGACGATAAATGGAAACGATGGGTTCGAAGCTTCTGGTGTTTTGGATCCTTTTCCTTTATTTCATACGTATTTATTTACTGAAAACTCGCTTGGTGATTGTATAGAATCTAATCAGATATAATGAAGGACGTATCTGCACTTGTATCTGTTAATAATGACAATTACTTACAGGACTCATCTTCAGTAAACATTCTTTCTGAAATGCAGGTTTTTTTCTTCCGGAAACAACTCCTTATCTCTTATAATGACCTTATCCTTATCTCCTTAAGTTAGCTTCTCCCTTGACCTTCTCTTCTTATCCGTTTGACCACAGAATTTAGCTCATTATGTAACTATCTTTCGGCATGAAAAACTTTACGCGACTCACGGTAAAATGATATTCGTTTTTTTGAGGGCCGTTACCAGACTTTGGTATCGGGTGGGGTTTGACTCAACGTTATTTCTGAGGTAATCTTTTAAAGTTTTGTATGACTTTACACACCCAAAGTATTTTAATTTTGTGGCACTTAATAAATTCAAAAATTTGTAAGCAATGTATATTCCAAGTAAAATCGGGCTGCCCTGGGGTCTTCCCCCAGAAAAATTTTGAAAATTTCCCCCTAAAAATAGCGTTTCCCCTAAAAGTATGTTAATTTACCTCATTTTGAGAACTTTTATGTTGCAACAAAAGAGGACCACTCCTTGTAAGTAATATTTTTTTTTTTTTTGGAATTTTTACTCCTTACCCTTTAAGTTACACCACTCCTTGTAAGTCAGATAATTTCCAAGGGGTGAAAAATAGCATAGGTATTGATGTCCAAATATCGGTCGGGAGGTTGAACCCCTAATTCCCCTTGTATACGGCCTTGGTTTTCTCTGTTGTAACTTCAAACTTTTTAATGTAAAAACTCGAGTGTGATACTATTGACGTATAGTTCACAAATTTAAAATTTGCTATTTTGATCGTTTAATTTATGACCTAAAAAAATTAATGTCCAAACTTTCAAATTCTTTGAGGTTGCGCACTTCAAATGTATCTGTTTTTCAATGGAATTATTGGTATTATTACAATTCAATATAATAGCAATCTGTTCTGTTCCAAATACATAAATTCAGTTAGGAAATAAATATAGTGACATGGCGTTTTAGGGAATTTTCGATTAATACATTGATTTTAACAAAGCGGCGAATGAATAACACTTCTGTGTATGACTAAAACACAGCCCTTTATGCCTTCTCATTTCCTACAAGTAAAAATCTATATGATGAAACGCTGTTTAATTGTCTGTTTTGTATTAAGAAAATACTATTTTCAAACAAAGTAACATAATAACTACACTGGTGTTCGAAATTAAGCGAAATTGAACCTTTGTTTGATTTTCTCCCGATCTACTGGGCAGATTTTGATGAAGTTTGTTATGAACATAGGTTGATATAATATCAAACAACAAATTTCCTCAAAATCTGTCCAGTAGATCTGGAGAAAATCAAACTTAAGTGCAATTTCTCATAATTTTGAACAGCCGTGTATTACCTGAACGATAAAAAACCGTGAAGAATATGCTTTTTATTATGTAGCCGTTTAATTTTCAAATTGACCTTATGCAAAAAAAAAAAAAAAATATTGTATTGCATTTTTGCTATTCAGTTGGGAAAATAGATATGTTAAGGAGTGGGGTAATAGAGAGGAAGAAAATTGGTTTTTAGATGAAAAATGTGAAAAAAAACCTTGAGGATAATACATTAAGTTATCCGATACGATAATATACTAAAGTCAAATACATAAACTGAAGTTATTTAAGGACTTCTTAAAACTTAACTGGTTGTCTGGCAGGTTAAAGATTTTTCTCATGCAAAATTTTGGCGTTAATTTTATTCTTCATTTTGTACTAGAAGTGCAGTTTTCTTTAGATTGTAATTTAACCAAATTACATATCTAATCAGTTTCTTGCGCTTATTCTGCCCTTAGAAAATCCGGCCTGTTTTTTTTCGGACGCCATTTATTTATTTTAATGAGTAAGCCATGGTAACTTTTAAGCAAATTTATTTTTTAAATCTTCAGTCGGTTATGCAATTCACTAAAATTACGCAACCAATAATGTTTGTGTATGGTTTCTATGGTTATAACTAGCGTGCCAAAATATCTACTTTGAATCCTAATTTAATGAGTGTTTTTTCAGCCTTCTTAAGTCAACATAAAAATCCTAGTATCAGAAAATGGATGATTTTCTCGTGATCTCGTAGAAGACCTTTTGTGCTCAACGTATTGACTAAAGTATTTAGAATACTATTCGACGTAATATGAGTTATTATTTCATAGGAAATTGAGAATGTTATTGAGGTTTCGTAAGTCATGGAATGGCTATTTATGTACGGCGAATATAGGGCGACTAATGTAATTATTGATGCCATCGTGTTTATTTTGTGGCTATCTTATTACTATCAGGGTGCAGAAAATTTTTCACAGCCCAATATTACCCCAGAACACAATTAGTTTTGCCTAAAATTTCCCCCAAAATACCTCTGTATTTATATTCTAGTTTAAGCAACATTAGAGTGCAAAGTTGTTAATTAAACAGATTAACAATTGGGGGATGTAAATACATTCCATACCAATATTTCCAAATAAATTTAATTTATTAAATAATATCTTTAAAAAGTATTTAAATGTGTCAAAGAAATTTATGATTGACAAACATAAAACAAAATTAACCTACCATACCAACTTTCCCCCCTTTGAAAAGTAAGAGAACACATATTTCTTAAATGATGTTCTCATGCGTCCTACTTAATTTTCTTTGATTAATTGAATGGAACTTAAGCTCAATACAATAGTATTAAAAGTGTTAAGTTAACGTGAAAATCTATGAAAGATATGAGCTAAAATTTAAAAAAGTAAGTGATGCAATATACTTTGTTCGTGCATTTGAAAACAATAAAGAGAATAAGTTTCTGAAGCTTTGCAGCAAAACTGAAAGTAATATGTTTTGTAGTAGGGGAGCCCATGATGCTAAATGTGGATTTACTCGAGCGCGTCAGATAATCATAGGGGAGATACCTTGCATGCTTTTGAGTAACTCCACCAAATATAAGCTCTCTATGTTGGTGGGTAAGTTTAGAACAGCCCGTCAAAATTTGAAAGAAAACTAGTGACATGGACATACTTGAGCGCGTCAGATTGGCTACAGAGACAGTTAACAACTAGTTGAGACTAGTTTTCTGGCTACTAGTCCATAAACATTTTGTTTCGTACATTTTTCTCAAAAACAGCGATAGCGTCTTACCGGTCTTGGCTTTACTTTGCATCTTTGTAACCCTCCCACTCCCTTGCCCACCGCTCAAATCGGCAGATTTTAGAAAATTTAAACTTTTTAGCTGATAACTAACCTACCTTATCTTTATCTGACGCGCTCGAGTATGTCCATGTAACTAATTTTTTTTACAAATCTGACGGGCTGTTCTAAACTTACCCACCAACATAGAGAGCTTATATTTGGTGGAGTTACTCAAAAGCATGCAAGGTATCCCCCCTATGATTATCTGACGCGCTCGAGTTACTACCCAAAAACACTCTGGGCTCCCCTACTATTGTTGGAAAAGTAGTAGCAGAGATACTACAGTAAAAAAAAACAGTTTAGAGATCAGAAAACACTTTGATATCCCTTGAAATCTTTAAAAGTTATACACAAAATATTTTTTTTTAAAGATTGAGTTTTTAATAAAAACATAGTTTGAACTTTATCTTTTTGATCTATTTTATTCTTTTTTTAATAACCTCTTTTATTCCTTCTTTCACTTCACCTCAAAAATGCCTGTTGTCTTAAAATATTATGTGTTAATGTTATAAACAAATTTTCTCAAATTTGAGCTACCGGTGCAATTCTCCTCTTTAAATAAATTACGCAAGTCAAGAATCATTACAATTTCATCATTATCTCAAACTAATTACTGCCGAAGTCTTCTTTTATTATATTTTATAAATTTAACTCCTTGCATTATATTTTTTTGTTTCTAAATGAAATGGTATAATGTTTATAAACTTTACTTTATGCACTAATTTGATAAAATCTGGAAAAAATTGTATATTTGATTAAACAATACTTTTGTTACTACTTTAATAGTGAAGTAGTTTCAAGTAGAGTTTATAGTTAGAGAGTTGCGGCTGATTATCTGTGGCCTTCGCATTATTGTTGCACTGATAACATCACTTCTATGTATTCTCTAAGTAGCAATAATATACTCTCTTATTCTTATCTCTAACGAATGATATTGCTTAACATGATGCAATGCTAAATTAGACCATTGTTAGTTGTATTAGATGTTTAACAAAAATATGACTGCGGTACTCGGCATATAGCAGAACGACGAAGAGTAAAATTATTCTTTTCCGAGTCCGTATTAAGTGTTTTTACTGCAATCTTGGGAAATCATTATTGTTTGCGCTATATATAGTTTTTTTTCTGACTTGTTGTAATTTTTCCGACCCTTAAATTTCTGCCTCCATGTGCTATGGCTCATGTTGCACATATCGTGACGACCAGAGAACACCTGAAATTGTCGTCGAATTTTAATTTGGTCAAAAAACGCCAGTGAACAGTAAGGAAAAATTGCTTATTTAAAAAAATCCTTGGAAAATTCATACAGAAAACGTACAATTTTACTGTCGACAATTTTAATGCAAATTAAATGCCTCATTTTTTCGTTTTAAAAGAAAAATACTAATTTTTTAAAAATAAATTTCGGAAGTGCAAGAAATATCCGAAAAATGCCTTGAATTCTTATTGTCTCGACCGGTATATCATTCAAAATTAACAAGAAAATTTTATCTATTAATATCAAATGATAACCCTTGAAGTTATCAAAATCAGTAAAAAAAATCCCTATGCAATCCCGTGTACTGCTGTATTCTTTTCTTTAATTTCTTAAATAATCCAAGACTTAAGCATCAGGCAATAAAACTATTTCCGACCCCCCTTTTCATCATCTTCAAAAACGCGCTTATCCGACCGCAGAGGCAATTGTTATCGCTTCTCCGGACTCTCATCCCCATCCTCTCAGAATGTTTCCGAAAGGCGGCGAATTAATGCGATCGCGCCGGAGAACCTCTCTGCCTCGAGAGCCCGAGCACTTCACCTTTGATATTTTGCGGCTCCTTTGCGCCTGCGCCCATCCCGGATCCCCATCCATCCATCCCGCTGCTCCTTTTGTCCCCGCCAGAATCGATAACGACGACTCGAATCGCATCTTGTCCATGGTTTTTGATGCGGGAGCCATCGATCTCCCCGCATTCGATTCGCGAGGTTTCGAGGCGAATCGATTCTTGCGGGGACCAAATGTAAAAGGGCGCTTGTTTGGATTTGATGTCTTTTGCCGGAGTCTTTATTAATGATGGAGGGGTCGTTTTTGAGCTGTTTCATTCATAAGGTCATTTTGGGGATATATTTGTGCAGGAGTTATGTCTTACTTTAATGGTATTTTTTTTTTTCGATTTTTACAGCGAAGGCCTTGCATATTAGGTTTCTTTTGGTAATTATCAGTTGTATTTGCATAGGAGGATCGCATTTCTTGCGTCATTACCAAGTGATGTCTTTTCTATATTTAATACAGTCAAACCGGGATAGTTGGAAAAAAAAGTGTCGGTCCCTACCTCTAGAGCACAAAAACCGTCTATATGAAGACATTTTGGAACTGTAAGTGAAATTAAAAAATTTCTTCCCAAAATCCAAAATTTAAGTTTTTATAGATATATAGGCTAATCTAATCTGAAAGTCCTGCATTTGAAAAGTACTTCCTAATTATATAAGTTTCAGCTGGCCTTTATACTGCAATTTTAATTAATTTAATTCCTCTGAATCCTTTTATTAAATTTATTTTGTTGCTAATACGCGAGGAATAATCCACCAACGTTTTTAAAAAAAAAAAACCAGCCGTCTTTGGATCTAGAAAATCGCTGTGTAAAATGAATGCATGGTGGTGGAAAAAATCGAACTTCCTATGTAAAAACCTCGCGATTTCGTCTCGAACTAGTTTTTACTGTAACTTGTATCGCAAAGGTTTGAAACATAAACTCACTGTCTACTCTACTACTTCAATTTGTTCTATTGCCAAGAAGTACTATACTCTTTTTGAATTCTTTGGGATTTCTGTTTATGTCGAAGGTCTTATCTAATTATAGCGCTGATGTGCTGTCTTAAAAACCGTTAAGCACTGAACCCACCTTCATAAGAACAACTTTCGTATAAAGATTGCAGGTTATCTCATCTCAACATCCATCTATCTCTTCACTACTGTTGAAAAAAAATCTCAAAAATAAATGCATTAAGGGTTTAAGGATACCTCAATAATACTATGTATCATTTTTTTAAGATAATTTTTTGGCAGCACTTTTATTGTATGATTCCTCAACATCAAAAAATTGTCCAGATTATCAATACTAAAATGCAGAAAGTTATGTTAAATAATCCATTGTTTTCATAGATTATAAGTTGTTTTTAAAGTGCTCTTATTTTTCTCTTTTTTAGGCTCTAAATTTGCTCCTTTAAGTATTTGGAACATAGATCTTATTTGGAATCTATTTTATGGTGCATCTGCATCGTAAAGATGTGCTATATCAGCTCGCTTTAAGAGTCAATCAACATTTCAAGCAAATATGTAAATAAAAAACCGGAAAGAGTGGTGTATATAGGTAAAATCTGCATGTATGTCTTCTGCAGACTTGAAAATCTATTTCATTGTACACTTTTTTTATTTCTTAATCATATGAATCAATGACTTCATTGGCAATTTCATCAGAGAAAATTTTATACATAAATGTCTATGTATCGATTTTACTAGAACCCTTTTTAGTTCGATTATTGGTTTTAGTACTATTTAAAACAGGTCTACACACCATTTGGCCCGCGGGCCGGATGTAGCCTACTAGCTCTTGTTTTGTGGCCCAAAAAGTCTTGAATAATTCTAAAATTAAAAAAAATGATTAAAAATACATCGATAGAAAATTTACATTGGTCTCTTAGCACGCGAAATGGGAACCATATCATTCTTTTTGCCCGTGGCTTTGTTAGGCTTTTAGGTCCACATCACAATATCACAATTAAAGTTGTGACCAAATTTTTCAAACCTTTATTTACAGCTTCAAACCCGTAACTGCCAACTGTTCCTATTTATCTGTAATGATTCCGATTTTCGAGACTTATTACAAAAGAACAATCTTTTATTAAATTGCTCCGAATTTTATAGCTCATTTACCTGTTTTTCTTTATGAATTCGGAACAATTTAATAAAAGATTTTATTTTCGTTACAAGACTTTAAAATCGGAACAAATAGGGAAAAATCGGAACGGTTGGCACTTGGCAGTAAGAATCAGCTTCAGATAACCATTATTTTTCTCTAAATCTTATAACAAAAATTTTCTTGCGTCACCAAGAGCAACCCAAATGCTAATTTAATAAAAATATCCATTGCCCATTGTGGAACCCCGCATCTTTAAATATCAAAGAATGAATAACCTCAAAAGTAGTAAGACGAATTTAATTATTTTGTCGTATCTAGAGCGAGCACGATGTTTCCATGACTGCATCAAGATCGATTTTCGCTTTCGCTTTATTGGATTAACTCTCGTGTTGGGTTTCTGAGCCCCTTTTTTTAGGTATAATAACTGACTCAGTTATTTTTTTCCGTCTGAAACGGGTCCCCCAATGGCTTCTTCCAATGATTGTCCGATTAATTCATCATGCCGGATATTTATGTTCTCTTCAAAGAGACACGACGTTTTGTAAAACAATAAGCAAAATTCATTACAGAAGCGAATTTCATTTTCATTCTTCGTTTTAATGATAATAAACTTGTCTTCTTCGTCAATGGAATCATCAATGATTTCATTATTGGCTCTAAATCATTCGGATATAGCCAATCCAAGGTTTTGCTTGTAAATAATACAGTATAACCTCAAAATCGAAGAGACTCAATAGAAATTTCGTGATAGCAAGTTTTCGAGATAACAAAAGGCAGAGTAGAGAAATACTTAATTTCAAATTTTTTTGCTGGTTATGAAGGTTTTCGATGTATCCAAGTTCGAGATAACAAGAGTATACTGTATTTTAAATGCCACTAATACATTATTAGCAGAATTTTGTTTTATAGTAATACATGCAATAGTCTGATTATTCCTCAATGAAATAACTCTTGCACTTAAAAGTCAAGTCATGAGCGTCGATCCCATGATGGTCGTGGGGGGGTATACGTGTCTCGCAATGTCTTCGATAAAAAAATCACTAATTTTGCCTGTATAACCAATAATATTTTTAAAATTTTTGTAGGAATCCGTAAAATCTTAATGTTGTTTGGAATTTCTTTTATTCCGGACGATGCCAATAGTCATAGTAGTATAGTAATCAAAGGATTGCTATGCATATTATATGTTTTGGTTTCATTATACCTTTTACAGTAAAACGAACTAACTTAGTATTTTTCAATTTCACATACGCATTTTGAATCAACGTGAATGAATGTTATATGAATAAGAGAACATATTAAATAAGGTTTTATAATGCATTTTTCATCTGTTAAACATTAGAATGAAGGACGTTGTTAAAAAACACTATTTCACTGTTATTAGTGCATAATGTATTTATACACTACATTTGAATTTCTTAAAGTAGATATCCGTTTGTTTTATATAACAGGTAACCCCTCGATTAAATACAAAATCTGAAGGATATCTGTTCATTATATTGGTAAAAATTATTTCATGATAAAAAGACTAAAGTAAAAGTCACTTGGACTGAAATGTAGTTGAACTATATTTAGTGTGTAATATAAGTAAAAGCTTTTGTTGTCTGAAACGTCAGATTTCATCACACGTTTTGGAGCACAGATCAATGGATCGAGTGGTCGTTATACGGATGTGTTTTATCTAACTGCAGTTTTTCAAACTCTGATTATCTCTGACTTCTGGTATCTATCTTCCGATTGAATTCCAGGGTAGTTCAGTGAGTAAAATCCGTTAGGGAGACGCGAAAGTTATTTTACTATTTTGCTTTTGGTATGATTAATGATGGCGCTACAAACTTTTTAACTAGTTGAATCGGATAAAAACCTGGTGAACTGGGAAAAATGTTTTTTTTTTTTAAATCAAGGGTTGGGGTTAGTTTAAAGTAGTAAATTTTAGTTTTTACTTTACACTCTCACGCTTTACCGATTATTACTAAACAAATCTTCAAAAATCGTCATGTTTTTTAAAAATATTCCCCCCAGACTTTGACATTTATAACGAAGTACCGTGAGTTTCCTTGCCGAGCGCGTCTCTGTAAAGTTGGCTTTCCCGAACGTTCCGTTTTATGTTGTTATCTCGTTTTTCTGAAGGGGGATGTTTGATTTCGAATGGCAAAAACCAAAGGTTGGCATTCCTGGCATTGAATAATTTAATGTTATTATCGATATATCGTTCATTTATGACAATGACTTTTTATTAATTTAGAACTTATATGTTCCATTTATTTTATCCGTAACAAAACACCGCGTTCCCGAAACCTCAAATCTTCACTACGTATCGTTTCAAATAAATCATCTGTAGGTATTCAGTATGCTATATCAATATATTACGAAGGCTACGCAATAGAATAACAATCGAGTTGCTTAATTTGCAATGAAAATTTAACCAAGCATCATCGCACAAAGCTGTGTTCTAATATGTGATGCTAATATGACTATGAATTCTATACAGTTTTGTGCATAACCTGGATGAAATACGACTGCTTGTGATACAAATGTGGGTAATAATGCCGACCCGTTGTCTTGTATTTCTCATTGTATTTAAATGGATTTATTTACTTTGCAAAACGTTTCGTTATCTATTCTCGATACAGCTACTTTATGTAATAAAACTGTTTACTAAGGAATCTTAGAAATAATAAGATAAATTTAGATTTTTTTTTTCATTTTTTCAAATTGTTATAGAGAGCATCTGTTTTATCCCCTGTTTCTTACATTTTTCGAAATCCGTTAAAAATTCTAAACGTTTTGCACTTTGTCAAAAGAAAAGGCCCGTTAAATTTAAACAATAGACAGAAAGTTTCAAAACTCATCCATCATAGAATCAGGAGAAATCAAAATAGTGATACATTGTTTTCATGATATTAATTGTCCTCTGATTGAACATTGAATTTTGTAATTGAAACGCTTGTGTTTATCCTGATTACTTTATTTAAAAAAAACACAGAATACTTATACATTATACTAAAACAAACTGCAATTATTTTTTTTCTGTATCAATGTATGAATGTTTTTAAAAATTTTGACTGTATCTTTGTAAAAAGTATACATTGTAACTTATGTATGAACTGTAAAAGCCTTTCACCTTGTTTTTTTTTTCAATTATTTTACTTAAAAGAACATAATGATTTGGTTTGTTATTTTCAATAATATTTCTCTAAGATGAAAGTAAGTTATTTTTTACCCATTTGTTCTGTGCCATAAACCTTGGATGACAAAATTAATCAAAGGATCAAAAATTTTAAACTGATAGTAAGTTCTTTAAATTAAAGGCAGTAAATGTGGTGGTACAAAAATTAAATAGTCGTGTCTTACTAAATGTTCTAAAATTGTATTTAGAAGAGTTAAAGTATAACACCTCGACTCCATTAAATTAGCAGAGTTATTAAAATTTGTGCCCAAAATGTATATATATACGTGAAAGAAAGCCAAAATTGCTATGAAAATATTGAAGAATTATTTATACAAATGGTGGCCTACTTTTGGGTGTTTATTTCCATTGAAAATTTGGCTTTATCTGATCCTAATTGCATAATTATGATTTTTCATTTTAAAAAAAATCTTATGATAGAATTTTATTCTTGCTAACATGGTGTACAACAAACAAGCTTTAGTAAAAAAACCTTCTTAATTCATTCAGAATTCAGACAATTTACTCCAATTTGATTCTTTCCCATAGAGTGTCATTGTAAATTAGAGAGTAAAGTGAATAATTTATAGTCAGCACCCGAAATTTTCTACTTATTTCTGTTAAAAAATTGGGGCATTTCACAGTATTTCTACCATATTGTCGAGTCCGTAACTTGTAATTTAATAAATTTAATAAATTAATAAATTTTGAAAAATGTGTAGTAGTATTAGTATAATTTGTTAACACGACATTAGCATAAAAATTGAAACATTCAAAATTTTCAAATTGTTCTTTATTATGTAAATTCCCGAAATTTGTATTTTTACTGTTTAACGCAATATATTTTCACAAGTTTTCTTATATTCATTTCATAATTTGTTAAATTTATCTTAAATTTCCACTATCAAATGACATAATGATTGTAGTAATATCAGATGTACAAGAAAATTGAAAATTGTTTAAACAGTCATTTATTTCTAATAGAAAATATTTGAATTTGAGATATATCTCTTGATTAATTTTATCCCTATAGCGAAACCCTTACTCTCTAATTTTCAAACTTGTTTGTAAGTTATTAAATAATGGAGTGACATAACTTACAGATTAGTTCCTTCTTTTTCGAACTATAGGGTAAATCTAGATTTATTTAGATGGTATACTACGAGATTTCTAAACTAATATTCAGCTTATGTGAAAAAGCTTCCAATTCCATTGAACTGTGTTCATTCACTGACCCTATACTCTTGATGAAAAACGGTCTTTAAAAAGTTATTAAACATACTCTTATTAAGAAATATAAAGTTGTTACTTAAAATGTAAACTTACAGTTATAACTTAATTTTTCTTCATCACAATATGAATTTTTGATTTTTACATATTTTACAATTCAGACATTTGCTGAGGAAAATGTACATAAACCGATTATCAACTAAAACCTCTTATCTTTGGTATTCTAGTAGTGATCTATTGAGCTATTTATAAGTGAGTGAAGTGTGTTATCTTGATGTGAGCTCTAAATACTCCGTTATGATCTGGATACGATTGTTGCTGAAAAATGTTATTAATAGAAGTTCGAGGTTCTTTAGAAAATGTGCAAAAATTGAAAGGATAAGAATCTTCCTACTTTTTAAAAGGCATTTCACGTTTTCTTTGACTTAAAAATGATATTAGTAATTAATCTAGTTTTACGCTTTTTTATAATGTGTAAGTTTTGAGTTGAAAAATTTATAATTGATACTACACTGATTTACTCTAGGTTAGGTTTATCTGATTATCTGATTTTTCTTACTTTTAGCTAAGTGATACAGATTGAAAATAATATAAATTTATGTGTAAGCAATGTTAATATTTATTGTATTTAACGAGCTTGAAAATTCATTCGATCGTTCAAATGTTATGATGTCCCAGTTTCTAGACTTTTTTTAAGATCCCATCTAAACTTAGACTTGATAATAAAGGTTCTCGAGAAGTTATATTTTTTGTTCTTTTAGTTTAGGCTTTGTACAACATTTCAGTCACAAAGGAAACAATACACCTAAAATTCTAATATCATGTTCAGTAGTCCACGTTGAAAACTTATTTATGTGAAGTCCCTGTATTACTAAAAACCCTTTTGTACACTGAATCAGGTGGATTCTGGTTTATTCAATTCGTGACTTGGACGTGGTATCTGATGGAATTAATCGAATAACTCCCAGAAAAACTATTTGAAATATGTTTTGCGGCTATTCTAGGAGAAACATTTACCGCAAAAAGAACTGTGGAATGTTACGTATATCAAAGATAGAATACACACCATAGTATTCAACGTTCTTGAAACATTTTTTTTTAAAAACTCTTTGGGGGACTTTTTCTACATTTATTGCCACTATGTTTTTTTTCGTGAGGCATTAATTTAAAAGAAAAACCTTGGTTTTGAGTATCATCATAAGAGATATCGTCATGATTAGTATTAGCGGTTAAAAACTGTAAAAAGACCTTAATTTTTTTATTGGACATTTGCCTTGGTCCTTTAATCCTATTGTAATTACGTACATGTATTCTCCTTGTGGTCATAGACCGGAAACCATGACGACTAGCCCACAACTCAATTGATTTGTGACGATCATCGAACTGGTTTCCTTCCTCATTTTAAGTGTCCTTTGAGTTTAAGAGTTTTAAGTGATTTTCTCGCTGAAATATGGGGTTCAAACTATTGCTTTTTTTGAACACAACAGATGCTCATTAAAAACTATATCGTGAGTAATAATTTTGATTTGAATGAATGAACAGAAAAACAGGAAATTACATGCAAATATTTCTATTTTTAAGTAGCAATCAACTAGAAAGCGTTATCTTTGCGAAATAATTATTTGGTAGTAGATGAAGGCCAAATGAGAATCATAATATAATATACCTTTACTCATGCAAAATAATGCGTGAAAACACTTTCATACAGAAAAAACAACAGTTGAAGAACTTTTAGAGTGTTCTCTCAAGTTTAGTAAATGGTCGCATAGTACCTTAGTACCTTCAACTACTCGGACCCCTTAATAATTAATTGGTGTCTTTATCGTAATGGGATATCATATCATTTGCAAATTACTCAACTTTAATACGTTTTTGTTTCATTTTCCGTACGTCCGCTATACTTAAAAAGCATTTTTTACTAGAAAGAATGCAGATGTTTTGAACGATGCCAGAATATCAGGTAATTATTGAGATGTGCTCTCTTTTCCATGAACGCCCGCCTAAGCTTTTTTCGCACACTTGGGACCAGAAAGCTCTTGAAAAGACAAATTAATTCTGTTAAGCTTTTCTATTTCAAATGAGAAAGAAAGGTATCTGCATTCCTGTTTTTCATTAATCGCACTTAAAATAATTGATTTTTCCTATCAATCGAAATGCTATTGACTAAGAATATTAATATTAATACTTGGAATTTTTTAATTTATCACCGTTAATTTATTTGTTAACC
Organism: Tetragnatha montana; assembly: GCA_963680715.1. Lineage (NCBI taxonomy): Eukaryota > Metazoa > Arthropoda > Arachnida > Araneae > Tetragnathidae > Tetragnatha > Tetragnatha montana. The sequence goes on from OY796674.1 coordinate 20,614,650, forward strand.
ATCGATTAATTTGTGTTTTTTTTTGTAAGTATATATTTTTGAAGGAGAGTTCCAAATAGTATTTACGTTAAGAAAAATATCTGGAGTTTCTTGTATTCTTGAACTGTTAATCCTCTCATTTTCTTTATTTTTTTCTCTCTTTCGTTTCTTATAATTTTCTTTCTAATATTACAATTTCCTCTCACTCGCCCCCTTCTGGAATATTATTTCCCTTTCATCTTTTGTCATTCTCTCTCTCTCTGCACCCATCTCTCATATTCTCTTTCCCCCTCTACTCTAATAACATCTTATGCTCTCATTCCCTTTTCTATCACATTATCTTACATCATATCTCTCCGTCATTTCCGAGTAAAACCCGCTCAAAGGAGAAAAAAAAAGAAGCATACTACCCGAACAAAAGCGAACCTTTCTAAAGGATTAACGACCGAAACCCGTATACACCTGCCTCCCCAGGGTGATGATATTCCACATTAATCAACCCCCTCAATCAAAAAGTATCCCGCCTGTTGACAGCGGAGGAAAAAAGCCTCCTCGGAATGTCAACACAGCATCGACCACCCCACAGCGCACCTTCCTCTGCGCCGGATCCGCCATCATCCAAGATGGCGCTGACTTCTGTTGCCCGGTGGCCATCGATCTCTCCCCCTGCCTAACCCCTCCGAGGCCTGACCTTTTCGCGGGGACCCCTCCCGGACCTCTCTTTCCCTCCTTTTTATCCATCAGGTAATGCCGGACACCACCGGTGTCAGCTCTCACCTGTACCGTACCTATCACCGTAAGGATAACACGTAACGTTGGGTACCCTTCCTCTCGAGATGTCGGGATGATATTGTTGTTGTTATTATTATTATTGTGTCGTCGCAGGTGACATTTAAAGGATTCTTCTTCTCCGTACCCCCTCTTTGGAGTGGTAGTGTTGTGGTTTCGAAGGTATGTGCGGTTTTTTGGCGGACCTCCGGTTTGGAGTCGGAGAGAATTGGGGTTAAAGGGAGAAGATGACCTGTATTGATCCCTGGACGTATTCCGAAGGTGTGGGTTTTTGTACGATGTAAAACGGGTGTTTTACTCGTATTTGTGTGGTACTTGTAATGATTAAAACGAGTGTTTATGGTTAATTCAGCTCATTGTGATTAGTTTTTATCTTTACTACCAATAAGCTTTTTATGTGATAAAGGTTTGACGAGTTTTAAGAGGAAGGTATTGTTCATGATTGTTAAGTGTTTGATTGAAAGTGCTTTAGTTACCTTTTTAGATTATCTTAATCGGATTTCTCGTAAATGAAAATGTGTTTAGAAAGATACAATATAACTTCAAAACTTATTAATTCTTCATTATTACGATTTCAATATTTATGACATTATTATTAAACATTCGTTCCTTTAAAATAACAAGATGATTAGAAATTTAATTTTTATAGGGTTTGGTAAAGTAATTTCTCTTTAATTTTGGCGTAACAATAATCAAAGCGTGAATTTGAGTCTCCGTTTGTAGGCTTTACCTTTTACTATTATCTAATCTGCTTTTAAACTTCTTTAAAGAAAAGAAACGTTCAATTATGTATTGTATAAGTATAACATGGCATAAACTGCAATGCACATCAGTCCGTTATACAGAGAAATCTTTCCCGCCGAAATTACCATAAAATTGAAACAGCTGCAGTATTAAATGAATTGAAAATTGCAGTATTAAAATTTAGAATATTTGGTTTTCTTTGTTTTTTTTTCTCCAATATAAGATTTATAATTTATTCGCGCACTCTCTTCTTTTACAGTTGTGAAAAAATGATTTTCCACTTTACTTTCTAAATTATAATTTTTATCTGTTCCTTGTCTCACCTTCAAAGGTTATAAACTAATAATAGAAGTTTATGTTAAATGTTCTATCAAACTAATATCGGTTATACGAAAAAACCGGTCAATAAAAAACAAATTTATTATATGAGTAAAGCTATATTTTTTTTTGACCGGATTATTTTACCGATCGATTTTTACATTGACCGGTATTTTCGCGACATCCTAATATCGAAGTCTTGTGAATTATTCACTGATAACATCAATTATAAAATAAAAGAGTTTTGTTTTTTATGTTTAAGGTTTGAAACTCTTATTGCTCCTGTTTATTTAGTTTTTATCCCTTTTTAGATGAAGAGAATGCTTCTGAAAAATTATTAAAAAGCTCTAAAATAAAATATGCTGCCATAATTTGGTTTAAACACTTTTCAAAAGAACATCAAATTATTCCAAATAGATTCCTACCTGAATTTAAATCTTGTAGCTTCAAAATTTTTGTTAAACGTGTATTAAAAAGTTTATTTGTGTGAAAAAGTGGCTTTAGGTGACATCAAATATAATAAAAAAATGGAATGTATATTAACTCCTGTCATTGATAATATTGTTTATTTGCATTTTATTGATTTAATGTTGTTATTATAACAAATCTCCTTCAATTAAACACCAAGTCACAAAAAAAAACATTTTACAACGTTTCTTAACTTCAAGTTAACGAATATTGAGAAAGTCAAACTTATCAAAGAATTTTTAACGGAACTTTATTAGTTCTAAGTTGATTATTTTGAAAATTTCAGCTTTTAAAAAAAAAAAAACTTTCTACTTTCGAACTTGATCCAACGTATCTTCAAGTTAACTTTTGCCAGTTTTACCATGAAATTGCGTGTAAAAGATTGCAAGTTAAACTTCTACTTTTTACGCATTTTGATTCGCTCGTATTTATCCTCTGGCAACATTTCCTAATTACAAATTGTCCTAGTGTCCATTATAACAACACCTATGCTTCAATTTTCATAAAAATGTCACGTTCTCCTCCCTTTTAACCTTGTATACGTATTGCAATGTTACAGTTCTTCTCGTTCGACTTAAAAACGAATGTTTTCTTTCCAGTGACCTTGACAGTCCGACGAAGGGACTTGTGAGAGCATGGGATTGAGTTTGTTCGAAAGAAAAAGATGCTCGTGAAAGAGTATCGGATACCACTGCCCCTCACCGTTGAGGAGTACAGGGTAGCCCAGCTGTACATGATAGCTGTGAGTACTACCTCGATTTTTCTCTCTCTGGTCGTAAAATACAGTCGAATCCGCTCAATATGATCACTGTTAATGTTATCAATCGGATAATGATATCGAAATTGACCGATCCCGATCACTTCTACTTTTACGCAAAATGTATCGTTTTATGTGATCAAAATATCGTTTAATGTTATCAATTGGTTAAATCCCCTAATATCGCTTATTTTTCCGTTTGTTTAGGCCAATTTTAATACTTAAATATACAAAGTGAGTCATTAATTTTGTAGTGTTATAGTTATATGATCCATCTTATATTTTCTTTAGGAATGTTTTAGTTGCAAAATGCGTACTAGAAAATTATTTTAAATATTTATACTACACAGTCGTATTTTGATACTAACACTCGAGAAACACTTTTTGCCACTTTTTAGTATAAAAACGCTTATTATTAACAACCGGAGGTTTTTACCATTCTGCTCTTGTACAAATGTGATCACATTTAAGTGGAGTTGACTGTACTACTATTATTAACTCGGTGAGTTTTGAAAGATAAGAAAAATTAAATAACTTTTCCATTATTTGAATTGATTTAGAATGAACTATTTTACATTTTACTTGTTTCCATCGTCATATAACTATTATTATTAATATTAATTATTATTAATATTAATTTTGTTATTATCACCATCGGTGATTTGTTCATGACTTAATTTTTATGAATCTTTAAGTCTGTTATTTATCTTTAAACTTATTTCAAAGGTTCAACAAATTTTTTCAATCGATAATTCTATTATATTAAAAGTTATATGTTTAAAATGGAACATTACGCCCAAAAATATAAAAGTATGCACTATTAAATATTTCTATCCGTCATTTTCATCCAAAATATTAATGAATTTTTTTTCTTCAAAAACTAGTTTTAGTTGTTATCAACGTATTCTCTCAACTAAAATTTGATTTGAAGTTACATTAGTACAATTGTTTTTAGTTATATCATCAAAGTTACATTTGATTTTTATTCTATATCCAATACAATTTAAATAAAACTTAGATAATGATTCTAATGTGTTAGTTTTATGCCTTGATAAAGGACCTAAAGGTTTGTGTACTGTACGTGTGCATGTGAATGCATGTGTGAATGTTTTGTTAATTTTTGGCTTCCAGGATTATCTTATTTCATGAATAAAATAATTTTATTTTATGCTGTTTAGTAACCTTTGTTTAATAGAAGCTGTGAAATGTATTAGTAATATATTTTATGATATATATCATTTATGACTTTAATTTCTGGTACAGTATTTTATACTTTTTAGAGATCTGTTTTAATCTTTTTTTTACTTTCTTTTAAACAACGTGGTTGTGGAAATACTAATATTTTTTTATAAATTAATGTGTTTTAAGGTTGACCTTTTATGGTAGTATTCAATACACAACTATAGGTTTGTAAATCATTGAATAAAATGTGTATAAGTATAAAATCTAGATTAAGTGCAGGTTTTACGTTTCTTTCAACTTTTTCTTCGTTCATCATTCTTGTTATCCCTCTGAACAAACAATGCATGAGAAAATTGTTAATTAAAAACGAAAGACACGAGAACTCTTTATAAACTCGGACAAATTAGGTCACCCCATCATACTGACATCGCACATTATCTACGTCATTTCCTCTCACGACACATCGGTCATCTCGAAGGTGACGATATTAGATGAGACGAATCTGACATGAAAGAAGATAACGTCGCTTAAGGCGCATCATTTTCAAATTTCCTACTTTTCAGGAGACGAAAAGAATAGCTGGCATTAACGTGTACTACTTCTATTCATGCAACGTTAACAAAACTAAGTGGGTTCTTTTGTAAAATCATTTCAATATTGCCAACGTCAATAAGGGAATGAAACTAAAAATATACCATAATGACTTTGGTCTCCTAAATATCTCCAATCTTTGATCTAATACATGAGTGTTACCAGTAAAAAAATAAGTTCCCCTTACATAGATTGAAACATTGATTAAATTACATTATTGATTAAATTGATTACATTGAAAATTGTGACTTTATTTGTTCTGGTATTTAAATATTCTCTCCTGTCTTTTTATCTCTTAATCTTTATGGGTTTTACATTTGCACTATAAACGTAACGAAACAATATTTTTTTTTTATCCAATGGATGATTTCTCCTGATCAATAGCTTCTCTCTCTCGTAGATTTATTCCTTCAAAATTCCTTGAGAACTAAAAACTGAGTAAGGTTAAGAATCGCCTTAAGGCTACGTTCATGTGCTCAAAGAAAATACTCAGAGGTCGATCATCCTCAACTATCAGTTCTCTTCCCGGAAGATAACATTAAGGATTTCCTTAGTGAAACCGAAATTTTACCGCTAGGAGTTCTCTTAAATACGTTCAAGAGTCTTATTCCGTGCATTTATTTGACCCACCCGGTTTCAGCAGTTTTGCGTGCTTACCTGGTTGTTTACTTTTCCACAGTCATTTCGAGTTACCACTTGTTTCTGGTTTAAGCGTATGCGCATCCTTTCATTTATTTAATGTTTTTGATTCCACAAACGTTTCGCGAAATACCGAAAACAGCTGACTGAGGTAGTCACGCTATCTTTGAATAATTAAGGTTTGAAAATCTGGGTGGAAAAGTGGTTTAACCGAGTTCATTCATCTTTCGTTCTTTTTTTTTATGGCGGGAAGAAGTTTGAGTTTAATTTTTTAATTATTTTTTTGGCTTTGTGTGTGGCAATGCGTTTGTGATGTAATTAAAATGCTTCCTCATAACTGCGAACATAACAAAATTTTAATGAACCTTCATGCTAATGGTAAAAGTAAAAAATAAACCTCGGCATCATTAATTTTTCTAAATGCCCGTAAAACTTGTATCGTGATAATGTTGAGAATAATATTTTATCCTAATCTGAGTTCGTTTAGTCTTTGTAAGCTGAAAAGGAAATGTTAAAGTACCTTTCGATTTTTGGCTCTGGTTCATTATTATGTAAGCATGTGCTTGGCAATTATTCATACTTTGGCTTTTATTTAATGTGAGTTTTCTGGAAACCCCAGGCATTTTAATTAAGAATAAAATTGGCCATTTATCATAGACTTCTAAATTGGAGCATCCGCTAATATGAACTTGGCCAGATTCTTTTTTTAATTTTGCTTTATAGTAACCTTTTCGTAATATTTCAAGAAGAATGATTATTGTTTACTTCGTAATGGAACGAATATTTTTTGGTGATGGGAATTTAATGAAGAGAAATAAACACTGTTTCATCCATTTAAATAATTAATAAATAAAATAAAATAATTTTGAATTTTAATACGTTTTCTTATATTGCTTACTATCTATTACTACCTAAATTTTCGAAAGTTAAATCTTATCGATTTGTTCTATTTTTTTAAATTTTATTTTGATACTTAAATTTAACTGTGGTACCTTATTTATAAATTTTTTACTATTAAAAGTAACTGATTTTAAAATAATAAGTCTACTTATTGTCTTAAAGTCAATTAATCAAAGCATTTAAATAACATGAGAAGTTTCGGAATTTATATTACTACCACCAATTACTCAATTTCAGGACAAAGTTGAAATATTCATCAATAAATATAATTTAGTTACCACACGGAGAATTTCACGTTGTTTTTTTTTTTACTTGTTTTAAAAATATGTTTCTAAATGTGATCGAATTTTCAAAATATCTTCCGTTTTGTTTACATAACATAACCGTAAAAAATTAAAATTTTCATATTTACATAAAATATTACAACAACGGATTATACTTTATGGCTAAAATACTCTGCAATACGCAATATTTTTTTATTTTATAATCAAGAGAAAGAAATGTTAGTGCGAAAATCTTTGACTGAAAATTGCTTTTCTATTATGAGCCTAACCTTACGGAAAAACAACATTTACAGAAACTGATCTGTAAATGTGGTTTTACCGCTAGGTGTGTCTTGCAGCAGGAAAGCAAAGCAACTGTTGCAAACTCTTAATATATTTTGGCAATATGAAATGAAATAAAAACCGCATGGGTTTCAAAACTTAGAAGATTCTTGCTATATGTTAGTTCCATAATCGTTTTTTTTTTAAATAGAATCATACCCTTCGTTTTAAACATTATGTGTGTTTAAAATTATTTAGTCTAAAAAGTCTAGAGGTTTCATTGTTCTTTAATTTTTATTATACTAGAGAGCTACCGCCCACTGCTCGCTATCGCTGACCAATCCCCTTAAATTGCTTACGCAGGACTACTTTAGGATCGCTTCGCGATCTCCTCACACCAAACCCTGCTCTCTGAACTTATTCACTTATAAAAAAATTCGTAAAAACAATAAGCAGAGAAGTTCAACGAACTTTCCAAAAATACGTCATGTGATCTCCACGAATAACACTCTCTTAAAAGTTAGAATATTTATTATATTAGTTCTAACATATCAATAATTTAATCGAAATATTTTTCTTATAATAAAATGTTACAAAGTAAATTTAAATTTAAAGTATTTCTTAATTAATTGTAATTTTTGGTGCTATTAGTAGGTAATTATATTCCCATTGGAATACTTCATCTCATTAATTGCCTTAGATAATTTAATCAAAACTTTCCATTTTAGTGTGGTACTTGTTAACTTTCTAATACCACCTATTGCCTACTCTGTTTAAGTTATCTGTAAGTATACGAGATTTTCTCGTTTCTTTCAGAAAAAAAGCCGTCAAGAGAGCAAAGGAGCTGGCAGCGGCGTTGAAATCCTCGTGAATGAACCCTACTCTGACGGTCCAGGGGGCAGTGGACAATACACTCACAAAGTCTATCATGTCGGTAGTCATCTTCCAGGTATATCAATCTACTTTTATTTATTGGTTTACAAATCCACTCATCTAATTTTCAATTTGATTTGAACAATTATTTAGCTTCATTTTAGTTTAATATGCTACAGTTCTTATACACTCTTATTTGGTTACTTTTAAAAGAAAAGGTCTAACTTTGTTCTTGTCATTGTCTTTAAAATTTTCCATTGAAATTTTAACAATGCTTGTCTTTTATATGGATAGCACAAAGAATAGATGAATGTAAACGGAAGTAAATCCTTCTAAAATCTAAGTCATTAAAACATTTAGCCTCTTCTGTTTATAAGGCTTACCTCCTAATGTACTAACACTAAAGACTAATTCCACTCGTGAGTCCGCACTGTAAATGAGCTAAATTGGAATCTTAAAATCACAACTGAAGGATTATTATTCAATTAAATTAGATCTACCTTTTGTTTTCCTTTTGCTTTTATGGTTGGTTTATATATAGTACAAAGCTACTAAATTTCATTTATTTTAGATAGATTTTCTGTTTTTGGCAAAATCTATGAAATTAAGTAGCTTGTATATGTAAACCCTCCATTAATTAAAGAAAAACCAGAGGTATATCTAATTTAATTGAGTAATAATCCTTCAGTTGTGATTTGTTTGGTAGTGTGAGTTACGCAAGCCAAAATGAGTTTTTAATATCAACATTTTTATATAATTTCAGAGGCGGTTGCTATTTCATGTAGTGTGTGGTATTTGTGAAATAAGCAATTTCAGAAGATGTATAATTTATTTTTAAGTTCTTTTACACTTTTGGTGCCATTTTTCAAATACATCTTCTCTTTAGGTTGGTTTAAAGCTCTTTTACCTAAATCAGCATTGACTGTCGAGGAAGAAGCTTGGAATGCCTACCCATACACGAAAACGAGATACACGTCTCCTTTCGTTGAAAAGTTCTTCCTGGAAATTGAAACCAAGTACTTCGATGATGCCGGTCAGCGGGAGAATGTATTCAACCTCTCTGGTAGTGACATGAGGAATCGAGTTGTAGGTAGGTAGCTATTGAATTGACTCATTTTAGTAAACTTGTTTACGAGTGATCAATGGAGCCGTCAATAAAATGATGTCACGTTTGGATGGGAGGGCGGTTGTTTATCAATCTATGTCACCTTGTGACAAGGGGGAGAGGGGGGGTGTTTAAGAATTGTGACATCACACATTGAAAATAACAAAAAATTAAGTAACAATTTTTTTTAACAAATGTAGTTTATCGATATAATAAGATTGATACCAACGAAATCAAGAGTTCTCTTTGAACTTTGACACTTTGTGGAAAGGGGGAGAGGGAGATTTTCAAGAATTGTCACATCACACATTGAAGATTAACAAAAAAAACCTAATTAACAGCATTTTTTTTTCGGGAAAATTTTATCGACATTATAAGATTGATACCAACGAAATAAAGTTCTCTTTGAACGTATAAGGTGGGGTGCCCTTAAACTTCAATAAAAACAATGGGTCCCAAGCAGGGTTCTCACTCAATTTTAGAAATAAAATTCCCTGAATTTTCCAGGTCAATTCTGAAGATTTTTCGGTAAAAAAAACCCCTAGAAATTCACAGCATTTTTCGGAGATTTCTTTGTTTTTTTTAACGTAAATTTTCAATAAGTAGTCTATTTTTTTACTTTTTAGAGCCAAAATTGAGACGCAAACATTAAAAATTAATCATTTTCTAGATATTCTGTATGATTTCCAGGTTTTTTGGCAAAATGCCCTTGACTATTTTGGTAAAATTAAAATTCCCTGACTTTTCCAGGTATCCTCTGACCCGTGAGAACCCTGGTCCCAGATTCTTACCAACCTTATTCTAAACTTATTATTGATAGCAGAGCGTGCCATGTGACAAAGGGGGTATGGTGAAATGTGACTTTGAGGGAGGGAAAAATGGTGAAGAAAAAGTGTGACATCCTTTATGGATGGACTATGAAAGGTCAATAATTTTCTTTTTTTCCAGACTTGATTGACGTTGTCAGAGATCAGTTATACGGGTCCGATTACTGTCAGGAAGAAGATCCCAAGTTGTTCATCTCCTCCAAAACTCACCGGGGACCTCTGCAGGATGATTGGATCGACGAGTATCGGTGCACCAATTTGCCTCCGAGCAAGACGGTCATGTGCGCCTACAAGCTGTGCAGGGTGGAGTTCCGTTATTGGGGCATGCAGACGAAGATAGAAAAGTTCATACACGATGTCGGTAAGTCTTTGTTAATTAACTCGAGTGTGAAACATTTTTTTTTCCAAATAAAATTTAAGAAAAATTCTGAGCCATATTGAAGATGGGTTAACTCTGAGATGGTCCACCAAGTCACCTTAAAGCTGTAGATGTTTTTGCCCTAATTAATTTGTCCGGCGTCTCAAACCTCATTTTAAATTTATTACTATGACTGTCAATGTAACCAGTGATAGACTGTTCTTTAAATAAATTGGATTATTAGTGATCTTTACTGGCATTTATACTTTTAAGATAAGTTTTCACTACATTTCCCAGTATGGCCCTTGGAAAATCGAAATTTCCATAAAATGTTTTAAAAATTTTTAGTCCATTGTGCGACTAGATCGACGACAGCTTGATACCATGGACTTGGACGTAGCCATGATTTTTCTTCTGTGATTAAGGTATAAAATTAAAAAATTAATGACAAACTCATTGAAATTCACAAAATCTTGAGTGGAATTTCAAAATAACAGGACGCTTAGGCTAAGTCGCTCTAGTTAAGCGACAAATGACCTCAATAAACACAAATAGCACGTTCTCAATAGGCATCCTTTTATTCCTCTCGGTTCAAATTCCGTTAATATCGCCAAGCTGCTTAAGACGCCATATATTCAAATATCGCCACATTTTTATGGTTGTCATTGATATAACTGTATTTTTTTATTGGTTTGTTTGCAATTTTTTTTTTGGGGGGGGGCAATATATTTCTTATTTTAGACATATACAGAACAGCTTGACAAAATTTAACCAAGGGTCATCCAGGTTTTTCTGCCAGAGTCCTGTTTTAGAATTTTGTCAAAAATCAAATGGAATTTTGTTAAAATGATAGGCCTGTTCAGTGTTCATCGTTTGGAATGGGCCCAAAACTGGCAAATTCGATCCCTAAATGACAGAAACACATTCTAAAAACAATTTTCAAACCCCTTTAGACTTTTGTGAAGAGTCTATTTTGGGGAATTCGAATTTTGTAAAGGGTCCTTAAACGGACCCATTTTCTTTCTGGATGAACCCCTGTAAAACGGGACCTTTAACAGAATTGATGAACCTTCCTCTCTCCCTAGCTTTGAGAAAAACCATGCTCCGGGCCCACCGACAAGCCTGGGCCTGGCAGGACGAGTGGAACGGCCTGACCATGGACGACATCCGGCGACTGGAGCGCGAGACCCAAGAGGCGCTGGCCAAGAAGATGAACACGGAGAACGAAGACGACGAACAGCAACCTTCGGTGCACCCCAGCCCCTCTGCCCTGTCGGGACAGGAGGTGGACCTGACGGCCATCGATAAGGACAAGGACAACGACGCGTGTGTCCATCTGGACGGCAGCCCGTCGCCGAACCGCAACCGCAAGCCGAGGAACCTGTCGGTGGCCAACGTGAGCGGTGGTGGCAGCGAGGCGGTGGTGGCTGAGGACGGAAGGCAGAAGCTGTGGTCCAGGAGCGGGTCCAAAACTGCGCTCTGTTCTCCCAGTGAGTATAATGTGGTTTTTTTTTCGTCGAATAGTTTAGATTAGGTCTCAGTAGTGCTGATTTTACGGGGTACCTCCGGAAATCCGGGTTTTTTAAACAGCTTTATCGAAATTTTTGAAAATCTCGTTCTCGATTTTAGCAAGAAAGCGCGCAGAATTAGGTCCGATTAAAAAGTAAGTGCAGAGATGCAGCATTAATAACATCTTTTAAGAAGATTCTAAGCGCAATTACATAGTAGCTAGTAGCTACGTCATTCTGAAAGAAATTTTTCGCAGAATATAATCTGAACTGACTTTATCACCTCAACCCATACTGCTTTAAATTCTCTCTCTGTTTCGCAGTATCTCTTTGCTCTTGAGCTCCCTTGCTTCCCTTTCTCTTCAGCATCTTTTTGCTTTGTATAGCATCTCTCCGCACTTCATCATCTTCCCTCTTGAGCCTCTCTCTTCTCCTCAGCTCCCTTCCTTTACTCTTCAGCATCTCTTAGCTTTTAAGCATGTCTCCGCACTTCATCATCTTCCATCTTGAGCCTCTAGCTTCTCTTCAGCTTCCTTTTCTCTTTATGGACAACAATGATGCCTTTTGCTTTTTTATTCACGTTCTTATACCCATGCGTTGCCTGTCTCTCAGGCACAAATACCTTAAATTTCCTATGTGACAGCTATTTTTTTTTTGGAATTGTTGCACTTCACCTCTTCGTGGACCACATTTAACGTTATCATCATGGATTACTTATCGTCCGCGGACCACCGGTTTAAAACCACTGATCTTGTCCGAATTCGCGGGCCAAAAGATCAAAATGAGGAATTAAAGAAGCTTAAAAATAAATTAAAAAATCAAATAGATGGAATAAAAAATTTAATAAAAAAAAACATGTGCACAGTATCGTAATAAAATCACAGAAAAAGTTGCATGAAAATATCTGTATTACTTCCGGACGTCAGGGGCGTATATAAGGGAGGGGGTCCGAAATTCAGACAAGGTATACTAAAACGAGTTAAAACCATCTTTTTTAGGGTCAGATTAACAATATTTTTGGGGGGAAGAAGCCCAGACTCCTCCCTTTTGTGCCTGGAACAGGAATTAGGAATCTTTTTAGGTCCTCTCCCCAGGTGCAAAAATCTAGCTTTGGGCCCAAAATGATTATAAATTTTTTAGATGATATTTATTTGGGTCCTTCCCGAAATAAATTTCTATATGCCTGCCGGACATATTCGCATCTGAAATCTACAGATCTTGCCAAAAAAAGGGATCGGCCGCAAATTTAGAAACGTATTCAGTGTTGTCCTGCAATTTCTTTGGCATTTGAATTTAAATTCGTGTTCACAACATCGGAGAAGGGGAGAAGTTCGTATATTTGTGAACGGCTCCTTTTCTAGAGGCGTAAAACGGACTTTCGAACCACCATGATAGACTGTTATTTGTCGGAATTCGGAATCGGAATCAATCAGTTTCTTGTGAAGGGCTTATCTGAACTGTTCTTGATAGAGACCTTTCCTTTTGATAAAAACATCACATTTTCCTTTGATGAGATCTAGCTTTAGATACTAAGAATAAAAAGGTTTATTTTCTTTAAATTCGTTTGTTCAACAACTAAACAATTCTGTTTAGTTTCTAAGCACTAATTGTTCCTTTGAATATGAAGAAATCTTTCTATTTCTTATGGGGGGGGATTTCTATTCTTAATATAACAGAAACATTTTCTGTTCTTGTTAAAACATCACATTTTCAGTAGATTTAGTTCTAACTTTAGATACGAAAATAAAAGAAGCTTATTCTCTAAATTCACTTGTTCTGCTCTGTTTGGGGGTGGGGGGAAATAATTGTTTAAGTATTATTAGTATTTGTTCTTTTTAATCTAATAGAAAGGAATTTCTAAAAGCTATTGAAGGGGTTGATTGAGTTGTATTCTATATACAGATTTTCATCTTATTTCATTTTTGATTTAACTACACTTTTTAGTTTTTAATTCAAAATTATTAATTAATTGCATGCTTATGCTTACTGGATATAAACTTGGTGGTATTTTCATAGTAATTTGATGCATTCTTTCTATTCTGTTTGAGAATATTTTGTATTCTCACACTTTTTTTGTATAATATTTTTTGAAAATACTTTTTGAATGAGAGTTTGACAATGAATCCAGATATTCTTCTTATAATTTCACACTTTTAAAAATAAGTAGTCTTAACTATCCCGTTTCTAATTTAATTACTCCTAACATAAGTTGACTTATTTATTCAATATCCCATGCCTATTTAATTGAATTTTTCCAATATTTTAGGTGGAAGTTCAAATGCTAGTTTTGATCTTCAATTAGCCAACTGGAGAATGGAAAGCATTGTTAGAGATTCTGAAACTAGCTCAGATGAAGAATTTTTTGATGCTGAAGGTAATTATAATTACAAATATATTTAATCTGTTTATATGATTCTTCTCAAAAAGCAGTCTTGTTTACATTTTTGTGTCATTATAGAAAATGTCATGGGTGCTTTAACTTTGGCAAGGTGGAACTCAGTTGATATGATTCCAGATGAAGACGATAAAGATCATGGTACTCCTGAAGTTACTGAATTTAGAGATGGTAATATATTTTCAGTCTGCCTTTTAATGATATCCTTGATTTCAAATACTAAATTTGCCATATAGTAGGAGAAATGCTATTTTTAAGCTTGCAACAATTCAGTAAAGCTATTTAACTATTCTAACAATGCCTTTTTAGTTATTTAATACTTTTAGTTATTTAACTATAATTACTCAATACATTAAAGAAATAATTGTGCTATGTCTACTATAACTATTATTCTTTTGTTTTATCCTTATATTTATATTGTTTATTTCTTATTTGTTTTATTAAGTTTGTGGGATAGTATTTTTAATTTTATTCAAAAGATTCATAATTTTCTAGAGTTTAACTGATTATTCAATAATTGATAATAACATTTGTACCATTTGGCTGAAGGTTTCTTTTAATATTTAAATATTTCCCTAGTTAAACCGAATGCATTCAACAAAACTGAATACAAAGAAAAATTTTCAGTTTAGAAAGATAAATTTTCCTAGTAAACCCTATATTTTTGTTTAAAAAGTTGGTTTGTTAAAATTTCTTTATTTACTGAAACTAGATCACAAGTATTTAATGTTACAAACTTAAACATATTTTGACTTAATATTTTAAATAAACTGAAAACAGAAAATTACTGCATATAATAATCTAATTGGTAGTGATTATTTGGTACTATTATTCCTTCTGTCTGTCCCAATAAAAACCACCAAAGTAATTAAATGTTGCCATATTTTTATTTTCATGAATGAAGTCATTTTAAGTAATAAGTTATTTTGAAATATTTGCCAGAAACTGCTTAGTGATTTCATATTGGAAGGGCTGATAACAGAATTTATTGATCACTGCTTAAATATTATTTTTTTCCACTGACCAAATTTCATCCTCTGTTTCAGACAGCATATTCTCAAACTCGTTCATCAAGAAGGTCCGATCGGAGCACGCAAGCGTGCGCAACCCGAGCGTGGGCTCGGCCTACGCTGCCACCCGCAACAGCCTGGACACCTCCCTCCCCTCAACCCCCACTGCCTCCCCTGCCCACCAATCATCCTGCACCACCACTGTCCTGGTCCTGGTGATGCATGCGGGCAGCGTGCTGGACTCTGGGCTCGAGCCCACGGCCAACAAGAAGACGGATGTCAACACGTTTGCGAGCTCTTTCGAGGCCGTCATGCGGCAGCACTACCCGGCGCTCCTGGGGCATCTGAGCGTGAGGCTGGTGTCGTGTGCTGCTGTGTGCTCGGAATCTCTTGCCGTCTTATCCAAGTAATTATGTGTTTTGCTTGTGAAGCCGTGTTTCTCAAATGTTTTAAGATTACTGTCTGTCTATCACAAGATGAGCTCTCGTTTACATTTCTTACATCCATAAGTTTAATATTGTTTCTATAGCAACCACCACAACCAGGCAACTAGTCCACAGCTCATCTTGTGATAGACAGACAGTAGTGTGGTTGAAGAGTGACAGTAATATCCAGGCACAGTTGAGAAGTTAATAATGTGAAAAAAAAAACAGTTAATCCAGTGTAGCTATGGAAAGTTTTACCTCAACATGGTAGAAAGTTTCCTTTTTTTTACTACAGAAAATAATTGATCTAAAAGTAAGCTATATCCCACTCTGAAATTTATTTTCCGGCTGTACCACTAGTGCATGCAGACTTGTATTTTTATTGAGCTTTTAATGGACATGCGGTCATTGTTAGAAATCTCTTCAAAAGATTACAAAAACATTAATTTTATCTTTAATATAAATCTAAAAATTGTCTGATTTTCATTAACTCCATTTCTTGCCACACTAGTGCATCCTGAGTGCACTGTTTGAGAAACACTGCTTAACAATTTAATTTATCTCTTGATATATTTATTTCATTTTTAATCCTTTTTTGTAATTTTTAAATACTTTACCAGCTTGAAATGAAGTTATTTTTCTAGTATTTCTATAAAATGTTTCAGTTGTGTGAAATACTTTCATGTCTTTGTTTAACCTCTCTATTTGTATCAAACCTTTTCACCAATCACTAAATGAACAAACAACACAGGGTTTCCATAGGCCTTAAAAAGTACTTGAATTTCATTTTTGTTTTCAAAATAGCTCAATTCCTGTTAACTTCTTAAACTTGAATAGGATTTATCAGAAGAATAACTTGGCTACTTTAATTTTTATGTTTAAGACATTCCTATAACATGAGGTAATAATGGGAATATGTTTGAAATTGTTAAATATATGAATAGTAATGTAATATAGCCATAATAAGATAGGTTTTTATAGAAGTTGTCTTCTAAAGTAGGGGTACTATCAAGAGGGAGTTTCTTTTCTTATATAAATGACTTTTCTGCCTTTCTATGTTATTCCCTGAAAAACTTAAAATGTGCCTTTAAAAGTACTTGATTTTTTTTCCCACAAAAGAGTTGGAAATATGCAACATTGCAATTTATAACATTGATATTAAGTTTTTCTTATGAACCTTTTAAGATTCTGAATTAAATCACACCTTATGCTAGTTTTCTTTTGTGTCTGATATAGTTCGATGACAAGAGTTTCTTACCTCTTGTACTTTTACAGTTTAAGCCCATACAGTTTTCAATCATCTCCATCTGCAGTGGAAGTCATTTACCATTCGTATGATTCTGTACCTCTAGGAGCACTTCCCTTGTTTGCAGTATCAACTCCTGAATATCAGGAAACGGTGTCAGCGGTCATTACTGCAGCTAATGAGGCGTATAAAGAGTTTCTGCATTCGGATGAAGGAACTGGGTTTAATGGACAAGTAGGATTCATCATCAAATATCTATTAACTCTTTATTTGATTTGATAAGTTCTCTTATGTTATCTATTCTTTTAAAAATCGCCAAGCTGTTTGGGTGCTAAGTATTTGAAACATTGCTAAAAATTTCAAACCAACCTATTAAATTATCCAGTTACATTGATGAAAGTTTTAAAAACTTAGCAAGAATAATAATTTTTGTAATTTTTAAGGGTTAATTAATGTAAATGTTACTGTCATGAATGATGATATAATAAAAAATACTTGAACAGATATGTTAATTTTTCTGATAATTCAATTTTGATATGTTTTTCATGTATCTGTTTAAACTTTTTTTGAAAGCTTCTAAATGGGTGTAAACACGACTTTACAAATGCATGATGATGACCAAATGCATGATTTTCCAAACCTTTCTGGTTATCTTCTTTTCATTTTTACATCTTACACATATTTAAGCTCTTAGAACATTTAAAATTGTGATAAATTATTTAACCCTAAACAAGGAAACCTTTAAAGACTGCATTTAAAGATCGTTCCTTTTACAAAGTATTAGTGGCACCTTATACTTCTTCAAACCAAACCTATTGCTAACTATGTTCACAGTTTCATCAATTTGAGAATTAAATCTGTTTTAACCAGTATGTATTACTACTTCATCTCTCATCACCGGTCAAATTGTAATTTAAGCAAAATTTTGAAAGCCAGATCAATCAAAAATTTTTTGTAAATGCTTATCAAAATGCATATTTTCATTTTTAATCAATATTTCTAATTTTAATATTTTGTTAGTTCAATTGTTTTATTGTTCAGGTAACAATTCCTTTTAATTACTTGTAGGTAATCATTGTAGCTGACAGCGTAGCTTCTTTGATGTCTTACGATGCTCTTTGCCGCAATGCTCGCTATGATGGTAGATTTGGGAGTGAAACCAGCATCAATGACCCTGAGGCCTCTCATACCCAGTCTGTCACTGCCCGTAGCAATCCCCTAATATCCATTAGTGATGGTGGATCTGTCGACGACAGTCAAGAAAGTGCACCCGATAGCAGGCCGCGACAGAGCAGCCAAAATGCTAGAATATACCGAAAGTCCCACTCTCATCCTCAAGAATCAGAGCCTCCCCACTGTGATAATATTCAGTGAGTTTAAGTCAAAATATAAGCTCCTAAGTACAGTAGAAGCTCTTATAAAAAAACAGCTGTCTCACCTTCTGAAAGAGTTGACTTTGACGAAAGTCCTTAAATGAACTAAGTTGGTGCTATTTTAGAGCCAATTTGTTGTTTAACAAAGAAAATCTCAAATATTCATTGGTAATAAAACAATGCCAAATTGTGGTGACAACTAGGGATTTTTTCCAAAGCAAACTCTTTCAAAAGGTGAAACAGCTCTGGTTTTTATACACATCATTCAATACACAATCAATCACAATCACATCAATATAATTATCTTAAGTCCTGTAGATTCAAGTGCAGTATAAGCAATAAAAGGCCAAAGTAAACTGCTACTCCCTAGATTGCCACAAGGAAACTATTGTAAGACACAACTTTAATTGAAGTTAAGAAATTTCTGAAAAATTCTTAGGGGTTAATTAAGTAGCATCTAAATGCAGATTTTCATACAAAAACTTATCTAAATAAGGTATTTAACATTTTTTTTTACAAATAGAATAAGAACAGACTGTAAATAATGTGAGGCCTAATTTGGACAGTACCAGTTGCTAGAATTCCAGTTGTGAGTTGTCTGTTACTACAGTTTATTTACAAGGATGTTTCAACCTTAGTGAAGGGGGGTAATGTCTATTAACTCTCCCTGTCAGGAAATAGTTTGTTCTGTATCTTTGAGTTTTGTATTAAAAATATTTGAATTGGTTTTCCTTTTAACAAAAATAGATAGAAAAAACTTAAATAATACTGAATTAAATTATATTTATAACTAACCCTCTCTGAATAATGAAGATCATTCCATTATAAATGTTTATATTTTTGTAACTTCCGGTAGCTTGAAGACTGCTCATTCCAGTTCTTGCTTACATGGTGTTCGTAGATACCATTCAATGATTGGAAATCTTGACTGGAAGGCTGACTGATACTGTTTTAGTTGGGCCAAACAGTGTAGTAACATACAAAAGTAACAGTGAACTTTCTAATTAACTTATGTAGATGTTTTTTTTAAACTGTAATGGTCTTATTAGAAGAAGGCGCCATTTTAATAAGTGTTTGATGAAGAACAATATATTTTAAAAGTATTATGGATAACTTGATGAACTTTTCACACCATTTAACTTCTTGTTTCATTTTAGAGTCAATCGTCTTCTGTCAGCACCCAACACTCGCCGACATAGCTCTGCTTCCAATGACCCAAGCTCTCACCTCAAGTTAGATTTTGAAGTCAGTGATTTCTTCATGTTTGGGAGTCCTCTTGGTACAGTTCTTGCATATAGGAAAATGCTTACCTTCGATGACAAAAGCAGTAAGCAACATTTCCCACAGCTTTGTATTTTTAGTATAATACTAAACAGTTTAAAATTTTAGGTCTCTAATAGCTCTTGGACATGTTAGAGGATAGTTAATTCAATTCTTTTCATAATTTAAATAATAAATGTTGTTACCAAAATAAATTTAAATTTTATCTAACTACTAATACAAGAAAAAGATATATTCTTGTTTACATAGTTGAATAGAATTCACTTCAAATTCTGAATATTTTATGTTTAAATCAATCTTTTTTTATGTTTTTCAACTTACCAACTTCACTTTGGTATTAATTTGAAACCACTTTGAGCCAGGTTTATCTTTATCAAGGTTTCTTACTTATGGTGAATAAAATCTAAGGAGGTGTAGTATTTGATTTAACTGTAGTTCAGTGGAAATTATTCTCATCATGTATTTCTGTATGCTTCAAAAACTTTTTCTTATAAATACATACTGAATTTTTTTCTAGGCCCTCCTCCTCGACCGTCCTGCAATCAAGTGTACAACTTATTCCACCCAACTAATCCTTGTGCTTCTCGTATCGAACCCTTACTCAGTGCACGTTTTGCCCAACTTTCTCCCATAAACATTCCTAGGTATCAGAAGTATCCATTGGGAGATGGACAGCCCTTGCATTTGTGTAAGTTTTATAGAAAAAGATAGTCAATATAATGAAATGAAATCATCTACTAGGACTTAATTCATTATTTTTCCTGCATCTGGCAGTTGTAACATCAAGCATGAGCCCTTGAGAAGTCTAATAAAACTTAGCCTTTGTAAAGTTATCAAGAGTAAAGGACATGATAGAAAGTGACTTGCTGTTTGGCAAATGTGAAAGTTAATTCATGTAAATGTTACTATTTTCAATGACAAGTTTTTATAAGAGTTTAAAATATTCCTAAAGATCATTCTCTTTTTTATTCACACATGGATATCCTTCAAAAGCCTCTAAAAATTAGATAAAATTAATTATTAAAATACATTAGTCAAATCTTCTTCTGCCTTATTTTTTCCAACTGTAATTTCTGAAGTTATGTTCTTTTATCTTATAAAGAACTTAGACAATTTTGTTCTTGAGGATATTGGAAGGCTTTCATAAAGGTTACTAATTATTTTACCACTCATTTACTCAAGAATTGAAGTACTAAATGTTTTAAATGTCATCTTGTCTTATGCTTTTGGTTTAAACCATGTAAATATTTGCTCTCAAACCATGTAAATATTTGTACAAAAAAAAAAAATATTAAACCATGATTTAATATTGTATTATTGCATTTAAGCTTGACTTTGAATAATAATTCATTGAATATGTTCTTCATTTACAGTGGAGTATATACAAACTTATCCTCATCTTTTCATGGAAAATCAGTTAGCTGCAAGAAGAACAAGTGAAGCCAGTATTGTTAGTACAATGTCAGGCATGGTTGATATGGTGCCCATTGCAGCAGTTACTTCGTGTGAGTTTTCTTATATTCCCACAAAATATAAAAAAAGATACACTAAAAGTATACTGTCATAGTCTTGTAGTTTAAAAAATTATGTGGTTTATACATTGCCTAATATACATGCAGTACAGTATGTAGTTAGTTATACAGTACAGTATACTTTAATTAATATGCATTTTTTCCATGAAATGTTAAGTGATTGTCATTACTTTAAAATAAGCTATTAACATGTAAAGGTTTATTAACATTATCACATTAAAGAACAAGAACATTAAATTGTTTTCTTTCTAGTAACTCAAAAGTGGTGGGGCCCTAAGCGATTGGACTATGCTCTTTATTGTCCTGAAGGCTTGTCTAATTTCCCTACAAATGCACTTCCACATCTGTTTCATGCAAGCTATTGGGAATCAAATGATGTTATAGCATTTATTTTAAGGCAGGTGAGTTATTTTGTATAATCAAATTTCCTGGTTTAATATAAAGTTCTTGTATTTTTAAGAGTATCTTAAGATGCTTTTCTATTGTTAAAAAATGAATGCGCATTAACATAACCAAGTAACTTATTATTTTGTTTATGTGTGTATCACTATGATATCAACACCTCAAATTCAAATATATAAAATGATGGAAGATTTGCCTATTTTTTAAATAAAAAATTATTCAAATAAAAATATATCTTAAAATATATTAAATGTGATAAAGAAGTAATGACTGTCCTTATAAAAAGTAATGGTTAAATTTTAAGATTAATAGAAATAAATGCATCAAATTTTAAAATGTTTTATAGTTTGCTACATATAATAATTGGAATCAATATGATGTGTATTACATATTTATATGTAATACATATTTAATATATGTATATAATTATAATACACATGTAATACATATTTATATGTATAGTATTACAAAATTTGGGAATTGTGTGAGGAACTAATATGTATTAAATTTGCTTGATTTTCCCCAATAGAGAGTTTTGAGTGGAGAAAGAAAAAAAATCTTTATTTAATTAGAGCAAATTGAATTTTAAAAAGAGTTTGGGATTCAGTTGGTAAATTTATGCAGGGTTCCTGGTTATTAAGAAATTTATTATTTACTTTTAAATTATGTGTGATGTAAATTATAAGAATAAACAAGCTTTGTGAGAAAGTATTCACTATTCTTATTTGATTCCAAGATTCTTTTCTGTGAGAGAAGTTTTCTTTCATTTTGTTTAGTTTCTAGCAAGAATGTTTTTCTTTAAAAGCTTCTACTGTAGCTAAGAAGCTTTAATATGGGAATGGATACAAAGGGTAAATAAATAAAAATCCAGGTTTTAGAATTATTAATGATTGTGGTATTGAAGAGTACACTGAGAGTTAATGTATAAGAATGAACAAGCAAGAATAAAATTTGATGCATTTATTTTCATTAATCTTAAAAATTCAAACCATTACTTGATTATATTTTACAATTATGACTTCTTTATCACATTTAATATCTTTTAGAGTTATTTTTATGAGATATGATACATTTCTTGGAATGTAAATCTTCCATCATTTTATGCATTTGAATTTGAGGTATTGATATATTATAATATTCATTAAAAAAACCTTTTCATTAAGACTATATTTTACAATTAGGACTTCTTTATCACATTTAATATTTTTAAAAATATTTTTATGATTTGAATAATTTCTTATTTAAAGAATGTAAATCTTTCATCATTTTATGTATTTGAATTTGAGTTATTGATATATTATGAAAAATAGTTTTTAAATTGTTCAGAGTGATAAATTAAAATTGCTTGCTAACTTTCTTGAGTGGAGAAAAAAGGAAAAATCTTTATTCAATAAGAGAAAAGTATTGTAAACTTAATTAGCTTAATGATATAAGTGCCTCCAAAACTTCTTCAATGTATCTTTTTATAGTTAATGCGCTCTGACAGCTTGGGAATTCCTGGTGATGCAGAAAAAGAAGTTGCTACATTCATTCCTACTCAACCTAGAGAAAAGTGGTTAAAAAAGAGAACTTCAGTTAAGCTAAAGGTAATGAGCTTTATAATTTTGTTTAGCTTTTATTCTTTAACTTTAAAAAAGTTTTTTAAATGGAATCCCTTTAATTTTAGAATGTCACAGCAAACCATCGAGCAAATGATGTAATTGTTGTAGAAGGAGCACCACAAGTAATTTCTGCACGATTTATGTACGGACCTTTAGACATGGTAGCTCTTACTGGTGAAAAGGTAAAAAGTACTTTTAAACAATCTTGTGTTCTAAATTTAAATTTATCCTTATGCTATGTATACTATACTATATTTTCTTTTAAATTATCAATAATAACTGAATCATAACTAATTTTTTGGTGGTGGAAGGATAAATTACTTTTCTTAATCAAAAATGTTTTACATTTACTTGTTTCTATAACATCAGGTACTTTTGCCCAAATGGTTGAACCTATTTATAAGACTTACACACAGAAGTACTAAAAGCTTCATTCACCCATCCAAACATGAGTACTTGAAATTTTATCAGAGGAAATTATCTCTTTGAATTTTTATTTCTAATTACATAAAAGTTTTATAAGTTTTCTTATTCTTAAAATAAGTTTTTTAGCTGTATACTCCAATGCGGTAATAATATACGAAAGCGGAAACTCAATATATGATATTTATAGATTTATGTCATTTTAGGTGGATATTCATGTCATGAAGGACCAAAGGAGAGGAGAATGGAGCTACTTAGCCACAGAAGTAACTGATAAAAATGGAAGGTTATCTTATTATCTTCCAAAAGAAAAAACTCTTGGCTATGGCATGTTTCCAATCAAACTGGTTGTCAGGTAAGGTATCATTTTGGAAATCTTACTATAGCTTCCCATTTAAAATTTGCTTATCTTTTTTGACTTCTTTCTGACTTCCTGAAAGAATTAACTCGTATGAATAGGTTTTTTTAAGTCATCCATAAAGTTTCTAACTGGATAAAATGAAAAATAACTAATAATGAAAATCCATTTCAAAACTTGCATAATATCTTAAATTAATTTGCAATAATCCTTCAATCTAAAAAAAATTATACATATTTAAAGTTTTACCAAGTTGTTTTCGAGTGTCTACGCTTGTTTTATATTTAAAAGTTGTCTGCATATAAATGTTATTCTGTATTATTAGGGGTGATCATACATCTTTGGATTTTTTCCTGACGGTCATACCACCCAAAACTGAGTGTGTGGTGTTCAGCATTGACGGGTCTTTTACCGCTAGTATGTCAGTGTCTGGAAAAGATCCAAAAGTTAGAGCTGGTGCTGTGGATGTTGTGAGGTAAAATTATGGATCATCAAATATTTATAAAGCTTTGTTATATTTATTATTGTTAAGGAAACAAATGATAAAACTATCATTTGTTTGTAGTATATCTTCCTACTTAGATTCCATCTTATCTGTCTCCTCTATTTTAATTGTAATAATGAGCTTTCAATAAACTGCCAATCCATTATGCATTAGTTTTAAGAGTTTGGTAACAATTATAGGTCAGATTATGTAAGGCATGTTCACACAGTAATAGTGTGAAGAATGAGATTCATTATTGTTTCTTTCTTTAAAAAAATGAGAACTAAACAAATATCGGTTCAATTCCATTAGAGTCCCCGCTAAATATCGCCCGGTTCTTTTAGACAGCAGAAAGTAGAAATATTCATTAATAATTTCAAACCTCTGAATTAAAATGTTTAATTATATCAATAACTATTCAGTTTATTAATAAAAGTCAGAAAAATTTGTTGATATTTAGATATATTTAGCGATTTGGATATTGGCGATATTTAGCGGGGACTCTAACGGAATTGTACCCAAATATCTAGTTGATTAATGATGCAAAATGAAATCCATTTGAAATAATACAATGGTTTCATACATTTTTTTAATGTTCAAATTAGATTTGATATAATTGCATGCTTGATAATCTTATTTTATTTAGATGAAATGAATGTATCCCAATTTAAATCTTTTTTATTCAGGCATTGGCAAGATCTAGGTTATTTGATAATTTATATCACCGGACGGCCCGACATGCAACAAAGGCGTGTTATGTCATGGTTATCTCAACATAATTTTCCTCTGGGATTAGTTTATTTTGCTGAGGGGCTTTCGACAGATCCACTCAGGCATAAAGCTGAATATCTTCGGAGATTACAGACTGATGTAAGATGATCTTTAAAACTAAGTATAGAAAATATTTAGTTTCCCAATCTTAATTATCCACAAGATTCTGAAAGGGGACAATTTAAAGTTAAGAAAAGTTTAACTCCATGATATTTCATGCTATCTTACTTTCATAATGATCATGTACAGATAAACTTTAAGTTAAAATAGCAATATGTTTAGAATTAACTGCATAAAATTTTTTTCTAATTCAAATAGGCTGAAGTTATTGTTCATTGTGGATATGGATCAAGCAAAGATATTGCTGTCTATTCATCTGTTGGCTTGAAAGCTGATCAAATTTTTGTTGTAGGAAAAGCATCTAAAAAGCAACAGTTATCAGCAAAGGTGAGTGAAGTCAATAACTTTCTAAGGGTTGGTAGAAAGTACTGCTTATCTGCTCTTGTTCAACAGTACACTTCAAAATACACATTGGTTGTTCAAAATTTAAAGATGGCTAATGTTAAGTAGTAGTTGTAACCACTCCAATCTCACTAAGTGAGTAAATTAGGTTGACAACCATGTTTGGTTTTGTTGGCATGGCAAGCTGGTTGTTCTAGATCTACTACTGTGTTTCATGTTATAATGAAATAGTTTTATGGATATCAGTTAGCGGACCTGGAAAAAGTGCCCGAACCTGCGAACCTCGTTCGGGGGAAGCCACCGCCAGCTCCATAGGAGCAATACATAAGGTTCGGGCAAATTTCACATATTTTGGGGGAAATCTGGGAAAAGAGGGGGAAGGGGAAGCCGTATGGTGAAAAAAATATAGTTTTGTTAAAATCAGAATGAAAGATTGGGGTTGAAAAGCGAACGCAAGGCGAAGTTCTTATGAAGTACCAATACCGTCCTTGGAAAATCCGACGCGCAGCCCGTTTCCGAACTCTATGCCAGTCGAATAGTTTCCCCCCTTTTCTGAAACGCGGCAGCATAGCCTGTTTCACCGAAATAGACTCTTCTTCTGTCAGGATAAGAAATTTATTCATTACCAAAAAAAAAGGTTAAATGGAAACTCGAACGTTGCTCAAAGTATCAAGTTACAACGGATTGCCAGTACAAATTTTGTATGTTGTATAATTATAGTTAAGTGACAAGGGTTGAAACTTTTCTCGGAATAGAATTTATGTGTTTATATTAACTCACGATGTGCAACAGTTTTTCTCATTACTTTTATTACTATGTATTGAGTTTTAAATCTATTGAAACGGACGATCTATACACGTAAGTGACGAGTGATGTTCGCTTATGCTGCACTAACACTTTGATGATGGATTTTATAGTTTTTATTCTTTTTTTTTATTCATCATCAATGCCTTCGATTCTTATCAATAGTAATTGTTTATTACTCTTGACTGAAAATGTTTTTATGGCTAGATATATTTCGTTTGAATATATAACACTCAACGTTTTCAACGTTTTTATGTTTTCTCAAATGATATTGGACTACCCACATTTATATTCGAAGATAAATCCTAACCCTTCAGCATTTTTTTCATAAAGAACTTATTTAAAAATGTGTACTACTGGAAATAAGCAGATGGTTGTCGAGGGGAATCGAATGCCGTATGCCAAGCCTTTTATAATGTTTTCTGTCTGCTCGCTGCGTCTACAGCTGTGTGCCCTCTTTTGACCCCGAGACATAAAATTGTCAGTCGCTGTCGGAAGACAAGTGATTAGCGGACCCCTTTTCTCTCTCGTAACCACTCCTCGTCGGCTCGACCCTTGACCCAGCACCTGCAAGTGTGAATCTGTTTGTGGGGGTGCGAAAGAAAAGTTGGACCGGGAGAGAGAACAGACCGCCAGAAATAAACAGACTCTTGATGCAACCACACCAGTTTCAACACTGCTACTTTGGATGTATTTTTCATTCGTTTATAAAATAATTTAACTGCACGGTAAGTTATTTTAATCTAATTTGTCCAAAACGAAAGCTTGAATTCAACTACTCCTAATCTACTGCTTTCCTAATATTTGCTATCTTTCTCCCGTATTCTGTAACTTCTATAAATTTATCTGGTGGATATTTGCTGGATGCTGGTAATTTATGTCTTTTAAGTTTTAAGTAATTTCCCTACCGAAAAGTCGGCTGTCCTTTGTGTTTCGATCGTTTGATATAAAAAACAACGTAATCATTAGTTTGCTCTCAGAATTTCATTTTATTTATTCACGTCGACGTTTTAAGGGTGGTCAAAATTTCATTCCCTTTTTACTAATTTCAAAAACATTTTTAAGTTTAGCGGACTGGTATATGAATGAAAGGTCACATATGGTCATGTCAATGATATGGCATGTGGCTGAAGTTTGGGCAACACTGCTTTTTAAATTTTTACTACTTTTATAGTATTAGAAACAATTTCCTTTAAATGATCTAAATTTGTATCTGAGAAAGATAATAATTAAAGTGGGATTGTAAGAAATTTTGGAAAGCAGTAGAAAATATTTTTCCAGCACTAATTTAGTAATCTTGACACATATCATTCTAAAATGTTTATACTCTCTAAAATTTATCAATTGTCTAAAAAGTAATGTCTATCTTTAATTTTTATTTTTCAATTACTGGTTTACCTGCATCTCAGATTTAATTGAATTCAATGCATATAGAGTTTCCAATGTATTTGTTTAGTGTTTAGTCTAATTCCCTGTTGGTTTTACGTGCAAACTGAACTGTATATTGCATTGTAAGATAATCGGGTTTTTGAGTTGAAAGTAATATCCTCCTGTTGTTAGCAGTTTAATAGTATATCGAATCCAAGCTACAGTGGTCGCCGTTTATAGAGAAACAATTTGCACTTTCATTTGAAAAATTAAAAGCATAAAATTTTTCCATTAGCAATCCAGAAACCGCCACTCTTTGCCAACCTTTACGGGTATTTTGTTTTAAAAAGAAATTATTCCCTAATTATACATAATATTTAGGTTAGGTTAATGACGATCATATGATTGACATATAGGCGAAAGTGGATGTAGAACTCCATTGAAATCATTTGAAAATATTTTTTATTATGAAGATTGTTTTAGATTTATAAAAATCTATTAGCAAGGTTTTTTATTTAAGTTTTTTGATATTTTCTGTATTTTTCATTGCTCTTTTACGGTTTTGATATCAGAGGTCGATCTAGCCAAAGCCTTTTTCATGACCCCTTCACAAAATTTTACCTTCTAAAAACGGCCCCTTCAAAATTATAATTTATAAAAATTTGCCCCTTCATGAAATTCAAAATAGCTTTAATGGTTATTCACAAAAAAACTTTCCACAATCTTCTTCTATTTAATGATATTCTAGGTTTGTGTATCAATTTTTTAAAAAAATACCTACTGGCCTGCCAAAGCCGCGACTCGGTCCGTAAAGACGGCTTCTAATCGCCTACTTTTGTTGTATTGGAAAAAAACTACTACTGAAAACTACCATTTTCTTGCCTTTACCGCAATGCAACTAAAATGTGAAGAGAAGACGACTTTACAGAGCGTAGTCATCGGCAAAGTCGGCCCCATGCTTTGTATTGCAGGAAAACAGTTTTAAAATTTATTTGAAGAGAGATCCTATTCTAAAACAAAGGCTTGATTTTTATGTATTTCTCATTGATGGCTCAAATTAAAACAATTGGTTAATGAAGGATTATTGAAGGAAAATTTTGACTTAGAGTTTAGGTAATAATTTATTGTTTTGACTAATTGTAAGAAAAACAATATGTTTAAAAGGCGATTGAAGGTTACCTTTTTATTTTTTTTTACATTTAAGTAATAGAAACTTTTAAAAAATAGATAATTTAAAGAAAATATGTAAATCACCTTAATAAAATATTGAAATAGTTCTTCACAAAAATTTCTTCATATTAATTGTATCATGAAGTTATACTTTCAAAGTAAATTGGTATAAAAAAAGTAGAAAGGTAGTAATTAAAAGGGGTGCAGAAACTGTTTCAGGGTTAAATATTTCCCCAGAACAAATGTT
This sequence comes from Tetragnatha montana, assembly GCA_963680715.1. Lineage (NCBI taxonomy): Eukaryota > Metazoa > Arthropoda > Arachnida > Araneae > Tetragnathidae > Tetragnatha > Tetragnatha montana. The sequence goes on from OY796674.1 coordinate 20,643,585, forward strand.
TTGTTCAAAAATTTTAATTTTTTTATACTTTGAAGTTTTACTCAAAATATTTCCATTTTTATCTCCATATACTATGAGTTTTTATTTTAAATGAATAATTATCAAAATATGGTTATGGCCATTTTATACCTTCTTTGTCTTATCTAAAAGTAACCTAGGTTCAAAAATGTCTCTTGTCTTAAGAAATGAATTAAAAAGTTTTTTTTCTAAGTTGAAGTATGGAAGAACTCCACTAAACTTTATTCAATTTGTTGAAATCATTCTTGTAATTAAACAAGAATTTTTCTCATGAATATCACCTATCTTGTCACAGATGTGTTGTTTTTCCTGTAAATCAACTGAACCACTAGGAAAAACCATCTTTCCAAGTTTTCACCGAGAAAACTTTTTTCCTATTAGTTTCATAGTATTTTCTGTTCTACAACAGAAATACCGTAATTTTCTCCTCTTTTACGTAGAATTTGCACAGAGGACTTGATATTGTCACCAGCTAAAATATTTGATTCTAAAAACAACTGGATCTGTAGAGGTTTTTATTCTTCATAAACTTGAGTAAAATTTCCCCATAAATCCTAAAATTTTTCCCGAACCTTGTTTTTGTAATTAATTGTGTTCAGTTACATTTCTGAATAATTTAATACTTTTTTAGGGGTTAGATTTTTTTTTTAAATTTTACTATTGTACCTGAAATGTATTAGGTTATCACTTTATAATTCTATTGCTAATGATAATTTCACAAATTAATTAGCATCCAACTGCAATTTTTCAAAAAATTAATTTTTTTTACAATATTGGGTTCTTGAAAGTGAAATGTGGATCGACCCCTGAAAATGATTATTAGATTTTTGTTAAATTTCCCATTTTAAAAATTTTGTTTGTGTATATTGTAATAAAATGTTATTCAATTTCTGGGTACTAGAAATAAAATGTGCTATCAATGTCCTTTATGCTACTTTTTATTTTGGAAGAATTCGGCTGTTTGGAATTTTAGGGGGAAACGGTGAGGGTTGGCTGGGGGAAGATATATTTGAGAATTAGGTTCGGGGGAAGGTTACAACTTTTTCCAGGTCCGTCAGTTAGGGAATGGAAGTAAGGTTTGTTTAGTTCAGTGGTTCCCAACAAGTGGTCCGTGAAGCCATCCAAGGTGGTCTGTGAGAAGGTTCATAAACTTATCCAAAAAGTGTGTGGAAATTTAAAAAAAAAAAATAGTTTTTCTTATATCACACAATCCAGGAAGTAGTAAAAAAACATACATGCAAAAAACCATCTATGTAAAAATCATACGTCTCATAAATAAAAAATATCAATTGCTCATTCCACTTTATTCAACTGTTGTTTACTACAAAGTAGAAACGAAAGTAAAATTACAGTTGTAAAATAAAATGGAAAAGGTTTTGAATTATAAGTGAGAAAAAAAGCTGAAGAAGTATTTAGGCTTAGATACTCACTTGATATAGTTTTTTGCATCAACTGGTGTTGGTTCGATACTATTAATGCTGTTGGCGTATACTGCTTTAAATTCCAGTATATGGTTGTAGTGACCAAGCAGGTAAAAAATTAATTCAAAATCTTTTTACTATCAAGCCTATGGATCTTCCGGATAACATCCAAGAATAGCTTCTTGGATGTCATAAAACGATAATAATCTCAAAGACTTGTAAATTTTGGAGAAAGGGCGGGGGATAGGGATGGTCCGCGCGAGATTCAAATTTAAGTGAAGTGGTCCGCAGACATATTTGAGTTGGGAACCACTGGTTTAGTTATACCTAACTGACTGTATGCAGCCAAAAAATTTTCAGTCGGCCAATTTTTTGATTTTCTAAATTGAGTGACTTATTTTTCACACATTTTCCCAAAAATTATCCATGAAAAATTGTACTGATTGTAAACCTAATCAATCTTTTACCTTATAGATATTGTCTGATGGCTATGCTGCTCACCTTTCTGACTTGAAAGCACCTGGGGTTTCTAGGCCAGCGCAAGGTAATGCTCGCATGATTCTATTCCGTGGCTGCTTCGGACTGCCTGGTCAGTCGGGCTCTACCATACGGCAGAGACGCTCAGCTAAAAGAACGACATCTTTCCCCCTCTCTGGTCAAAGCCAAGACCTTCGCTCAGCTATGGACAAAGCCAACGATGCCAGCAAAGCACCGGAAGGGCTAAGGCAATAATGTTTCGGGTAGCCACTCTGCAAAAACACTTCATTATACCATACAGCATTATTTACAAAACCCTGTACATTGCTTTTCCACTTTCATTCATTGCCTTTTATTGCAATAAATGTGCAGTTCCTTTAATAGAATAAGTGTAACGATACTCAATTTAGACCAAAGAAATCTGGGACATTTCAGCATTCCCGACACATGATTCCATAAGCTAATCATTTTGACCACTGTCACCTAGTCACAACTATTCCTTTAAGATGTAGAAAACTGTGTTTCATGATTGTAAATAATCTTGTATAAAAATATGTAAATACATATGCTTGCAAAACATGTTTTTCCTGGAAGACCAAAAGTTGATAAAGGGTATAGAAACATCATCCACATGCATAATCATCAGCTTATATGTAATACTCTTGCTACTTTTTTATACAAAGAAATGCTTTGTAGCATATTTTTGTCTATGTAAGATATATAACTTCTAAATGTTTAATTTCTTATAAAAAAATTTCGTCAAAATTTATGGAATTGGAAAATTTGTTATTCTATTTTTATGTTTTACTAATGGTTTTTTATTATCCACTTATAAAATCTTAAAAATACAATTTAATTATGCATGGAATTATTTTTATACAAATAGTTTGCTATGACAGTTAATTAACAATTTCATAAATAGAGTTTTATTAAAAGGAAAGGAAGAGACTTTCGAGTAAGGATTTGACTGTCTCTTATGCACTTTGACATCTAACTTTTAAATACTGTTAAACAAATGTAAAATTGTATTTTGTGTAGCTTCCACACTTTATTACTCACTTCCCCAAATAAAAAAAACACTAAATATGCATTGAACAAAAACGAAAGTGGTTTCACTAGTCAGACATGTTCCTCTTAAAATATAAGCTATGATAATGTACCCGATGTTCTATTTCATTCTATTTAACTTATTGTGAATGTCTATTAAAACCTACATGTTAAAATTCTTGTTAAAATGTAAATGGATTTTAAAATATATGCATATATATTTGTTAAATTGTAGATGGAAATTTAAATGTGTATAACTGTTGAAGTTTTGTACTCTGACTAATGTACAATTAAATTCCTGTCTGTTTAAAGAAATGTTATGCTATTTTTATTCGATGTTCAAGGAGGATTTATGTTCATAATAATATGAATTCATAAAGTTACTCAATGATTTTTTAAAAATTTGCAAAAGCATGTTTACCAACATTACAATTTTCTTTTTATTAAATTAATCCCTTTTTACTTTTTACCTTCAATGTTCATGTGTTGTAGAATAATAAATTTTGTAACTTGTCCTAAAGTGTACATAAAATATACATATTCTGCAATGCAATATTTTTCTGTTATTAAAAAATATATATACATTCTTATTTACAAAGAGTCTTTAAATAAGGACATAGCTTCATTAAGTATCTTCATTTATAGCTTCATTAAAAAAATATATACATTCTTATTTACAAAGAGTCTTTAAAAAAGGACATAGCTTCATTAAGTATCGTTTTCATGAGACTTCAAGAATTCTTGTCTGTACTTCAGTCTTGCAAATGAAGATGACAGAACCGACTCAGGGGGGTCGGAAACTTCTGGCTTGTCATAAATGGTAGAGATAAAGAATGATTCTTCTTCCTCCATATCTCTGCGTTTCCTTTTCTTCTTTTCTTTTTCAGGATATCTGGGCAATTTTTCTCCTCGGTACCTTTAAAAAATGCATATTGTTAAACTAACACTTAATTTTAATGTGAAAATATAAGCACTATCTACTTAAAATACAAAAATAGTTTTATCTAAAACTAATTCATCTTCAAAAATCATAACATCAATCAATAGGAAGTACATTTTTTTATGCTAATCATAATTAAAAACATAACTCCTACACACTGCACTCAATTTTCTTGGTTAATTTTATATCTCTTTAACAGTAGTAAGTGAAATATTTTATTGATCATTTTCAGATCATACTTTGTCAATTGTAGTTCCACAACACTTAGATTGCAAATGGTGTAAGTTTGTTTCCAAAAATACAATGCTACTCTTACTCAGCAGAACTAAATTTTTTAACATGAGGTCAAGTCATAGCCTTTTCAGACATTTGCTGACTTGTAGTCACATTCATTTCTTCTTTAGTTACAGATGTGATTCTAGAGAGATGGTTCAATGGAGCTAAAATCACTTTGTTTACCTTAGTAACATCTGAATAATCATTAGAGATGAACATAAGGTAAGTTAAACTTAAAATATTTGCAAATTATACATAAGTATATTTGATTTCTGAGTAAGTATATTAATAATGTGTGGTTTTAAATACATTTTGTTCCATAAAATTATTGGAAAGCTAGACATCAGGTACAAAGGAATATGAAACTTACCCAAATCCTTTTTTATCAAATGGAAGCTGCCCTTCACTTGGAATTGGCTCTGCAATACCTGCAGCATTTCTTCCCACACCTTGTCCTTGCTTCCACCCTTGAGACTCGAGTACTTTTCTACCAAACCCCTAAAAATATTTGAATAATGGTAAAGGGAAACATGTTTAAGAGATTAATTATTAGGAAGTGCAATCATTATCTTAACATTGCATTGGATGATGACAGTAAAGATAACAAAATATTTTTGTAATCAATTTTAAGTTTTAACAAAAAATTTCTTTGCAGTCATGATTAATAAATTAGAGAACCCTTGAAGTGTAAACCCTTATAGTAACTTACAAAATTTCTTTTTATAAACTCAGTATTTCCTATTTTTAGCATAGAGTTAGGGAGGGAAAATAGAGCATGTGAATTAGGTTTGAATTCAATGGAGGCAGCTAATGCCAAGATCGTCTGGCATTGGAGCTTGGCAAAAAAGTGATTTCAACATTTTATAAGGATGACTTTAAAGCCAAAAATTTCATACGGTTTATAAATTAATGTCATCAATCTACATGTTGTCAGACTTTTTACTTATAACTCAAAGTAGGTGATTCAATTAGTTTTTTCCAATTTAAAAAATAAACACTAGAAAGATTGTTTCACATTATTATTATAATGTTAACAATCCAACTTTATCCATTTCATACAAATTTTGTAACTTTATTGATATTGTTTAATCAATTTATAAGACTTATATGATTAATTTAACATACAATTAGGCAAACTTCTACACAGAATCTTCTCAACCTTAAAAACATGTTATTTAGCTCTATTTTGTTGTTTTCAAATAGCATGTTATCCCTTTCTATTATATTAAGTCTGCTAGAATATATTACTTAATTGTGGCAGAATGAATAGCAAATTAAATGTTAATGTTATTGGCATTATAAAAATTATTTATTTTTATCACTAAAAAGCAATAAGAGAACTTCTACTCCACATACTTTATTATACTTTTCAAAGGCTCCAAAATCATAAGCTCTATCATCTCCTGTTTCAGTGCCATTTCTAAGTTTTTCTTCAAGCTTCATTCTCACTAAATCTTTCATATCTTTATCATTGTCCATACCTGAGAAAAATAAAGTTATTAAATGTTAATTGTAGCTTTTTGAAGAAAGGTGAGATTATGTAAATAAGCAAAAAAAAAAAATAACAAAGAATATTTTCCAATTATTATTCTATTCATTAACCCTTTCAGTTCTAGCCGTACCAAATTTTCCATAGAATTCAATAGCAATCTTGGACAGTCCAGGATTGAAATGGTTAATAACCTACAACATATTGCATTCATCCTTTTCACTCATTTAAATCTTTTGTCTACTACACTTACTTTAACAAGTGAATTAAACATAATTTCAATTACTGACCTCATGAAATTTTTTAGTCTATTTTAAATTTATTGCAACAAGTTCAATAATCATAAGTAGTAGACTTCATGCAGTAAATTATTTATCTTAACTAAAATCTTATAGAATAAACATAAAAATTAAACTTGCCTGGATTAGTATAAATTCTAGTATCAATATCCCAATCATCTGAAGTTTTTGCATCGAAATCTCCTTCTTTCTGGTCCCAAAACTGAGCATCAGTATAAAAAACAAGTCCTGATCCTCCCTTTTCCCATTTCAGTTCAATTTTATCTTCAAAGAGACGCTCTTTAGTTCGCTCTTGACCAGTGACATCTTCATGGAGAGCTTCATAACGATCCCATTCTTCTTCCTCAGATTCAGACTTCTGGAAAGTAAAAAACTAGATGAAAATCTTTCTATGACAAAATATAATTTTTTAGAGGTTTCATACATCCTCAAAGTGAAAACATTAAAAATTAAATGCCTAAATAAAATAAGCTTTGTCAAAAAAGTGTATGGCATCTGAAGAACAGATAAAAATTATCTTAATTTCATACATAATGCCCTTGTGAAGTAATTTTTTAAAAATATTCATCATGAACGTATTTATTGTAAGATTACGGCCATGACACATATTTAATATTATTCAATTAAAATGAAAGCAATTTGAAGTTGCAGACTACCTTTCCACCATGCCATTTCAGTGATGTAGTCATCTGTTGATCATATAGATTTAAGTGGCCAATGTTATAAGTTATAAGAGCGGCAGGAAATAATAGTGAGGGAGCTGTAATTTAAAGTAACCCTTTTAGTTGGATTATAATGAATAGATGGAAATGCTGAAAATGGGCTTACTTCTTTTTCATCATCATCAAAGAAAGGAGTGGTTTCAATTTTGGATCGAGAACACCATGGTGTTTTGTGCGATGAAACTTCATGTTTGGGTGGTGGCTCAGGTTTCAACACTTTCCTGTTCTTCTTCCTTACATAGTCATAAGGAACAGAACCATAAACCTTTCTTGATCGGTTTCTTGGAAATTCTAATCCCAACTTGGAAATCAGTGAAGGAGGCAACCTACAAGCTCGAATTTCATTGAAAAAATGCTCTGTTTTTGTACCAACATTTCCATTGGGCATTATACTGGGAGGATTTAGTTCAATGAGAGATTCCAAGTCATCTTGAGAAAACTTCTCCTGATCAAGGGGAAGATTGGAAGCAACTGTGCCCTTTTTGAACAGAACAGATTCTGAAAAAAAAAAAAGACAACATAGTTTTTTTATGTTAGAATTATACACTAAAATATTGAAAGAATTAAATATTCTGCATTAAAATCTTGCATTAAAACCTGCATAAAAACATTAAAATCTTGCGTTTTATTAATAGGCATTAATTCAAATTTAATAAGTAGGTGTTTAGTATTGTTTATGAAATAATGACTTCTTTCTACATTTAAATTTATGCAATCTTAACAAAAGGTTTAAATTATGAAATAAATTGAAAGGGCAATTTCAAATGAAAGGAAGAATCAATTACAAGTATAATGTATTATGTACCTATTGTATCTAATGAGATTATAATTTAGTACAATATTGACTTATTAAGATAAATGGTACTTGCGTATTAACACCACCACAGCTATTTTGAAAGTGTTTCGATTTTAAATAAAGTGTTTTATTTTACAGATAAAGTGCTATATTTAGATAAAGTTATTTTACAGATAAAATTTTAAATAAAGTGTTTTATTTAAGATCAAAATACTTCAAAATAGCTGTGGTGGCTTTAATACGTAAGTGCCAGATAAATTTACTTCTCATGATACTGCTTCAAGTTAAAAATATTAATACTTTGTTCTGAATGACTTACTTTTCACTGCAGCAATACAAATTTTACACAATACATACAAAAAATAAAAATTGTTGGCTTATTTTAGATTTAAATCATAACTGAAAGCAGTTCTGTACTTTAGCTGGGCACAAATCTAAACAAATTGACTTTATTGATGATAAATTACACACAAAAACATAAAAAAAATTTAAAGCAACAATTGCTATTAGAGATCTTTAAAATGTTGAAAATAAGCAATTTAAGTACCTGTAGATTCCGAGCTTGACTTTTCAGATATAGAAAACTTCTTTATAAAACAACGAGTAGTGAGAGTCTCTCCTTTACTGTCCAACCAATGCTCACCATGGTACGATGATAAAAACTCCTCCACGCGATCACGAAACACTTTGATCACACAACATTTTGTAACTCTTCTAGATTTGTCATTAGTTTTTGAATCATCAGATTCAAGTGGTTTTTGAACTTCTGGTCTATGACGAAAATGAAAACATATAAATCCTCCAGATTCAATAAATGACGAAAAGAAATTCCTTAGATGCGAAGAATGGTAATCCTTAGGAATATTGTTGATAATTAAGAAAGTCCCATCAAGGGTTTTAATTGATTCATTCATACTTGGAAATTATTTTAAGCCGTTTTTGTCACCATAATTCTAAAAATTGGCATTTGTTTATTGTTTATATTTACATTTATTTTACATATTTACTTCACTTCAGTTTTCTTTCTAAGTTTATATCACAGATTCAAAGACACAGATCGGACAGTAGGCGGGGCTTAATTGAAAGGAACCTCATACAGCGCTCCAACATCCAACATCTCAATATTTTTGGTTGGAAAAAAAACTCCAGTACTTTAGTATTATCTGATTTCCAGTGATTAATCTTTTATTTCAAGTGATTCGGATTTTATTGTGTTCAAGATTCGCCTAATTTATGCCATATATTTATTATGTATGACCAAATTTAATTTACTTCTAGTTACGTTACTTATGTTTTACATACATATTTTGCAATATTTTATTTCAAAGGCTAGGAGTGTATTGAAAATAGCAATTTAGAAACTTATTTTGTTTCTACAATTAGCTTTCAGATTCTTACATTTCGGAGGTAAACAAATTTATAAAGAGAAAATTGAATGATGAATCTCTTTTTATGCTAGGAATATGCAGAAGGGTTTTTTTGTAGTAAAAACAAATAAAGTAACCTAAATCACTATTTTGAAATGTTAGGTTAAGTTTATATTGCAGGTAAACCAAATCTAAGTAAACTATTTAAGAGGACTCGAACACTTTTTAGAGCAGAAACAAATCAAACAGACCTTTACACAAAAAAAAATATTCGAACCAATCAAACAATCATTCAGCTCTTCGAAGTTAGGGCGCTGCTTTGCACCTTAGCATTTGTTTTCACTACTTCGGGTGGCAATGCTATTAGTCAGGTGGTTGTCACTGTCTGGAAGAGCATAAGCCGTTCCAGTCCCAGTCATCTTTTCTAATATTTTCAAGTGAGTATACAGTACTTTGCATTTGAGTAAACCCTTGTCATTTGATTCAAAGGTTTAGTTAGTGGGTAGATAATATATTACTGATTCACATGGCATGATATGATGAAGTAACTGGATTCCCTTAACGTAATTTTATACTTTAATAAACCCCTTTTTAAAATTATAATCGTATTACAAGTATTGTGTACATCTGTGTGCTACTTTTGGGATATGATCACAAAATATCTAGTTTGAATATGAGTTCCTTTGAATTTTTGAAATTCATAAGCACATATTCTCATTTCAGAGTGTACTGGCATAGGCGTAACGAGGGGGGGTATATTGGGGTTGTAACCCCCCCATTACATCGACGGTTTCTAAAACATGAAAAACTAAAAAAAAATTCCCTTTACAATGAAGGCGGTTCTCGAGGAACTGTTCTTTTAGGAACTAACCCAAAGGGCCTCAAAATGAATTTAAACACTACATTGAGACGAATTTTTAAAAAATAATTCTGGGGCAGAACCCCCAAACCCCCCTATAAAATTTTTACGTCTGTTATACTGTGTTTTTCCCTTGAAAGTAAAGCCTCTTAGATGAAGTTTTCCATTCGGAAGTTTTGCAAAAAAAATTGTTTATATTATACCTATATTATGAGACATTTTTTAAAAGGGAGTAATATGTTGGAGGGGTTGACTGGTCGGAGTAACACCCCCCATGAGTCAACTCTAGTTACGCCACTGTGTACTGGGAAGTTGTACTCTTGAACATCTAATTTGTTTTATGATTCGTAGATTTCATCTTTTTAGGTTACATAATTAACGCTCCCGTTACGTATGTTGAAAAACGAATAGCTCCAAATTTCTAGAGCAATCGATTTCGATGATTTTAAGATGTTTTGGTTCATAAGTATATAAGTAGTATATTATTATGTTAGAAAATCTAATTGTAGTGCTATTAGATCGCTATGCTGACAACACTTAATCACACACTGACACGCTGACAACACTTGCTGTCGAAGCTGTGCTTACACATGGCGACTGGAGGACTCTTTCTAAAGCTGTTCCAAGTTCCTACACTTAATTTATAACAAGTTAAAAAAAATTAATTTTTTCAATTCTTGCGTATTATCCCGTTGACCGTTCAGCGGCCGTCAAATTCAGCGGCACAGCTATAGAACAGTCAATGGGCTATGATAACATTTTCGAATTCAGCGGCACGGTTGACAGGATAAAACGCAAGAACCACTTTTTTTTGTAATATGAAGATTTTTAGCTTCTAGGAGGGATCTAAAATCCAATGAATGTGTAGTATGTCTTTCTAATCTTCCAATAATGAGTAGGACCGATCCCAACATATACGCCCCCTGATTTTAAACTTTATTTAGAATCGGAATATTCACTTTAATGTAGTAGGGTTGGAGCGCCAACCCCTATACAATTTGAACCGTTCCCTGAAATTTTTGAGTCGTTCCCTCTGATATATATTTAGTTTCCGCTTAAAAGGCATATTTTTTTCGATCTCACCACGGGTTGAGGCATAGAAATTTGAATTCTAATATTTTGAAAATCCTTAATATTCTTAAACACCAAAAATTAGTATGACCTTTTTAAGGTTCAAATTTCTAAAAATCCCATGGGAGAAAACCCCAGACCCCCTTTTTAGTATAAAGCTATTAATAATCGTTTTTAAAAAATATTTATGACCTCTACCTGTTTATTCTCCTATAAATCCCAAACATCGAAATTCCCTCACAAATATACTGACAGTTTCCAGAACCCTCTAATTTAAATAAAATAATTTTAATTGATTGAACCCTATTTTCTTCGTTTATCCGAAATATACCGTTAAAGCCTCTATATAATCTGAGTAGATTGTAAAGGTTCATTCGAAAAGTTGATCAATAGTGTGATCGAGCAATTTATTATTTGCACTTTTTCTCGAAACACTTATTTGGGTAATTTTATGCGAGAGTCCCCACTAAAATGAGCTAAATTTTAATATTAAAATTATTATTCTTATTATTCAATGAAATTAGATCTATTTTTGATTTTCCTTTTGCTTATGGTTAATTTATACACAGTTCTTGAATAGAGAGTGTTCATGGCCGTAGACGATAATGGAAATCGAAAAAGCATGGAATATGTCTTGTGATAGGGGCTATTTTGGGGCTGGGATCACGTCAGGTCACGAGAGGCGGAGAAAAAAGCTTGATACTCCAATAGCTCCCCGAAAGGACAGATTGAATGAATACGTTACAGCCAATGCCAGCTATTTCTCCCCTCAAAATCAGCTTCAATCGTGTTTCTTTTGTTCAAAACAGCTGTTCAAATATTTTATTTGTTTATGCATTTTAAGTGTTTAAAATAAAATACGTAACACCAATGATTAATCTGTCAAATATTGTTAAGCAAGCAGTAAGATTAGAACGCATTATACATTTTAATGAGGCTTAACACCTGAACCTGATGCTTCTTGCTTAGCCTTTCTCTTAAAAACATTCTGAAAAAGTTTCAAAGATGTTTTAATTCAAATTTAGAGAAAATAAAATCATATTAAAATATTTATTTTCTTACGTTTTTTTTCCCAACCATGACTTGTAGAGTATCTCTTTTGAGTCTTTTTTAACTGAAAAAAAACCCCACCTCACAATTTGTGTTTATATATTTTAAAACTTTAAAGGTAAATGTAGGTATATGGACACTGACCCAATAGTGGCCACCTAGCTAATTAATTTTAAATAATTATCAAATAAAATTCATAAGCATAGTAGATTATGCTAAGCAGTTAAATAATAACCGATACCACAGATCAGCATGAGAAGGATATTTAAGACTTTGAAAATTACACCATCGACCTAGAGACTGAAATTTTATTCTGCTAATTGAATCGCGTAAGGAAACAGGTATGTCGGAACTGATTTTTTTTTGTATTTATTACCGTTTGATTGACTTTTAAATTTATTTTTAGATAAAGTAGAGTGTATACATATACAATGATACTGGAACTGGAGAAAATTGCTTGAACAACTTGATTTTATGAGGATTTAGAGGGGGTGACCACTTTATACCAACACAGAATCTATGATTTGATTTTCCAATAGTGGCCACTGCAATGGCTTTTAATGGAAACATAAATCATTTTAAATTTCAATCAGTTTTTCTTCATAAGCTGTTGCTTATACTTTAAAATAAGTGTTGTATGAATTTGGTTTCATTCTGACTTCAGCGAACCAAGGTTTCTCTAAAACACTAAATTACATGCAAAATTCCTCTCAAATCAGCTACAGCGTAGTAGGCTATGGGCCTGAAACTATCAAGTCTGTAATTCTAAGTCAAATAAAACTAATTTGATTTTGATCTAAATAATTAATTTGATTTGATTTTTCGCTACGAAGGAAGATTTTTTTTAGAACTAAACGACCATACCTACTCAATTTCATGCATAAACCCCCTCATATAGGCAGAAAAAGAGAGGTGTCCACTTTTGATGTAAAAGGTGACCTCCATAAAAACATCAGATACATCTATGTGGCCACTATAGATGCAATGCAATTTGGAGTACTTTTAAAAAAATTAATAAAAAAACCTTTTCTCGATCTAATTACAGTTTTAATTGGTAAAATCGAAAGAAGGTTCAGTTAATCTAAAAATAGGATGCTAACCGTTTCCAAGCATATGGATTGATATTTATAGAGGATTTAAGCGAAAATTTTCTTTTCAAGTGTCCACTGTACCCACATTTACCTTACCTGCTTCATTTATTAATATACAATGGTTCATTTATAATGAAAATTATTATTTTTTTTCTAGGGGATCTTGGGTCAAAAAGACAGTTTGAGTACAGAGGTATATCTTTGAATAAAGGATCACTTTTTTCACCTAAAATTTGAGACACTATGTGTCAAAAAGGACGTTAACAGAGAGCACTGAGTATAGGAACTGGAAGTGAAGATCGGTCTCTCTAAAGAAAATGTCAAATTTTACTGTACTGAAATAATTTGAAGGAATATTTATATTAAAATGTCTCTTTAAATGTTTTTCTAATTGTTTCCAGCTTTATTTTAAGTAACTTATCTTATTGTCGTATTTAGTAGTTGGCCCAGTATCGCTTGTATGAGAGCGAACGGTGAGCGAAATGTTTCCCAGTTATGGCCTAAGAGGTAAATAGATTTTACTGTCGTCCAATGACAATATCTTGTCAAATGCTCAATATGATTGACCAATCGAGCATACATCCCTGTAGCATTCTAATAGCTTCCGTAATATTTATCACGAATAACTTCACGTTAAACTCAGCATTCATTTCAAGGAAGATAGTCTAGATCTAGATAAGTATTTGTATGTAAGTTGCTTCATGAAAAGTGGTCTAGTGAAATACCAGGATAAGTCATTCTTAAGGAAATCTTGTGGAATAAACTTTTAGGTGATCTATAATTTTTCTAATTGTTTGTAACTTCTTAAAGCCTTAGAAATTCTTATGTATTTGGGTCTGAATGTTAAGGATTAGGACCGGAGTATTCCTTTTTTTAAACCTTATACTAAAGCCCATCCATAGCTTAAAACGATAAGTTACGAGATCAATCCATAGCTTAATATCAATTTGTTCAGATGAGGATATTTGTAGTGCTTTTGAATATCTGAAGTTTTTTTGTTATAGACTTGGTTTTTTCAGTCAATACTACTGAGCATCAACATCCTCTTAGCAACCCAACAGGCTTTCTGTTGACTCAGTTTTTACTTCCGTGTAGTGACGGCATAGGGTCATAGATACCATTTTTTGAAGTAAAACTTAGTTTCTTTTACTTCATTAAATCTAAAGTGACTTATTTTTACAGATTTGCTTAATCAGTACAATTTTCTGTAACAAGTCCACAATTCATCATGCGCATGCGCAGGAAAATTGCGATAGAACCAACTTTTGGCCGCCCTTTTTAACATAAATGCTTTATTAACGTTTTAATTCATGATTGGTAAAACTACTGAGCATCAACATCCTAGCGGTTTTCCATTTACTCAGTTTTTCCTTCGGTGTAGTGACGTTATAGGGTCAAGAGACGTTGTAGTCTAGTATAGATAAATTTAACTCAGCTTTTATTCTATTAGCAGGGCATTTTTTAAAAAAAATCCTTGTTAATGGAATTTTCAGATTATCAACTAAACGTTTTGGCAACTGATTTTAATATTTGACTGCCTTAGAAAATCTATTATCATTGAGGTTAAAATTTAAATGTTGAAACAATATTACCACACTTATACTTTATGATTTTTTTATTAACCTTATACACGAGATCAATCCATAGCTTAATATTAATTTGTTCAGGTGCGGATATTTGTAGTGATTTTGATTATCTGAAGTTATATTGTTATAGACTTGGGTTTTTTCGCTTCATTGAATCTGAGTTGACCTGTGGAATCCTTAGCAGATTTGCTTTCTCAGTACAGAATATTGTACTAACCCAAGTAGCATAAACGTTCAAGATTCGTCCAATTTCGTTTACTTCTAGTTGCAAGGACAGTTGTTTCAGAGCCCTTCAGTGGATGAGAGTACCTGAATATGCCTCCCTAAGGATTAAGTGTTCAACAGAGTTGGGAGTATTCGAATAAAAATTTAGTTGAACTAAAGTTGAAACTAAAAACTAATTAGTTTTTAGTTTCGAAATTGAAACTAAAAACTAATTTAGTGTTTAGTTTCGAAGTTGCGAATAAAAAGTAAAGTAGTTTCATCTTTAATTCGTAGTTTCGGAGCTAAAAATGAAACTAAATTTTTTTTCCTCGCGTTTTTTACTAATTTCTAATTAAGCTTCGAAATGCGCGTTATTCTCAAGGCCAATCTACCTAAGTATAAGTAGGTACTAGGTAGGTAAGGTAGTAGGTAGTTCACCTGCAGCAAAACTCCAGATTCCTATTTAATTTTTTTTCTAATCTGCATTCTGTGAACTGCTTGATGATTTCATATTTCTGCTTTTTGCAACTAACTTTAATTTTTTTATAGAAATTTGTAAGGCAATGACGTATTATTTTACAGCAGACATGTTTTGAGTTTATAAAACATCTTTTCATTATGTCGTTTTCCATTGTCTCGGTACTCTTCTGTTCTGTATTCCATTCTGTAACAATTTTGTCAATCCAATAAAATATTCATTTTTTTTCCTCCAGACGTAATGAATGACTCATCACCCTCAATTCTTCGATACGTTTCTGAAAACGTTTGATGTTCAACTCAAAAAGGTGGGGAGGGTAGCAAACTTGAATCTATTCTTCTTTGACCCTGAAAAAAAGAGCTTGTTTGGCTCCAGCACCCATATTTCGTTGAAACACACACAAACACACATCCCCTTCAAATCAGTAAAAAACGCGAGAAAAAAAAATTTAGTTTCATTTTTAGTTCCGAAACTACGAATAAAAGATGAAACTACTTTAGTTTTTATTCGCAACTTCGAAACTAACTTTTGGAACTAAATTAGTTTCAGAACTAATTTTTGCCCAACTCTGGTGTTCAACCACCATCCCGATGCCATGTAGGGAATATTTTTTAGAAGTCCCCGATTCTTTGTATGTTCTTTTCTTTCAGATTGTATGCGCATTTTAGATCTGCGCGTCTACGTGGTGGAGCTGTGCCCTCCGACGTTACTATTGGTGAGTGGTGGGATTAAGTTGGCTGTACTAATTTTGTTGGTGCTTGCTTAGATTATTTCTCTCAATATAATCTATCAAGCATTACCTAATTAGTGTGGGCTTAGCCAGTACTTGGTCCAATCAGGTGAGTAGTAGGAGCAGTGTTATTCCTAGGATTGACTTTTTTAGGAGGAGTGAAATTCAATTATGAGGAGTGAAACACAGAAATAGCATGAAGAAAGAGACACGAAAACCGCAATCAAACTCCATAAGCATCAGAACAATGAATGAAAAAAAAATTACTATGGCTGTATGAAAATACAATTAAAAGGTATAATAATTTGGGTGCTGTGGCTTTTGGCAATAGACGACATTAGTGTGACGTCACTTGCTTGTTTGGAAACGTTGATTCTATCCGTGATTGGTTCCGTGATTGGAAGTAAATCCGTACGGATCCGTAAGGAACCAATCACGGATGGAATCAACGTTTCCAAACAAGCAAGTGACGTAATCACTAATGTCGTCTATTGGCTTTGGCCAGAAGTCGGGTGAAAATGTCTCCGCTGAGATCAGTTTAGAGTAGGAGTGGTTTAGAGTAGGAAAATATTGTTTGTTGATTTCGGTGGGGCATGGTGCATTTTTTAAGCTAAACCTTTGTGAAAAATTCAAAGAGTGAAAATACTTCTGGCTAGTTTTTTAAAGAGTATTTCAGATTTTCAAGGAGTGAAATACTCTCTCAGAGGAGTTAAAAATATCTCTGGGCCTAGTGTTCTAAATTTTCTAAATCGAGTGAAACTGATGATTTCGAGGATGATAATGAGTGAAGATGAAGATGATTCTTCTTTAATTCGAAGTATTTCAGTTGTCCCTATACCTTAGAATCGAATTATCCTCTCTGTAAAAAAAATCTTTTTACACTAAATTTTTACTTGTACTATTTTGAGGAAAATTGTTACAAAAATGTCTTTTATTAAGTTTATAATTTTACTTTTACAATGATTTACACTTACAAACTGTCTACGATTTTTTTAGGTACAATGAAAAGTTAGTAAAAGAAGTCAATACTGTTGTGATCTGGCATCTGAACATTAGATCCTAAGCGCATGCGCACCCATCAACGTGATGACTTGTAAATACGTTGTTATATTATATTGTTCTCTCTCGTTCAGTGCACTCCCAACTACTAATATGTTTAAATAAACGTCTACTTTAACTTGAGTTGTTATTGTGTTTCCAGCATATACAGCTAGATCTTTACAAATATCTAATCAACTGAGGATTATTGATTTAAATACGCTTATTTTTATGGTTTATCCGTTCAAATACATTCATGGAAATATTAAAGAAACTCCTAGTTTCTAGTATGCAGAGAATTTTTGTAAGTTTTAATAAAGTATTTTCAGTGTTTGATTATAATGTCTTTATTCTAATTTGTAGAAAGTACTTAAATGAATTTTTTAAGCAATTTATATTTAACACCAAAAAATATGGAAAAGATTTTTAAGTCAGGCATATTTCAATTTGATCTAATGGTACATGCGATTCAGTCACCACTCTCAAAGAGAAGAAATTTATTGTAACATATGAAGTTAAATTAAGATTAGAACATATTATAATAAGTTTGAAAGCTACTGAATCCCCTGTGGAGCAGTGGTAGGATGTTTGCATAGCATGCGGCAGTTCGTGGGTTCTATCCCCAGTTATAATTTTATAAAAAAATAATTATTTTTCCAAAAGAAATTTCAACCAACCAACCAATCAGTACATGTTTTAACCAACCAACCAATAAATACTAATTTGCATATTTGTACTTACTAGTAATTCAGTCACCACTCAAAAAATTAAGAAAAATTCCACAAGGGAAAAGAAATCCGCAGGGCGGTAGGTGGGGTTTGGGATGGAACTAATTAATTAATTCTATGCTTAATCTTAATTGCTTGAGATTCTTAAATTTATTTCAAAAATAGTATTTTGTTTTTAATGAATCTGACTGGTAATAAGTGTAAAAATCTTCAAAATTAGCATTGTTTTTAAAGAATCTGACTGATGCGGTTACAGTTAAGTTTGAAAATTAGAAAAGTTAAGACCCCCCGTGCATTATGCAGGAAAATTTATAAATACCCAACTGTATTTATTTCCGAGTGCTATACCCGCTGAGAAGGCTCAGATTCGATCTGAGGGCCTTTCGGATGGCAGACTGGTGTGCTAACCACCAAGCCATCCGTTCCTGCAGCTGTGACAATCTTCTAATTAATTTGAAGTTGATACTCCTCCATGTTTATATAAATTTTATTTAACTTTTCATAGTATAGATGGCGGCAGCATCGTGTGACGCATACAGCTGCTGCGCCGCGTCTACTGCACACAATTTTATTACTACACAGTCCGGTCCGAATGCACATGCGTGTGGACTTAATTTCTGCTACTTTAGGAAAGTTTAATAAAATTATAACCGGGAATCGAACCCAGGTACAGAGCATGCAAGCCACACACTCATCCACTGAGCCATCGACTCACACTTCAACAGAAACTAATAATAGCTGTGGATATTAATTTGTAAATTTAAATAGAAAAAAAAACCCCAACGAGGATCGAACCCAGGTACGGAGAGTGCAAGCCTTTGGGATGGGATACTGACGGGCTAACCCACCAAGCCATCCGTTCCTGCAACTAGAGAGTTCTTCTAATTATTTTGAAGTTGATATTTCACCAAGCTTAAAAAAAATCGGATTAGTGCATTTCAGAGTAGCCTGGGTTCGATCCGAGAACCTTTCGGCTCGCAGAACGACGCCCCAGCACTCTAGGCCAACCGGTCATATGCTCACAAAATTTTAAAGATCTATTCAAGACTTTCAATTTTGACTTTGTAATCAATTATAGAGAAACCTAATTGATTGGTTGGTTGAGATCTCTTGGAAAATATGTTTTTTTTAATAAAATTAAAACCGGGGATAGAACCCAGGAACTGCCGCATGCTAAGCAAGCATCCTACCACTGCTCCAGTGGAGATTCAGTATCATTAAAACTTCTTCCTTGAAAATATTCCATATTATTGGGTTAACTTTTGATGCAGGCGCATTGTTGCGGATTGCCGGATTGGGCGAAAACTGACAGCCTGCGAATATAGTCTTGCCTGGAAGGGGGCCCAAGTAGGATGCAACAAACGGCACATTTTTTTGTATCTCCTTTTGTTTTTTATAATTGTATACCCTGTATTATAGTGTGAAATGTGTAGATAGAAATTGATGTGTCATTGGTGTGATAGCAAGAAAGACCACCGCAAATTTGCTATAATTTTATATTCTAACAACAGCACTGTACAACAATGTACAAAACATTTATTTCTCGGCGGCCGACATGCAGATATAACAGGTTTGCTTTAAATGATTTACAAGAAAAGATACACATTTTCGAAGCAAGAAAGACGAGTTAACGTTTGGCACAATCTCTGCTAGTATTGGTAGCTTATTGGCGGTGCAGTCATCAGCTTTTGCCGTCTGTTTCTGTCTATAATTAGCCGGCCAGGATGCAAACTCAATAATAACAATAAACTCAATAGGTTTGAGCAATCCTTGTTTTGTTTAAATCAAGGATTTTTAAGATAACATTACACTAAAAGCGTTAATTATTCAATACAGTGTTGTTTAAATTAAAATAATGAAAACTTCCACGACCTGAACATTGCATACTTATTCCATTTTCTGGGATTAATGGTCCGTGTCGATTGAAATTTTCCTCCAAAAGTTTCGCCAACTTTTTCGGAAAGCATCCTCTGTAAGGGCAGATTTCATACCTCGTTTTCACATGGAGCTTTCAGGCAGTAGTTGGTTATTTATTCAATTTGATTTGTAAGTAAATTATTAATGATGTTTTCGCCACTGAGTATACCCTCCGAAGAAGAGGGAGAAACGTATGGAGCATGGGCGTCATTTAGGGGGGGCAGGGGGGGCAGGCAATTGCCCCCCCCCCAAGGTTTCCACTCTTAAGTGAAAAATTGCAGAGAGTCCCTTGAAAATTTTGTAACTTCCACAAGGAGCATCAGATTTAACTCAAAACGTCCCAAAAGGAGTTAAAGCACTACTTTTGAGGGTCAAATTTCAAAATTTTCTGGGGGAGAACCCCCAAACCCCCTCCTGACTTTTGATGTCTGTTATACAATGTTTCTCCCGTGAAAATTCTGCCGCTTACAAGAAGCAGTTCCCTTTGGGAACCAAAGAGTTTGAAGCCCCTAGGAGTCTGGTCTAAAGGGGAATTTTAAAAAAAATTTACTGGGGGAGGATCTCCGCCCCCCTTGAAAATTTGATGTTTATTATAACTTTTTTCCCTAGAAAATTCTATGCTTTACAAGGAACTGTTCTTTTTGGATGTAACCCAAAGGGCCTCAAAATGAGCTGAAACACTACTTTAAGAGGCAAATTTCCAAAAAATTTCTGGGGGAGAACCCCCAGACCCCCCCTTTAAAATTTTTAAATATATATGTTATATAGTATATTTCCCTTGAAAATTCTGCCGCTCACAACAAGCGGTTGATAAAAAATTTTGGACCCTCGCCTGCCTTTCATATCAGGGACATCGAGCTATCGGCTACAATTAGCCGGACGCTCGTAGCAAGAAGTACAACAAGCGGTTCCCTCTGGGTGCTCCCCAATGAAGTTGCAAAGGAGATAAAACACTAGTTTAAAGGGGAATTTTCAAAAAAATTTCTGAGGGAGGACCTCCGGCTCCCATTGAAACTTTGACGTTTATTTGTAACTTTTTTCTCTAGAAAATTATGTGGTTTACAAGAGGCTGTTCTCTTCGGATGTAACTTAAATGTTGTAAAAATGAGGCAAAATTTCAAAATGTTTCCAGGGGTGACCCCCAGACTCCTTATTTTTACTTAAAGCTCATGATGTTGAGTCACCCCCCCCCCCAAAAAAAAACAAGTCTGGTTACTGCGTGGCTCAGCCCCATTTAAAAAAAATCCTTGACCCCCCCAACCAAAAACTGAAATGACGCCCCTGGTATGGAGAAAAATTCCAAAAGACACGACAAGCAATCCCAGAAAATGGAATAAATATTTAAATTAACTTTAGAAGATTGTGATAAGTGGAAAAGTTTAATATTCAGTACGAAAGAAATAAACAAAACAAAAAAATAGAGGCCTTTGAAATAACGGGATGAATAGAATTAAAGTGACTGGACCAATTAAAATTTAATATTTGTTGGTTGAATGTAGTGTAAAAACCAAGTTTAACTCGGGAGTATTACTAAATCAAACCAAGAAGACCGAAATAATAAAAAATGCGTCTTCTTGTGTATCCTAGGAAGTGCAGTTTCTATTGTGTTTACTAAAAGTGCAAGTTCCTATTATGCTGTTGAAGTATTTGGTTTTTGCACCCACTGAAATCTTACTTGATTTCAGACAGAAAATGTATAAAATACTTTTAAAATTTTGCTAAGTCAAAATACAATAAATTACTACAGAGAGAACGCCTTTATATTATGTGGGTTCAAAATAGAGAGGGAGGGGGTCCAGCAAAATCTCCAAATGGGTAATGGGGGTCAATAAAAACATCAGTACAGTCTTTAAGTCATGATTGTTTTTAGTTAAAAGAAAATAGAAAATTATGTCGTTTTTATTTGGCATAAGTAATTTTTTACTTTGAAATTTAATTAGTAGTAAAGTAGTATAAAAATTGAAAATAATAACAATGAATTTTAACTGTTACTTTTTGTAGAAGACATCGATGTTACAGTATAATGCTTAGTTTAGGTATTCAGTGGCGTTAACATTTCAAAGAAATTCATTTATTAAAAAGTTTTAGTGTAAATCTAATCTCACGTGAGCGGAAGGGTCACACTATGCATCGCTTAATCTTTCCAAAGGGAAGGAGGGGCCTAAATTTTCGGAAAAAAAACCCTTACATAATTAATGATCATCCCCAGAAGTTATGCTTCAATTTTTTTTTAAATGTTAAATGCATTTAAAATGTGAAGAAAAGAACAAAGTTAATGAGTTTGCATCCCGACCTGTCTCCTTTTGATTAACATCAGTTGTAAGTGATGGGGAGGGAAGGGATACACGACTTACGAGAAAAATACTATATTTCTTGTATCAACATCTAAGGCACTGGCTGATGACGAGTAGTGTTTCATTTGTTCACATTTCTTCAAAGATTGCACATTTAAGAAATAACACCAAAACATGAAGTTCACAAAAAAAGCATGTCAATAAATGCAAAGAGCGCCCGTGAAAGCTTGGTTGAAGTGTCTTGGAACACACACATTTCCACAAAAAAGTGCGCTTCTCTTAAAAAAACAACATACACATTGTTGTGGATATCTGCTGGAAAAAATGAACACATAGGAAAAAAATTGGCATGACGGAAGAGCATTTGTATTAATGTCACTCGGTTTTAATAACGGTTTCAACGCTATTGTTGATACGAAGATTCTTTTTTTTTTTTTAAAGAGAAGAAAAGACGTGTAGTGAGGTTTCCTACTGTCGTCGCGTTGCCATTTATCACGGAAATGTGAAAGTGATGAATAGGTTCACCGTGTTGGAGCGATGATTGAGTTGAAATAAAAAGGCGAAATTTAGAAGTGGATACATGGCAACAGTCCGGACTACTCATTGCCTTAATGGATAAGTTTTAATAGATCCTAGGTACGTTATTCTGGAAAAATATATTGACTGAAATCACGGGAGTAAATTCGATAAGGGAAACGGACCCCCGAATGTTTGAGAACTTGAATAGAAAAAGTAAATTAAAATGCTTTATCTTTATCCTTAAAAGTTAGAACAATTTTGAATTTAATCCCAAAATCAACGACGCCAATGCTTGAAGTTTGTGTGGGGTCAAAAGGTATGTCCTATTGAAAGATATTTTGGCTGTTATCAGTTTTTGATAGGTGTTAAACGGTGTGGTGAAAATTCAAACAAAATTTGGATAAACTCTAAATGAGTTAATATTTTTTTTCAAATTCAAAATGACAGTTTTACATTTTATGTAGGTTTTTGCGGTTCGAAAAGTTCATTTAATGCAAATGCTCGTCAGAAACAACTAAACTCTTCATCAAACATAATATTCTAAAAAAAGTATTTAGAAAACCTTGCTTATTCGAAACGAAGTTAATTCTTGAAAAATTTAACAGCTGACTGAGATTTGTTTCACAAATTTACCTTATTACGTCATTTATAAATAATTTCAATATATTTTCATAATATTTGTACCAGATAATACATTTTGTCTGATGAGTTGAAAGAAATTAGCAGTCTCGTGCATCTTTAAAAACAACAAAATTTCTCAATATAACATCACTAACATACGAGATATTACGTTTTGGTGTCATTCTTCTAAATTCTTAAACACACTTTATAGCCAAATGTACAAAATTGAATGAAGGTTCTCTATGCTTAGAATTTGTCACGCAAGAAAACTTCTAGCTGTAGTATGTATGAAATATATATATGCAAAACTCTATCTGTCTAATCACTTTCTTAGTTGTACTTTGACATCTCAGCTAACAACTTGGACAAGGTTATATTTGAATGTTAAATACAGCACACGAGAGAATCAGCGCTTTTAGGTAGTAATTTAATCAACTATTTTCTAGAGAATAAAAAGCAGAGAGTGATAGATAGTGGCAGTAGCTGTTAAATAAATTCGTTACACATAGTCAAATTTAGTTATAATCTATTTGAAACAATTTTTTTAAAATGCGATACGCTAATAAATTGAGTGTAAAGAAATTATGCTCTGTTTTAAAATTGAGTACAGATAGGGAATAATCATCATAAACGGTTCAATTCATCACTAACTCGACCTAAGGTAAACCTGGAATCAAGGTTTTTCGACAACTCTGATTGGCTTAAAAAACTGTTTTCCCTTTTTACAACTACCAATTAGAAGTTTCGTGATTCCAGGTTTATGTTTAGGTTAATGGTGAATACGGGTGAAAAAGGCGTAAAATCTGTTACAGGGGATATTTTTTATCATTATTTCCCTCTCATTGGTTATCTTTTATAATTAGATAGATTTTGAATAAATTTGTTTAGTTAAAGACACCCTCCATAAAATTAAATAAAAAAATCAGACATTGTACGCAACAAATTCAATTTGAAGTTAAAACTCTAAAGAGAAAATATTTGCCCTTATTATTAAAAGTTTTTAAAAAATAATATTATCTATCACTTTCTGCCTCTTTTCGATCAGTATCACATGTATGAGGTTTAATACTCTTCATTGCTATAATAAATATGGAGCCTCTATTTTCGAGAATTAAATTTTACGTAAAAATACATATGGTTGGGAAACTAAGTTATTAATCCAAAACAAAGAAACTTGAGTAATAAAACCAAGTGCATATCGTATATCAGAGTGGTTAAATTTACATAAAAACAGTATTTACACATTCATTGATTCATCAATTTTTCTGAGAATAAAAGAAAACTAGGATCATAAGAAAGCTAATAGTAAGAATGACCTAGAAAAGTAGTACTATTAACACATTATAAAATACAAAAAGCTTTAAAAAGGTAAGACTTTTAAAGTGATAATTTTTATGCATAATAAAAAGAAACTAAACATTAGGTACTCCTGAAACACAATTAAGGTTATTTTCAAATAATCTTTTATTTAACAATCTAAAGAGCAAACTTTGCTAAAAATACTGCTTTCTAGACTTGAATATGCATATAAAACGTTCTCTAACTTTGTAGAGTAAAAATTCTTGTTTCTAAAAATGCATATAGCTGGAAGTACAAGATTTTTCTATTAGAAGCTATTTGCTTAGAGATAGTTTTTACAAAAAATCTGTCAAAGCTATGAATTTGTAATACCTCTATGTCATTTATAAAAGAACTTGCAAAATTTTTGAAAAGTTGAAGGATATTTACTCTTTCTACGCTTTAATTTAGTTGCCATCTAATGAAGATTTTAAAAATTCATGAATTTTTAAAGGTGAGTATATAAAACTATGATTGTCCACCAATTTGTAATAATTACATATTGAATTTCAAAGAAATGACTATTAAATTAAATATCAAGTTTCATTGGGATCACTGTGAATAAATAAAATGCAACACATTAACGAACATTCAGAGATGTGCTTAAAGCAGAATACATTCAAGTGAAATAAAGGAGTGGCATTCTGTTGAATATACAAGAAAAATGTACGAAGGTATAAAAGTAAATAAAACCAAATTTCCAACATACATAAAACACAATACATGTAAAAATTGCAAGATAATTATTTACACTTAAATTTACAAAAAGAACCAACTAGGGCATTTTCTTGAATTTCTCCTGATTCATATCGAAATTGCAAGAAAAAATTCCGAAAACAGCAAAGAGTCTTATAAAAAGACAAAAAAGTACTTCATTTATCACTAAAAATTTATGAAGAGAGAAATATTAATGTTTTGTGTATTATCATCAGTGAAACGGTGAAAACAGACTGTTAACTAACAAAAAAAGAGCAGTAAATTCAGCTGTTAGAACAAAAAATAGCAATCACATTTATTTATTACTGCTGAAACCTTTTATTGTGTATTTCTCACTTTAATAAATAATTCAAAGGGTTTTATAACAATAATAATAAAAATGTTTTTTTTTTTTATATAATTACAAATTTATATGGACATAACTCGTACTGTCTTCATCATACCTTTATACAATTTATTATTTGTACCAAAAACGATATAAAAATGTACGGAAACATTAAATGAAAGTTCAGAAACAAACTAAAATTCAGGAATACTCATCCAAGCATGCTTAGCAGAATTAAAAGTACGTACCTTTAGAAATTTTATTTAAAGGATAAGCCAAAAGAAAAGTGTTATTATAAATATTTATTACTAGTAAAAGTTTCAACTAATGTTGCGTTCAAAAAGAAAATAACTCAAAGCACCACAAAGTTTCAAAACGTTTGAATATTCCTGTAAAATCAAAATTAGTTTTTATATCCATCTTTATAATTGCCAAAGCCCTTTTGATTCTCTTTGAATCAAGTTGTGCACTTTCTGCGTGAAATATATTTTTATATTTATTCTGAAACAGTAAGTGTTTATTCTTTACAGGTTATAAATAAAAGCAAATAAAACTTCCAAAGCTACTTGAATTTAAAGCAGTTATAAAATTTTCTTTTACAGAAAAGAGCCTTGAAAACATCGACGCATCTCGACGAGAGATACAAGTCTCCTCTCACTACTAAGGCATAGTGTATCTCATATAAACTCACTGACAAGTACAAATGTCGGCTATAAAGTTCTCAAAACTGTGTAAAAAGAAAAATAAACCATCATCTATAATAAAAAACAAGGGATAAAAACACTGAACACTTATTCATAGTGCTCCACACAAAATGCCCTGTGAGACAGATAAACATCTCGGTAACGAAAAACGAACCTTAAAACTATAATAGTTCACAGTGAAAGCTATAATATACAAAGGAAGAACGGTTTTCCCGAAAATCACGGAAAACCTAAGCTAACTGAACCTGTCAAACTAGAAGAAAAGCTCCGTAGATTCCACAGAACCTTTCTTTTTTACAAAGGTTCGATTAGAAAAAAAAATTACGAAGTTCAGAGAGTTGGCAGTCTCTTCAAGGCTTCCACCTTGACGAATATCTACATGGCCTAAAAAAAAGACCATCGTCGGAAGATTCACAGTTCGGTTGTTTCACAAATTCCCAACTGCTGTATTATATATAATTAATTCTCCCCGAAACATCACTGGTATAAAGTTTCGGAAACGGTTCCATAACTTAAAAGAGTCAACGAAAAAGATCACAGCCACGATCCGGCTTCTTTCTCCAAGACCATGGCCGCGTCTTCTCGGCCCATCATTCTGAGGATGTTGAGCAAGTCCGTGATGGCACTAGAGTCCGTGTGTCTGGCCTCCCACAGATCGAGGATGTACTCCGTGGGACTGTTCTTCGTTGCGAAATAGTTGATGTACCTAGAAACACAAGAAGAAAACGGTTTGAAATGATTCTCAACAATAGAAATGTGAGAAATGAAGATTTAATGTGGTTGATAGTAGTGTTCGGCACTAGTTAACTAGAACTAGTTGCAACTAGTAGTTAACTACCGATCAACTAGTAGTTTAACTACTTTTGGTTTAAACTAGTTTAACTATTAGTTGAACTACTTTTTTTAATAACTACTAGTTGAAACTACTTTCAAATGGACTCTAACCGTCTGACGTCACACGGAACCAACACGTGACCTACTGAGCTTGCGATTGGTTACCACAGATACTACACTAGTAGATCTACTAGTGTAGTATCTGTGGTAACCAATCGCAAGCTCAGTTGTAGGTCACGTGTTGGTTCCGTGTGACGTCAGACGGTTAGAGTCCATTACTTTAAAAAAATTTTGTTTAAAATTTAAAAAATATTTAAAATTTTTATCAATATATACAAATAATTGCACTGCTATTTATAACTACAATGTCATGGTAAAGTACTCAAATACCATAACCAGAAATAAAGGCCCATTTTAAGCGAAGCATAAAGTTTTTTGTGATATAGATAAGAAAGATTATTAGAATTTGGGCAAAAAATAGGTTATGAAATTAAATAGACTAGTTAACTAGTAGTTAACTACTTTGGAAAATAGTTAACTACTAGT
The DNA here is from genome assembly GCA_963680715.1 of Tetragnatha montana. Taxonomy (NCBI): domain Eukaryota; kingdom Metazoa; phylum Arthropoda; class Arachnida; order Araneae; family Tetragnathidae; genus Tetragnatha; species Tetragnatha montana. Next base: position 20,671,087 of record OY796674.1, read on the forward strand.
TGCAACTAGTCCCAGGAAAAAATAGTTAACTACTAGTTGCAACTAGTCCCAGGAAAAAATAGTTAACTACTAGTTGCAACTAGATTTTCCCATACTAGTTAGTAGTTGGTAGTGAACTACTTTTTGATCACTAGTTGCCGAACACTAGTTGATAGTTACCTGTCTACTTGGAGTTCTTGAGCGAGTCTTCTCCAATCGTTCCCACTTAAATTAGGAGGATCCAAGAAAGTCCTCAACTGCTTTCTTGCTTGTTGTGTTAGCCTTTAAAGAAAAAAAAAGTTACATTAATTCTCCCAATAAGTTTAAAGAAGAGAATAACTATGTTTTTTTTTTATATAAAATCAATTAAAAATTTAATTACATCTATATTAGGTATCTGCTGGAAACTACTGTTTGAATTGTGAAACTCAACAAAAGACGTTAAACGCATTTTATAGCAATGCTAAACGCATAATGGCAAACTCAATAGTTTGGTATTGTTCTCTGTATATTTCGATGACGAAAACTGTGTGGTCTCAAAATGAAAAAATTACTAGTAGAATTCTTCTGAATGGTCTAAACTTGTATAGTGGAAAGATACATGTATAGTGGAAAGATACATCCGCAAAAGGTTGCATCCTCGCCTCAAGGCTTCTCATAACATTATTCAAAACATGAAAAGTAAAATGTCCTCACCTGAATCCTGCGATAGGCTGATCAATGGTCACCAAAGGAGAACCGTTGTCGATCGCCGTTACCGTAGAACCCAGAGGTTGACCGTTCCATGTCAGGGTCGGGCTAGGTACGTTGTTTTTCTGAAATGAAAGGAGTGTGTTGGTAAATGCATTTTCTAGCATGAAAAGCTCTTTAATTTTCAAACTGTTCATTTTTTGAGAAAAATAATTTAATGGATAACTAACTTTTAAAGAAAATTTAATTTTTAAATTAAATGCAAAGGTTATTTCTTTAAAGTTAAGTTCAGAGAGTTAGATGCATTATTTTTAACTAATAATACAACATACTTCTCTTATGTCAAGAGGGTTGACTTTCAACATTTGCCTATGCGCTTGTATACCTCTCTGGTAAACAAGGATATGGCAACGAACTTTCTGCGATCTGTCCACATTTTCCAGTGTAAACGAACAGTGTAGGTTGTTTTGACGGCCATTCCAAACATGCTGAAATGGAATTTCCTGAAAGAGAAGAGCAATAATTATTAATTCATGAAGAATAAATAAGCACACTAAGATTCAAAGAACGCTTTTTTCTCCCCATAAATATAAAAGAAGAAATTCTACTTTAAAATGGAGTTCAAGTATAAAGCCCAATGGGCAAAAAAAAGGTAATTACCTGATAATTGGCTCCAGGTTTGCACCTCCACCCTGGAGCAACGTCTTCCACACACAGACAGAGGTTGGCTCCTCCGTCCTGGAAAGGCATTGATTTCGGACGGTCCAGGAGTTTACCCCCCAGCCTCTGCTCCACTTGCATCACCCCCTGAAAATGAACACATTTGCATATAAAAAATGCGACACGTAAGAAAATATTAAGCAACATGGTTATTAAATTTTCTGATGAACGAGATTTCAGGTGATACAGCGTTACATTTTAAATAAAGATTGATACTAAACTCAAAATGGTCATAAACTAAATTATATCACGATGCGCTTTAGGAAACGTTGATTTTACGTGCATGTTTTGTGAAACTTTGGATTCCCTCCTTCTCCATGATGAGATTTAGTGAGATGTGATGTGACCCTTTCCCTCTCCCATGAAATTTTTCCTATAACTTTTTAGTAATTTAGTTTTCTTAGGTGTGAACTTCATGACATCAGTAACTATCTTATATTCAATGCATTATTTTATGCTTGGTTATTTACTCTTCAACTTACCATCTTCCCATTTCATGTTAATCTGTTGGCTGTATTTTCTCATAAATACTTATTTTTCTTTGAAATAAGCCTTGTATTACTTCAAAGAAAAATAAGTTGAAAATGGAGAAGGCACCATAACAGTCTTTATCTAGGATGTGTTAATGTTTTAAATTAGCAGTAACAAAGAAATTTTAAGAATCAAATTATCTGAATAAAGCAACAAAGAGTGAAACAATGAGTTTAAGAATGGAATTTGAAACGAAAATTCACAACAATGTAATAAATAAGAATCATCAGGATTTTTTTCTCTATTGTTTCACTTTGTTGTGCTTAATTTTAAAACATTTTCAGCTTCTTGTGGAAAGTTATTGTAGAGATTTTTTCTATTTTTGTAATAAAAAGTGGTCTGAGATAAACGGTTCAACTGACACTGGAGTTTTATTTCTACCCCCAAAACCAATTTTCCACTACAAACCATCCTCTAGCATCTTTTTTCCGCACTTTAGTGACTCAGATTTGCGTTAGAGACTCTACTTTCCATGAGTGATCACAAAATCTCTTTGGGTAATCTACTACACCTCTTTAAAGATGAAACACTGCAATACTACTGATGAAGACAATAAACAACATTTGCTGGTATTTGAATATTTGGCTTGGAAAAACTGTTATAATAGATCCTTTTCCACTAATAAGAGGCCATCTTCTTACGCAAGGTAGAGTATCTCATGGTAGAGCAGTGTTTCCCAACGTGGGACGCACGCCCCACCGGGAGGCAATATGAATTTCTAGGGTGGCAATTTGAAATTTTTCAACCAAATGGCTCCCCAGGTGGGGCATGGACCAACAGGTTTTATTTACTTTACAAGAAGGATTTTCGAAAAAAATAAAGGACATGGGGGACATGGCAAATTTAGAAAGGCTTTGGTGAGCCATGGACCGAAAAAGGTAGGGAAACACTGTGGTAGAGAAAACGCAATATGTTCCTTTTTCTATGGAGGCCTACAATTTTTATTCTATATTCTTAAACAAGCATTTTAAAATTACTTATTACAATATTATGATTAAATCTGCATAGTAAAGAAAACCTAGGGACCAAGCGAGATTTTCTAAGAAGTGCAATAAAAGGAACATGTTGCGTTACGTATAAAGATCACCTCTAAGAAAAAAAATGGTATTTTATAATCTTCGAGAATTCGTTACATCATGATTGGCGTTTTAAGTATTTATCCCTCTAACCCTTGCCGTTCGCTCACAATGTCAACAGTAACATTATTTAATTCCCAATACTGTATCACATGGTTTCTTTAAAAGTTATGAGAAAACTCCTACAGAAAGATGGTGACGGATAGTTATTTAACCCTTTCAGTCCTTATGCGCCATATAGCTTTCAACTGAATCCTATGGAGAGCTTGGGGCGGCACTAGGACTAAAAGGGTTAATAGCTATTATGAAATAAGATGCAAGCAGCACAAACGTTCAAGATTCGTCCAATTTTCGTCACGTACGTCCAAATTTCGTTTACTTCTAGTTGCAGTTACGTAAACCCAACATATTTGGTATGAGACGGTAACTATGTTCTCACCTGTAGCGCTGCCTTGGTGTCCTCGACGCAGTAGACTCGGATGTTGTAGTCGAGGGCCGAGTGGAGAGTGGGTGCGAAGGCGGCGAGGGCCAGCGACTTGACCGCCCACCCCTCCTCTGACTCTCCCGCCAGCGCGTATCTGCACAGCTGGTCAGTCATCACGCTGCACGCGCGACCATCCAGCTGGATGAAGATGGGGGTGTTGAGGTTCTCGCGGCCCAGGGTCACCACCGGCTGCAAAAAAGAAGAGATCAGTTGGACAAATTTACATTTGTTTTCATTTACATTTTAGTACAAACGCCATCGCTCTAATGCATGTGACCACAAAAAAGTGTACTTCTGGTGCATGAAGGAAGTGTGTGACCACAACTAAGTGTACTTTTGGTGGATTAAGGAAGTGTGTGAACACAACAAAGTGTACTTTTGGTGGATGAAGGAAGTATGTGACCACAACAAAGTGTACTTCTGGTGGAAGAATAATGCATGTGACCACAAAAAAGTGTACTTCTGGTGCATGAAGGAAGTGTGTGACCACAACTAAGTGAATGTACTTTTGGTGGATGAAGGAAGTGTGTGAACACAACAAAGTGTACTTTTGGTGGATGAAGGAAGTGTGTGAACACAACAAAGTGTACTTTTGGTGGATGAAGGAAGTATGTGAACACAACAAAGTGTACTTTTGGTGGATTAAGGAAGTGTGTGAACCTAACAAAGTGTACTTTTGGTGGATGAAGGAAGTGTGTGAACACAACAAAGTGTACTTTTGGTGGATGAAGGAAGTGTGTGAACACAACAAAGTGAATGTACTTTTGGTGGATGAAGGAAGTATGTGACCACAACAAAGTGTACTTCTGGTGGAAGAATAATGCATGTGACCACAAAAAAGTGTACTTCTGGTGCATGAAGGAAGTGTGTGACCACAACTAAGTGAATGTACTTTTGGTGGATGAAGGAAGTGTGTGAACACAACAAAGTGTACTTTTGGTGGATGAAGGAAGTGTGTGAACACAACAAAGTGTACTTTTGGTGGATGAAGGAAGTGTGTGAACACAACAAAGTGAATGTACTTTTGGTGGATGAAGGAAGTATGTGACCACAACAAAGTGTACTTCTGGTGGAAGAATAATGCATGTGACCACAAAAAAGTGTACTTCTGGTGCATGAAGGAAGTGTGTGACCACAACTAAGTGAATGTACTTTTGGTGGATGAAGGAAGTGTGTGAACACAACAAAGTGTACTTTTGGTGGATGAAGGAAGTGTGTGAACACAACAAAGTGTACTTTTGGTGGATGAAGGAAGTATGTGAACACAACAAAGTGTACTTTTGGTGGATGAAGGAAGTGTGTGAACCTAACAAAGTGTACTTTTGGTGGATGAAGGAAGTGTGTGAACACAACAAAGTGTACTTTTGGTGGATGAAGGAAGTGTGTGAACACAACAAAGTGTACTTTTGGTGGATGAAGGAAGTATGTGAACACAACAAAGTGTACTTTTGGTGGATGAAGGAGGTATGCAACATTGAGCTGTGTGACTGTGACATGTGTGACTTACCTTCTTTTTCCACTGCTGATGGACACTAGTTAGTTTTTAAGGTTGCTGATAAGTGCAGGATGTAGATGCACAAAAAAATTATTTTTTTATAAAAGTATTTTTAAATTTTTGACTTCAAGGAAAAAATATTCACTACAGATGCAGGTTTATTTACTTTAAACTTAGAAATATAACCTAACATAAAAATAATAGTTAAATATCTCGAAACACGTTTTTTGTTACATACCTCTTTCTTGCCCTAACCCATTCAATTCTCACCCCTTCTCTACCATGAAAATCCCTATAGTTATCCCCCCAAAAAAAGAGAAGTTTTATTCTACGCGAAGAAGAATTCTCAGCCCACTATCCCAATTCAATTTACTATGATCCAAAGAGGGAAAAAAGGCGATCACACCAACCTTCCACTCCGGATTCTCCTCCTCGGTACCACTGTCACTGGCGTGGACACTGATTCTCCAGTTCTGGGCGTTGAGCAAGGCACAGTGCTGGAAAGTGATGATGGCCGACTTCTTGAGGGCGACTCCCGAGGGACCGCACAGGATCACCGGGCTCAGGATGGTCTCCTTATCTGGAAAGAAAAAGGAGACATTGAGTTTGGTGCGTTTTGGTGGAGTTTGTTTGGCGAAAGAAGAGAGTGGGAGTGATGTTATCCTGCTAATACAGTATAGATTGCTATAATAAGATTAACTTAGGTATGAGGCCTTCTGTATACGAAAAACAAGCTAAACATCATCGGGTGGAAAAAAATGATACTCTAACATTTGAATACTAAGCGTTCAAAACAGCTTAGCAAATTTTAACGGAGAAATTATACCAAAAATTTTTTTCGTCGTTCGAATCTAGACCGCATTTAGAAAATATAAGTGAAGAGTTTTCATGCAGAGATGACCCTTTTTTACCTCCTAAAATACGTAGAAAATTGCAAACTAAGCTATTGGACATTCCTTATGAGGAATCACTTTTTGTTGAGTTCTCCTTCATATCCCTAAGGTCTGATTTAATGAGTTTAAAGAAATTTATCGAGATGGTTAATTACCTACATTTTCTCTAACCTATTTGTTTAAGAATAAACTGAGAAAAAACCTGTTAAATGTTTTTAAAGCTACCAAGCAGTGATTTATTGTGAAAAATGTAAAGCAGATGCTGAATGGGGTAGAGAATGTAGAGGTTTTGAATGTGTCCTACTCCACACTGTTTTTGAAGTACTTCATAAGAACCGATAAAACATTAAATATGGGGAAAACAACATCATCAATAAGATTTAATGACTAGTTTAATTTTTAACTTTAAGAAAAATAAGACTGATGACGAACATAATAAAAAGCTTAGAAGATTTGAGATCACTTATTTTCTCAACGTTAATAAAACGAACCATTATTCGGGTTAAAAAGATAAAAGACAAACCTGAAAGTCTCGGCCGATCTTTGTCTTCTCTTAACACAGCTATGTATACTTCCACATTTGCTCCTTTTCTAATAGCGCCAGGTGGAATAGTCAGTGTAATCCCTAAAAAAATAATACCTCATTAATATCCCTCACGGAAATTTAAAGATTTCATTTTCAAAACTCATACAAACAATTACAAAAAAAATCTATGTAATTCAGTTTTAGTAAATTACCAGATCCTGGTATGCTAATACGGCCTCCACTTTTCGTAACTGTGCCCCAGGCTATGCATTCTATGTCCAGATTTGGCGGCAAGGCAGCTGACGTCACAGAATGTCGTCCAGATGGGGTCTCGGTGTCAGATAAAGTAGATGGATGAGAAGCTAGGGAAGGGAGGAGATACGGTCAAATGTCACTCATAAAATAAATCAACAATGGCAAAAAGAATGCATTTTTGGGAAGGGAAGAGATTGGACCTTGTCCAAATCAGTATTCCTGCTGCGAGCGTGTTTTAAAATTTTGGAAGCTGACCTCTATCAATCATGCAGTATATTACAGAGGTTGCTTTAAATAAATTTCATGGGTAGGTTTTAGAAAAAAATATGTTATGAGTTATTCATAGGTGTACTACTTATATCTGAGGGAATATTACTATCCTTATATTAGGTATAATATAATTGTAGAATAAATATGTAGAATATAACTTAATACAGTATGTGCCCTCAATATCTCGAAAACCTTTAAATCTCGAAAAATATTATCCCCCCGGACATAAAGTACTAATTAATTTTATATTTGGAGTAAGGAGCCGTTCAAATATTACGTAAGTATGTTTTGGGTTATTTTTGACCCCCTCCCCCTTGTCAGCAAAGATAAGCAAATTGCAAGCCCACCTTTCATAATTACGTAAGAAAATTGTCCCCCTCCCACTTTGTTTTTTTTTTTCACAAAATGTTTATCACGTTTATTTATTTATTTATTCACATATACAATATCATTAACAACAAGTAGAGAAAAAAATTAAATTATACACTTAGGAGATTTTCATCCCTTAAAGTGCATTTTGAAACAAATAATACAAATATAGTGCCTAGATTCAAGAAATTCATTGTGCTCCATGAACAATTAACCTATTGTTAAAATTTTCCTTGTAAAGTTAAAATGCTTGAAATTTTTTCTTAGTTCAATTTCTTAGGTACAATTTATTTTGGTTGAATTTTGAAAAGAAAACCAAGAGATTTTCGAAAATGCAGTGTTTGTAACACCTTACGTAAGCATCTCTCATATCCCTCTCCCCTTGTCAGGTCAGGAAAAATAAAAGAGCAAACCCCCTCCCCCCCTTTAGGTGCTTACGTAATATTTGAACGGCCCCTAACCTTGCTATCTTGAAAACTCCGATATCTCGAAATCGAGGTTCTACTGTACTAGTTTTACAAAAATATTCAAAACTTCTCAATGGTCAACAGTAAGTATCGAAATATTCATTACTGTAAATACCTGTGGAAGCAGATGACGAGACGACAGAAGGGCACGACCCAGAGTGAGGGGGCTTTCCGGTCGAGCTGGGGGTCAGAGACCGCTGCTGTTGCTGGTCAATCAGAGGGGCCCTGCTCTGCGCGGGGCTGGGGGGCACGGGGTAGTGGTGGGACAGCAGGGGCGTCACCAGCTTCTCCCCGAACCCTCCGTTGATCTGGACGCCGTTGACCAGGGCGGTCTGGGTCAGGTCGGGCTGAACGGGTATAACGTCTGGAAGAGAAGGGAAGGGTTATACTCTGTGTAAATAGAATCGGCAGTTGACCTTGAGTTTTTTCTCAATGTATTTCTTCTGCGTTGCCATGGTAAAGAATGACGTGAAACCGCCTATTTTATTTACACAGACTATTAGTATAGTTGAAGAGCATTGATGATTCCTGATGAGAAAACCAAGGAGAACTTGGTTGTTGTTGTTTCTCAATGATATTGCTTTTTGGGAAGAACAACGACGTAACTGCAAATGGTCATGGCCATCTGGACACTTAAGGCCAGAGAAGCTCGAAATCTTGAGTGACGTTTTGCCTACTATTTCACGTCATCATCGCTTTTTGGACAACAGCGCAACTCCAGTCTGAAGGGAGCATGAAAGATTTCGGACTGGAGTTGCACTGTTGTCCAAAAAGCGATGATGACGCGAAATAGTAGGCAGAACGTCACTCAAGATTTTGAGCTTCTTTGGCCTTATGTGTCTAGATGGCCATGAAATGGAGTTTTTAGTGTATGCGAGCTTGGTGGAAAGACATCGAGAATTGTAGCCAAGTTGAAGAAGCAAATTTTTTTTCACCATTATCTAGTATATGAAAAAACGAATATTCATTTGCCGAACATTCACAAGGATACTAACTTAACTTAAATGTTTGTGATAAAGTAAATGCTATAAATGGAAGGAAATCCTTAAAATTTTCCTATTTGGAGTAGTTTACAAAATACTGAAGCGAGCAAAATTTGCAGCTACCTCGTTGTTCTTCAGGAGAGGCGATATCGTTATAATCACGGCAAAAACTTCCACATAGTAACTTTTTCCTGGGTTTCATAAAAACACAAAGTTATTCAAGAAATGATGTTTCTTCAGATACGCGAAGAAGCAAATTACTTAACTAACTTCCAACAGGTCTATTGGAAATTAGTATTGTTGGCTCTAACATAGTGTACAGGATCATAGGTGACTTCAAAAACGCACTTAGAAAGCAAAGAATCCTCCAGAAAAGCAGATTGGTGTTTTTAACGAGGAGGAATTGGTATGAATATTTCCATGGTTTCATGGTTATTATACAGCCATCCTTACGAAATAAAATTAAGAACTATGGAGGGATTTAAAAAAAATCAAGATAATTTGTTTTGTCCTGGGGACAGATCTTGATACTAAGAATTAAAGCTAGGCAATTTACTAGCTGGAATGGTTGTACTCCTGACCAGGAAACAAGTTCCCAGTCTCAACACTTCCCTGTTACTTAAAAAAAGTTCTTCCCTTCATAAAATAATTTACTGAATAATACATTTATGATACGCCAATGCTCTCAGTTCCCCCTCCACAACTCGAACTACTCCATAATTGCCCATTCTATTGAAAACGTCCTTCCCCATTGCATCAAGACCCCCAGACGTCCGAAGCCATCGGGTCCGGAGGAGACGAGCAATTTCATTTACCCACCCCCACTCCAAACCCTCACACTCGATACACCCTTTTCTAAGGCCTCGATAACTCGATTGAGGTCTCGATAGCTCCAGTGCCCTGTGTTTAACCGATGGAAAGGGACAGTTTTGTGTTACTGCGTCAATCCGCACTGAATTTCTCGCACAATTTGATGGGATAGGAGGACCAGACCTCATCAAACGGATTGCTTTTAGAGAGAGAGAGACGCTAAGTACATTGGATACGAAGTGGTTTAATTTCAAAGGCCAAGATTAATCTGGAAAGTGAAGCATTTTATGTATTAATATATCGCCTGGGCTTTATTGTCAGTTTTTTTTTATTTTGAAGGGAGATGTGGATAAATCTCTTTAGGGTTATTAGATGGGGGTTAGTATTTTTTTCTTATCCCAGAAGGAAAAATAAGATCTTCGAAAAAGGTCCGGCCATACTTCTCTCTAATGGTCAGTGATTTATGGTTTGACTTTCAAGGGGAATGAAATATAGTGCCCTGAAAATACTTTTTGTTTGCGTTCTCTCTATCTTTCTGTTAAGAGCACTGACGTAAAGCTAAGTGATTACTTTTGAGGATTCTCAGTGAGAAACCCATTCCTAAGGTGTAAAAAATAAGAAAACCTTCATCCTTAAAAGTCCAAATACCATACTAATACCAATTTTCAAAATCAAATCCTTATCAAAACCTTCTTTTAAGCCCATAAAATTAATATTCCTTAACAAAACATTTTAGTGGTTACTTCAGCTTTGATTATCCAAGTTACACTGCATTATTGAAAAGTATAGCACAAAGCGCAAACAAAATACAAGGAATTCTTAAAAAAATTCTTAACACAATTTAATTTAATTTAAATAGTAGTAAATATAAAATGCGATTAACACGTATTTCATTATCAAAAAGTAACAGTAACAAAAACTACTCTTACGTACTGTCTCTTAGTAAATTAGAATACAAAGGTAAATCCTATGTATAACTCGATTTCATACTAAATTATAAAGCAAAACAGTGAATGAGTCACTAGTTCTAGTTATTCATTAGTACTTTCAAAATACCTTTCATTTTATGTAAATTTCTTTTTGTATTTTTTTTTCATTGTGGTACTCTTAAAAGTTTCTATAATAATTTATAATTTTACAATTCTTAAAACTTGATTTCGACAAAGGTAGCACATGGCTCTATCACTATCGAGGGGTCTTTTCCAGTTTATTCCCTCCACAGGTTTATTAGGATTTACTACAAAGCAAAAAAACTGTAGGTATGCATATTGCATATGCATACAAAACAAAGATAAAAACGAGGTCAATGCTTTAATACCAGCTCCACTTACCAATTCCACTCTAATAAACTCGACTATCGACATCCTAAACTTCTCTCTTCATACCCAAAGTAATCCAACACAACAATAGCAAACACTCCAAAACAATGCTTCATTTGTAAATCAAGAGTTAAACCAACCCCGATCCGTGTAACCCATAACCTTCCTTAATCACGGTGAAAACGGTACACCACACCGAAGAATTCACCTCTATTAACCCATCAGTGGGTCGGAGTTATAGTTGACAACTGGGTTTCCCGAGGAAGAGACTGAATGGAATAGCCTTGTTCTTCCGAAAGCGACAAGCTCCCGACATTTCCTCCATCGTGTAACGATCCCGAAATATTGAATTTCCTCTCTTCTGTCCCCTCTTGGAGGATAGAGTTCCTTCGTTTGTCAGATAGAGAGGATGAGTTGGGAGTGATTGCTTTTACTGGTTGGGCAGTTACGCACTTCTTAGTTTTCAAGTGCAGTGAGAAAAACTTTTAATGTGTAAACTCTTTTAATGGGTAATATGTAATTACATCAAAAATATCTTTTTACAATTCGCATTTTAAAAAATTTTACTAAACCATTTTTCAGGGTGATTAAAATACTATTGCATCTGTAAATTTAATTCTGCAATTAATGTTTTTATTTTTATATAAAAATAAATTATAAAAACAAAATTTCCAAATATCTATATTAGGTAACCCTTATCAATGTTGTTTGTGGTATTTGATTGCTTCCCCATTCGGATAAAATTGTGCTGCAGTTATACAATTTATTATGGTTCTAATTTTTAGGCTTTCACTGGCTTTTTTAAATACCTAAATAGTTTATTTCAATGGAATAAATATATTGTTTAAACTGAATTTAACTTATTTAACTCTAATTAAAAGTTTTGAACTTATGTGAATTATATCAGAAAAATGTAAGGGGAAAAGAACTTAGGTTACCCATAAAGGGTAATAATATTGGGAACTAACACATCTAAATATCCGAAAAAATACTCGGAATTTAAATGTTAGAATGAATAATTCCTCGCATTTTGGTACCTCCTGTGCCTCTCTGCGTTCAGAGGTTTGGGAGGCGTTATTATAAGTGAATATTTATATCAATAGCGGCAAAAGAGCATCTAAGGAGAGAAAATATTATTAATCGTGTGACACAATCAGGGTAGCTAAATGTGTAAGACAATTATCGAATTCTTAGAATAAGGATAAAAATTGGACTTCTATTAGCTCACTGTTGAAAAGTACAACCTTTAATACTTCACCTCTGATACAGATAAAACCTTTGACTTACTGCACTCATAAAGCACTCGGATATCAACGAAAAACGATTTCGTATTCCTTTCTCCACACAAGTCGGCCACAAAATAAAACTCCCATAACAGATCATCAACTCTTCCAACTAAACTCAGTCAGCAGAACCACGTCAACTAGTGTAGTAACAAGTGGTTTCTGGCGGAGACCACCCTCCCTCCCATCTCCTAACAACTTAAGAGGATTCCCCATCATCAGAAAAACGACCGAAAGAAACTCGTCAACTTTTTCTCAAGAAAAAAAAAGAAAACCAAAGCCGATTACTTTTTGACGGGGCGATCCGAGAGACCCCAGGGACTTAATGACGCAACTAAGACCCTTATGGTCACACCCTGGAGAAGAAAACTACCAGAAGGACGCAGTAGAAAAAAAAGTGTAAACTAAGGTCTCTATAAAATTGACGAGTCCCGACGAAGTACAGCCATAACAGTTACCACAAAGCTCCGATAATGCCAGAGATAACGATAATTTAGAGCCCCGCGGTAATGGGGCTGAGCCTTGTTTTTGCTGCCGGGGCGGTATTTCACCTGGGTTTAGCAGGGGCCGATCCAGGGGCGCGAGATTAGCGGGGACATTTCGGGGATTTTTTTTTTCCTCTTCTGCCTTTTGGGGTTTTTCGGTCGGTTAACGCTCGCCCGTGGTCGCAGTTAATAGTGTTATATAACATCGCGCTGAAACTTGTTAAAGGCCGGGGATAAATGTCTTAGGGAAGTGGCCGGGAAGGATGTATAGATAAGACGGTTGAGGTGGTTAAGATTGTGTGGTGTTCCTGTAATGCTCCAAGACGCTGTGTTTAATGGGGAATCTACCTTCAGCGTGGCGACAGCTCATAAGAAAAGCGTTAAGGGATGCTATATAAGATGGTATAATTTTATGGAGAGCTGGAGACAATTAATTAATTAACCATGTATGTAATAAAAGTTTAGGTAACGAAATACATAGACGAGATGTAAATGGAAGCATTTGATCTAGATAAGCAAAAGACAATCTGAGGATAGAAACCATTGGTTTCGTTTGTAATATATTGTACATGTACACCCTTGAATATCTGTGTATAATACCAGCTCATAAGACTTACACACCAGTATACATCACAACTCTGCGAAATTAAACTCCTTGTTGGTTGTGTTAGGAGATTAGTTTGGATAATGCTACTCAATATGGAATGAGAAAATGTTATTCTCTGAAATACATAATTCAACCTAAGTCAAACATTTTATTAAAAGCGTTTGCAAAAACTTTCTGCCAAAACACATGGAAAATCAATCACATGGTTTTAGACCCAATTATTAGAGTAAGCCTGAGAACCTTTAGAAAAATATTTAATTTAATGTTTAATAACAACGAGAGTTCGTATTGTTTATAGATAAATTAAGTTCACTGAAGAAAATCAGATATTACCAAGTTAGTACAAAATATCGCAAATATTCTCACTGCTAGTTCTACAGGAAATTCCCAAAACGAATAAGAGCGTTCAGGAAATTATTTTTCTTTCGTAAATCATTGAAACTTCTCACCTACCATCTTACACTATGCGCTCCCTCGAAATACCTAAAATCCTGCACGCTCTCAAGAAATACTTTCACTTCTTCACCCAAACACCCTTGTTTTCATTAGCATCAGAAATCCCCGATCATTTTCCCTCCAGAATAGGAAATTCCTCATTCATTCAAAAGAAAAGTACCCAGGGTTTAAAAGCAATGTATCGCCCCCCATAATTAACTCTGGGAAAATCACCGCCGAAAAGAGAATACTAACAGCAGCAATGAATGGAAAGTTAATGTCTCCTAATGCGCAGTGTGTGTCTTGTTGCAATCCGAGAGATTCTTTCAGCGATTGTTGTAGTATTCCAAAGCCTGTTCGCACCGTTGTTTATATTCCCTTTTAAGAAGAGAGAGGAACTGCTCCTTCTCTTTTGTAAGGGGCTATACTGCTACTTCTGGAGTTAATGTAGCGTCATTAGGTTTATTAAAAATGCAAGCGACGGCTCTTCGAGCACGCTTATTTTCGGTGACAGTAATGAGTCTGGGAACGAAAAGTCCCTTTTATAAACTTTGCGTAATCTCCGCGCTTGTTTTAGTTCGTGCGGGGGGGGGGGGGCTTTGTGACTTGTTGTAGTAACGCATGATGAAAAAGATACCGACTGAAAAGGGCTGGGATGTGTTGGTGACTTTTGGGCGCCGTGATTTTTAACTATTTAAAGCGTATTATTCGTTTTGTGGGATGAGTTTCGTTGGGCTATTCATTATCGTTGTTTCTTTGTGTTGTTTTCTCGTCTAACTGCGTTTATTTCTCTTTTTTTAAAAATTACTACTAACCATTTAGGTTTGTTAGTTTAATTTCCATGTGATGTTAAAGTAGTTTTGAATTTTATTTAGCTTGCGAATTAAGCTTCAGTGAAAAATTAGTGTGATTAACTTTAGCTTGTACGTTCCTCCTATTAATTTCCTTGAATTTGTTCGTTGCTGTTTTTTATTGGGAGATTTGGGATTGTAACGCCGCAATAATGTTTTTAACTGAATTAATTAATGTGACCTTTAGGTTTGGTAGAATCACTCATCTTTCTCTGAGTGGAGAGTGAGAGTACATGAGGTAATGAAAAAATTGACTGGAAAGGGACTGATTGTATTTTTGAGATCTTTCCTATGTTTAATTGAGTTTGGCGTGATATGGCTCAGTGGAATTATTTGTAAAACACGAAAGCTCATTATTAATATACTTATTAATTACCAGTCCTTGTCTCAAATTAATATGTCTACCTAATACTAAAGAAACTAACTTTTGTTCAATATTAAAACTGTCCAATCTGATGAGGAATCAGGAAAAATTTTAAATTAGTTTTTACAAGTGAAATGAGTGTTCACTGTTCATTTTATTCAGTTCTCAAATAATTTAGCCAAGTAATCCAACAAATAAATTTAAAATACCTTATAGAGTGTTTTCAGGTGACGTCACAACCGGTTATTTTCTTTTAACTGTGTACCTTCTGTAGGGCTTTTAACTGTTGCTAAGGCCGTTGTTTATCTGTTGCTAAGGCGGTTTTTAAGTATGGGGTCACGTGATTGCAAATGTTCCAATAGAAGAATTCCACGGCCAATCATTTTCTGTTTCTGTTAACCTCTGTAGGGCAAAAAACTGTAACATTTCTGTTGCTAAGGCCGTTGTTAGGTCCGAGTCATGTGATTGAAAATGCTCTATAGAAAAATATAGAGCATTTTCAATCACATGACTCGGCCTAACAACTGCCTTAGGAACGTTGTTTTTGCCCGCCAGTGACATCATGTGCTATAGTGCTTCTATTGGATGCTTCTAGTTCCCGCCCCTAACAACAGCCTTAGCAACGTTGTTTTTGTCCTCCAAGTGACGTCATGTGCGAATGCTCTATACTAGAGACTTCGTAACTTTATGACCAAGTGGTCAAAAGGATGGCATTTGAAAAATAAATAAATAAAATATGCAAATAATTATTGAAGGATACTCAAATTCTACCAACACATATCTCAGAATTTAAGACATATACGAAAATTTATTCGGGTAACTCCGCAATATCTTCACTTTTCAAAACTGTATCCATTCCAGTGCTCCCTCTCAACCAATACATGATAAGCAAGCCAAATTCAAAGAAGGGCGCATCAACCTCGATAACAAAATACCGAACCACTCGACTCCGCATACTTTTCAATGGAAAAGATAGAGAGAAAGAAAGAAGTACAACTCTCATTTCCATGGCGCATGCATCATCCTTCAACGCACTCTTCCACTGAAAGAAGCCATCGAAATGAAAAGCCAACCAAAACGGAAGGATGATGCTACTAGTACTTCATCTACAAGGATGCACGGCCTCGTCTTAATGGGGAGAGGAGGTCCGTCCATTTCTAGTGGAGACGACGACGCACAATGTGAAATTCGATTACATTATCGTAAACCGGAGACGTTCCATTGAGCAAGGAGGGTCCGGCCTAATGCGCCGTGTCTCGTGGATGGACTTTAGTCAGTGGACCTACTTTTGGTCAGTGGAGAAGGACCACTTGGTAGAGCTTTATTTATTATTTTTTTTTTGGATGGAGAAAGGACGGAATTTTAAAGTTTTTGTCTGGGAGTAAACTGGGTACTACTACTTGGGTTAATGCATTGGATTCTGGAAAATAACGACAATGTTGTTTCTCGAAATAATTCAGTATGGGGTAGATTGAAACAGTTTTATTAAAAATTGTTGGAAGAAATGTTTTTGAGGATGATAATATCATTCAAGGATAGACAAATTTTTTGAATGATTACCCAAACATTTTAAATAGCATATCGCAAGTTCTGTTTTATTGAATCATTGCGCAATTTATAAAAACAATAATTATTTATTTACAACTGCATAAGATGTTACTTAAAAGTTGGGAAGAAAATAAATATTTATCAACTGGGGTAAAGAAAACCCATTCAGTTGACATAAAAAAAGATCTTTCCTATTTGGGGTTATTCGTTCGGGATATTTCTATCAATGCGTAATTATACCCCAGGCGAAAAGCATGTATTTTAAATTTCTTCTTCTTTTATGTAACATTGTAATAGCTTGGTAATGCTAAACAAACAAACTAAACTTTTTGGACTTTTATTTTGTTTTGAAATGTGTCTTCATTTGAATAGGTACTCTTCCCGCTAAAAATTGCCAAGTTTTGAATTCCAAATACTGGAAACATCACCAAATATTGCGAACTAGCCAATTAAAATATGAGAGTTACATTTGTTAAAAACAATAAAAATTTGGATATATTTGAATAATTGGGATTCATAACAGCTTAGCAGGTTTTTTTTGCATAAATACATATTTGCACCAAATACTGATATTTTTTGTAATCTTTAATTGTATTTTTCCTTGCTGTTATTCTACAATTACAAAAACCCTTCATCAAATTTTGATACTTATAAAAGTAACGTTGTCTCAAAAGAAAACCAAAATATACCCCATTAATATTTAAATACCGCTAAAATAAATCAAACTCTTGTTGAAACTTTCTTCGCCACATAAACCCCGACGACATCTGATCAAAAGTTTTATTCCAAAACGGGCAATTTGCATATAAAACCGACTAGCAAGAAAACCAAACCCGAATAAAAACTAATTCCAAAACATGGTATAAAGGTTGACTCCTGTATTCCCGAACGAAAAAAAAAGAAGTGAATCTCGAATAATAATAATTGAATAAGGAGTCACCGATTCCGCCCTCGAGGCCTTCTGAAACTTTTGAACCAGTGCGAAATTACGCATGGAAATAGAACTGATTTGTCTTGCTGTCCGAGAACCATTCCGGGGTTCCAGAACGATATTATGTCCCCACCGATTCCGCAAATCGAGAAGAATCTGACTTGCAGATGAACGTGTACTTTGTTCTCCGTATCTTTTCCTCGCAACGTCCTCTCTTGGCGGGGAAGGCAATCTCATGGAAAAGTTTTTTTTTTGGTATTTTTTTTTTCGTTCTGGGAAATTTTTAAACTCTGAGTCCACTGTTATGGATTCTTCGGTTTGGGGAAAAATATCCTCTCTTTCGAGATTTAAATTTCTATGACTGGTGGTTTGTAAAAAGTTGGGAGTCATTTGGATGCTCTCCGTAAAAAATTGACTAAATTGAAAATGAAGCTTCATCGAAGAAAGTTGGGTAGAGTTGTTTAAAATGGTAATAGTTTTAAAAACTGAAGACAAAGTTTTCCGTGTAGACTTTTCTAACAATAATAGTATTTTCAATATATTTTTTAAGACAGTTGGTTTGAAACAGAATTAGCAATCTATTAAGTAAAATTCTGAACCATAAGGAGATCTTGTGAGCATGATACAACTAATATGGTACCATATACAGCACGGAATATTTATCCCAAGTTGAAATCTAAGTGAGATATTAAGAAATTAGCGCATTACTTTGATAAAGGTCCTTAATTTCTCTTTTTAAAATTTTATATACCTTTCATACATATAATCAAGCCAAGAAATTTCAACTTTAAGTTTGAATTTAAACATACCATTTCATACATATACCTATATTGACACAGATAGAAGTTAAAAACTTCCTGTTGTAAGTAACTGAATACTTTTTTAATGGAAACATAATTTATTGCCATTTCGAAAATTAAAAAAACCCACGATTTTATGTATTATATACCAAATACCAGAGTAGAATTATTAAAATCGAATTTAAAATTACTATTTAAAATAATAATATGTATCCTCTGTAGCAAAAGTATTATAAAATAATTTAACATTTCATTTCAAAGATATGAAAAATGTTTTAATGTATAACACGCTATAAATGAGATAAAAATTAAAAAACAAAATAAAATATCCCATTAAGATAACCGGCAAATAAGTAATAACCACTTTTAAACAGAGATAAAAACAAAAATAAAATGTTTTTTTTTTCGTTTTTATTTTTAAGTGACAACCAAATTGCATCACAAGTTTTCAATATCTTTGCCTTTGTAAGTGTTAGTTTACCTTGGGCTGTCAAAGGATGAAAAATTTAATGACTTCTTTGAAGAGTTGAAAGTAGGCAACCCAACCTCTAATCCCTTGAAGAACATGTTGAAATTATTTCATCATGTTTCTTTGCTTCTAAAAAAATAACCTGTTTTTTTAACAGTCTGAAAATAACTATTTTGTCTGAGATGTGTCTAGACTAGTTACAAATGATTTTGTTGCCGTTATAAAAGCCATTCATTACTCATGTTTATCTAGTATTTTTGTATTAAAAAAACTTTATATTCGATAGATTAGATAGGGAGTTTTCTTGTTACAAGTTACAGTTACAAGAATGATGTGTGTTAAGGAATTTATTAATACTTGAAAAATGGTTTTCAAAATGCATAGTTTTATAAATATTATAAAGGATAAGTTTTGTGTTTTGAATATCTAGCAAAATCTAGATTTTAAGTGCGGAAAAAAAAAGTCTTTCTATAATTTTATATTATATATATTATATTATATATTATTTATATTATTATATATAATTTTCAGTTGTAAATACGTGGTAACAATTCAAACTTATTTTTTAAAGTAAAAAATAAATACATCCAAGGAATACTCGTACAGCAATGAAATCTCCCCTTTTAAGAACATTTATAATTTAATAAGTTTGTATATTTTGATTATTTGTTTAGAACTTAAATCGAAAAACGTTCCTAGGGTACGTATTAATTATGTTATCGAAAAATATTGTAAACTGAAATATTATAGAAAACATCAAACAAAAATAAATTTTGTAATATTAGACTTTTCCAATTTCAACATAAAAGTTTTCAATGAAAAAAAAAATTAATGTTCTTTGGTAATGATTACTTGAAACGAGTTCTATTTTTACAATGTTTAATAATAGTTGCTAAAAACTTGATCGAAAATTCCATTTCATATTTGCTTTAAATTAGTCCAAAGTCATAAAAAATATTTATTTATTTTTATTCTTCAACATTTCAATACAACTGTATTCAACCCTTGAGTTTTCAATGTATTAAATTTCTCTACAGCCACGTAGGAAAATTAAAGGTTTAATCAATCAAAAGAAGGAAGTTGAATTAATTAATTTTTGGAAGATTGATGAATTTTCAATATCAGGAAATTATCTCTACGTATGACGGGAGCGAAGCGAAAGTTAACGAACTAGGTATTCTATCTATCAGAGACAGGTATAGTGTCACAGGAATCTGCTATTTTATTTGCAAAGAATATCTTCATGTATATTATTAACGGAGAAAAATGTATAAATTGCCCGATTTGAAACATGTTCACTTAGTAATTAAAAGAGAATGTATGCTATTAAATTGTATCATTTCCCGAAAATCTACATTTAAGATACTTTAATTCACTTTGTAGGAACAGAAAATCGATTGTTTTCATGACTCAATAAACTGAGTTAACATAATAAATTAGGAATATAGTCCGACCGCCACGAGAAAAACTTATGACGTGTACAATATTGTGGACGTTCGATTGGTATCGAAACGTTGTATTTAACGTTATTAAATGTTATATTCCATTAAATTTTGGGGGTGATAATAATAAAAAAAACGCTGAAAAAACGTTTTGCGCCAAAACTGTGTGGCTATCATTGAGATTTAAACTTTTTTTAAATCTTTTTTTTCACTGTCTTGGCCTTGGCGGTCGGACTATATGTACTTATTTACTACAGTAAATATATCGACTTCATTACACACATAGCAGAAAATAAAGTTTTCGTCTAGAATGAAGACAGGATCATAAAGTTTTTTATTTAAGGTTTTAATGCTAGAACTAAAAGCCATTGGACAATATCTAATGGTTGTTCTTATTCAACTAAACGTAAAATCCACCGCTAAAAAAGTAAGGGGTAATTTAAGATAGTATGAAGCTTTAACTGACAACCGGAAAACAAACACAACTTTCTTCAGAACCATCCATTATTTTAAAGCAGTCTAACGAAAAAAAAACATCTAAACTCGGTCTGAAGCCATTCCCTTTCTTCGGAACAACATCACGCTTCCTTTCTCACAAAGGCGACATCCAGACGAAATCGCTCGAAAAGAGCAAGCGACAATAAATCCCCTGGAAAACTGTTTAATTTGTTTACACCGACGACATTTCGGCCGTTCAATTCCATTCCTCAAATAGAAAAAAAATCAACCAAACAACCAAGCGAGAGCAAATGACAACAACAACAAAAAAAAACCCGTCGGAAAAAGAAGATCTCGCAAAAACTTCAAAACCAATTAAATGGAAAGTATCCCTCTTTCAGGATAAAGAGGAGCAGTAGGGCCATACATAACTCCCTCAAACCTCTCAACAACAAAGGAGATAAATGCAAAGAATAAGGAGAAAAAACCGGAATCAACAAGGTTAGAAAAAGCAGTTAATTCTCCCCCTTCAAATATCGGTTTTGTTCCCTCCATAGATTTATCGAATTTCGGAAACCTGGTCCTCCCCGTGATAAATGTGTCGCAAAAAAGTCGGCACAAACTTTTTTTTAAAAAAAGGAGCATTCGCTGAAGCATACATGTGTGCCATTTCTGTTATCTTCGTCTAGCGAAAAGAAGAAGGAAAGGGGGAGGACCCTTCATTGTTTGTCAAGTCAAACATATTTCATAATAAAACCCTCTTTTCTGCATAGTAGTAGTAGGGGACCTGTTGTCTTTCGGAGGAGTGTTTGCATTCTTGAATAATGGAGCGAAAAACTTAATCAAGGAAGCACCTCTCAGGGAGCGGAAGTTAAATATTACTTAATAAATGGGGCAATAAAAAGGATCCAATCCTTTTTATTCCTTCTTTCGTTTTCTCTCCTCAGTTATTTTGTTTTATTCTGTAGAGTTCTTCCCGCTTTTGGTACACAGTGGGAGAAAAATTTCTCCGTTTGTAATATTTTTAGTGTTGTAGTACCTTTTGGAAAGAATGGCCCGTCACGTATTTTCGGGAGAAGGGGATATTTTATCGTTACACCTAAGATTAGTGAGGAGTTATTATACATTTACCCTTGAGGTTAAAATTTAGTAGATACTTCGTAAAAGCCTTGGAATTAGAAACACTCTGTATCTTTTATGTTATTTAACTTACCATTCATAAATTCGTTATAATGTTTGATTAAACAATATACATCACGTCTTAATGACTAGACTGGGGGATAAAAATTAACGGAGGATGTAAAGTGTTATACAATATACACCCTTATAATTTTATATTTTTCTTTTTCACCATTGATAATATAAGATACAACAACCCCTTTTACACTCTGATCAATAAATGAACGTATCTACCCGATTTCCGATATGAAAATAACACCAACTCTATTTTACCCTATTGGAATAAAACTAAAGTATGATCCTAAATAAGTATGAATACCTTTTTGTGTATATTTTTAGGTATTTCACAACTTCTCTTAGATTTTTAACGTTGGAAAACTTAAAAAAAATCCCAAAGGCAATTCTTTGTATTGTTTTCTGTGAAGTTTTGTGATCTGAAATGGGGAACCTTTCCTTTATGCAATATTTAGAGTCTTTAGCCAAACCCTCGAATATGAATAACGAATACACAAAAGAACAATTACAAGGCAAAAAAATAAAAATAAAATAAAGCAGTTACTTACATCTGACGCTCTCTTGGGTCCATATCGTACCTGGATAAAAATATTTCGAGGGTAGTTTTAAGAATGACACTACTCAAACTAAGATTTTAAAGAAGACATCGTATTCCATAAGTGAAATTGAGAAGAAGGAGGTCAATACAATGGCTCATCACCACACATTGATAATGAGCTGACTTGAAGAGTGAAGATATACAAGGGTATTTCAACAAGTCCACCAAAATTCTGTTCAGTCAGATTTCTTGCGTATGGAAGATAAACAAAAAAAAATAATAAACCTATACGGTGCGTTTCATTTTGAAAATATGACATCATATCTGAATTTTTCATTCCACTACGCGCGCATGCATGTTCAGTCCGTAAATATTTTTAAAATTTTAATCTGCACACATATCCAAACAACTATACTAGACTGCAATGTTTCTTGGCCCTATGACATCACAACGCGGAAGGAAAAACTGAGTCAACAGAAACCCTGTTGGGTTGCTAGGAGGAGTTTCGGTACGCAAATCGTGATTAAAAGACGCTATGTATGTATACATGTGTTTAACAAACTAATTATATTTCAAAATTGAAGTTCTTAATTTCACTCAAAATTAAGACACCGCGCTGGGAACTACTTTCTTTGTTTGCTCTCCGTTTGTTTCTCCAGGGTCAAGTAACGTTGTAATCTAGTACATATGTTCTAGTTATCCATAATATTTTTTTTGTGTAAACCGGATGTAACGTCATACCATTTTCCGTCGCAATTTTTTATGAAAACTATGGGTAATAGAGGCACTGCTCAACGGACATTTTAACGCATTCCTCCACGCAAAGAAATTTTTCAGATATTTCAGGTGGACCTATTTGAAACAACCTGTATAGAGATAGGATAAATGCGAGACACTCACCAGTTCCAGCTCCTCTGTACATGCAGGGATCTCTCCCCTTGATTCGGCGCACCAGCATCACCATGGCGATGACCACCACGATGAACACCGCGACGGCCACGAACACTCCGACGAACAGCGCGACGTCCGGCTCCGTGTCGGCTGGGGTCGCTGGAAGGAAAACACGAGCGGTTAATAGTAAGTTTAAGCATTAATATTTTTTTATTTAGTTTATTAACAGTAATAAACAAAATTCTGAATTGGGAGAGTAAAAATATTTAAAAACATTATGAAGCAAAAATATCAATAAAGCGTGCAATATGATTGTAAAACAACACTTAACAGTTTTAAAAAGATTGATTCAGCGATTTGAATTATAAAAATGCAATGTTTAAATGATGAAATTTCAATTAATATTTTTCCTTCTGTTCATTATTGGTATGGAAATCAACCCTTTTGGTATACTTTTTTCTAGTTAAACATGAGAAAAATAAATGACAAAACAAAGTATAAATTTTACATGTAGTTTACTTGATGCATAAACCTACACAATTTTTAAAAGAAGAAATAAATAAACAGGAACATTCTTTTCACACAACATAAAAAAAAACGAAAACCTATAGACCAAAACCGAAAAATCATTCGAACGAATAAAAACCCCACAGAAACCTAATTCATCTCTTATCAACCCTAAAAAACACCCCCATCCACGTTCTTAACCCCCAGAAACAAATTCACTCGATTAGGTGCCACAGGGGGGACCAAACACGTCAAAAAAGCAATCACCCACCCCCAAAGATACTGTCCGTCAGGAAGCGCAATTGGAACTGTCACTGGGAAAACACCCCCGATTGGCCAACCTGACCTGTCCGGCCGCGCGACTCCTGATTCCTTCGGAAGCCATTTCTTTTCCTCTTAAAGCCGGACTCGCATTTTCTCTCGAAAGGGATGATGGAAGGATTTTTAAAGTTCTTTTTTTTAAAGTTCGAAGGGGTAGAAAGGAATGGAATGGAATTCTTTCGGAGAGGAGATGGGAATGCTTTTGGTGGGCTTGCCTCCTTTCCTTCAGTGGCCCTCTGCCAATAAGGGTGGACGGAACTATTGTTGGCGAGGTTTTCTTTTTGGGTAAAAGTCGCGAAGAATCCAGTAAGTGTGATCGGTTCGTTGATTCTAGACGGGTTTGGTATGATATTTGTTTCGGAAACATATCTCACAGTATGTTGTACAAGATTGGGAAACCCTAAGTAGAGTGAAAATTTGGAAATATCACTTTAGGATAGACTGAAGAGTTTTATTTAAAAAATTTCAAATTTTGTAAGGTTAGTTGTTTGAATTCAATGGGGATCGAATAGGTATGACACTGTATCTAATTTCTTGAATGAGCAAACAAAAATAAGAATAGAAAAAACTGTTGAAAACATAGAAACTCTTTAAAATAACCAGATTGCTTACTTTTTACAAAACAATGTAGGCAATAAGCTGCACAGTTCACATTGATATAGTATGATTGTCTATAAAATTTCTGATCATCAAACATTTATTGCAATCAATCGTTTTTTAGTAAGCTGAGGTAATAAAAAAGTAGGAGGCAAAGATTTTGAAGATATTTTTATACATGAAGACATTTTGTTTTAAAAAAATTAAATGCATTATATACCTAATTTCTTAGAATAAAGCTTAATATTACACTACAATAAAAATAATCTCCAGCATTTATTTGCTAATACGGTCTGAATAAATTGATAGAGAAATAATCTGTTATCAAAATACCCCTAACAGTCTCCTCCTTTGAAATACCATTAGCATTCTATTAATAAAAAAAAAACAGCCAAAGAAACATATTCTCCTATAACCTCAGAAGTTAATGTCCAACATAGTGCATCCTAATGCCTTTCGTCAAGTCTCCTTCACTTCCTGTCCCATGAATAGGAAATAGTTTTCAGCCAAGGATGCATCGCTGATTCCATCACATCGAAGGCTGATAAAAAATTATAATGAAACGCGAAGAGAGAAAAAAAAATATTCCTGGTTGAAAACAGTTCTTTATCGGTTATTTATGAGGGTGGAGGAAAAAGAGAGGAGTATACCATTGAAAAACGATAATCTATCTTCTTTTCAGACGCTGTCAACACAATGCTAATCGAGAATTTCTTGGACAAAACGCCCTTATGAGGGACGTAAATAAATCTAGGGAGCTGAATCAATTAACTACTGTGTGTCGTAGTTTGTGGGCAGGACCGCAGATAGTAGATAAGGATGTCTTTTTTATTTTTTAAAAAAGAATATTTTTATCGAGATATAGTTAGGATGATGATGAAAAGAAAAAAATCTGAAATTAAGTCGTCTGCAGTCGTAATTCAGTTGTAGTACGTAATGCGATAAAGATGCGAAAGAAGATCTGTTCAGAAAACAGTCGGGTCATTCAGTGTAAGTTTGTGATGACATCAAGGTTTCTTTTCCTTTTGTAAGTTAGACGAATCTTTTGAATATTTAACGTGCTTGATCCCACGAATAGTTTCCATGAAGCAAGAAAAACAAGACCATTACTCAGTTTTGAATTATGCTATGCATATGTGAATCTCTTGTTCGTAAATAAAGTTGTTTTTATGACATTGACCTAAAATCGTATGTTCACTAAGCATTTATTGTATATTTAAAGCATCTATTTATCATTTTAAAGATTCATCCCAGAAATATTTTTCTTTATAGAATATTTTCTTTGAAAAGGATGATAAGCTTCGTAAATGTAAACATATTTATCGAAAGTAGATTATCAATACCCTACACGTTCTTAAATTTTTCACACATTGTTACATTTTTTGCAATGAAAGTAAGTTTCCAATTCATGTTTAAGCATCAATCTCTCATCTCAGAAACAATTTAAATAACAATAACTTTACTGTTTCTTTCGACATCTCTTGAAAACAATCGATACTTTTAAATTCTGCAATTGTTGATAATTATTTTTGATACTACGTGTGTTTCACGTCTACTCTTAGATGTGAAGTGAAAGACACCGTTTCGTTCATCCTCAAAATTTTTAATTTAGCTTATTGCTATATTTAAGTGCACTTAATCCTTCTTTCTACTTAACGAACTTCAGTCACTAAGTTACTTACTTAACTACTTAACTTCTTCCCACTTTAAACTTACACTAGATTTGTAGCGAAATAACACGATTTACGCCCCACATTATTTAATGAAACAACCAGGACTAATATAACAGCACAACACCAAGTCCACCAAAGAACACGGAAGCTAATCTCGACCCAGCACGACCTTAATCCACAACACCCCCTCAAAAACCCCCTAAATGACCCAATCTCATAAAACTCCTCCAGAAAAAAACCCCACCGCTCACTCCCAAGTCATCATATAATTAAAAAACCACCGACAGCGCAACTCCAACAACACAGGTGTCAGATAATTCCAAGCGACCATCCATTTAAAAAACGGGCAACAAGCAGCGACTCGAGGAAGGCAAAAATCAATCCGAGGGGGGCATTAACTCGTATCATGCCCATTAGGGGGTGGGCGAGGGGGGGCTCATTGTCTAGGTATGTTCGACCGTCTTTGGAAGAAAGGGGCTTATTTGCATTCGCTCTTTGTTTGCTGGCTTGGAAATTTTTTCTCGTCTTTTCTTCTGCTCGTTCATTAAGGTTAAAGAGCCCTCCAGCCCCTTTATCATTCAGATCGGGTTGGGTATGGCGGAAGGATCCAAAGGTGCAGGTGGGTTAGTTTGCTTTGGGCTTGTTGGGTAAGTATGGGGCAATATAGGGAATGTGTGAAAGAAGTTTGGGCTCATCTTCATCAGTTGGGTGGTTCTTGATTTACGGGTGTTGTTAGGAGGGTTTGATTTTTAGGCTTGATAAAATCTTTTTACTGGTGGTGTTCAGTGGAGTGGGTATAGTTTACTTTAAACATTTATTTGATAGATGTGTAAGAAGCCCTATTACTATACAAGTATGTTATGTGTGTTCTATGTGTTGTTTTCAATTGGTTATTTAGAAAATTGAATAGAATCTAGTCTGTTTTATTAAGAGGTTATATAAAAATTTTAGAAACATAAATTAAATTCGTGACCGGGGGAATTTAGATTAGGAGAATTGTTGTACTTATATTTTAATCAGTTATGTGTTTAGGTTCTACTTTATTCAGTTTATTCTACAGTGTCTCAAGTCTCAACATATTCAACAACTATTTAAAGACTTTCAAAGCTTAAGCTAAAACTTATTTTAAATAAAATAAAAATTTTGACTTAATCCTTGATGATTGAATTTAAAAAGTACAATAAAACTGTAATTGTAATTAAAATGTAATTAATTTTTAATTATTTTCTATGTATGTGTGTTTGCGTGTCTTCATTTTTCTCTTCTTTCTACACTTTTTATATTTTTCTTGTTAAAATTCTTTATAAAAAGGGAATTCTCAAGTCACTACTTTTGAAAAGCTTAAAGGTTTCAGCACCAAAAAACCCTAATCAACCAAAATCTAAAAAAATAATACAGTTAATTAAAAACATTTTAAAATCCTACCTAATCTTTAATTTTTATTTATTACATAGTGCAGTAATAATAATCATTTCAAAAACCTCACCCAACCTCGAAACTTCCCCATTAAAGTTACCTTTACTAACT
The DNA here is from genome assembly GCA_963680715.1 of Tetragnatha montana. Taxonomy (NCBI): domain Eukaryota; kingdom Metazoa; phylum Arthropoda; class Arachnida; order Araneae; family Tetragnathidae; genus Tetragnatha; species Tetragnatha montana. Next base: position 20,698,855 of record OY796674.1, read on the forward strand.
AAACCGATCTACTTCAACTATAGTCTTTTAATTCTTCCAGTCAACAGCCCCGTAACTTCCCCCGCTTTAATTTCCACATACCTGTGGTTCGATACCGCATACCAAAGCAGCATCCGAGAACACCGAAAGGGCTGTCCGCGAAGGAATTCCGCAGGAGTGGGTGGATGACGGGAGGAAAAAAAAAGACAAAGGGCCGTCTCCCCCCTCTGGCGTGCATCCAAAAAAGCCCCCCCCCTGCCCCCCACGTCTCTATTGGGGGGTCGTTTGTTCCCGCTTCAGAAACAAGACATTCGATGACGTTCGGTTTTTGCCTCCGATCCGGCCATGTGTGAAGACGATAAGGCTTGGCGAGCTTTGGCGCGTTTTGGAAGGAGGATGGGGATTTCGGAGGATTGGGATGCTCTGGAAATCCCTTTTGGAAGGGTGATTTGTGAATCTTTTGCGTTTTGTCTTTTAAGCAGTCACAGGCAAAGGATTGGGGTCAGAAGAAATAAGAGGAAAAATACTTGATAAATAAGCTTAACAAATTATTATAACGTTTAAATCAAGGGGGAAAATGACGTTTATAAAAAATAGGAGATTACACTTGTTTATTCTTTGCTTAGTGTCAATTTTTAGGGAATTCATTGTGAATCTAAGACATTGATTGTGATTCATAATGTAAATGAAAGTCACTTCACATGATTAATATTTATTTACCTATGCTCTTTAAATTTTAAAAGTAGAGAGAAATATGCAAATTTCAAAGGAAACAGTTTTAAAAGCAGCTGATTGAAAAACTTATTACTTGTGCTAAATTTAGAAGTATATAATTACTTACTTTACCTTAAAAACTTAAAATTAAACTCAAAACCTAAAACACAAAATTCAAAGTATTAATCGCAGCTTTAAAATTATAAACTAAATTCAAACGATTTAAAGTTAAAACACAAAACAAACAATTTAATTTCATTTTCATTTATTGTAAATTTAGACGTTGTTTGACTTCATAATGAAAACCCATCCATATGAAAACCACACCATGTTTTATATAAAGGGGTGTTGAGAAAAAAAGTCACCTTGTAAAGTCTTATCGCTCTTACCCATAAAAATAAGCATTTTAAACTCAAATCATGCATAAGAGCCTTTCAAGTTCACAACATAATCTTTAAAAAACCTGTACATCTCAGCTCACATTAACATAATTTCTCAAACCTTTAGAGGGCAATGCTAAAAAAGTATTAGGTATTTCTAAGAGAGTTTTTGTAGCTAAAAGATATCTTCTACGAGTCTAATTACTGTTCATGAAAAGGGTTTTAAGTATTTGACAAAAAAAAAAAAATGGCACGAATCAAGCGCACCATCTCAGTTATTGTAAATTCAATAGTATCAGCATTTTCTTACCACATTTCTCTACGCAACTGAATAACCCTTTTTTCCATACACATAAGATCCAACCACATCCCATCACGCCCAATACCTCCACACAAACCCCTTTGGTATCATTATCCCCCGAAAATTTTTTCCCCTTCCACTCGACACAGCTCTTCGACTCAATAACAACCCCACTTCGAAACTTCACAGAAGAAGACCCACCCCCCGAAAAAACACCACTTCTCAAATCAATGCCACCACAAACCAACAAAAGCAACATCGATTGCTATTATTATTCTTCAGAGGGAAAAAAAAGTCACCAGGAAGGCGATAAACTCCGACAAAAAGCAACCATAGAAATGGGGACAGAACCTCTCTTGTCAGGCGGTCGTCAAAATATGGGAGGACACTGTCACCACATACCCAAATACTTCCCCCCGATATCGGAAGATGCGTTTTATTTTATTGACCCGGTAAGGATGGCGCTCATCAGTCAGGTTTCTTGAGGAGGAGAGGAGATATCGGGTAGTGCGGAGAAGCTGACTTACAGGGCGGGTTGGGCAGGGAAGCGGACTTGCAGGGTTGGGTAATTGGGAGTTGGTGGGTTGGGGTAGAAATGGTTTTTGCTCGGGGGGAGGGTGGAAAGGATGGTTTTGAGCGTTTGATGTTGGCAACTGGTGTTGCAAGTCGAAAAATGGTCGGTTATTCTATTGTATTTTTTTTTCAGATAAGATTTTTTTTTGCTTTGGTCTATAACACTAACTGAAAAGCTATTGAAAAGTACGCAGTAAGAAACAAAGAATAAATTATAATGGACTAAAAGTAAACTGTACAAATAAGGGAAATGATGTCAACTCATTAAGATCATTATTTTAAGCTAAATATATTAGTAAGTAAAACCTAACTAGGTAAAATTAATCGATAAAGCAAATAATGTTGGTTTAAGTACCAGCCCCTTTTATTTTACAAGTTTTACAAAGTAGAGAAATGTGTAATTCTCTTGAAAGGATCGTTTTTATTTGAATAAAATTCCAGTTGAGAACAGTGTTTAGGTTTTGAAATCATGTAAACTTGAGAGTTTACAATACTGGTTGTTTAAAGTGTTAAAGGAAAACAGAACAGGTATCCTAGCTCTACTCATCTCTCTATCAACATACATGAACCAGAGAGAATGTACCATTAAGCGCCATAATTCATATTTCCTACATGTTTTACTTAAAGATTTTATATGAAGTATTATATTCAATTGAATCCATCTTTTTTATTGTTTAACTCACAGTTGAACAAAGGACATAATGTGAGACATCTAAGTAGCAGAAAATATTACTTAATTTTTCTCAACGACTAGCGAGATATTTCAACACAGAACCAATTCTATTTGTCCTTAGAGGATTTATGAAAATAGTACTAGATAACACACTTTTTAACGCGAAACACACCGTAAACAATCCGTAAGCTATTCTTCAGAACTACAGATTTTCACACAGCTGCTTATCATCCCTTAATTGAACCAACCGAGATAAAACGCAACATAAAATTGTCAAATTAAGTTTATTAATTAGACCAAGCCCCAAAACCAAAACAAAATTCACCAACTTAATCTCCCTCCAACAATGACGATAACCAGGAGGAACCAGGAGCAAATCCGACCGTTAATCCTCTTATCGTTACCAGAGATAGTTCGGTCGGTGGCTTCACCCGAAAATTCGTAATTAATACCCCCACCAAAACCGAAAGAATTCATTCGAGATAGATTCGGGCGTTATAATTAAATGACCGCGCGCCGTTTTTACCGTTAATGAAAACAAATTAAGCGCGCGGCGGATAAAATGAGCAGCTCCGCGCTGTGCTGCGCAAGTGTATATACTAGTGTCGCAGAGCAGCTAATTAAGCTTTCATAGGGATTACTGATAGGGGAAAAACGGTGTTGGTTGGCCGCTATCGCCGTTTCATGATCTGGCCTAAATTACCGACATATTTTCCGTTGCTTTTAATGACTGTTGTCGAGAGGGAGGTTGGGTTAAGGGTGAAAGTGGCACGCACGAGGTGATGAGGATGCGCAAATTTAGTGGGGTTTATTTTGGGGTTATTAAGATAGTCGAGTCCAATGCTGTTTAAGGGAGAAAATGTTCAGGGAATTATTTATTCGGAATTATTTATCCTAATTAGGCTATTAATTAGGCTAGATTCAAATAACAGTTATCGAAAAAAAATAGTTTTTTAAAAGTAGATAAAAATTTTAGGAATTAACAAAATAAATTTAACAAACTAAAAATTCAAAATCAAAAAAGTATTTCAAAGTTATAGGTAAGAGTACGAGTTTGCTCTTGAAAAACATAAAAATCTACGAAGGTTAAAAGTTTTTTTTTTATAAAAAGTAGGCTTTTTACTGTTATTTCAAGAGGCACGGTATCAAATGTTTCAAGTGCAGTATTGAAGAGATGAACTAAAGAACGACAAATTATCAAAAAAGGAAATTTCGAAGGAGGCAGAAAACATCAGTGCCCTTCAAAATGAGTTTAAAAGTAAAGATATTCACACAAAATACAAATAATTTACCTGATAATACGTAGTTGGATTTATAATCATATTAGGAACTGTTGGTAGATTGACTTCACCGTGATGATTTATAATTCTTTTTCATAGTTTTTAACATAATACTGGTCCAACTTTCCTATTACTTTTCGCTGATAGATTTGAATGGTTTTAGAAGTAACAAAAACAGAAAATTTACCCAGAGAATATTAAATTTTGAATCATATGAAAAGATGTTGATATAGATTGAGAATTAACGATGGCATTAAGCAACTCTTATTAGTTTCCAGCACATAATTTTCCCTATTTCCTTATTCAATTGTCCTTTCCCTCCAAAATAAAGTCAGATAACAAGATGCATGTTTACTTAAAGTGTCTCAATTCCTTATGTAACATGATAATACTACAATACAGCCACCAAATGAATCCACAACGGATTTCAATAGCACACCATAACCCCATAACATATCTGGGGGATGTCCAAAGGCCTACTAGAGACCAACACTTGACCACCATCCATCGTACAATATCCATATCTGGGCCACGCCTGGCCGACCGTCTGACGGACGACCCTTGGCCAGAGAGGGGAGGGGCGGAGGCTTAAAAACCGAGATAGGGGCATCTGTTTCGGTCTTAATAAGGGTGTCGCGCCGGGGCAGCCGATAATTAGTGTCAATTAGCAGCCGCGGCAATGATAAGCTGACAGCGGGATTAGGGACGGGGCCTCGCGGGAATTAAGCGAAAGGATTTGCCTGGGCCAGATGTACGGGGGCGTGAAATGTAGCTCCGGGGATTAGTGGGGGATGGTTTAAGCGGTGTGGTGTCGTCTCTTCGCGGTTTGCGGGGAATACACATTGTAGGGATGGGCTATCTGTTTAGATGGATACGATCTCTAATAGTAGTAGTGGATGATGTTAACCGTATTGCCTGATGTTGCGATGATATCGAGCTGATGAAATAATGTCGGTTGGAGGGAAGGAGAGATGGTGATGTGGGGATATCGGTGTGGATCGTATCTATCCATGAAACCGATATCGCTTGACATAGTGACGATGTTAAATTGATAAAACTATATTGGTTAATGTCAGAGTAATTGTAAAATAGAATGGATGTGAAGTAGTACTTGTGGGTGTAGAAAGGGGTATTGAGACAAAGTATAGTGTAAATAGAACAAAACAATTTTAAGATTTTAATAAAAAAATGCTACTTTAAAAAGTAATAATTAACTTTTTTGAAATGTGAAAAGTCACAACAATAAAATTTTTTGGTAAAATGGTATTTTAGAATACGCTAACGTATAGTTTAGATCTTTTTTTTTATAGAGAATCCCATAAAACATAGAAAAAATAAGATGATTTTAATCAGAATAGTTTTAATACTTTGAATAAATATTTTTTAAATGATAATATAAATATTTTAAAATAACTATTTAAATATTTTTAATTATCTTTAAAATTTTGAAAGTTGTAGGAAAAATAATTGGATAAAAACCATCCAGGTAATGAAATAAATTTTTGCTTCACAGTAAAAACATTGAACTAATCAAAAGATAACGCAATAACGTGTTAATTAAATGATTATGGTTATGCACATCCCTTTAAGTTATAATACTCGAATAGTTAAGAATAATATCCCCACCATATTCATAAAGCACAATTGAATTATGTGATTGTCATGTAAGTTGAAGTATTTTATGAACTAATACGCCTTTTGATCAGATAATTACCTTGTGAAGATCAATAATTGTTTGTTGGGAAAGATAATAATCACCTAAATCAATTAGTAGTTCTGTCGAATGCATCACAAAACTCTTATGATCTCGTGAATAGAAGATATGTCTTTTTGAAATGTTAAATTGCCACTCTTTATAAGTGGAAAGTTATTTCCACATCACGCCGCGTTTTATCTTTAAAGGTTAACCTTCGGAAATGGCGTTTTCACTAACTTCTACAAAGGTTCATATTTGAGCCGATTACTTTGATCAACTAACTTTGATCTTTAGAATGTATTTGCACTCACTTTATCAAGACAAAACAAGATTAAAAATACTTGGTCTCTAGAAATAACTACATGATATTTTCAATAAAATTTTTTATAAAGATTTCAATATAAATTTAAGTATTTAATGTTCAAAATATTAAAATCAAAGTATGTAAAAATCAAATATTTAAATATAATATTTTAAATAAAAATACTTAAGTCAATTACTATCTTTTTCTAAAATTTATTACTAAATGCAAAAGTGCATTAAGGTAAAATTGAAGGAAATTTAACATAAAAGAAATGCTAAGGGTCTATAAGGGGTTAGTTCAAGAAGCAATGCAGTTGAGGTAAAAAAAAAAATTTTTTTTTTCCAACTTACATCTAATAGGACTGGTTCTGTAAATGTCGTTTTACAGCAAGAAGAGTTTTGTAGCAGGAAAGCAAATACTAAAACTTTGGAATAATGGAATGTATCATCATTAAAATAGTTATTTCTGTGTTCTAAAGTTTCAGAAACATTTAATTGATCATTAGACAAGAAACCACATTGTAGAGAAATTTCAACGAACAAAATAGTTCTGGTAAAAAAATAATTTCTTCGGAGTTCCTTTCACGGTAAGAAATGTTTTCAGTTTTAATTACGCAGCAAAATTTACAATAATCTAAACACAGAAAAACTTACTTTGCGTATATTTGAAATATTTAAAATTTTTAATGTTGAGTTCATTCTTTAAGTTTGCAGTCCGACTTTATAAAGAACTTTTTGCTTGCATTTGAGACATCTCCTATTCTAGGTTATTTATATTACAGTGCAGGATAGTAAGCTGAAGGTATCACAAAACCGATCTATAGAAGTGAAATCCATTTAAAAGGAAGTTTAAGGACCCAAAACAAATACTTTTTTCTTAATCGTCCTATAGACGTTTTAGTGTCATTCAAGTTTTACTTTTCCTTTTTTTTCAGTTCCTTAAGCTAGAAAAAATGGTTTTGTAACAGTGCAGTGTATGATTCTCGTTTTATGGAGAGAAAATAAAATTTTTGATAAGAAATTTAAGTTGAAAGTCATCACTTATATAAGGAATTAGTACGTTTCCTTTATCTATCCCGTTAAAAATCATAAAGCTGTATTAAACGTCAGAGATAAGAAATATCTGCAAAAATTACAAACCAACGGATTAAATTATGCAGTTACATTAATAAAAACAATTATAATTTGGCGTATTTTGAACAGTTGGCATACAAAATATTTTAGGCAATTTTTAACGGGATAAAGAAATAGTGTCAAGGAATTAAAAGTATAAGTATCAAATATCTGGTCACTCAAATAGGTTTTGAAGAAAATGGGAAGATCCCGATATAGGAAAGTATAGCAATTCTTTTCCACAGCTATTACTTCAAATATCTCACTTAAGACTTGCATGTATGCTTCAGACACAACCGAGAATCAACTACCAATTCATTACCAAAAGACGCTGCTACACCCTAAAATCCTTCACCTGAACCATTGACTCCTCAGAATCACGCATAATTCTATTACCCGGCATACAGACGAGCCCTATTCGCAGCATTCCTCCGCTTTCCGCTTGCTTAGTATAAATAGCCATGCACACAGAGCTGCGGATTACGGATAACCCAATACTCCATGTATAAAATTACCCGATGTGACCCGGCACCATCACTTAGATTAGTCATCACTTCCCGATTGCGTAACGCTGGCAACCCCGCCTAATCCGGGCGATGCGCCCTTAATGCCCGACTGATGATGCCCCGACTGTGTAATCGGGCCGCTATCTCACATGCTCGTTACGCTATGTCCGCGTAATTACCGGATTACACAGCCGGCAATATACAGCTTTCTCGTATTGACCCGTGAAATTTTTTTTTGGGCTGTATAGGAAAAAAATCTTAGTGGTCGATTTTAATTAAGACTCGTCGTCTTTTGGAGGGATGATGACGGAATTAAAAATCGGATGGACAGGATGGAATTCTTGAGGTGGCCACGACGAGGGGTGTCCGTAAATCGATTGAAGAGGGGGGGGGGACTAATGAAATTGATTGAAGTCGTTCGATTTTCGGGGTAAGTGGATATTTGACGCCCCGAAAAGACCGAAATGTTAATTTGGAAGTTTTATCTTTTTAATTTTGGGAGTTTTGAATTAGTTGGCTTGAGGAGTTATTGGATGTTTTTGTCCGATAATAGTAGGGGAGTTTTGAAGTGAAATTGATTAAAAAGAGATCGATGTTTAAACCTGTCATTGTTTTGATTGTGAAATCTTATTTTGGGGTAATTTTTGTACAATAGGAATAAATTGTGACATATTTATAAAAAAAATTATTATTCTACTTTGCATAAATACTCCAAGGAAATCTATAAATTGTTTTGCATCAATGTTAAACATGATATTGATAACAAAATAAAGTTATCAATTGTATAATAAAATTTTAGTAAAACTTAAATTAATAATACTTACAACAAATTAAATGTCCAAATATACAGATTAACTATTGAATAAGCAGTTAAGTAATAAAACATCTATCAGCTTAGTTATGCAATATAATTTTTTATTTTTATTCCTATTATATAAAGTGCCTTTTAATGGTTTCAGCAATTTTGAATGTTGTGTTCATTATATACCTTATTTGAAACTAAAAGGAATATCTTATAATAACAGGAAAAAGAAATGTTACGTTCATTTGTTTCACAATAACAAATTTCAGAGTTAAAACATTTTTTTTCAAAACACTGAATTTTTAACACAAATTTCTTACTATAGAGCGGTGATGTACTTAGTTCAGTCTTAGAATAATTAGGATGAGAGTTGTAAAATAAACAAAGCATAAAGAAGCACACATTGTGCCTTAAAATACACTTTAACGTCTTGTTTTCTTTCCATTCTCAAAAGCAGATTAAATTTAAAACATAATTACTTTGAGGTGGATTCCAAAACAACCCAAGCAAAACCTACTCCCCTTTGTTCTAAAACGAGGAGCCTTTTTACATTTAAATGAGGTATTTCTACTTTATAAACACAAATTAAAATTTTAAATACAAAATATACATTTCCATCGTTGAACTACAAAAAAAAATAAAGACTTTTCTCTTCGTAGCTGAGCTTTAAATTCGAGTAATTTAAGAACCAGATGTTGTTTTTTCATACTCTAACGGTTTAATTAAACTCTCAGTTAAAGCTGGAGGATGAAAGTTAAGACAGAGGTGGATTATAAACTCTATTCATCGCGTAACATTTCTTTGTAGCTAAAATAACACAACTTCAACAAAGAAAGATGCATTATAACGTATATCTCCAACTGTTTCTGACTGACTGTTACTAAGTCCATCCAGGATAAAATCCTCGCCACACGCCATCTTTTCCTAATCCTCTTTTAACATTACTATTTTTATCACCTCTCGGAAAATACGATTACTTAATGCCTCGACAAAAACTCCTCTTTCTTCGCGGCTTTAGGAAAAACAAAAGATTTAAACTGAAGTCGCTTGAATAAAATAATAAAAAAAGGCCTTCACAAAGAGAAAACGTGGCACGTGTGTGCTTTCGAGAAACACTTCCACAAGTGCATTAAGAATTTTAAAGCAGTTTAAGACGAGCCGTTTAGGGAATTTCCTACCTCCTATAAGATTAAGACAAAGAAAATTTCGTCTGTGTCAAATATTAACTTTCAGTCCTCACCTCTTTTTTTTTCTTAGAGAGAGAATTAGATAAACTGTGTTGCGTGTAAATGCTTTAAATTTTTAAAGCACCCTTAAACCCTCTCTTTCTTTATCTCTGGGTGGTCTTTCGGATGAACGTATAATGGGACAGAGTATTTAAATGGAGCTTATGCAATAGATATAGATAAAAAAAGGTGTTTTGATAAAGAGTTGAGACTAGTGATAAGTTAAACTTATTTTCTTATACGAGTTACAGTTTAATTATTTTTTTTAAAAGAAAAGTGTTTAAAAATTTTTTTGGTTTTTAAAATGTACATATTTGGTTGGTTAAATAAGTTTAGAATAGAATAGAATTTATTAACACAAAGATTTACAAAATATAACAAGGAATACACACATAAAGAACAAAAGACAAAAATGGGGAGACAAACACAGACATACATACAAAAATAAATAATTATGAGTACCAAAAGAGCTCATAGCTCGTCCATGGTACTACACTTATAATTTATTTGCTTTGGCAACGAAGCTGCGCTGACTCTATTTGGTTAAATTAAATAATTTCTCGATGTTATTATGTCTTGCTATAAAATCATAAAGACCATTTTTAAATTCAGTTCTATTATTAGATGATTTAAGGGTTACGTTTAATTTATTAAATAGAAAGGGACCTAGAAAAAGATGAGACTTATGAAAAATTTCTTTGTTAGACTTTGGAATAAAATAATTTCCTTGAATGTTTCTAAGAGAATAGTTACTAGTTTTTAATTGATAGAAGGACCTATTATTGAAAATGAAAAGTAATAGTCGAAAAATATAGAGTTCTCTTACGGTCAAAATAGGTTTTGTTAAAGAATTACCTTTTATGTGAGATAAGATTTTATTTTGAAGGTGGTTTAGAGGTTTTATGTTGTTAACTTCATCAAAATTATACTTTTCATCAATGGTTTATTTCGCAAGGAGACAATTTAATTTCAATTACTAAATAAAATGCGACTGAATGTCTCAAGTATTTTGGCTGTTTTTCCAAGGCACTGACTGAAAGGATTAGCTAATAAGCTAGATTCCAATTACATAATGCATAAAATCTTTAAAGAAACTAGCTGATTAGGTTAGACAGGGTTAATCTAATTAAAGAAATCTTTTAAACGCAGGACTGAATGCATCTTTCAAGGGGAGTAATAATTCTTACTTCCATAAATAGCCTTTTAATTTTTTAAAATAGTGCCTATGCAGTAAAACTTATCTTAAAATTTTTATTAAAAACAGTTAAATGAAATGTAACCAAGTTTTCAAAAACGAATAAGTTACTATATTAAATTCAACAAAAGTCGACTCCGCTTAATGTGATCATATTTGTACAAGATCAGAAAGATAACTATCCGGTTGATAATAATAAGCTGTTTTATACTTTAAAGTGGCAAACAGTGTTTCTCGAGTGTTTGCATTAATAAAATACGACTGTGTAATATAATACTAAAAATGACTTTCTAGTATGTATTTTGCAACTTAATAATTCTTAAAGATTATATAAGAATGGATCATATAACACTACTAAATAAATGACTAAAATCGGGCTAAAAACGGGATAATAGGAGGTTTTTAGTGGGATTTCCACCAAATTTTGACAATATTAAACGATATAATGATCACATAAAACCATTCATTTTGCGTCAATTTAAGTAGGAGTGATAGGAACCGGTCAATTTCGATACAATTATCCGATTGATAAGATTAACCGTGATCACATTAAGCGGAGTCGACTATATAATACAATCTCATACCAAGAAACTATCTCCTATTTAAATATTTTTCGTCGTCGGATATAAATAAATTCTACGTAGCAGCAAAACCAAACCCGGGAGGACGGCATCTCCCAAGAATCTAATTTCTTCCAAACAAAGACATCAAACGAATAAATACACCGAAGCACCTTCCTCTCAAATGAAAAAAAAAAAATCCTCTCCAAACACCGTCCGAAAAATCAAACCTGATTGAAACCCTCCACCTCTCCGAATCTCGGATTGGAAATGCCCTTCTTCTCAATGAAGAGAAAGGTAAGGAAAAAAATAATAAAGACGTTTGGGGAGAAACACAGAAGCACTCAATTTCAATCACTAGCAATCAGCCGTCGCATGTCTTCGGGAAGATGAATGGATTTTGGAAAGTAAATACCTAGCGAAGTCGCCAAGTTTGGCGTGATTTTATCTTCTTTTTTAGACAGTGTATTCAGGAGATTGGTTTGCTGAAAAGTTATAGGCATTCTCCTTGGTGTATTGTATGCTTTTTCTGTATTCATTTAACATCTTTTAGTTTTTTTAATAATACATATGGTTATTATTACTACTACATTCAAGCTGTACTACACAGCAACGTTACTTGACCCTGGAGAAACAAGCTGAGAGCAAACAAAGAAAGTAATCTCCCGCGCCTCCCTCGCGGTGTCTGAATTTTGAGTGAAAATAAGAACTTCAATTTAGAAATATGATTAGTTTGTTATAAGCAGCTACTTACTATGCAGCACTTTTAAAAGCAGCTACTACTATGTGTAAGTTTCATTATGACTTAAAAAAATTATCCTCATACTAATAGACAGTATTTAGCGTTAGCAGGTATATAAACTGATAAGGAAACTTTTAAACATTGCTTCCTAAGTTTTAAAAATGTGAATAAGAGATTATTCTTGAACAGTTTTTTAATCACTTCTCTTAATTTAATTTGATTTGTAATTTCTTAAGATACCCCAAAAATATTATTATGGGGAATGAATCTTCTCAAAAAAAGTTTTAACTATACTTTTTATAATAAAAAACGTATACATTTTTATAATTATACAGACTGCTTGTCAAGTGGCTGATACAGGTGTATTCCTCTTTCAATATACAAAGAAAGATCCCTATTCATCTTTCCATCTTTTAACAACCTAGTTATCACTTGACCATGGGTGGATTTAAGAGGGGTCATGGACGAGCAATACCCTCAAACTTTTTTTTGGATATTCCTTTTTTAAGGGTAAGTATGCTTTTAATGCAATCAAGGACAGCATGCCCTTTCCAAAGTATCTAGTTTGCACACTACAGGGTTCTTTTAAATCCATTCAAATATGCCCTCGAGTGAAACAAATTTTGACCCTAATAAAGTTAAAGCTTTAATTTGTTAATTGAATCAAACCTTCTATTTCTATAACTGTTTCAATAAATTTTTAACCCAGGAAAAATTTTATTTCCTAACGTGGAATACGCCTAGGTCAAAGCAACAAATCGGTTGGCGATAACAAAGGTAACTTGGCGACAAATCCCACCGGATCGGCCGGTTTCACTGCTGTATCGAATCCAGCTGACGGAAAATCGATTCACAAATGAAATGAGGGAGAAAAAGGATTCAGCAGAGAGCGGAATTGTTCGGATGCAATTTGCATATTTATCAACCGTCTTATTACCTGAGGGATACCCCGGGGAGCGATTAAAAAGTACCGAGCAGGAACAAGGCCTCGGCTAATCAGCCTGTAAATACCCTGTAATTGAACGCTCGGTTCCGCTATTATCTCGTTAACACGATGCGAGAAAAAAGACGCAAAAAAGTGTTGCGGCGTGTATTTTCTAATTGGGACGAAAAGGACATCGTTTCTTTCCGATTTAGTAGTGATATTAGTCGGTTTCTTTGGGTTGGTTGGTTGGTATGTTGGGGTTTAATGGCACGAGGTCGGTTTCTTTGGGATCTCTAGGGAAGTCGAAAATGGGGGAGTTGTTGAAGGGGAATTAAAATTCAAAGTTGTAGTGCTTTTTTATGTTCATTCAGAGTGTAAAGTAATGCGGTTTTTGAACCTGATTTTTTTTAAAAAAAAATAAGTTTTACTTGTGCAAGTTAATGTTCATTAAAAAGTTTGACGCTTAAATTAGACTCCTCGAAGTGGAATTAAAGTAATTTGAGTTGAGGAGAGGTAATAAAAGGGGTGGAATCGCTTTTCAACTTTGCACCTCTTGGGTTTTTTTTTCAGATGAACTGCTTGATTAAGCTGATATATTTTTGAAAGATTATAAAAAGTAGAAATATTTGGATGTAAATAAGAAATTACTATCGAAACAAACTTAAAGTTCCTTTAAAAGTAATGAAAGTTGTAAAAACTTTCAAAGGAAGAAAGAGTGAACCAGTAATCTAAATGATTAAATCTTCAGTAATACGTTTGGGTATATCAAGCAAAGTTAATTAACTTTACACTAAAAAACATTGAATTCGAGTTCAGATAGGTTAAGGTTTTTGGTTTACATCTTTAATCTACGTCTACTTTTTTAAAGTTTTTTTTTCACGAAATATACTACCACTAGAAACATGTAGAATGAAACTGTAAGTATAAGAAATCCTTTAATGGAGTTTTCAAACATTTTGTTTAAAGTTAGTACAGTTAAATGGTTTTAAAAATACGTAACAACACACATATTTAGTGAATAATGGAAAGACCCAGCCGAGTACATGCGAAGTACGAGCTCGTTAAATCTGTGGGTCCGAAAGTGCAGTTCACTATGGGTCCAGGTCTTCTGGAGACTATTTCCCTCTCCTTCAGAGACATGGCAAAATTGAGGAGGTAGCGATAGATGGTGGCAGCATCTATCATTAGAGGCTTAAGTCGGACCTTTCTCAGTAGCCCCCCCTTTGCCTTAATTCCTGTACGCCTTTGCGGATGGAGTTTGGATATTCCAAGAGACCTTAGAAACGACAACAACAGTGAATGGATAATCATGGAATAGTCTTTTTCAACAGATTAGAACAGATTACAAAGTAATTAGCCTTACAAAAAAAATCAAAAAATCACACATTTTAAAAGACATGATACATCAATAATGCGTCAACTCCGAGCCCTAATTAGAGAGGGACCCAGGGAAGCAAACCCCTCACAACTCATCTTCATTTCCGCTCAAAGAGAAGACTGCAAACATCAATACACCCTAACAAAGAGCCGTCCACTCCAGCCGGGTTCAGAAAGCCATAAAAACATCCCCCGCGCAACCCTTCAGCTCCTTAACAACCCACTGAACTCCAAAACAACCCGATTACAACTCAACTCCCCTCTGGCAAAAAAAAAAAATGATTCGGACACACTCGCTATCTGAAAATCAATCACGAGGACTTCAATCACCCCTGCCGTATAATTTTGCCGCCGACCCCCCATCAAACGCAACGGGGGTCGGGGAGCAAAAGACAGAGGAAGGAAGATGCAGAGAGAGGATTTGATCTGCTCTAGAGAGCACGGGGATGAGTCAGATGATGCAGCATTCCGCTACAGGAGTTGTGTGTCCTCGCTTGGGTTTGGGGGTTTTTTTCTTAGGGGGAGTGGGAGTAAAAAGAGGGGATGAAGAAAGCCGATAGAAGAGGGGATCATTTACATTCATTCATTCATTTCGGGGGGTTTGTAATCCCTTGGAAATCACTCTTGGAGTAATCATAATGTTGGGAAGATCAATTGGGTATTCGTCTGTGAAGTAAGTTTCAGTTTTAGAGTGGAGTGGGTTTAGAAGGGTAGTTTTGCTTTGTAGATATTTTTTTTAAAGTTAAGGAACACTACTTAAGATTGTGTATAAGTATTTCTCAGAAGTTCTCATAAATGTTAAGTGTAGATAACTTACACTGTAGAGTAGTCATTCTTCTGGGGATGCTCAGAGAAAAATTGTATTGCTATGAAAAGTTATTGAGCTAAAACTTGTCCTTTGTGCAATCAAATGTTAAAATAGTAGTGGAATTACAATTTATATACTCTGGAAGAATGAAATGAGTATGTTAAAAAAGAGCAATATTCATTAGGAAGGAAAACAAAACAAGGAAGATAAATCTTTATCACAAATACAATTAACTCTAAATCCTACTGAAGATTAGTCGTCCTTACCATTAAAATATAATGACTTATATTAATAACAAGTAATTAATTTTTTTTCCTTAAAGAAAGATGAAGAAGATAATATTTTGAGTTTTATAATAGCTGTTAAAATATATTTAAAAATTAGAAGACCGCAAAAAATCACAGTCGTTTCCTTTAGATTCCCCATATAATTTTAAACTTCTCTCCTAAAATCATGGTTTTTATTTTTTTTCTGATTCAAGTTCATTACATGTTATTACTCATCAAAATTAAGAGAACTTCTTTAACATCAATCCCAAAAATATTAGCATACATCAATCAACCAACCAAATTACCCTAAACACACAACCAACACGAGCGAAACTGAATTACCCGAAAACTTTCCCCCAACAAAGTAAGTTATTAACACAACACCAACTAACACGAACTCATCATCTACCCCCGAAAAGCACGAACATCACCTTTACCTAACAACCCCCCCCACAACGATCAAAGCAACCTCCCGCCAATCAAAAACAACAACAACAACGAATACATCCTCCCATGATCTAATTCCACACACCCTCGGGCAACGCAACATCATCCCAACGTGCGCGCACTCTCAATAGCAGTCATATGCATCACGATCTATGCCCGAAACAAAACCCGGGCAGGGAACAAAGAACCCGGGCTAATAGGGCGAGAGGAAGGGACGGCTAATCCAATTACTGCAGCGGCCACCGACTCTGGTTTTATTCCTCCTCTCTCTCTCGGAGCTGCGAGACAAATTGGCGACCTCGATCTAATGACCATTCCTCTCTCTCTCTGTGCTTTTCTGGGGCAAGGGTGCCTGATGAAGAAATATGAGAGCGAGGGAAAAGTTCGCGGAGTTTTGGGATTTTGTTTTAAAAAAAATGTTTGGGGGGATGTCGTGTTGTAGGTGGTAGGTTTGAAAGTTAGGGTGGGTTGTGTTTCGTTGTGTGGTGTTCATCAGGGGAATTTTGGGAGTTTTTTCATAATTATATTGTGGAGTTCAAGTTTTTTTGATAAGTATCATCTTAGGGGCTACTTCTTTATAAAGAATATATAATTTTAATTTTATGGAGGATATGGGTAGATAATAGTTTTTGTATAAATTGAACAAAATTCTCCTTTATAAAAAAACAATTTTGCTTGATATGCGATAATAATAATTTTGGATGAATTATACTATAGTATAATTCATTCGAAATGGGTTTACAGATCGGAAGTTGACATTTCTACGAGAATAATACATATAAGTATAGTATATTTGCCATTTCAGTCAACAAATATTCAAGTAAACTCTTATGATTTTCTTTTAAGTAATTCAGACGTAAGACGAGCAAAACAGAATTATCAGTAGAAACATTAAAAGTTTTTACAGATTCATTCAACATTCTTAAGAAATTATATTTGTGATAAACAAGAAATTATGAACTTTTACATAAACGCGGTATAAGAAAAATAAGCTAAAATCTCAATCTATAAGTGATAGAACGATAAAGAGAAACATATAAAAATGACAAAGAGAAAAATTCATGTATCACACACAGGAGGAAAGACAGAGGAGTAACAAAGTAGAGAATAATAGAAACTGAATGAGAAGGACTAGGGAATGAAACACAGACATAAAAGATAGAGATATAGAAATGAGGTATAGAAAATAAAATGAGGAATATTAAGTAAGAGAAAGGAAGAAAATGTAGGACAGACACCGGAAACAGATATAAACTTTACGTAACACAGTTCCAATGTGACTACAGAGCGAAACCGTCCCACCAAATTTTAAGACACTTCCCCACAGAAGAATCCAGTGTCACCTCCCCTCCAAGAAAGAAGCGATTCATCCCCACGAGTGACGTATTTCGGTCAGGATGCTGCTGCTGGGGATTTTTATCAAACCTCTGGGCAAACCTTTGATTACTCGAGCGAAGCCAAGAAGGAAGTTGCGCTGCGAGTGGGTGCTGACAGCGGCTTTTTCTCCTTTTTTCTCTCATTGTTTATATGCGTGATGGATGAGATCTCTCTGGTGGGCCCATTGTGAAGGCTTTCAAACAAACTTTTCAACAAGGTCGGTCCCCTTGGTGATGGTGAGAGGGGAAAAAGTTTTCCGGTGGAGAGAGAAGATGCTGTTGATTCGCGGGTGGGTGGTTCGAATGAAGGGTTTGGTTGTTTGAGGAGAGTGGTTTAGAATGTGGTGCTTTGTTTGTAGGGGGTACTTTGATTGGAGAGTGGTGTCTTTCTGGGATTGTTTTACATAGATTTTACTTTTCATTTTCCTTCCGTTTTATGTAGAGAGATATTTCGATGGGGAGTTCTGACGGAAAGTAGGGCAGGGGCTTTCTAGGGAGGCAGGGACCGATTGACACGACTTTAGAGCTATAAGTAAACAATACACGTATTCATTGTTGTGAAAAATAACAAAATGATAAAAACTTTTATTTGAGATTCCTAAGGATGATACAGTATTTATGACTTATTAAATAGCAAGTTTAAAATTCAGATTTAAATAAAATAAAGTGAATTAAACAGGAAATTTCTCTTGGAGTTATTAGTCACCTTAAGCTCAACCTTCCTATATTGTTAAAAAAAAGTCACACATTACCAGTCGTGGGGTCTACAACATGCCAGACAGGTAATGTAAGTTTTTTATTCCTGGATTCCATAAAAATGATATTAAATTAATAATAATAAGGCCCATTTACGAGAAGTACCTGAGGGAAAATTTTCTAAATACTATTAGGGGGGGGGGAATAAGGGCGTATTTCTCCTCAAATTATTAGTTTTAGATATTGAAAATTTGTTTCTCTGGCACTTTTTAAACCTTCAAATTAAGACAATACTTTAAAATCAATATAACTTAGTATCAAAGCCTTAACATCATTTGCACGTCTTTAACAACAAGCAGGGAGAAGATGATTTCCAGAACAAACTCCACCAGATAAAGTCACCAACACTCACAACAAATCATAAAACTCCACCCTCAAATCCTTTGTTTCTGACTAAGCACTACACAAAACACTTCTTCTTCTCCCCCCTAAAAGCTCCATATTATTATCATTATAAAAAACCGCCATTCTTTCACCGGCACGTTCTGCGGCTAAAAATTCCTTGCCGGTTAGCGGGTGCGTTAAGCTATTTTTAAATCGGTAATGACGCGAGGAGCGGAGAGAGACCTCCCGTGAGCTCCGTTACCGTCGCCGTGACAGAATGGGTGCTGTCCACGGGTGGATGAGGACGAGAATTTTTTATTATTATTCCGCCCCCGCTGCCCCCTGGAATGCAGGCGGTGCCGTGTCAAAGGATGCCAGGTTGTTGACTGTTTTTTGGGGGGATTTTTAAAGGTGATGTGGGGAGTAAAGGTCTATTGTGGTTTAGTAGAAGAGTAGGGAGAGTAGAGTAGAAGAGTAGGGAGGAATTGTTTTATGGAAGTAAATTCAATATACTAAAGGTAAAATTCGTAATTCCCTTAAAAAAAGGTTTTTCCTTTCCTTCCCTAAATTCCCTTCAAAATAGTCAAAATTCTCTATTAGAAGACATAAATCTCTAAAATTTTACGGTAAATTTAGTTAAAAAGGATGCAGAAAGAGAAGAGGGATGAAAGTGAGAGAAACAGAGGAAAATAAAATAAAGGAAGAGATAGAAAGTATAGAAAGATAGATGGTAGGAGACTGGGGAAAAGAGAAGACAAGAGAGAGAGGGGGGGATGAGAGAAAAGAATTGAAACGGAAAAAGGGCAATGAAAGAAAAAATAAAAGAAAGAGGGGAAAGGAAAGAGAGAATAATAAAGAATGAGATAGAAATATAATAAGAAAGAGAAGGAGAAAAGAGAGCATTGAAAACAAGAAGGCTGTTCAGAAAAGTGAAAATGAGTGAGGAAAAAGGAAGAAAGTCATAGATATTAGGAAAGAAAAGGGAGAAAAAGATATTCACTCATTTTCCAGAACTCCTTAAATATGCCTCGAAACTTTCACCGAATATAAGATGCATTTAGATCTTACCGAATACGGTGAATACTTTTACCATTCCTATACCCCAGCACTCCATCTCCCCATATCCGAAGAAAAGACCGAAACTAAAAAAAAATCCCCAAGATATTTTCCCTCCTCAGAATTGACTTCCATCCTTCCCCACATAAAATAGTCCACCTATCTGTCTAGCAGAGGCCAGACATATTCATCTGGCCGACTGCATTGAGTCCCCTTATCTACCATTGCGATATAGCTCCCAAGAGAGGAAAGCGGATAGACAGCGGACAGAATGGGGTGCATCGCATTACAATGCTGCTTCCATTTCCCAGGTTCCGACTCCCCTGATGGCTACTGTCGAACGAACTGGGGAGGAAGGGACCGCGTGAATTTTAATCAGGGGAGTGGATAGGCTCTCCGAGTGATGAGCTATGACATTATCATATTATGGAAATGATCTCTCTTTTCTTTAAAAAGGTAGCTTCGTTTTATTAAATCTTTACGAAAGCGTTATTAGTAGTGGGAGTTAAGGGAAAAACGGATGTGGGGGAGGGGTGAGGTGATGCCTGATCGGAGGAATTGTTTTAATTTCGTTAAGATGTAAATTTTCTAATGGGTTTTGTAGTCGTGTTACGACATTATGAAAATTGATATGTTGAAGTGTTAGTGAGGGATGATTTGAAGTGGATACGTTCGTTTGGAATTATCGACGCTTAGTGCGTTTCTAATTAGTCTGGGTTATGCAGAGAGTGACACTAAATATTCCTGTTGTAACTGTTTCGATTTGTTTCCACAGATTGGAACTACTTTAACGTTAATCAGAATTATAAAATTGAACACACACTATTATTAGAAAGGTTATCAATACACTAATAAGAACAGCTTTCATCTAGTATCGACTCTTATTCTTGATTAAATAGGTCTATTTCACTGCTTATAAAGATTATTTCCCAAATCATAGATGCAATTAGGCAATGTAGTTAATTCAACAACAGATAACGATACGTAATTATGGATGAATGTGTAGCTATTTTAGAAAATAATACAAAAAAAAACCCAGAAGCTAAAAATATTTGCAAAATATTTTTAAAAAAATCCTATTCACAGTGATATGAACTTTTGATGGAGACTAACCAAAAGGTATATCTGGGAATATGCGCCCATTTGGCGAGCATAAATAAAGGTTTAACACTAATGTATAGTAAAGTATACTCAAACCCATGATCATAATAATTTTACTAATTTTACTAAAAGCTCTATTAGCTCTAAGCAATAAATATTCTATTGCTATAAAAGATTGAATATAGTGTGAGTAATAGTACTATAAGTCACAATTACACCGTCAAACTGTTTAAAGTTTCCTCAAACTTTCGTAACTTCACGGCATCAATCTATGACAATATTTTTGGGTGTGAGATCGCCGTTGATGGTTTAAGTTTCCAAACTATTAACTCTGACATTGACAGCATAAGTCTCGCCAAGTTTCTTCCCAAACAAAATTGTTCCGGCCACATTTACATACCACGATCAAGCCAAACACATGAATATTTTATGAATCCCATATAAATTCTTCCACCAACGATGACATTAATCAATCCTCCCCACTAACAGATTCCAGCAGAAATCTGATCAATTTGCAGTCGAGAATGGATGAAACCAGCTTATCTGACCAGGGTATGAGTTTTTACGACTGGGTAATGGAAGGCCAGAAAAGAAAGGGCAAATCGACCCTGGGGACTGTTTGAACGACGTGTCGGCGCTCTATCCGCCTAATCTGAATCACAAATGCGGACCGAATGTTGTTTCCCGCTCTGTGAGAGATAGCCCTGGATAGAGGATAGAGAGAGTAGAGGTTAGATGGACTAGAGGGAGAATGGAGGGTGATTCTGCGTGTCAAAATGTGAAGAGTAGCGAAAAGTGATATGAAAACCATTATTAAAATGCCCATTATATGTTGCATCAGGGGAATTCGCAACATATAAAAATCCGTAACGTAAGAGATATTCTTAACATGGGATGTTTAATAGATAGAGGGATTTTAGAATAAAATATTTCTTTTAGGAAAGTTATGGGATAAGAGGAATAGAGTTTGAGGGGAGAATATTCACAGTAGGGTATTCTTATTTAAGAATATTTACCTATTCTTAGAAAAGATTATTAGAAATTTTAAAGGAATATTGTGAGAGTTAGCTGGACTGTAGAATGTTGGATATTTTAGGAATGTTCCTAAAAGTATCAGGAGATAATTACCTATTCTTAGAGAAGTTTTAGGAATATTTTCCCCAATCTTCGAAAAGAGTATAAGGGAGAATTGACAGCAAAGTTAATTGACCTAAACTGTAACCACTAACAAACAAAGTAGTTCCCATCGCGGAGTCTGAATTTTGAGTGAAATGAAGAGCGTCAATTTAAAAATATGATTATTTTGTTAAAACACCATTATAATCTTTTTATCACGATTTTCGTACCGAAACTACTAATAGCAACCCAACCGGCTTTGTGTTTACACATTTTCTCCTTCCGCGTAGTGACGTACTGGGTTCAGGAAACGTTGCTGTCGAGTATAGAAGGAGAGGTTTGCTGCTTCGAAACAAAAGGGAATATGATGGTAACTCTATTCCGCTTCAGTATACGATAGCAACATGCAATACTCCAAAGAGATAGCGTAGGGCCACATTTACTTATCTAGGGAGTCCAATGAATAGAGCCGCCCGATAGCCGGGGCGGATTCGCTTGATGCAATATAATGGGCAACTTTATAGTGGTAGTAAAACGAAAAATTATGTCGTTTTCTTTTTGTGCGTGTGTGTATTGAGTTGTTTGTTATTCAAATTTTGTCTGTTTTTGTTGGCGGAGCAATTTGCCGGGTTTATTTAGGGAGGCGATTCCGTCAGTCTGGCTGGATATGGATTCGATAACAATGAGTTGCGAGAGTGTGTGATAAAGTATAAGTGGTTTTTGGTAGTCAAATGAAAAGGTTGTTGGGGAATGAGAGGTAATAAAACCAGCTCTCTAGACGAAATTAAAACTTGGTGGAAACATTATTGTGGAATAAACAATTTTATCATGTTTCGAAACGAAAAAGTTGTTGCAGAGTATCACATGTTTCAACAGTGGAATCAGACTTTCTAAGAGGTGTTTTCTTTATAATTGTTTAAATTTTGAAGGACTTGTACGTAGTTAAAAACATGAATTTTGAGCCAACTTTGACCCACTAAAATCCTCCATAACGGTCTCTCCACTCAATTAGGACAACATTCTCGAGGTGCAAAGGGTTCGCCATTTTATCTTCATGTGGGGAGCACTCTTTTAACAAATTTCTGTGTAACTTTCTCATTATTTTTCATTCGGTTAATTACGTTTGACGTAGTCTTTGTATAGCTCAGAGAAAACGGAGAATAAGTATGTTTAGGTTTTTATTCATAAGTAATACCCACACTTAATTATTAGATATTGCTTTCTATTAATAGCATCATAAAAATTTCTAACAGGTAATACTTGAATACAGTATCGAAATTTATGGGTTTAATCCTTCAAATCCTACACCATTAGTGATTTCTCTTGACCCACTAAACGTTTGAAAGTATTGACTGTTGAAAACAGTTTTACTTGTACATAAATAAGGTTAGCAATGGCATCTAGTAGCATTATAATAATTTGTAACAGGTAATACTTGAATACAGTATTGAAATTTATGGGTTTAATCCTTGAAATCCTACACCATTAGTGATTTCCCTTGAAACCATTAGTGATTTCCCTTCCCATTAAAGGTTTGACAGTTTTGCCTGTTGAAAACCGTTTTACTTGTACAGAAAGAAGGTTAGCAACATTATCATTTAAGTTTCAAACATATTCTGATAATTTTCACCCTTACTTAAATTTTACTCATAACCCCCTACTGGATACCCACAAGAGCATGCGCACAACCGTCTAAGAACCACTGCTAATTCATTTAAACTCCCCCCACCCCATCTCAACTACCCCTCCCCCCTCTCAAATCAATTCCCTTCCATCGGCATGCCCCCAAAAGCTAAGAGGGGCCCATTGCATTAGCCGGGGGATAATCGGCGTTCATTCATCATAGACACTCTGTCTTCAAGTTCCGGACCATCCGGAAGAGCCATCCTTGAGTCACTACTCTCCCTTCTTGCTGAGTAATCCGATTGTGAATCACTGTACAAGGGGCTTCTCCGCAGGAAAGGGATGCCTTGCTAAGAAGCCGAGTTTTACCACTCAAACTTCGCAGTAATGGATTGGGCAGTTTCTTGCAGGGTGGCGTTTCGGAGAAGGACAATGGAGGTGATTATTCACTGTTTTGTGTGGGCAGTGGCGGTGTTTTCCATTTTCGCTCTTTGGATGGAGGGGCTTCTTCCTGTGTCTTTCAGGTTCTTTTTTTTGTCTTTTGAGGTTTGATGGGATGTTTGAGTGGATGGGCTATTTTGTTTCGGCGGATGTAAAACAATGATGTTTGAGGGCTATTTTTTCTTTTTGGAAGAGAGGACAACGGACTGAAATTTGGTTAAAGATTGTTGAGGTTTTTTGTTGAGTACTGGAACAATTGGGATAAATTGTGGTATATATGACAAAAAGAAGGATGTTTTCGAAAAAATCTTTGAGGTTTCGAAAGATGAATGGCGATGTTTTTAGAGATGATAACAGTCATATAATTTAAGTTTTACTAAGTTAATAATCATTCATAGTTCTTTAAGAATAGTTTATCTCAATATGTATGTTTAGTCACCAAATATTTTAATGCAGCTTTGAGGATTTTTTTAAGAAATTCATAATTATTGGCTAATAAGACAAATATAGCGATTTTACAATTCGATTCTGTTTAAAATTATATAGTTGCTTGTCATTGGAATATTCCATCATACATATGTCTAAGGTTATTCTAAAACAAAAGTTATTTTACCCCTTTTTAACCATTTTTGATAAAACATTATAAATAATTAAAAGGAGAGATACATTAATGCGTTAGGATTAATGACAGGTACTATATCGTTAATTCATTTATAAAAGTTACGTTGTCATGTCATGGCATTCTCAAAAAATTGCACGCCTTTAGTCATATATTATATTACTAATTTACTAATAGAATTACTATTTACTAATAGAATGAAAAAAAAACATCAATTTGGCACTTAGCCGGTTGTTCTAGAAAGTAGACTTAACTATAACAGAACAGAACGAAACGTTGTCTCTTTTATAACGCCCTTTTGGTTACAATAGTTTTTAATTCAAGTTAATAGCATCCAGAGCCAAAGATCAAGGAGGATAATTAAAAGAGATGTCCCTCATCCCAAAACCGGATCAATCCGGCCATCCCCACTCATCGAGCGGGACGATGTCTGGTCATTAGAGCAAGAAAAAGCGGCGCATCTCCGCGATATTTTTTCCCCTCAGTTTCAATTTCGTCCACTGCAACCGTACCCTTAATTATCGGAAATTTCGCACCAGGGCGATAAATTCGGGGCCCCTGCCTCATTAACTTCTTTCTCATTACAACCCAACTCCGCGAAGAACAAAACAAGATCAGCAGCGCCCCCTCTCTCTAATTTGTCTAATTACATCTCTTCATTCCCCTTCCTGAATCTTTCTTTTGCCAGATTGGGAATCAATCGGTGTGGCTTAACTTCCCTCGCTTTGTGTTTATGGGTTTGTTTTGTAATTGCCGCTGTTTGCCGCGTGTCGCTATATCCCCTCCTGATTGGTTGGGGGGTCCGAGGGGGCTTTTTTCTTATTTATTCGTGGGGTGGTTTTTGGTGGGGGTGAGGAGGAGTATCGACGATGTGTCAGTGGGGATTGCTTTAAGGAATGTGGGTCGTGTTCTCTGGCGGACGGAAAAAAGTTAATAGATGGTTACCGTTGGGGTAAAAAGGTTTAGTAAGGAGTGTTGTTAGCAGATGTGTTTATCTGACGGAGGATCGAAAAGTTTTGTTTAGGTCTTCGTTTTGTGACAGGATAGTGAAACTTCTTGTGGAAGGAATAAGAAAACAAATTAAAGATTTAAAGAGCTTTTAGTGGATTTGATGTTAGATTCATTATTACGTAAAGCCAATGTGAAAATGTTATATTTCTGAAACTTAAAAAACAGGGTATCCACCAGAAGAATGATTTACTTATTTATTTTTAATTTATATTTGTTTATTTAAATATATTCTTTGTTAATAAAACTGGTTTCTTATAAATTACTAGCTGTTACGACCCGGCAAAGCCGGGTCTTACAGCTAGGCTAGCCTTTTATGCGAGCTTCGCTCGTTACTACTTCAAGTTCCTATTAATTATACATTAAATAAGAAGTTTAACTTTAATAATTTATTATTGTTGAATTAGAAACCAACTTCCCTAAAAGTAACTTTTTAACCTTTATTAAGTAAACCAACTTTCTTGAAAGATATTTATTTAAAAGCTATTATATTATTTTAAAATTTTAATTACTTTTATTTATTTATTTTTCTGATTATTGCGAGATGGCATCGAGTCAGTGAGTGACGTGGGCTTTTATATTTTTCTGATGATTATGATTATTATTGCGAGATGGCATCATAGTGTGCGAGCGTTCCAGAATCAGTCAGTGAGTCAGTGAGTGACGTGGGCTTTTATATGAGAGATAATGTACCAATCAGTTCAATTTGCCAAAAAATTAATCGAATAAACTTATTTGAATCGTAATGTTAATTTTTAAGTATACTGATTTTTTACAGTTTTTCAGTTGAAAAAGAAGGCATGTATAAATTTCTACTACGAGGGCTTTAAAAAATTATGCATTCTCTCTTAAATTTTATTGTTATTTCGTATTAAAACATGAAATTTATGGCTGTAATTCTTATTAAAAATTATCATACTTGGCTTTTAAACGAAAAAAAAATTGGATGAACAATAAAACTGAATATTAACTTCTTATTTTACCTCATTTTCAAAATTAAGATAGTTTTGGTTAATTCATGGTTTAATAAACCCATTCTCTGAGGGGGAAAAACACCTACCCCAGTCTCAAGATTATTCTATGCACCTGGATCCAAATTCAAGTTTCCTCATATCGTGAAGTTCAAATGTTTATGCAGACAGACAGAATGTCACAACAAACAAACTCCTTGACCAAAGTTTCCCAAAAGTCCTAGAGTGAAACTCATCTCGACTAATATACATGCATACAGGGAAAGATATGCAAGCTTAACTGAAACTATCTTACAAGACTTGATACTTCCCATTCTTCCTAAACATCTCCGTAAACAAAGCCCTGGAATTTTATACCGGACGCACAAAGGGCAAGGAATAAATTCAACCGTCAAAGGAAAACATTTCAAAGTACCTTGAGACTAAACCGATTCCACAATACCTTGGAACTGAGAAACACCGGTATTTTATTACCAGCATAAACAAACTGGGTGGTTGCGACTCATTGGTTGCTAAAGGGGCTATTCACAAATTACGTCACACAATTTTCGATTATATATATAAACCTTCCTCCACCTATGTCACAAATTGTCATACTTCAGTGATCCCCAATTGTTATTAACAATTGAGGTGCTAACTCCAACATAAAAGCTGTTGGGGTTTGCTGGTTGCTTGCTGTAATCACCTCAATTTTGAAACTAAAATCAAACACAAATTTATTTTGTTTCAAATATGTATGCAATATATGTTTGATAATTATTAATTCATGACTTTTTCATTACAGCCAAATAAAAACAAACATTTGAAAAAAAAACTGATTCTTTTAGCGGTATTTTTTAGTTATTTATCCAATTAAAAATACTCAAGCTGTTTTTGAAGCCGCCAAAGATTAAAAATTTTATCATAAATTTTAAAACAATCGATTAAAATATAAGTTATATTGATGGCAAGAATAAAAATTTGGAGATATTCAAACATTTAGCGTCAAAAATATAAATTTTTGTAACGTATAGATAACAGACTTGTACTCTTGTGACATTGTAACAGCAGTGAAAATACAATACAGTTCTAAAGTAGTGTGAAGTATTTTGGACTCCCCCTACCCCCTAGTTACACCATATGAAGTATATAGTACCTTCTCCTCCCCTAAACAATAGATGTAATTTGTATAAGGCCCCCGAAAACATAGGATCCAGTTTACCAGAGAATTCCTCCTGCTTAACCAAGGCTTAACTTTCAAAACACCCCTCTTCAATCTTCCACTTCCCCCACTCGGACATAACGAGAAACCCGACCACCTTCTAAACAACTCAACTCGACCCTCCGCATAATTACACCACCACCCATCTCTCTCAGACACTCAATTTGTGCACAATCCCGGAGAGTTTTACGCGCGACAAGAGTGTAATTTACATTTTACAACACTTTACACCCTCCAGAGAGAGACCCCCAGAGGGAACCCGAAATCTCGAACGGCTAATTAGGGAATCCCAATCCTCTACCTGAGTCTTTTCCTCCTCCGAAAGGGATGGCGGATTTAATTGAAAGAGACGAAGTGCGCTTTTCGGAGGGAAGTATCGATGTTGAGGGACTTTCGCTCTTTGTCCCTTTGTTGGAGGATTAAGGACGGGTTTGTATGACTCTGCAAACGCGACGCGAGCATTGAAATAGGGATGAAAATTTTCCTTAATGATGACGTAGGCTCAACGTTAAAGCGCCTAAACTAGGGATGGCAGAGTTAAAACAGTGGTACGCGAAGAGATTGAAAAATTATGAAAAATATTATTGCCATCTGGCGTCATCAATGAGGTTTCGATATTTCGCCCATCTTCTCTTCACTCAGTTCCAATTTTTTTACGATTTCATTAATGATTTTGGTTAAACAAATCCTAAGTTGTTACATAATTTGTGAGGGCCAAATATCTTTTTAGATGCTTGAATGACAGTAGGCATAACCACCTTCCATTCTTAATTAATTTAGAACAATATTTTTTATTGAATAAATTAAAAGCTTATAATCTTTTCACTGTATTACATGCATAACCTTTCGGGTTTTGAATATTTTTATGAAGATTGATTCTGGTGATTTTTATGTTAACCTAGTGTTGGAAAATGGTTATAAATCAGTCTTAAGTGAGTGATAATTCATAAACTTTTCGGGGGAGTACCTTTTTTTCAATTAATTCAGAACAATATTTATTGAATAAATTAAAAGCTTGTAATCTTTTCACTGTATTACATGCATAACCTTTCGGGTTTTGAATATTTTTATGAAGATTGATTCTGGTGATTTTTATGTTAACCTAGTGTTGGAAAATATTATAAATCAGTTTTAAGTGAGTGATAATTCATAAAATTTTCGAGGGAGTACCTTTTTTTATCTCCACTACTCACGCTTACATGAGAAATTGTTTTTGCGTAAAATTGTCATGATGAGACTGATAATCATTTCCAGTCTATGAATAATATTTTTCCACTTTTTATATTTTTGTATAGATTGGAAAAAGTGAAAGTAGCACGCCAAAATTTTGTACCCCAAATAGTGGCACTCTTTGCGACCCCTGGCCTAAACCAACGAAAAGACCAGATTTTACATTCGCCCACACCGTTGTGGAAGAGCGATAGAAAACTTTTTCCGCGTTGTTACGATCGCGTCGGGTTTACCAAGCTATGTAAATCCGCCCTAAGCCTAACTCGATTTCGTAGGCGTTTAACTGCATTATAATAATGCGTCTTAAGTGGATTTTGGAAGGTGGGAAGGAGAAAAAATAGTTTTCTTTTTAATTAGATAACAAAATTTGTGTTTTGTTTTAAAAGTTAAAAGGGTTGGATGAGTTCTTTATGAAGCAGCTTTGCTAACTTAATTTCATCAGGAATGATGGGCTTTTATTGTGATTAAAAGAATCGATTCTTTTAGTTTCTTCGGGCTAAGTATCGATTGTTAATATTTTCCTTAAATTTCTTATAATCTAATTTTTGTGTTGAGTTTAAGAAGTTTTAGGATACAATGTAATTTAAATAGTGCATGGTAAAAACCTAAAAGCATATTATTAGCGTTTAGTATAGTCAATTCAATATTTTAATTTTTTTTTTCAGTTTTGTTTCATCTTGCTTTTAACTCTTTTGTTTAGAGGTCGGTAGACATAACGCTATATTTTTATCGATACATTTATGTTTTTTTTTCTTTTACTAACGAATGAAAATTTCGCTTACCTTCCTCTTCAGCTTCCGTTCCATAAGACAGGGCTGGTTCCTTTTCTTTACCCACTAAAAATGAAAAGTTACACATTATTAGAACGGAACATTATTAAATAAAACACGCAACACAATACAGTTTTACTAACTCGTAGTTTGAAGTTTTTATCTAGATTCTAGAAAATTATAAAACGTTTGGTAATGAAAATTTAAAACAAAAAATTTAGGTTTAAATATAATTTTCCTAAACACCCACTAACCCAAAATAAGTTTGATAAAAAATCATTGTACATATGAAAATTTATTAAACAGAAACACGTTCAAAAATATAGTTGATTAATACTTAAAATTATAAAAAAAATTAATAATTGTAATTAATAATTTGTAAATAGAGTTCACCAAACTAGGACTAAAATGGTTAGGTATAATAATATAAATGTCGTTAAGAAGTATCTTTAAAAATAATAATGTTAAACCGAAATTCTAAAATATTACACCAAATGAAATAAGTGTTAAAATTTTATAAATAATTTTTCTAGCGATAACTAAATTTTAGCGAAGTAAATTTCTAAATTTAAATGTGTATAAAGGAAAAAGCATTCATGCACACACGATGTGCTTCTCATCAACACACCTCTTTGACCGTTCCTGTAAAACTGGTTTTTCCTTGAGGGTAGTTTTGTGACGGGAAAGCTACGATACGCGTCGCTATCTCCGGATAGCCGCGTTTTATTCTTATCGCCTTTAGTTAATGCGACTTTGCATCCACTGGCATTTTTGGGTAGACATTTTCCTTTTGGGATTAAAAACAAATAAAAACCCGAAAGCGTTAAAAACGAATTTCAATGAGGAACATCTCTCACAGATGACCCTAATTCTTATTATCTAAAAAAAAAAAGGTGAAACTCTGGATTCGAATGATTGATTGATTAATTTTTAGCTCAAAAAATAAAATTTTACTTGCATTTTAAAAGGTTTTTTTAATTCTAAATTTTTAATTTCAACTATATAATAGGCATATTTTTATAGAAAAATATAAAGAATTTTTTTTTTCTCGTTTCAATGGTTTGTGTATTTAAAATTACTTTATACCTTAGTATGTGTTTATTTTTTTTTTAAATTCTGGTCATTTTATATTTTTTAGAAGTTTTTCAATTTTTTTTTTTCAGAATAGTATTTGAATACAGAATACCTCTAAGACGCTTTCGGTGTTTTTAATTTAAAAAAAAAATGTCAATTTAATGTTTAATTTTTTTGTTTAATTTTAATTAAATTTAAATGTTTTGTTTTTGAATGATCTATATAAAAATCAAAATTTTATTAAAAAAATAGTTGAAGATGACAAAATATTATAGCTATTTTTCCTTACGCACCCAATCAAAACGTTATTACACTGAAGAAAAAAATGGTAATCCTTGTGAAATAGTGAAATAACTAATACTAAAATAGTTTTGCCTAGATACACAAAATATGCACTTAATAAAAACTGGTATCACAAGTAAAGTTTTATTTATGTATTTTTTAAAACTAACTACCTTTTAAATCAAAAGAAAAACTATAAAAAAATTAATTGACTTTGGATAATAAAAGAAATAAAGCGCATAAAACTCCCCAAATTTAATACCAAAATCGAGCATTAAAAGCATGTAATCCCATGAAAACATCAAAACCCACAAACACAAAAAAACCCTGAATTTATCCCACAAAATCACCCCATTCCTCCAACACCATCATTTATCTCTCAATCCATCCTTACACCTCTTTTGTTGAACAGAAAAAAGAACAATTTAAGCCTTCTCCTGCTCACACGCCCGAACAAAAAAGAACCACCGAATCCCCTCTCCTCCGTGTTCTCTCTACTTCACAACGAAAATTCCTCCGCTTTTGATCATCGGAGGACAAAGAAAAACACGCAAAGCTCCATTCCCCAGGGAATAAAAACCATTACCAGCATTCTTGTCGTCAACCACCTGTTATCGAAGCTTCGGGGAGGGGAGGGGGAGGGTTATATTTAATTAGGATCGCGAAAACACCTTGACGGAGGTGGGAAGGGGTTGAGAGGAATGACAACTTCTTTTCGGCGGTGTATTGTAAAGGACAGGTTTCGTGAGAGCCAGTGGGAATTAACCTTTTATTCAGGGTGGATAATTCGCATGCTTTGTTCTTAATTACGTTACATTAAGGAGTCATGTGTTGAAAGGAACTCTAATTAAGGGAACTAACTAATAATAATTAGTTAGTTCCCTAATTAGTAACTATGTTGATAATGATTAATCCTTTCCAAAATATTTCATGTCTATACATAATTCCCAAAAAAAATCTTTGTATAGAAGAGTAGATAGTTTAGTTCCTTCTCTGTGTATGTTTTCCCTTACATATCCAGAAGTTAATTTACTTAATATTTAAATTTTTATACAAAGCCATAGAAACAAAGTAAATGAAACGAAATCGTATTAAAGCCTTTTGAGACTGTTTTTCCGAAACAGACTAATGAAAAATACTTTCTTACTGTGCTTAATGTGTTAGCTTGTATTTAAATAACTAATTGAGTGTCATTAATGTAAGAGTTTAGTATTTTGTCGTAGGTGGAACTGTACTTTTGTTTTTACTGTGTTTGCAATCTGTAATACTATTGATCGATGTTTATTTTTTTAGTCTAGCAACAGTTGTGGATTTGTCGGATTTTGTACGAGTGGTAAAGACCGCGCGTGGTATGAAAGCGATGTAATGAACGCAACTATGCAAAATGCATTTATCTTCATGGGTTCGTATCATATACTGTACTTTGAAAAAATTCCTTCTGATGTAAATGCTAGTTGAAATACTCTTCCTAAATAAGTCCATATTTTTAAATGCAATGGGAAAAACTACTTTTTTTAGGCAAGAATTTTTCCAAACTTTTTCAGCAGTTTGTTTTATTCATCATCAACAAACAAAAATACACCCTTCAGCCACTTAATACCTTACACCACTGATTTTTAAACTACGCTCGAGGTGCCTCTCGATATTATTTACGGTATAACTTAAAGACTTTTTCAACAATTTTCAAAACAATAATTAAATTTACGAACGTGAAATATTCCTACATCGGTCATAGATTTTTTTTAACACCAACGTTACCGTCAAATTCAATTTTGCGAGAAAAATAATGCAGATGTTTGATAACAATATTTGGGGCAAATAGCTTAAAATTTTCATTAATATTTTTTTATTAAAGAAATAAGGGCGGCGTTAAGGGATCTATATTTTAAAGAAGGCAAAATGCACCAGAAATTTTTGGTTACCACTGCTTTAGTTGGTTGGTTGGTGTTTTATGGCGCATGATCCACAAAGGGATATTTTACGCAATACAAGACAAATTTAAGCAATTTTAGAAGGCTAAATAAGGCCTTACCACTGCTATGTATCACACTGCACAGTATTAAAAATATTCAACACATCAACTTCCACCCTCTACTTACTAATCTCCTTACCAACCCCCTTCCCCCAATCCCCCAACCGGTTTACCCCCCCCTCAAACTTAAACCGCATCAGAAACGAACACAAATCGAATCACCCTCCGACCCCCCCCCCTGCTCGACTCGGATTAAATTCCGGAAAAGGGCCCTCGGGAGTCTTCGGACTCCCTCGCAGATGTCCGGGATTGACAGAGACATTAACCTCGATGTCAAAGAGGGGGGAGTAGAGAACGTCGGAGATTGGGGTCAGGGAGAAAGGAACGTGAGGCCGGAGTCCAGATTCGTCTCAGAGGTGGGGTGGTTTAGACCGTCCGGATGGAATTCAATCAAATCGTTTGGAGGGAGGGGGCATATTAGGGGTATTGTCTTTTCATGTGTGATTTTTTGGGGGTGGGTGGGGTCGTTTGATAAGATAAAGGCAATTTTCGTTGAGTAGCTAGGTTGTTTTTTTGGGAAGTGGAGGTTTTATAACGATTGGCAGGAGAAGGAATATATATCCGAAAGGGAGAAGCGTTTTACTCGTATAGGGATAATTTGATTGTTAATACAATTACTTTAGGCATAGTTTCACACTCGAATAATTTTAATGAGAATGAATACTATTCATGTTTACATTTTTCATATTTACAATGTCACATTTAATGCTTGTTTTTATTTTGATGTTTGAAACTTTTTGGATAATTCTTTTTGTTATAAATCAATGCTACATGAAGAAAATACATATTAAACTTTTTATTAAAACACTGTTTTAACTTTTTTATGTCTATAAGAAGTTTTTTGAAATCGATTTTAAAGAATTCTCTTATTCTCTTTAAATTAGTTTATTAAATCATAAAGTTGTCATGTAAATATTTCTTAAAAAGAATTGGATATAGTACAGCGAAAGAAACATGCATGAAAATATATTAAGGAAATTTTTTCAATTTTATTCATGACACACTTTAAAAACAACATTTATTTTCACAAACTAACATAAAATATTAATTTTGATCCATCCCTGTAAAAAGTTTTATTCCCAAACCAAACAAGCAATTGTGACGACACTACTAATAAAAAGTAAATATCTGATTTCCTGAACTTTGCTGATAAGCCTAACATAAAAGAACCTTTCCGAGAAATATTTAAGAACGCCTAGATCAGATAACCACCCATGTGGGACAGTCATATCAGTATTTTTCTCCAAAATCGCGCTCGCTCGATGAGCTAAAACCCTGGATGAATTCCAAACAGAATTCCAAAGCAAAAACCTCCCTTCCAAAAGTGGCCCGAAACATAAAGACCCCCTTAATGGCACGAGGCTCGTTTTCCGTCATACATCTAAACTCGAGGCTAATATATTTTTGTCCCCGTGCCGCTGAAGCGTGAGTTAACTCAACTCAGCTCAGCATGGTGCAACGCAATTCCCGACCCCTTTGAGATGGGGGGGAGGAGGGGGACAATAAGAGGGATATTCCGATCGTCAGACGAACTTTAAATTGAATTTTATTCATGAAGTTAAGGTCTTTTGAATAGAGGAGGACCACCCTTGGACTGAGAGTCAACGAGTGTATGGAGTTTAGGGTAGTTGGGTCAAAAACTGGAAGGATCGATATGGTTGATGTCTTTTGTACTGTGATGTTGCTGGTTTTTTTAAGCAAGGCTGTGGTTTTCATTGCGGGATTATAGTTTCTTTGAGGGATTCGGCCTTGGGTTGTTGATTTATGGGCAGATCAGAGAAAGAAGTTTATTTTTCCAAATCGGTAATTTGATTTTATGTGATGTGGGTTAAGTAATATTTCCCCCCTTTGACAGAGGGAAATTTTATTGTAAAGATGGAACGATGATAAACCATTAGAGTCTAATGGGTATTTGAAGGTCATTTATTATGTAGAGTTAGGCTTTTTATGTATATTTATATCTATGAAATGAAAATTGATTAATGCATGCTTCCCCATGGACACAAAGGAACAAATTTGGAAGGACATTTTATAAGTTATAGATAAAGGTGGTTTTAAATATGTACTTCTAAACACTATGGGGGTGAGGATATGTTTGAGGTGTTCACGAAGAAATTTTGTGAATTTGTACTTTTTATAACTGTTAATTAAAATTTTGTACTTAATACATCATTATGGGTAACATTAAATTAATTCATACCTAAATATGGTCGGTTACATTTTGAAATTAAAAAATTATGTTTATCAAAGTCACAAAGTATTACATATACTTCTTTTCAAGAAAAAATTTGATTAAAAATTTATTTTTGGTGATTGATAAATATCCTATAATGCTACAATGCACGCGATAAGAAAAAGAAAGTCTGTGAGAAAACATCTAAAGACTTCTTTAACATTAAGTTTATACTGAAAATGTATGGCTTATCTTATGAACCATAACCTAATAATTCACCGTTATTAACAAATCTTGTTTATAAGGCAATGTCATTGAACGTATTAAATACCTAAAGAAGCCATAAATATATTTTAAAGGAAGCCTCCATCCTCCATTACGAGTTGATAAAAAATATCCAATTAATTAATTTCTTTGAAAAGAGAATTTCATCATGAAACCTAAACAATGAAATGAATGAATGCATTCATTTTATTTTCGTGTATCGATAAGACTTCTTCAAAGACACACGATAAAAAATTTGAAAACTCAAGTGAAACGACAAAATTAAGTCCCAAGTCAAAGACCTGCCGTTTCAAAGAAATTTCATGGAAAAACCACTCATTTTTTTATTTCTTCTTCTTCGATTAAGGTGGCAACAGTGAATTTCTAATGCAACCGCTGCTGCTGTCGCAAGCAGACTTCTGAAAACGTTGGTTTCACCCATTAAAAAGCAAGGAAAAAACCTCGAAATAAACAAATATGCAAAAAGGGCCCGAGAAAAGCTCGAGAAAGAAGCAAGAGTCTCCCTAAAGAATAGGCAACAGGAAGCGTTTTTCAGAACGCTGCAGCGGGTGTCTTTAGAAATGGAATTTCGAGTAACAACTGGAAGAAGGGGAAAGGAGAAAAACGCGGGGAATTTCCTCTTTTCCCTTTTCCGAGGTTTTCTTCTACACATATCTGCAAAGGTAAATACTTTTTGATACCTTATTAAAAACGTTGGCGAAAGCGGGGAAGTAAGAAAATAAAGGCTTCGCGGAGTTGAGGGAAAAAAAGAAAAGGGAAATTCTCTCATTTCTTTGTGTGTGTGCATTATAAACTAGTTTCATTTAAATCGTATTATTTTTCTGCGGAGGAATAGAGGGTTTTTTTTGCGTTCTCAAGCGACGCGGCTCTCTGTTTTCGAATCACGTCGCTTCTGTATTTCTATCTTCGAACCGTTGGGCTATTTCTCTTAATTTGCAAACCTAAACAACCGCGGATATAAATATGGAATGCAAACGAATAATTCATTCAGGCCTAATTTCAGTTTCTTTTTTTCATTTCTTGCGTTCAGAAAAGGGAAATACAATAAAATAATTGTATTAGAGAGTGCGTCTCTTTTATAAATAAATTCTCCTGAGTTTAAAATTTAGAAAAATATTTTTTGGAGCACATTAATTCTTTGCATAAAAACGAATTCATTTATTTCTTGCTCAAATATTAAATTTTCCTCTAAAACTATAGTATAACTTACCTTTGTTTTTAAATTCTTACTGTCCTGTGGGTTTAGAATTACTAAATGTGGGAAACTGATTTAAATCATTTTTAAACTAATTAAATTGTATGTTTTCCCCCAAGATACATAAAAATAATTTTTTAACTATTTCTTTAACAAGAAAACTTTAAGAAAGAAATAACAAAACAATTACTCAAGTAAGTTACTGAGTTTTAGAGGTACTTAGTTTTTATGGTAATACTTGTAGAGTGATGAAATCACTCACACAGTTGAGATGTACAATGCAAAATAATACGAGGTTTCTGCTTCAAATTTTAGGCATTTGTGATTAGCTTATTTTAATCTATTCTCTCTTATTAATCTCTTATTTTATCTATCAAATTATAGCTAATTTTTTATTTTATGTCTGAATTCATCCCTATTTTTCAGTCAACTATACCACATCCCATCCATACATCGTCAGTCCCCCCTGGTAATAAATTTGGAACCATACCATAACAGACCAACTACTGTAACGTTGGAGAAACAATAGAAACAAAATAGTTCCCAGAATGGTATCTGAATTTTGAGTGAAATTAAGAACGTCAATTTAAAAATATGATAAGTTTGGTATACTTATGTAGTATAGCGTCTTTTTATCACGATTTGCGTACCGAAACTCCTCGTAGCTCGTTGCAACCCAAAAGGTTTTGTTTACGCAATTTTTCCTTCCGCTTAGTGACGTCATAGGGTCAGGAAAAGTTGCAGTCTAATATAGTAACCACACTAAATAAAGGGTCCCAAATTCATGCGTATGTCTTTTTTTTTTTAATTTTTGACCTACACCACTGTCAGTCTGAACAGCTCAAAGAGATCTCGAAAAGAAATTCATCGATAAAAATTACGTAGGTGAGTAAGTAGACAAAATATCCTATATACATATGGCAATCCTTTGACACTCCACCATCCGACCGATATTTACGACCGCGGTTAACAAAAGCCAGCAGCGCCCTCGGCGGAAATAAATACACGTAATAAGCGATCCCAGCTAATAGAATCCGGAGACGGGAACAACAAACAACTCAGCACGACGCAGCCCAGAGCCTTCCGTTTGACAGGGCGGTTCTCAAAGCGGCCTTGTCTTTTCCCGCATCACTTCCGCGCAAACACAATACTACGATCGCGCGTTTGACAAGCCGCGCGAAATCACCGAAAAATGCCCCCCTCCTCCCCCTACAAACAAAATAACAAGGCCCTGATGGCGAAAAAGCCGTGGAGATGGAAGTGATAGAGCAGGCGCATCGTGCTAAGAGAATGTTCCAAGACTAGACTGTCTTTCTCTCCTTTTTTTCTTCTCTCTTATTTCCCCTCAACCCATAATATTTCTCTCTTCCTTTCTCCTTTTTCATCTCTCATATTCTCTCTACCCCTATGTCCACCATCAACATATCGCTCTCTTTCCTTCTCTTTTACTTTCTCTACCCATAACATATTTAAATTCGTTCTCTCCCTCACATTTTAATTCTCTTTCTAACCTCCCTTACAGTTTTCACTTCTCCTTCTCACATTCATTGCCTTGTCTTATTTCTCTTCTCTCATTTTTAATCTTTCATCTCTCCCTTTTACACTCTATCTCTTTCCATCTTTCTTTATCTCTCATTCTATCTCCCTTTCTCTTCCCTTTTCTCATTTTAACTTAATTTATCTTCACTTCTTTCACTTATCACAAAGAAACAAAGAGGCTAATAAAAGAAGAAAACAAGACGTTAGGTTTAAGCTACTACCGTACTACCGTAATGTTGTCTATCAGATAAATTGCGAGTACTTAACGATACCTCTCTGAACTGAATTAGGCGGGTTCTTGGAAAGTATTTTTTTCTTATAAATCACTAAAAAAAGAGCTACCGCATCTAGGAAACTAGTGACTATAATATATTTTCTATTAAGTGCTATTTAATGAGAATATTTCCAGGAAAACTTAAGCGAAGATGAGTGGAGTGAGAGATAAGAGACTGTTACCAAGTTAAATTAATGGAAAACTGTTCCTTCCGTATGAATAACGTAGGAATATAATCAGTGTATCATAAAAATAAATTGGGTAAAATTGGCCTAGTTTACTTATTGAGAACAGGCGCGGATACAGCACGGCTCCCGGGGGGCCACTTTTTCAGACCACCTTTACTACCTGTACTACCTTTTCCCCCTTTACCTTTTGAGATAAATGTCAAAATGTTGGGGATTTTCTAAAAAGGCGTCACTCAAGATCCCCTTTTTGTACCGCTGGGGGGGGGTATGGGGATCCTCCCTCAGAAAAAATTTTGAAATGTGACTTGTAAAAGTAGATTTTTAACTCATTTTGAGTACATTTTTTGGGTCTAAGGGGGGGGGCACTGACCAGAGTGGTTGACATTCTGTGGCTCAGAGTGGCTGAAGAGTGAATCCCCTTGGATCAGCGGCTGATTGAGAAACATTTTAAACCAAAAAACAGTCCTTATACCACCGAAAAACATTCTTCAAAGCTGTTCCCAATAAATACGGGAAGTTTTTTACAACTACAACATTGTGAATAATAGAGAATAATTTCACTTAATAAATGTCTTCTTGGAAGAAAAAGGAGATTTTTAGTCCTTCCTTCTTCTTTGAGATTTTTCCTTCACGAGTTATTTTTAGGCCACGCAAGGATACCCCTCAGTGCGCACTCTATTCATTCCCCCTCTACAACAGGAAAAAGCCGACGATGACTATCATCCCGGCGTGTCTTTATTTTTCTTTCATCTCCTCCTTCCCCAGCGGAATGCGCATCCAATATCTCCTCCGCATCCTCCTCCTGCTTGTCAACGTCACTCGGTCGGATAACACGACAAATGCTCGCAATAACTGTCCCTCAGACACCCTTTCTGCGGGGGTATTGTTTGCGGAACCCCACCCACACCCCTCGCTTTTGAGGGGGGGGGGTGTGCTTGTCATTGGGGAGATCGGGATGTCGTTTTTGGCTGTGGGGTTAATCGCTGGGGTGTTTTAATTGGAAGACAAAAGAGGAAATGAGGAGTCACAATGGTTGTGTTTTTTTGGGGGTGATTGTATTAGAGTTAACTGTCGAGGACAGAGTTCTTGGTTAGAGTATGGAGATTACAGGAAGCTGCCAAGGTCGATGGATTTAGGAGCTAAAATTTAAATAATTTAGTAGAAAGAGGTCTTTTGAATATGAATTTAGAACACAGCAAAATGAGTTTGTGAAAAACACTTTGAAAAATTTTCCTTGAAGGGTAACTCGATAGTGTGGTATCATTTTCAGCGTATTTTGAGAGGGAAAATTAGGTAAATTTCACCATAAAACATTTACTTGTAGATTACCAAAGGGGTCTATATCTTAATGGCAACACACGTCTTTTTACCTAATGTTTGAGTTACTGCAGTATCAGGAAGGCCGTTTAACAGTTCAATACTCTGCATGAATAGTTCTACCATTTCAGGAAAAAATTAATGTTGGGAAACTTTTCGGTAACAGAAAAGTTAATAATCGAATGTGTCTAAGTTAAAAGGTTAGAGAGTATTTATTACATTCTATAAACGAAATGTTTATAAAATAAAGTTCAAAATACCAGTCACTAACAGTGGTTTTAAGATAATTTTGATAGACGGACTTGTTTGAAGGATAGCAAACACACGGAAAACTTTAAAAAATTGAAATTTCATAACTAAAATTATCACCCCCCCCCTTGTTTCTTTAAGAACTAAACGTTAGAATGTTAGATGGAAAAGTCAGCACAGTTCAACCAACATTTACTGACCACGAAATATTCCAAATAAAAGTTTAAAAGAACGTTTGGTTCGTTTTTAAATTTAGATCAGATTGGAAAGGGGTTCTTTCCTAAAACAACTTAATGATAGTTTATCCTACACAACAACAACTCGAAAACGGCTCACAAAATATCCCTCCAAAAAAACAAAAATTCCATCATCCCCATTTAGGAAAAAGATCAATGCGTCCAAATTACACTCTTTGTCGGTCATCAATAACTTAAAAAGCCATTCGAGTTTCGGCAATACCCGAACCCCTCCCTTTATGAAATAAAAAAAGGACGAAATTACCTTCATGAGACCGGATCAAATCTTGAATACTTTTTCCCCAAAAACTCTCGCAGTCTATTTTTATTTACATTTGATTCATTGCCCACATCGGAAAGTAGCATTTTCATCAGTCACGCTCAAAGGCAAAAAAGAATATAAAATCACGGCTAAATAAATAATGCGCTCAAAAACTCCCCGAAACTTTTACCCTGACCTCGTATTTTTCTATTCGGTACTAACTTTTGAATCTACATTTCACAAATCTCCCTCCTCCTCGAAAAAAATTATTTATTCCCCTCGGGGTATAGTGGGAATGTTTTTTAGGGTATTTCATAACCTCTTTACCAACTTTCAGGGAAGGGAAGTCATTGGTCGGATGAAGGAGGAGGGAAAAGATGTAGGGGAAAATATGAGGAGAGGGGAACTTAATGGGGATAAGGCGCAACGGCGGAAATGACGCGCGCGTCGGCAGTTGTTCTGGAAAGATACTGCGACGGATGCACGGAGTCAAACTCTTGTCCTCCATTTTGGGAAACGTATATCCTAAAATTGAATTTGAAATGTTGTACTCGTTATTCCTTAATTTGAAAATAAATTAAAGTATCTTCTTATCTGTTTAACATTAGTATTGATGCCACTTTGAAAATTTCCAATCAAAATGGCGAATTAGACTAAAATTAAACTAGTTCTAAATTGATACTTAGTAATTTTTTTATTAGAGTCAAACATAATTATTACGGGGCTATAAATTTGAAAATTTCTCTTAAGTTTCTGTAATGAGAATGTAAGTAGTATAAAAAATCCCATTTATTAAAGTATATATTTTACACGCTTTTACACATCACTATCTATTTATATTTTCCCTCTACAAATGTATCTTAAATTTCCGAAATTTAGAAACATATTAAACATTACTCCTTAATTTTCTGATTCTATTTTTGGAAATTTGGTCTCAATATAACCACCCAAAACTTATATAATAGTTAAGTTTGGCACAAATAACCGATCTACAC
Source organism: Tetragnatha montana (assembly GCA_963680715.1). NCBI lineage: Eukaryota > Metazoa > Arthropoda > Arachnida > Araneae > Tetragnathidae > Tetragnatha > Tetragnatha montana. The sequence goes on from OY796674.1 coordinate 20,740,417, forward strand.
ATCATCACTTACAACTATCTACGAGTAAATGTCCTAACTATCTACCGTGTTCTGAATTTTCTTGGTTTAAGTTTAAAGAAAAAATGTATACTTAAGGATTAGCCGGGCGCAAGTGCCAAGCTTTCTAAAACAGGGCGGAAAATATTCGAGAATTGAAATAAAAACCCATATAAATATATCAACTAGAAGAGCTGATTTTAATTTTTTAAATGTTTTGATGTAAATTTTGTAAAATGTTGTCAATAAAGTCCGATTGACCGGAAAAAATTTAGTACTTTGAGAATTATACGGACATAAAACATGAAAAAACATGAAAAAATATCACTAGAAAACAATAGAGCATTTTCAATCACATGACTTTACATAACAACGGCCTTAGCAACGTTGTTTTTATCCTCCAGTGATGTCATGTGCGAATGCTTCTATTGGATGCTTCTATTTCCCGCCCCTAACAACAGCCTTAGCAACGTTGTTTTTGTCTTTGTCACCGTGACAAAAGTCGCCCGTGCGCGCTCGCCCTAACATAACACTTTTGTCACCAATCAAAAACGCTTTCAACTAACATTTCAGTTGAATTCAATCAAACCCCATTGAAATCGAAACTTTTGCCTCTCAAACTCAGCAACTCAATCAACAGAAACGACAATATTCAATCAATCAATCAATCCTCACTCCCTCCGAAGTCAATTGGCCTCCAATTAACTCTCTCCTCGAAATTCCTCCATAACTCCCATCCGACCAAACATGGCCCCCGCGCGCTCGCTCCAGTCCCCCCATCCATATAAAAGACCATCCCGGAATCATTACAGGGAAATAATGAAACTTCTCCCTTCCCCGGTTCCTTAACGACCCCCTTTCGCGACGGAAACTGGCTTCGAGAGGGTCCTCTCCACCCTCGCGCCGGATTCGGAACTATAAAAATCCCTTTCCACTCAATTAAATTTGATCGCGACCCTCTCTGGTGCTACTAGTACTGACTGAGAAGAGTATACGGCAAAATAATAACCAGCAAGAAAGGAGAGAGAAAAATCAATGGGGAAAAAGTGGTGGTTATGTCAAAAGAAAATCGCCCTCCCCGGGTGTAATTTTTCAAGGAGATAATTCTAGGAGCGCAGAAATAACGGGGCAGGGACGTGCTTTATTAAAAAAGGAAATACGTACGGACGATCACGTTTTACTACTACAGGTCCGGATTTCCAGAGGGTGTAGTGCGATCTGTCATTTGGTAGGTACTGTGCGGAATTGAGTCGGATGGGTGGAAGCAGGGAGTTTTAGGGATTAAATTTTTATGACGGGTGTATTTAGTTATGGAGAAAATCGTAGCCTTTTATGTCGAAAATAGAAAGGGGTATTTTGAGAGATAGGGTTGAGTGAAAGGATTAATGGGAATGGTGGAAAGTGGAGAAGTCTGTGATTTTCAGAGAAAAATTATTTGGCATTAAAGCAATCAAAACTGTATTATGACGTCCATCATCGGACGTGAATTGAATTTCCCAAAATCAAAGTAATGAAATAAAAAAAACCTAAATGAGGTTAGTAATAATATTCTATTATTGCGACCTTAGATATTTTGTTTTAACTGATCTTTTATTTCTCAAAAGAGACGTTTTCACTAAATTAATTTTATTTTTAAAAAGTTATATAATCTTTAAGTTTGTAAAAAAGTACAAGTTAGGAATTTTAAGGTTATACCATACTTGTAATATACTTGTTTTACTTATTGAAAACAGGAATAATATTGACTATGTCTTTGATTCAATTTCATAAAATACCCCAATAGTATTTGTTTATACTAAGTATATTTTAAAGTTTGAATGAAAAGTATATCAAGACTATAAAGTTATAGGCACAATACTGATGAGAATCTGTTTTTAAAGATTAAAAAACATGATTGACCAACATATGTGTTTTTCAACATTTTTCGTTTGTTTTCATAACTTCGTTTTGATATAACAGTAATAAAAGAGTTACTAATCCTGAAGTATCACAAGTAGGTAAAGTACGTTTTTTAAAGAATGTAAAATCAAAGTTTAAATTTAATTTCAATAGTGTGACATCCCAACAGGAAATTGTGAAATGTGACAACTTGTGAAAAATGCAGGGATATAAGTCCCCTTAAAATTATGTGACCATTCTTGGAAAAAATTAAAAAACGTGTGGAAGTGATCCAAACAACGATAGAAGTAATCACATCAAACATTATTAGTTCAAGTACTCACTTCTGCACAGTCCTCCGGTGCAGTTGGTCGTGGAAAGATCTTTGCCGGGGCAATAGCGCCCCCCGTTCGAAGGGGTGGGGTTGGAGCAGGAACGGCGGCGGTGGTGCTTGCAGTCCGAGCCACAGCTTGACCACGATGACCATGACGTCCACCTGCCGTCAACAGCTGGAAGAGACAATATACATCAGCATATAATATAATAGAAAAATATTAGAATGAGGTGAATTTATGAAAGTAGTTTATCAACTTTTCTTCTGTAAGAGCTTCTGGAGATTAGGAATTAATACAAAATAGTAATTTGTACTTGTTGTTAACGTATATTCTAGTATACTTTATAGAATGGTCCCAGTACCGCGTTTTAAAATTAGGATTAAGTAACAAAAGAAACTTAAAATCAATAAGGAGAACCACGTTAACAAACTAAAGAATCCATAAACAATGAATTTAACCACTTTCCCTAGACTAGAGGAAATATTTATAAAGGCTCCCTTCCGTATAAATTGTTGATTGTTTTCTAAACTTGCAATGGAAATGTATCCAGTTGTTTATTTACACAATGAAAGTAAAATATTATTACCCTTTCCAAAACCGTATAAGGAAAAAGTCTCGTAATTTTATAATTTAATCCGCATTTTTAATAACATTAATATATCTACACTCTGCCGTTATACTATAAGTTTAACACCATCGACAAGACACAGATATATATCTGAACCTAATATACGTTCACAAAATTCACCCATGAAATGAATATTTTAGATATAAAAACACTTTTTAGCACTAAATAAATTTAAAACTAGTTTTACACAGCGCTCAATATTCAACTGAAGCCAAACCTCACACAGGTGACAAGAAGAAGAAGAAGAACCAACTAAAAACTCCCTTCAAAAACATCTCCCAACTCCCGAAAAATCTTCATCTGCGCCAAGTCATCCTTTCATCCTTCCGCAGGTGAACCGGACACGTCATTATCGTCTGGCCTTTCTCCGAATATTCCCTTTTTCGAACATAACGATGCTTTCTTATGGAAGTAACTTCCATATCGGAAGGATGCCGCTGCCTCTCTTATCCCTTTTGTCAAGGCAGTTCTTAACGAATTTTCCCCAGAAGGTTGGTTCTCTCGGGCACTTTCCGTCTAGATTCAATCAGAGAGGGATTTTTTTTTATTCGTATGAAAATGTCAAAAGTGTAGGGAAAATGTGCGAAATTTCTTCGGATCTAGGGAGCTTTTTTGGGGAGTTTTGAATGCGTTAGAAAGTTTGGTTGACGAGGACGGTTTGTCGAGAAGTTGAGTTCTTGACAGGAACAAGTTGAGAAAAATTTGTTGAAAAAAATTATCACAGTATTTTAATCTCCAATAAACCAAGGTTTACGAATGCCAATGTGTGATAAATTTAGACTGCGTGGTGGATATAAAATTGTAAATACTGAAAATGTAATTTAATTAAATTACATTTTACTCTTTTAGAAGTTTGTTAACAAACTTCTTAAGAGTTTTGATATCCCGACTATGATTTATTAACTAATATAAATTTGAAAGTCAATGGAAGGCGAAACTTCTTATCAAGAACTCGTGATAAAAAAATTCAACAAGTTTGTCAAAGTTTAAGGAAAATCCGAAATTTCTTCAGGTCTCTAGGAATTTTATTGATTTTAGGATTTTTGAATGAGTTGGAAAATATAGCACAAAAATATTTTCAGTATTCTAACCTCTATTAATAAAAAATATTATACTTAAAAGAATTAACATTTTTTGGGGAATAAGATCTCAACCATTGAAACCACAAGTGAGTTAACACAGTAAAAAGGGCTTCATAGGTTTTTGAGAATGAAAGTTAACTTACGGAGTAAAGAAGTTCAAGTACCAAATGATAAAAACCGCAAGAAAATTTTTTCACTAGTGGCTTTCAGTCAAGTTTAGCTTCTATTACTGTTGGTAAACCGCAAAGTAAGATAGGATCTGAGATGTTTGAAAATAAAAAAAAATTCTATTGAGCACATTTCTCGTATATTCTATGCTAAAGAACAATGTATATCACATTGACCTAAGAAATGAATTATGTTTTTCATTGAAAAGATTTACATAACTACATAACTTTAGAAAAAAATTTCCAAGAAAGTTTTTTTTTCAAATTAATACCGTGAAAATTTAAGTGAAGTATAATTTTAAGTAAGAAATTTGAAAAGATTGATTCTTTAAAAAAAAATTCTGATAAGCATATTTATTTTCCTTTTTATTATCAAAGCAATGCCTTGAAAACTCAAGGGTCAAGTAATTTTAAGCAATACATTAATTTCTTTCTCATTAATATGGTAGATTTAAAATAATCTCAAAACATTCAAATATTTACTTAAACCCATATTTAAAGACATAATGTTTTATATCCTTTTTTCTTCCTGCTTTACTCGTTTATAAGTTTTAAATGAATACGGTCATTTACAAGGTTAGTTAGAATTATACACTACGTTACTGCCCACACTACTTCAAGGGCCCATTAGCTAATACATCAGATGAAACGATCATTATTGATGCTTCCAGTAACGCCAATGGGTTAAGAAGAACAAAACAAGACTATACTAATCAACGGCACTCTCAAGATTACTATCCAATCGGAAGAGAAGGAGAGAAATATGTGATCAGGCTGTAAATCAACCAACTAGTATACGTGGAACTAGACAGACTCGATAAATTCATCATCGATATATTTTTGGTGAGACAACGGTGTTTTTATGACGAAAAACAAGATGTTTTACCGTTTGGATTGATAGCTTCATCGTCAGTGTCCCAGTCTCCAAATATATCACGCAATAAATTCAGGTATCCTGAAAATACACAGAGCAATAAACACGGCGTAGTGTCGGGAATTGTTTAATCGAGAATATACCGGCCTATAACATTAAATTTTGAAAATGAAGTAATGGATAATTCAACCATTGATTGTTTGTTTTGAGTTCGTATGATTTCTTTTATACATTTAAAAAATTTAATTTAAAAGGAAGATGATACTATTCAAAAATGCACTATTTGCTTTTGTTTAATACCCAGTGTTTTACTTTTAAATACGTTTTTAAGAGGAAATTTTTAAAAAAAAAACCTGGAATACAAAATGGTCAATAAATCTTGAGTGTATCTACATTTTATGTCACTAAAATCACATTAAAAATCTGTATTGGAATTAATTTTGAGGATATAAATAGGTTGTAACTAATTATTTTTTTCAATAATGGTGACTATTTTTAAAAACAATCGTCCTGATAGAATATTAAATACGGTTTTAACTTCTAAGTTTTGATGATATTTTGGAAAATAAATGATAGACTGTAGAACTTAGTTATCAATATATTCAGCTAAAAATCGCTCCACTAAAAAGCCAAAGATTATAAAATCACCAAAAACTGGACACCGACAAAAATATACAATTGCAATGGTGGCAACAATGGAAATTGATAGTTGAATATTTGCATCCAAAACAGCTTGGCAATTTTTAACGGGATCGGAACTGTATCGAAGATATAAACGATAGAAGAATGCAACACCAAAATAAGTAACAGGTACTGCTTAAATCCAGAAAAACTAACTCCACTTCAAACAAACACGATTCAATACGTATTCTTTACCGATTCTGTTTACTACATTGCCAACCCTTAAACCCCTCTCCTCCAAATCTTACCAGCATTAAACCAAAAGAGAATCACGTCCCTCTCCAGAGAGAATAGATAGAAGACAACAGTAATTTAAACCCCCAAAAATAAATCACGCCAAGACGCGGCGGAAACCAGGCCAAGATAAAGCCGAAATCGCCATCGTTCTCGAGAAAATTTCGAAAAAGGAAGAAAAAGACAGACAGAGAGAGAGAGAGAAGAACTACAAGTGTAAAAGTTCTTATTTAATGAAGCGGTAATCAGAAAGTGGGGAAGCGACCGCACCGAGTGATGGATTGGCCATCAGGGAGTGGGCAGATGGAAGAAAAAGTTGCCAGAGAGAGTCGGGTAACTTTTATGTCTTTTTTTTTTTATTTTCCCCTCGAAAAAAGTAAGGAAGATTCGGTTGATGGAGCGATTGTCATGATCGTAGTCATTTCCATTCGTATGGCCCGGGAAAGTTTCAATTGAAGGGGATTGTGGGATTACCGGGATCTTGGAATTGATGATCGGCTGGTAGCGTATTTGATACTGAAGTTTATTTCGTAGGATTAATTCATTGATTGAATAATACCGAGCGATTGGAGTTTGTAAGAATCAGCTTATGAAGTTAGTTAAGATTTCTAAGTTTCTATTTATTTGTTGCGATTTATATCTTTAAATTTTTATTAATTTTTAATTTTATATTCATTTTATTTATTGAATTGCAACTTAAAAGGGATTTTTGATTTCTGGGATATGGTATCTAATACACGATTTTCCTGAAAAATATTTTCTGTGCTAGTTACGAAGACGGTTTAAATGTTACAATATCTCAGTATAACTTCGGTTCACAATAATAAATTTATTTAAAATACTGTCCATCGTATGACAAAAGTATTTACTTTTTTAAAAAATATTTTAGAACTTTTTATGCAACGAAAAAAAGTTAACTCTTTCAGTCCTATAAGCTGCCCTACATTACCATTGAATCCTAATTCAGGCGGATAGGACTGAGAGAGGGTTAAGAAAAAATATACACAGAAGTTATTTTGATTGAGATGATACTTAATAACAACTTTATAACATTTTAATTAATGTTTTTGAGCATTGGGTAATGTACCAATGTATACCAAAGCTATCTTAAAAATAATTTTGGAACAATTTTTCGATGTATTACTTGAACTAAATAAAAACTAAAATTTATACACTTTATGACTGATTTGATCTACCTTTATATTGAAAATTAGACAGTTAAACAACAAGCAATTTTTTTATTTTTGATTCAAAGGATTAGTTGAAGAAGTAATAGTAAAGATTGAAGAAAGATTAGTGTAGCATTCATAAATTTCGGTTACATATGAAAAATTAATTTACTTCGCTAAAGTATTTTCCCTACAAATAACTAAAGATTAAACAATTTTCTTCACCAAAAAAAAACATTGATTCGTAATTAACAGAATTTCTCCAACTTAACAATAAACAACCAAGCCAAACCATTCCAGACTCACGCGTGTAATACTCCATTACATAAAAAAGAAAGAAAGAAGAGCTTCAGCAGCAACTCACACAAATTCCCCCCATCTTAATGAACTCAACTCGCGGCATTTTTAATGTCACGGATATCCATAAAGAAATCATTAGCGCAAATGAAACACCCCGAAATAGACGTATATTCAAGCACCCAGAGTCGCACTTAATGTACTGTTTAGAAGTGGTAACCATTTGTTCAGCGGCCATTCGTCAAATTCATTCATATTATTCAACACTGGAGGTGTGTATCCAGTATCCATAAAAGGCTGACGCGCTCTCCTCTTAAAATGACGTAAAACGAGATTTATGCGTTTATTGCGGTCGTTTCAAAGGCGTAAAAAACGAGAAACGACCTTTTTTTTCGACTAATTAATTTTTTACGAGGTCGCTAATGACTGGGAATGTAACGAGAAATCTATATACAAGGTCTGAAAGTTGTTATTGTTTGTTTTTTTTTATTTCTTACAATGGGCTTATGAGGAAAACGGTGAAAACAATCGTGTTAGTGCTAGAAGTGAGTTGTAAAAAATAGTAACAGAGTTCATTACGAAAATGAAGATTTAAATTATAAATAATAATTTTGCTGTCGTACTAGTTAAAATCAAAGTAGTAAGAAAGGTTAATTCACATGTACTTTATGTTGATGATAATATTTATCAGGGTTCATACAGAATTTTTAAAATAAAAATCAGGGATTATTTAAGGAGTTTTCCCAAAATTTTGAAGGAGTCTGAAAACTAAAAAAAAAACTCCTCTAATTAGACCAAGACTAAAAATAAACTAAAGGGATGTTAAAACTAATTAGTGGAACACAATTCTGATTAAAAAATCGGTAAAGCATTTGCTTCAAAATCTGAAGTTTTTTTAATTCTAAGAGTCCTATTTATATTTCAAATTCCTTACACTAGCTGATTGTACAAAGGTTTGGATCGGGGCATTTGAGATGAATCTTATTTTATCTATCTTTTAACTTCAGAAATTTGTTTTATAAATTAAGTTTTAAAATATTCAAGGAGTTTACAAAGAGTAAGACTCAAAATCAAGAGGTTCCATAGTGCTTGAAAATGAAAATGGTTTTCAAGGAGTTCTTAAGGAGAGTGTAAACCCTGTTTATACACCCTTCGATATAAACTTTGTTAACAATCAATATTAATTGATTCAGTTAAAGGCAATATTGCTAATTAAAAATGTTTTTATAATTATCTAAAATAATTAACTTAAAATACAAAAAGGTTATCTTTTAAAGAAACAATGAAAGAAAGTTTAACACATGAGGCAGGTAATTTCCTGAGGTATAAGAAACAATTTTTTTCGAAATTTTTATCTTTTAATTATCAAGGATTAAACATTATTTTGTAAGATATTCAAAAAGCTATTTCTTAAAAGACAATACTTAAGTTTTTTTTTGTTTACCCTACACTAAAATATCCATAACTTCTAATTAATATCCTGTTTTGTTTATGGATCAATAGTTTTCATTAGATGAACTGATCTAGCTGAGTATGACTATGAATGGCTATCTAATATCTTCCTGATTTTATTCTTGCGTTGTTTAATTAGCGGTTCTAAGTAAAATAAAACTAATTAAGTATAATTAAGTATTAGGTGTATACGACGTATACTACGAGGTGTATACTACGAAAAACAGGTACAGCTCTAAAAATGAAATTGTGTAGCATAAAAATTGCTTTCTGCTACTAGATAATTAAATTAGTTAACTTGCTTTTTTAATTTATGAGACTATGACTTTGGGGAACCCAAGAAATGACAATAAGTCGACTCCGCTTATTGTGATCACGGTTAATTATTAACCGGATAAAGTTATCAAAATGTAATATGTATCGTTTTTTATGATCAAAATAACGGTTAATGTTATCAAAATCTGGTAAAATCGCCTAAAAACCTCCTTTTTCCCATTTGAAGGCCAATTTTAATACATAATCATACAAATTGAGTCATTAATTTATCAGTGTTATATATTTCACTCTCCTTTTTCTTTGAGAATGTAAAATTGCAAAATACATACAAGTTAATCGTTTCAAATACTTCAATTAGATTTATAATTGTGATTTTAAGGCTAAACACTAAACTGTTTGAAACTTTCAAGTGTCAAATCGCTTATTATTAACAATCGGATATTGTTATCATTCTACTCTTGGACAAAAAGTGATCACATTAAGCGGAGTCGACTGGTTTTTATTTACTCATGAAATATTTTGAGGAAAAATTAAAAGTTCATCTTTGCTTTACCTACAAAGAAAGTTTTTGTTCTGTATTTTAGTCTAAGTCACTTTGACAAGATAAACCCTTTAGAGTGACGGAATTTCCACACAGCAGACCATCCAAAAAACCTAAAAGAACACCCAAAAACTGACACCAACCTCAAAGAACTCTTCCCGAAAAAGAGAAGGTCCTCTCAGCATCGATTCAGAACAGCTGGGAAGAGTCTGTCCACCGAAAGATAGAAAACTATAGAGCGAGTTCGGTATGGGCGACCCCCGTGATCAAAACCAGTGGTTGGAAAAAAGTCCCTAACATGAAAGTCCCAAAGACAGGTAGGATTTTGGAGTATTGTTCTACATGAGGGTAAACAATGAAAAATCATTCAGTGAAAAAAATTACCCCATCTTCGTTGTTTTTTCAAAAAAGCGATGATGTCAAAACACCACAGTTTTTAGAGAAACGATTTTCAAGGTGCCTCTCAAGTATTAAGTAATAAGTATGTATCTAGGAGGAAAGGGGTTCGCTGTTTGCTTATTATTTCGGACAAGAGGGCGAGAAGATGAGATACTTACGTAAACATCTAACGTTTCTTTTTAGAAAATATCCTGTAACTAGATAAAATAATCTTAATTGAAAAATTAATTATGATATTAAATCTACATTCGCCCACATTTCCAGTCAACTTAGATTTTAATTTGAAAGAGATTCTACATATTTTAAATTAAATTATTATTATTACACTATTTTTACATAAAATGGGGAATGGCTGCATAGCGAGGGAATGGCTGCATAGTTGCTTACGCAAGAGGGATAGACAATATAGGGAAAGGGGTCAAAAATTACTAAAAACATGTTTACAAAATATTTGAATGGCCCCCAACTGCAATTACATGTTTTTATGATGGAATATTTAGAAAATATTCCTTAAATTATGCGTTGTGAAATTTGAGCAACTTAATCTATTTACGATGTCCCCCTAGATTCATAAGGCCAGAGAAGCTCGAAATCGTGACGTGAAACAGTAAACAAGACGTCATTCTTCATAGTTTTTTGTAAAACAGCGCAACTCCAGTCTGACATCTTAGTACCTTGCGCTGTTGAAAAGTGACGTCTTGCCTACAATTTCACGTCACGATTTCGAGCTTCTATGTCGTTATGGAGTCTAGATGACCATGGTTTAAACCGGTATTTAAGGGAGAAAATCGCCGATTTAGTGATCTTAGCAGTTTGATCTACGTTTCCTGAATGGCTATGTACGTACATTCGAAGCAAACTAAAAAAAAACAACAAGTGAACTATCGCAGCCAAATTCGCTGTTTAAGTTAATTTTTAGTGGCACTAAATGACTATGACTATGATACTAGTACTACAATGGAAGCTATTTTAAAGCTCCCCCTTTGTCTATTGCCCCTATGGATCGAACCTCTGGGTAAAAAGCTCCCGGCTCTGTGAATCAGAATGGAATTCGGGCAAGCGATTAGGGGAATTCAATTTGCGTTCGACGGAGCTCCGTTGGGAAATCGAATCTTCAATCGGAGCAGGTGAGAAAATTTGAGAATCTGCTGCCCCGATTTGCTGCCCGAGATTTAAGGGTAGTGTTTCTTGAAGAGGTTTGGAGTATTTCTAAAGTCTAGGGAAATCGGGTTTGACTTTTACTTTCGGGCAAGTCGTGAAGTTTTAAATTGTTTTACCTTCTTGTTAGGAGAAGATGGAAGTTTAACACTTTTTTCTCAGCTTTTTATAAACAGACGAGACACGGAAGGTGGGGGTAAAGGAAATTCAAATTGATATAACAGAGTACAGAGAAAAAATATTCTAACAATCAGTTTTGTGTTAACAGTTCGATTCATGTTTTGAATAATTATTTAAAAGTGTTTGTGAAGTTATAATATATTCAAACACTCGTCGATACACGTATGTACTTCTGATTTTGAAGCATAAAAATACTTTATATATGCGTATTACATACGATATAGTAACTGCCTGATACCTTAGTGGCAATTTCTAAAAGTATTGTTTTACCTTATCACAATTAACAAAGGGAAGTAAGGACTATTAAAGAAGAATTAACAAAATGAGAGCTTGTAGTTAAGTTTCAAAATTAAGATAAGAGTTTCTGTAAAAAATTTTTTGAAGATTTTTTGTGATTATTTCGCAGTTACAAGATTTTTAAAAAATGTAAATAACGTAATATTACTATAACTTAAGAAACTTTTTATCCACTTTTAGCTGCTACAGTAAAATATAAAATTTGAGATGCTAAAAAGATGGTGTATTTTTACCATCAGTTTATCATCTTTCACCTCTCACAATTACTAGAATTAAAAAAAAAAGTAATTATTCTAAAATTATTAATACTTAAACAAACTTTGCATCTACTTTTAGCAGCTACAATAAAATATAAAATCAGAGGAATACGCCAAAAAGTTGCACATTACAAGTCACATTTTTATCATTAGTTGATTATCTTTTACCTCTCGAAGTGCTAAAGTTTAAACAAAAGTGACTTAAACCCTTAGTACTCCAAGAAACATTAGATCAACTTTAAAACAGTTTTTCTTCTACCTACTTTTTAACAAAAAAAAAAAAATGGTTAACTTTCCTCTCCATATAATAAATAAGTTTCAAACTCCTTCTCGAAAAAAAACCCAGCCAACTCGGCCTCACGTCCAGAAAAATGTCGGGCTCCGCAGAGCGGTCAAACTTGGAGAAACTAGACTTTCATTCCTCCACTCCCCCTTTCTTTTTTTTAGTATAAATGGTTTCTGGAGCTCTCATGTAATTTGGACTTTACTCCGTGCGTGACAAAGTTGCGGTCGAAATGGTTTTTCTTCTCTACGTGATCAGCCGCTGATTTTTGTTTCGTTCCGTAATTATCCCTGCTGGATGAAAGCTTTCCGCCGGAGTGGGTTTTCCAAAGGGTGCCACTAGGGGGGGCTTTCGATTGAAATCTGTATTCTGTAATTGAAGTTTGTTGTTTTTCTCTCTCTCTCTCGTGATGTCATAATTGTGCCTGGTAATGGGATTTTAGCTTTTATTAATTGTGCATGTAATTGAAGGACCGAAATAGTTTGTTACTGTAGGATTTGAGCGGTTTCCAAGAGTGTTATGACCTTTATTGTGTTGCTTTTTTTTTAATGAAGAAAAGTATCGGGTTATATCATTTGTGTGTGAGTCACTGATCATATATTAAAGGCGTAGTCAAAGTTGTTAAACGTTTCATTAGTTTTACTGTCATTTATGGTTACCGTAATGTGTAAAATTAAGAGTTAAGTAGTCCTTACTGTTTGGAAAACAAAAACAATCAAACTGAATTGAACTGTTTTAGATACTGAATAACATACTGGTTTGGAATTTTTATTATTTCAGAAGTCAAGAAAATAATGTAAGACAATGTTAAAAAGAGTTGTTATCACAAAATAACATTCGACTTTTCTAAATAATCTTATATCTGTTTATGGTACGTTAACAAATTATTGAACAACCAATAAGGGTTATAAACTAATAGTAATAAAAATATGCAATCGTTTTTGGTTTACCTCTAATTTTATATTATTAATACGGTCAAAACTAAAAAAAATATTTAACTATCACAATTAAAACCTGTGTTCATTCATTTCCTACGTCATCAATTATATCTAGGTTCGTGAGAAACCAAGGAGTAATATTAATGATGCGTGAAAAGTTAATTATACGTGGCAGATAAAATTGTTAATAACTATATTTTATTGAACGACATAATCTGCACTCTGATTTATCACTTCTAATAAACTAAACTACCTTTGGAAACTTAGAGAAAGGGAGCATTTTTATCAAGAACACATAGTAAAAAAAACCTCCCACACACAATTCCTCGATCTGCATTGTAAGCAATAAATATTTTGCATTTTCACTTCAAACCCTTGCCCCTTTACCATACCACTCATCTTCAATTTTAAATTATATTTTATTGATATCGATGCATTCAGTAGAGAGAAATACGATTGGTGAAACGAATAGTTTTGACCATTTCAACTAATATCTTTATTCAACGTGAATTTCAGTGCCTTTTTTGATAAGTTTTCCCCGGACTTAGACCGTCATAAAATAGTTTTCTTCATTTCCCCCAACACCAAACCAATCTTTTCACCATACGGTTCAACCACCGCACTTAAACCAGAACCCATAACCACCAAAAAACGACAATAACTCGCCTTTAATAAGTTCAAAACCCCCCACAAAAAAACCCTCCCCACAGCAAAAATAGCCCACATTCCATCTCCAAAATGAAAAGAAAGAAAAAAAAAAGCCATCATAAAACATCTCGCTTACAGAACCCCCAATAAAGCCAGCAGTGGCTTAACTTTATCTTATTTCTTCTTTCTTTAAATATTACATTTTCTCGAATGGCAACGGTAATGACCGATGGCAGAGGCGTGCTCCCGACGTCAATCCATCCAATAAATAATGGGAGACGAGGTTTAAAAAATGATAACGGCCTTTCTCCCCTCTTCCATCTTAGGACGTCTTCTTTACCAACCCTCAGGAGTGAGCAGGAAGAGTTTTCGTTCTTCCTTATCGAGGAGAAAGGCTTCAATACAGAAGGCATCTGGATATTAATTATCGTTATCATGTATAAATGTTCCTCTTGTTCCGAGTGATGTATGTAATTTGGGTACCGAGGACTCGGTGATGGATAAATTACTGTGTTTAAGTCGGTGGCATTGGGGGAAGATAGTAGCTTTATGGCCGAATGGATATTAATGAACGTAGTAGGGGGTGTTGAGGGGACTTTGGGGTGCGTTAACTGGGGGTGTTGTTGTATGCTGGGTCATGTTGTTGAGTTGAGTGGTAATTAGTTTTTGGAATGTTAGTTGAATTATCTCCGAAGTCCATTACAGTGTATTCGTTTCACATTCAATAATTTATTATGAGAAATTAACGCAGATTTTGTAAGTAAAAGGATAATGAGAGATATTAGAGAATTTAAAGGGATATCAGATTAAAAGAACCCTTCATGCTGTGTTATTAATTAAAAATATGAAAGATAATACATGAAAATAGATATTGGATTTTTATACACGAGGCATGTAACCTATTTAATTAAAAAAACAACGTGTGTTTGGGGATGGTAAAAAATAATGTAGAGGATTTAGTTTCTTATTTATTTTTAAAGGAAGTTTTGTTATTAAAAACTTACACTACATTTAAAAATCGTATTTGTATCCAAGGAAGGGATTGAATATATAGAATAAGAAAGAGATATACTATAGTTGTTGTTTCCAGGAAAATGATAGTGTAGTGACCGTAAGTTATGGATGAGAGATCTTTTTTAAATCCTGTTCTTTAGTTATATTTTCTTTGAAAGTACGGATAATCAATTTTGCTGTTAATGCTGCGATGATTATACTCACTACTGAATACAAATTACATGTTCTAGATCCCTGCTTACATCGTAACCTTTAAAGTCAAGTCACGGTGACTGTATTATATAGAAGTGTAATACATTATTACCCTGCTTTCCAAATCAGAGCTCCGAAGTTCATAGTAAAAAAGAAAGATTCCATTCCAAGTATTTTTATAGTGGATTTGATTTCTTACTGTCCATTTATGCCGCTGCTCCGTAATCCCACTACATTTTTTTAAAAAAGTAAATGAAAACGACAAAAAAAACCCAATTCAAACATTTTTATACCTCGAACCCATGAGACAGGCCGAGTATAAACACATAAACAAAAAACCACCGACACAAGAAAGATGAGGTGATGTCTCTCTCTCTCTCCGAATTCCTCAGGGGGACACCGCAGAACGCAAGGAGGAGCAGCGGGCAAACCTCAATCTAATCGGCGTATCCATCAGTTCAAATAAAAGAACAAAGGGAAAACCTATTCCCTCCAGAGAGAACCCCAAGAAGTAAGAATTCGAAACAAGTGGTCGCGGTGACCTAGGAGTCGCGATGATCATATTTATTAAGAGTCAGGATGAAGGAAGAAAAAGAGGAAATACAAAGGAGAATATTATTATTATTATTATTGGATGGGGCAGAAGACGTGTGTGAAGAGTGAAGATTAAACAAATGTTTCTATTTATGTACTTGGGCTGTTTCCTTTCGAGAGGGATTCGGGTTTTTTTTTATAACGGTGTGGAGCGAAATTGGATATTTTGTGCGTGTTGTTTTATTGTTGTGTATTGTTTGGTTTTGGTGAAAGAAATCGAAAGAGGAATGGAAGAGGGTAGGATGCTTTCGCGTCTGAATTGACTTTTTCACTTCAAATTAAATATTGTAATTCATATATGATTATTTGGGGAAGTATTTGCTTATTGTTTGCTTTGAAATGGGCTTCTCTGCATAGCATAAAACAGTTCAGAATCTTGGAAATACTAAAAAACTTCGATGGCTGTTAAAGCAATCCAGAAATATTTTATATTACACTAGCTATATTAAGTTGTTTTAAAATTGAGGCACTTTTTTCAGAAACAACAAACATTAGAACTAACAGCTGACTTATTGGAGTTAGCTCGTGGTTACCAAGGATCTCGATTGTAGAAAGAGACATTTTAAAACCTCAATTGAGTTGAATTAGTGGAAAGTGTTGATAATAAGTGTCGTTACTTTTTCTCAGCTTAACTGCTCAGGTTTAATCATGGTCTATTTTTCTTAAAAATGTTTACCTCAAACATAAATATTACAGGGTATTATACCCTGTAGCCATTGAATCCTGTAGATATTGAATAAAATTGCATCGGCCGCTGACATTGGAATCAAAGTGGGAGGTTTATTGTTTAAAGAAGAGATAATGCATTTGCATATATTCATAAAGATAAAAATTGTCGCACGGTCAGAATGTGCAAAGAGATAATGATAATAAAGTAAACGAGAGATTCGAGCAAGAAACGCAAACAGAATCATCATACCCAAAGCTCTTGTTCAGGTGTATTTACCGAATGACACAAAACACATTGACAAAGAGTCCCTGAAAGGCAACTAGTCGCCGGGATAAAAGCCACTCCGTTATTAAATCCCTTCCGTAATAAAATATTCCATTTTCGCGGACAAATCGGCATTAATCTCACGTGATTTCTCTCGTGCGTAATGGCCGTCATCATCATTTACATTCTACCATTTTATTCATCGATTCCAATCCTCTCCGTCGACCGCATGCCCCACAAAAACGCAGCGGAAATCAATGGAACAGAACCGAGGAAATTGGTCTCGATAAGGATTCCTCTCTAACGTCCCGCGCAGCATTAGAATAGGGTGACTTATTGGTCCCGAAAATTTTCTCGGATCGATCCTTTTCAGCGATCATTCGATTTCTGGAGGAGAAGGAGGACCCCCCGCAGTCAATCCATCACGGACGAGCAAATAGGGGGATATATATAAAAAGGAGGGGGGGTCGCGTCCATTCTCTGTGCCTTTTCCGCCGGAATTAAAAAGATCCCGAGACCGGATTTATTGCGTTCTTCTGCTATATCTGACCGTGTGAGGGCCACTGCGAGATATATATTAAATTTTGTAGCATTCCGTTGAAAGGCATGAATGGGCTGTAGTATATTTCTTTCGAACGCTCCTGAACAATGGGGATTGTGTCGCGCCTGTATGGTACTTTGAGGAGATGCTGCTGATATTAATTTTTCACTGTGAGATTGTGTGCTATTTTCAAGTTCCATATATGTATTTCGAGCGGTGTGCCGTCGTCGTAAATATAGCGGTTATAGTAGATCTTTGAGTGTACTACTGCTTGAAATTATTTTTATGATTTTATTTTTATAATTTTCACTTGGAAAGTGGGAAAGAGTTGCAACGGTAAACTGTATTCAATAAAAAAGCAGAAAACGTTGTAACATCCATCACTTTATGCTCATATCGTTAAACAGCATTTTATTCTTGTGTAAAATTACATATTAAACTGAAATAAACTCAAATTTCTCCTAATTTTAAAAGTCATAAATGAATTCTAAAGGTTTTCGATTCCTAAATATTCAAAACTTCAGAATTAGTTACGCAAAGGCGCTCAATGCTAAATAGATAGCAAACACTATAGGTTTTACCAATCACTAGCAGACTAGCACGAATTTTAATTATCAGAACTTGACAACCTATACAATCAGCATCAAGAAGAATCACCAAACAATCAATGAAAGACCCTCAAAATCAAGGAAAACTTGATTACAGAAACACCCGCTTTTCTCCTAATTAAATTCAACTCCTCCCGCATCCCCAAGAGAGCATCTTCCCGATAACTCCAGCAATCCAGGAGATAATGCGGTACAGCAGAACCCCCAGTGATCGTCACGGGGACTTCCGAGAGTCCATCAGGACCCCTCATTGGTCGAAATGATGGATGGAAGGACAGTGGTCATTAGGGGTGCTCTCTCCCTAGTACAAAGGAGACTCTAAAGTGGATGGGGGGAGGATTTGTATGTGGGAATAAAAAGGGGAATCAATCTTCTCAGGACAGTAATATCAATGTTGGAGGAGAATTCTGTCGCGCAACGCATTAAAATCGTATTCATTTTTGCCTCCTTGAAAAGATGGGGAGTCTTGGGTAGGGTATGGGGTGTTTTATTGCTTGCTAGGACCTTAATATATTGCTGTTGTTGGCAATAAATATGCCGATAAAGTGAACATAAAATGCTGAGAAATTAAGTGGTTTCCCGTTGAGGTTGATGATAATGGCAAGTTTGATACTATTTGTTGTGCCAAAGTAGAAGATTCTTTGAGCATTAGAAACTTATTTAAATGCTATTTCTTAGTTATAAAGTAAAATCTAACTAAATAAAAAATTAATGCTTCAGTTCAAAGCCACCTCTAAAGTAGTTTTTCAATTAACATCATTAAATTGTATTACTTTAAATAATTTTCACTTTACCCCTACATTTCATTATTAGATTACTCTGATAATTCAGAATATCTAAGTTAAAAATTTAATTTATTCATTTACTTTTCAAATTGTTAATTTATTCATTCACTTTTCAAATTGTTAATCTATTCATTCACTTTTCAAATTGTTAATTTATTCATTTACTTTTCCGATGCTCCGGTCAATTTGAGATCCTTGCTCTGAATATCATTATTTATTGTCAGGGCAGTTTACTTCTGTATTCTCTATACAAAAAGCGTAACCGAGTAGTCTCATAGATATCTGTTTATGTTACAGTTCACACCTGCTATTATCTCTACATGACATTTAAAAATTTAAAAGAGTCGAAAGAAAAGTTAAAAAAAAATAGTGTACACAATTTATAACCCATCAAAGTGGGAAAACTGGAGTGAACTGAAACAAAACTTCGCACTGTTAACAATTATTTAAACAATTATTCCGGTTCCAAAGAGTACTGTTAAAGAAAGTTACGATAAACCACTGAAAAAAAATTCGAATCCACCTAAAAGTATCCATACATCATAAAAGTGAAGAAACACTCGTAAAGAAATGCAAGTTAGTAGCACAAAAGGCTCACACAGTTAGGGTTAGTTCAGCAAAGTGTGTTCACACCCAAAGAAAGGACATCAATCACAAGAACATAAGGAGACCGCCCAAGATGACTGCTCCTTTGTAAACGTGTAAACACCTCTTTCAACGGTTTTGATAATCTTTGAACCTGTGAATTCCTCAACACACACTAGTTGCATGGATGGAAGTACAGCGAGTACATGGAGGTTTTTATATTCACAAGAAGCGATTATTGCCACAAAAGCGAGTGTGTATCAGTACCAACTCACCACCAGCACTAGAGTGGAGTTGAAAGGTAATTCTCCTGGTGTCGTCATTTGATTGGTTCTGGTCTTCGCTACCAGAGTGTTCGTGATTTGGGATCCTTCTTAGTCCTATGGTTATTACTCCTCGGGCTGGAAATGAATGTATAATGGTAAAACAAACTGACTAAAAACTTACTAGTTCCTTAACTATGCACACAAATTGTATTTTCAACTTATAGGATAATTGTTTTCTCAACGAACGCTTGCTTTTCATTGACTATTATGATGGTGTGTTAGTTTCATATTTTTGGTAGAATTTTGTATAGTTTATTTAGATCAGTGATTATCGGATTGGTTTATCGTATGAAGAGTGTGGAAAATTTATTTCGACTCACATGAACTTAGAGAGTAGTAACTATTACTTTTTAATGCACTTAAAGTTGTGAATGATTTATTACAAATTAATGTAACAGTCTAGAGTAGTTCTTTGGTTTTAAATAATGGTTAAAAAAGTGATGGAAACAAAATGGAATTTGGGGAATTATATGACCTTAACAGTTTTTATATTTATAACTCTCCTTTTCCTGATTGTAAGAGATTGGAGTTTACCCTTCAGATTCTCACCATCAAAAAAAGGATTAGCTTTATTTCATGTGAAATCATATTTTACAAACCAACTGAAATAAAAGTTCAAATAGAAGAAATCAATATTTCTTAAAATCGAGTCTCTCAACTTTTCCAATTGAAAGAGATACTAAATAAAGATTAAACACACTACAATCTCTCCGAGGCGGGCGGCAAGATCTCCCGGTCACAGTGAATCTCTCCACGGTTAAAAATAAGCCAGCAAAACATAAAACGCGACTCCCCGCAGAGAACAAAAATGTCGGATGTTTCAGATCCCAATCGGATTTGACCGGTAAAAAAAACGACCGTGAGAAGAAAAAAAAGCGATTACAGCGCCACCTCACCCAGAGCACGAACCGATTTACTCTATTCATAGGCACCGAGCGGAGATTTCGGCGAAAGTCTTATCGTCACGTGACAAACGGTTCGCCGAATAAAATGCCGCCAATTGAGGGAGGTTTTTCCCTTCGCGGGAAATGTATCGGATTGTAACTGTCAACCGCGTCTACTTTTCTCTTATGCTTCGTTTGTCATTTGTATCCCTGGCAGTTATTTCCAGATTTTCATTCCGATGCAGAGAGAGAGAGAAAAAACTTTTAAAGTTGGGCAGATGACTGATTCGCTGACTCATTAGAGACGGTCGGGAAGGATCTGGTTTCGAGAGTGGGTTGCAGCGGTTCGGATTTTTGGACAGGGAGAAATGGGGTTAATTTTGAGACTCCGTTTATATTGTTTAATTTTTTGTGAGGAAAAAATTATGTAAAATGTGTAATACTGCCTTTTATTTATGGACATTATTACAAGAATTTTATTTCGTACAACTAAGTACTTATAGAGAGTAGTACAACACTAAAAATGATTACATATATGGATGTCTTTATAGAGTTTAAATTTATTTTACTACTACTCTTTGTTCCAAATGCTATTTCAATGAAGTTCTGTCAGGACGCGCTGACTTTTAGAAAGTATTTGGCTATCTTTTACTATAATCTGAGAAGTGGTAAAGAACGTGTAACGACGATCCCAAACATGTTAAAGTTGTTTTTCCTGCAGCACAATTGGAACTTGAGAAAAAGCAAACTTGCAGGGTGAGCACGCATGATTATTACGGTGTATTGTTTTTAATTTCTTGCTAGCTTTCATGAGATAGACTCTATCCCATAAAAACTAGCAAAAAGTTAAAAACTTCATTCACTGTAGAAAGTAAATTGTGATAGATTTTGCAAAAAGTAGTTGAACTTCTATTTTGGAAAAATAATGATTAAAAAGTCACGGTATTGGTATAATTCTATCAAAAATAAGGTTTCGGAAATTACTAATTATTGAGATAGCTTTCTATCAGTAAATAAGACTAATTTCACTTGAAGAAACGATAATTGTCTTTAAGAACTTATCTCCTTGTCCTAAAAAACCCTTCTTTAGTGATATAACAGTTCTGAATTTACATATTAATTACATCATCAATAATTAAAATTAGTTTAAAACTGCATGTTATCCGAGAACCAAATTAATCAGCGCATCACATGCTAGCCTTGTAAACAAGATTTTTCTCTCGTGCTTCAGCTACACATCACATCACAAGAGCGGCTTGTTCCAAAGATAAGATCGAAATGAGAGGATGGCTGTTTCTGTCTGGTTATCCTTACTTTCATTTCATGCTGGGTGACACGTACGGATTAAGGCCACAGATAAGAGACAGCTGGGAAAGATGGACGAATATAGTATATATGGAACCCGTAGGAAATGCATTATGTTTAATATATCTTTTTTGTTAATTAATATAAGTAGAAAAACTAGGTATGCTACGTTGTTTAAGAGTTATACATAACTTCAGGTTTTAACAATAAAAGAAGTTTTTTCTTTGATAAGAAGTAGGGGGCTAATTGAGAGTTTAAAAGTAAGAAGAAAAGTACTACATTTCTAATAGTTATTATTTTAATGAACAAACATTTAGTGATAAAATTATATTTTATTTTTATTAAAAATAAGCAGCAGACACAATTAATTTTTTACTTTCATACCATAGTTAAATTTAAAACAAACAGATTTAATAAAAAAATATTAATAGAATATTTTCTTGTCATTCGCATTTTTAATAAAAAAGTAATTTATTTTGAAGCACTTAACATACCAATCTAAAAAAAAAATGTAATAAATAATAATATAAACTACGTCCACTATTTAATTTGTTACTAAAAATGTTTAGCTAAGAATTATACATGTCCTAAGGTTTTTACAGAAAAGAAAACATTTATACAGAGAATAAATTTCAAATACATGAAGAAGTGTGGTTAGTTCGGAACACAAAAGTAAGAAAAAATTACTAATAATGTAAAAGTTATGGTTGTAATTCACAACAATTTAGTTATATAAATTGCATTACTATAAGTTTATTAAAGATGAGCAACATCCACAATTAATTGCTTTCTTTCATCGATGGCAATTCTATAGGATTAATTTTTATTACGAATAGTAATAACAATTTACTAATAAACAATATTTTTCCTGTAGTTTGCGTTTTCATTAAAGTAATGCAGTTTAAAACATTAAACGTTCTTATCTTATATTCTTACATCATACGAAAGTATAACACACTACTAAAAACTTGTTTACAAGATCATATTTATTCAATTTTAAAGAATTATGGATTTTAATCATCCAATATTTGTTCTACAAATAAACTTTCAATCAAAATAGTAATTTACATAAAAGATACACATAGAAAATAAATTAAGAACTATGCTTCTCATTAAAGTATTTAGATGAATATAAATCATGTTTAAGACAAATTCCATTTACAATAATTTTTCTCTAACCAAATGCGAAGTTTTAATTCAAATTTTGTGAGTAACTCAAAGCTTCTAAATAAATGAATATCTTGATAAGTTAATAGAGCATTTTCAATCATATGACTCGCACCTAACAAAACGGCCTTAGCAACAGAAAAGTTACAGTTTTTTGCCCTACAGAGGTTAACAGTTACAAAAACTGACTAGCCGTGGAATTCTTCTATTGGACCATTTGCAATCATGTGATCCCATACCTAAAAACTTCCTTAGCAACAGATAAACAACGGCCTTAGCAACAGTTAAAAGCCCTACAGAAGGTACACAGTTAAAAGAAAATAACCGGTTGTGACGTCACCTGAAAACACTCTATAGAGTATTTTCAATCACATGACTCGGACCTAACAACGGCCTTAGCAACAGTTAAAAGCCCTACAGAAGGTACACAGTTAAAAGAAAAGAACCGGTTGTGACGTCACCTGAAAACACTCTATAGTTTAATAATATTTAGTATGAATGAAATTTTTAACTTAAAGACTGAGTATTGTGATATAATAATATAATATAATAGCTTTTATAAGATGTTAATTCACGACTTCTATAGCTAAAAACCTATTTGAAAATATTCATCCAAGATGGAAACTTTTATCAACTAATGTTATTTCCTCCGTCAGAAAAATTTCCACCGAGTTATAAAATTATAATTCCCCAAAACAAGCTTATTCCTATTCATTCCTAAATATTTACATTCCGGATTTCATTTACTCCCACATATATGAATATTAGATTTTCCACCAAAAATGAGAAGAAAAAAAAACTGAACTGAAATGAAGAAATCTCTCGCGATGCATGAATATGCAAACTCTCACACAACTCCGGTAAATACATCCATCTCGAAAAAAAACCGCCCGTTCTCCAGAGAAAACCGAAAAACGCGACGACGCAAGCCCATTATTTTATTTCGCCTTTCGCACAAAATCGTCGAAAAACGCGGTTTTTAAAAACGAAGAATATAATATTAAAAAAAAGGATGCATCAGCGAACGAACCGTAGGCGTCGTTGTGCATGCATTAAAGTTGCATAACGTCATTTCGCGTTAAGAGATAGGATGCTGCAGCTCAGGACTCAATCAAGCACAACAAGACAATGGATTGCCTTTGTTTACTTTCATTATTATAGTATTCGTTAGGTCGGCGTATTTTGGGAACTAAATAATTCCTGTTCTTGTTGCTCTTTTGTTTTCCTTCGTGAATTTGTGTTTTTTTTTTCGGGGGAATGTAGAGAATGCTTTTGTTCAGTTAGGTACCGAAGAAATAGGTGAGAAGTCGAAACAATTGTTTTTGATTTTTTTTTGTGTGTGTAATGGAATTGAAAGAATAATTTTTTGGCAAGGAACAAAAGATGTGGTATCATTCTTGAATCTATCGCGAAATGGTTTTGTTTGTTAGTAAACACGATTCGATTAATGAAATAGTGCTGGGGAGAAATTAATTTGAAATAAATTGTGTTCTGCTATTTTTTACTTAAGGAGTTCTTTAAATATTATATTACTGTTAAATAGCTTACGGTATCCTTTTATCAACATCATAACAAAGAAAACAACGCAAATTAAAACCAAGGAAATTAAATTTTATTGGAAAGAATTTCAGAAGGGTTCTTGCACTTTGATGTTAATTTAATTTGGCCATGTTAATAATGCTGTACTCATTTCAGTTTATCCCTTGAAAATTACAGCTAACAATACATTAGCTCAAAATTGCTATAAATTTCAATTTAAAAATATAGATTTGTAATTCACAGCTTAGTGCAAGAACAATGAAACCACAACAACAACAAAAGATGTTTTGTTGAAACAATTCCATAGTTTTTTTTAGCATTTTAAAGTTATTCAATTTTGAGAATTTACATTAATACCACACATAAACTTTTATTTTTAGGGGTGAGTCAAAAGCCATTTTAGATCTTCTTTTCTGGTTTCTAGAATGAAATAGGATTCCTTCCTTCTCATGAAGGCATACATTAAATTAATTAAATTATTATTAATTTATCTTAAGCAAAGCTATAAGAAAATCTAGTTTACGTTTTTTTTAAATAATCCTGGGATAAATTCCACTTTATCCCAACTGAAATTTAACTACTCTAAACATTATTTAAAATAAAATATGTACATCTAGAATTATTACTTTATAAAACTCTACAATTCTACATTGTTGGCAATCTACACGACCCGAAACTAAAATGTGTAAACTAAAAGCATACTTTTAAAATAAAGAAATAAAAAACAAGTACAAAAACACCAGCTTTAACCCGTATCCTCCTCACAATTTGATCACCTCTTCAAACTCACTTCTGCATTATAAACTCCTCCAAAAAGGCAACAATAAACGAAACTGGAGACTTTCGACAATTTCCGAAACTGCTCAAAATACACCCCCGATTCCAAGACTTTATACTACCGAGCTAAATGAAAATATTTACATAGAAGCCCTTCTACCACTTAACTGATGGAAGTCAGGAGGAAAACTCCAACGCTTCTCATCCCACAAGGATCAGTTATTACTCCAAGTAAACCGACGCTTCTTCGAGAAAACATGCCATTTGCTTCTATTTAAAAGATACCAACGAGTAAGAATTTAAGCCAGTATAAAATTACTCAGAGGTACGTAAAAATAACGTTTTCACCCAACTCTAAAAATTTACCCGCATAGATTTTTTCCCCCAAATTACTTTTCCTCGAACTATATTTGGTAATTTCCTTCCCCTTTTACCTGGAGTGTATAAAAGTACACTTAAGGCAGCTCTCAAGGAGTGGCAGAAATATTTTACCTTTAGTAATTGGTCATTGAGGCTGCTCGGGTTTTTCTATCTTCGAGATAGCGAAACTCAACTTTTTTTTTATGGCGTCATTTGAGAGTTGTAGCTATCTCGACATTCTCATTAAAAACATGCACTGCCACTTCGACTACATTGGCTCGGAATAAAATTCTCTAAAAATAAGCGTTTCTCCCTTTTTAATATACCTGAGAATGTATTTGCTGTTTTATTTTCACCCATCGAGATTCTGATTCTATTTGCTTTTTTTTTCTCGAAGCTGTTTTTATTTCCTTTTTTGAAAGAGGATGAAACATTTTTACGATATTACGGTTGGCGTGTGTTATTAATAAAAGTAAAATGTTCTTTTCGGTACGTTATTTTGAGTTGCCTTTTCCTTGGAGATCTCCGTTGGAATTGAAAAGACCATGGAAAAGACTGGTTGGAATATTCAAAAGATAAATACCTCGAAGTTTTCTATGATGGTATTTCTTGGAGTATTCTAATCTTAAAATGATATGGTATAGAAATAAACAAAATATAAATTAATATTATAAACTATTAAAGGGTATTTTTTGTTCTTAAAAATCATGACACTTTCATGATCATATAGAACAAACTAAAATTTTATGGTAGGGAAAGCCTGTTTTGAATACCTTTTTCTTATAAAAGCATATAAAGTTAAATTTATTGTTGCTATATTCCCCCGTTTAATTTTTAAAATATAATAGTTTGTCACTTTTAAGTAAAAAATTTTATTCATTGAAATGATGTAAAAAATTAAATATAAACTTTCAAAAGGTCTTTCTGTTTTAAAAAAAAATCTTTACATTTTCCATGATAAAAAATTAATTTAAACTTAAGGCTGATACAACTAATAGCCTAATTTTCTTATAAAAACCTAAATAGCTATTAAATACAATTCTACCATTTAGCTATATTACCGTTTAGGTTTTATAAAATATTTACATACCATTTAAAATAAATAATTTTCTTTTCATTAAAAAAAACTACATTTCACGTTTCTCATTTTCAAATAAAAGAACAACGGATTAGATAACAAAGTATCTAACTCCGATGACACAAACTAAACAAATTGTCAACAATAGAGAAACAACGTTTAAGTATACAAACGACATCTTTAATAGAGCAATGGGGTATTTATGGAGCATGAAACATAATAGCATCATAAAGGAATTTCCATTAATGCTTCTGCATATAGCTCCTTAACACCCCATGATATGAAAGTTAGGTACTTATTAAAATCACGTTTCCCATAATAAATGTTGGCAGCTCATTCACACCAAATTTATCACTGCGCATTTAAATGTACTAAAGACCAAAGGCGCTTTGTTAACCTAATTATCACAGTGCAAGTTAATACTTTATCATTAAAGAGGTACTAAAAGCTTAAAATTGAAAAGGTTTTTCTCGCAATAAGTTTTCGCGTGTAGTTTAGTTACTATATAATCTAAATTAAAGTTCTAAAAAAGTGAGAAAGTAAAGATTTTAATGTGCGTAATTTATGTTTCTATGTAACAATAACCAGAGAAATTCTACTTATCGGTTTTTAGTGTAAAACGTAATGTGTTTCGTTAATACTTATCAAAAACGTTAAAAACGATTGAAATGAAAGAGTATACAAAGCCAGGTACTAAATGATTTAATTTATATTTTCTGTAGTTAACTGTAAGTTAAACAAATATTCCTTTTAATGTTATTTGTTAAATGACAATTGGGTATACATAATTAGGAACAACACTCCGTAAAAATACATTTAATATAAGTTATGCATAATTTATTTAATATTTTAGTGATTCAATGTCGTTATGCTGTTTTAAGATAGCGCCTAGGCCATTTTCTCTATTTCCATAACCTTGATTGCAATCATTAAAAATTTAGTATTTTTAATTTTTTTTTATTATAAGAACGTTGTATAAAAGCTACTTCAGAAACGTAGAATTAAACACTTTTCCGAACTAAATTGAAAATCAAATTAATTATACTAATAAGTGATAATTGATAGATTTTTTTAATGGCAGGTAATTTGAACAGCTAAGTTCAATAATTGATAGTAAATATGCCTGTATTTATTTTATTGTTACTGAAATATATATGAAAAAATAATTTAGGTTTAAAAATAAATTTAATTTAATATGGTTGGATTTCATGACATTTCACACACAATTATTACTATGCAGAAATAACATAGTAGCTACAAAGATGGTTGGTTGGTTAGTAAATTTAATAAGCACGTAGGGAATAACAAATTAACCATAAGGGGACATCCATAAATTACGTGATATGTTTATTCCAAAATCTGGACCCCCCTCCCCCCTTGGTGAGATTTAGTGAGATTTTGCTGGACCCCCCTCCCCCCACGTGAGATTTACCTAAAACTTTTTAAAAATTATTTTCCTTTCTCAAACTTAAAAACCAAAGAAAATCGTATATCGTATCGTATCGTATTTGGTGCGATTTTTCCAACCCCCCCCCCTTTTTGACCTCACGTAATTTATGGATGTCCCCTAATTAATTAATAATTATAGCCTATATTAATAAATATTTGACTATAATTAATTAATTACCAGGTCATTCTGCGCACAACAATACAAGTCATCCCAGTGAAACGATTATCCTTTTCAGAGCTAGCCGACCCAAGTGTTACAAAATTTACCTATAATTAATGATTATTAAATAATTATTATAAAATTATCTATATTTAATTAATAATTATAGCCTATATCAATGAATATTTGACTAATATTAATTAATTACCAGGTCATTCTGCGCCCAAATAGTTAAGAAGTCATCCCAGAGAACCAACTATCCCTTTCAGACCTAACCGACCCAAGTTTTACAAAGAATTCAATGCCAATTTGGGCGGTCTAGGATTAAAAGGGTTAACTTCTAGCAATTAACTCTCCATAAAGTACTTAATTTAAGTGCAAAAATGCCTTGAGTACCATGTTTTACGACAGAGACAAAACACTCAATCCCAAACACGACCTTTTAAAGCAAACTCGGCTCGCTTTTAACCCAAAACGCTGCTTTTAAGACCGCTAATTAAACCCACCGAGAGAAGGAGGTCAGAGAAACCGTCCGACTCCACACCACCCCCGCACTTACACCAAAGAATACTTACACCCCATCTCTCAAGTCGACATTCGTCCCCCTAATTGCCACACGGGATTCGTCCATTATCCCACTGGGGGGGAGGGAAGCGTAAACAAAACGTTCAAGCAAGTTAACGCGCCAAAGCGTGAAAACGGAGATTCAGCCCCCGTGCGTAATGCTTTCTGGGCGATAACGACTCATTTAAGACGCTGATGAATGATATTCTGCATATATAGAGAGAGGGAACACAAAGGACGTTTAGTATATAGAATGTTGCCAGTTAGTAGTTGGGGTTATCTTCTGCTGGGAAGACGCTGGAGGTAAGGGGTAAAAAATGGGGCGCTATCTTGTCCTTTATCCCTCCTTGGATTGTTCTTTTGTGTGAAATAATGGAATTGGAAGCTCTTTAAATGTGGGCTGTGTTCAAATTGTCCGTGAAGGAGATAGTGGGGTTGGTAGTTTGTCGTCTTTTAGATTTGGTGACGTTTTTTTTTTGCCTTAAATTTTTTTTCCAAGAAAGAGGAAAGTAGTTTATTCAGTTGAAAGAAAACTTGTACTAGAAAGAATGCTGATTTTTTCGAATGAAATACTGAGACTATAGTGTTGTGTAAATATTATTCATTTAAGTAGTGGAGGAAAAGGTTTAAATCCAAGACGGAAACTTAGTAGACTCTCATAACATTTATTGACTAATTTTTACCCAATTAGTATAATAACTGGATGACATCAGTGGACTAATTCAATCGAATCATTGAAGTCATAGCTCATCCACTATAAGAAAACGGTTAGTAGAAAAGTCGAAGTATCGACCACGGGTAGCGAGGACGAGAAACCTGTCCCCGTGGCTACTATCTTTTGTTCTTTCCCCACCTCCAACTAAACATTCGACTTTCCAACTCAGCCAGCCGACTTTCTATCGTCGACGGACTAGAGCTCAGTTTCATTCACTAGTATGGACGGTTAACCGATGTAAACAACAACAAACAGTCCGACATTTTTAACTCTAGTGATAGTTCCGGTGTATCCCTCCGCTTATGTTTTCTATGGGAAAAAGGCGTAAACAGGCTCATTTTCTCAAATAATTTTTGATTAAAGTACAGTTTTAAATGTTTTCCAAATAGTATCATCCATAGGATAATGATGAGCTTAGTAATTTCGTTCAGCTTTCTATCCATCAACTTAATCACAAAAAATATTATTAGATTAACTTTAATACGAATGGGTTGCTAGATTTTACGATTATCGCTCAATTTGGCGGTATTTACGTTTTGTTTCTGTAGTTTCGTTACACGAGTATTTTGGTTATTTAGTTGATATCTTGATTATTTAACTTGAAATATATGCTTATAGATGTAAAATATCTAGTAAATATCTCAGTATATATCCAAAAAATAAGTTTTTACATATGTAAATAATAAACACTGGCGCACATTGGCGGTTGCTGGCGCTCTGAAAAGATGCCAAAATGTAACCCGGAAGTGCTTAAAGACTCATTTTCACTACCGCCCTCTATACTGAGTTTGATGGCTGCTAACCATCCATTGAATCAATCCGTGGCTACTTCTCTTTTGTGCCTTCCCCACCGCTAAATGAAAATTCGACTCTCCCACTCAGCCGTCTTCCTATCGTTGATGGACTATAGAGTTCATATTTATTCACTCACATTGAATCTAATTTTTTCACTGCCGAAAATCGTAGAGTATTTCTACTCTATTGCAACTTAAGAATAACTTAAGTTTGCAGATTATATGTATCATACTAATAGCAAATATCACAGAAACTCCTTCGGTAAATCCAGCGACACTATCAATTCCACAAATACACTCTGAAAAAAAAACCATTTCCTCCAAATCATTCCCAGAAACTCATTTAATTCAATACCAAATCATCCTAATTAATCTTTAAAAATTCATCACCCGTCGACAGGGATGATTACGCCCTCGAAAGAAATTAGCCCATGCATTATAATTAAATCAGAGCTCCATAAAGCTGACGCTCCATAGTCGTTCCATTTAGGGGGGGTCTGCATTTAAATGTCCCATTAACAAAGGGGCGGCCATTAAATTGGCGCGACCATCGGAACCGGGTGCATGCTAATGAACAGGGAACATGTCCGGCACAATGTTCCGCCAGATGGCGCTGGAGTGCTCGCGAGACATGTCCGCGCGTGTAGCTATTAATCGAAACGCGTTGCCAGAGCCGTCTTCAGAAATCAGAACAAGCTGCAGTGATTGAGAGGTAGCTCGAGCTGTTTAGGGTTAAGGAGGGGGGGGGGTGATTTGGAAGGGGGGTGCTGTGTTTGCTGATGAGGGAGATTATTGTAGTATCGTTTGGAGAGTTAGGAATGAGAAGTGGGTGTGAACAGGGGTTTGTTTGGATTAGCTATAGTTTTCTTTTCCACCTAAAAGAAAAATTACTATGCAGTTGAGGATTTGTCCTACTTAAACTCCATTGTTAATTTAACATTTTTATACTATTTTATGTCAGTAAGTTAAAGACTTCATTAAAAATTATTTTTAAAACATAAGCTTGATTATCATAATATAATTATAAATATAAATTTAGAAGGAATTGATATTCATAGCGAAGGGAAAAAATATCCCATTCAGTATGTGTTACTAGATTTTGTATGAAATCGCCTTTTGAAATAAAATGATTTTAAAATTCCCCTGGTTTTTGTTTTACTCTATGATGGTTTTCTAAAAAAATAAAACATTTTAAATATCACTCGTCTTTTTTAGTGAGATCTTTATCCATACTCTTAATTGTAAAACTTGTTTCATGATTACTAATAACTGGTAATTGAAATTGTTTCTCATTCTTTACCTCATTTTTAACTTACATAGAACTCTCCTCCCAAAAGAAAAATAAATTAAACACTTTTTAAAATCAGTAAGAATTAAAATGAGTATCGATCATTTTTTTCAACATAATAAACTATACAATATCAACATCAACTAGTGCATTTTTTTCTTGAGGTTAAGAATTGCATTAACCAAACACGCTTAACACTACGAGTTCTCCACTTATACATCTATCAACTCTCCAGAGAAATAAATCTCTATTCCTTAACTCAACGAAACTTAGAAAAAATTTCTACATTCTTAAACTACTAATTCAAAAACATGGGAAGAATAGTTAACCGAAACCAACACAAAACAAGAAACCCTCTCCCTCTAAATATAAGAGGCTATCCTTCTTTATAAAGCAATCGAGGAGGACAGGCGGGAAGCTCCCGGGGACCACAGGAATGCCTCGTCGGTGTCACCCCGTGTCACCTGTCAGGGGAGAATGGATGAGGGGGATCGAGGTTTGCGACCAGACCACACAATTAAGGAAATAAAATCAGTTAATCGAAAGGGCAAACGATCGGCCTTCCTGCCAAAGAATATTCCTGCTGAGTAGAGGCCTGCTTCAAGGGAGTAATAAAAGTAGTATTTGGGTGGAGAGGGGATTAGGAGTTTGTGTGGAATTATTTTATTGCATTTCTACTAAATAGATTTATTACAATATGTTTTTAATAAATTACTGTTTCGTTTTCGATAGAGAGTGAAGTCTACTTGTGCAATTGTGTCGATATTTCAAAGAGTTTTAGTAAATACTTAAACATATTATTTCATTTATTCAAATTATCTTAAGAGATGATAATTTTTTGGTACAACATTTTAAGGGCATTTTAAAATAAGAAAGATTATTTGGATTGAATATTGCAGATGTTCAACTTTAGGGTGTACTCTTAATGTCAGAGATATACTGGTTAGTTAGTATTCATAAAAAGATACTGTATATTTTAGGAGTGCTGAAAATTTGTTTTTAGGCATATTATAGCAAATTCAGTACGAAATGCATTTTTTCGAACTGTTTTAATACGAATATTTTTAACTATATAAATACAAAACTCTTAAATATATCCATGTCTAAAACTGTTCATTATTAACTTAACAGATAAAATAGTTAGAGTGAATTTAAGTAAGACAGATCATTAATTGTATGGTTTAAAAAATAGGATTTTTTTCAGTTGTACAGGAAACAATCTTTAAAAATGAATCTTAAAAAAAGCCCCATAGTATTCTCATTTTAACATGTTTTAACAGTACCTAATTTTCATTAATAACCAAAAATGTGCTTCCCTAGGCTTTTTGCTGGGCTCTACAGTAATTTACCTCCATCTCTTTAATTTATATTTTTCTAATTAACGTTACAACTTTTTCCCACTATAAAGTCGTTACGCAGTCATCCATACTTTAATTAAACAATTGTTTTCAAAGAGATCGGCTGAAAAGATTATTTTAAAAAGTTATTTCAAGAATTCATAGGGGAGTAATTACACTTTTGGCTTTTTGAAAGGAAGGTACTGAAACTTTATGCTTAGTAAGAGAAACCCTTCAAGAATGTGGAGAAGATATTTTTTTTAGTTGATTATTACCAAGAGAGAAAAGAAAAATACTTTTCAATTTAAAGAACTTTTACCCGTATTATATCGTTTTAATAGCAGTATTCATCCAATTAATATTTCCTAGAAATTTCTTTCGTAAAACTGTTTGGTATCATTACATAAACGTAAATAGAGAAAAAATAAGCATTTCATTTTATTTAAATATATCCGGGAAATCTATATACAGACTGAAAAATTAAAATTTGATATTGAACAAGCAGTAAGCTGTTTTTAAACAAATCAATTTGCTTAGTGAAAAATTTAACAAAGCCTTTTAGAATCGATAATGTTTCAAAATCTAATATGATTTTTAGAGTGTGGTTTGGGCTAGATTTTTCATAATTACACGACTTAATATTTATGTGGAAATTCTGTTTTTGAGAAATTCGTATATTATATAACTTATATTGAGAGACAAGGAAGGTTTGGTGTTTTGATATTTGTTAAGAAACTGTTATGTAGTATGATATGTGTGTAATAAGGAGTAGCAAGTTATAAACAATTCAAGTCCCCAATACAATTAAAAAGTATAAGTTTATTTGAAAGTACAATACAAGATTTCAACACTTCTCATTTCATTCAGAAACTATACTAAAATTAAAACGAAAATTTATGTTTGTTAAATAGGATTTTTATCTTTTTCTTACATTATATATTCTTTAGATTATAAGGCAATATTCTAGGACGCAACGATATAACATCCTTGAATTCCAATCAACACAACTTAATGTAAAAAAAAACAAGGAAGAAATATACTTTCTGTCTGAAGCAATATTTGGAATACTTTTTTCTACTACAAACTACTTTTTGAATTGCTACTTTTTTCCAGAATGACCAAATCACTATGTAATTGTGCTAAGAACCGATGGTAGGACCGGATTCTTCATAAAAGATATAACTAATAATGCTCATCTCTGAATTTTCTTCTGGCGAGATTAACAGTTCAATCAGCCTATTTTGCGCTTTTTTGTTCAGCCCAAGATTTTCGAAATTTTCAATAAAACCCAGAATTACGGGATTCATGCTGCGAAAAAAAAAACGGTTTTCCAGGGCTACACCCACACTGAATAAAGAATCTAAATAAAAAAAAACCCTGCTCAATGCTCATCTTAAACTTCGAACTTCGCCACTGTTCTTCTCAATGACTCACATCCTCCCATCACCCCCTCAGAACGTCCATCTATACGTCCCTACACCTCCTAAACCCCCTTTTCACAGACTCCCCCACCAAAGATCACCCCCGAAACAAAAGCCCCCTTCATGAATATCCCCCTTCAACCAAAGGGACTTCATCAATGTACCCCTTCTAATAACCAAAGCAAGCAGCGAATATATCCCTTCTAATAATAATATTCGGAAACAACACAAAAGGGTTGACATGCTTGTGGACATCTCGGGGACGAAAAGGAGGCTTCCATTATGCGACTGAATATGCAAGAGTCGTCTCTGTCGGGGAATCTAAAATTAGCGGCGAGCCCGGGGTGGAGGGGGGAGAGCCAGGTGTGCGTTATCGATCTTGAGGAGATCGAGCAACAGGTGATACGGGGATGTTCTTCTTTTGAGATGCGCCAAAGATGGTGGAAGATGCGGGATGTGCGTCTTGATGTGGGGTTTCTGGGATTTTGTATGGAGTTGGAAGGAGATGGGTTTTTAAGAAGCTCCAATAGAGAACCTACTAATCGACCTCCGTTCAACCGGATCTAAGTTTGGTTCAATTCTGTTAAATATCGCCAAGCTGTTTTGGTGGCCAAGTATTCAAATATCACCAAAGCTGTGTTGTTATTGATGTAACCGTATGTTTTATTCGATTTGTTTGTAATTTCAGGCGGTATTTATATTCTTTGGTGACAAAAGCACCTTGGTGATATTTAACGGGAGATATAACGGAACCCTAAGTGTTTCAGGTTGTGATTAGTACAAAGACAAAATAAAAAAAATACAGTCTTTTTCTTTATTTTTAGCAAATAAAATATTTTTTCATCATAAAAAGAGAATTCTCAACAATTTATTCTTAGGTTTTCTTCATCCTCTGTTTTTACAGGAATTTCTTAGAAAAAATTATTCGTGCAAGTTAAGAGTGTCTGATCCTCATCACACTTCTTAAACTCAGTCTTCAAACATACTCTTCACATGAATTGTTATAAACAACTTACGGTAGTTGTTAAATACTCTTGTAAACAGATATTCGTGCAATGTAATTATTCCCTCACCTACTTGTTAAGTACTAGATAATGGCACCAACAATTTCCTAACAAGTCCGAAAGAAAATCAAGTATAATTAACAACTTTAAGAAATTAGTTTTATAATTATTTTAATTATCCTTCTTCACTCTGATCTTTTTCGGGGTTTATACCTGGTTTTTCTATATAAACTGACATTTTTATCAGCGTTATCAGCAAACACTACACTTGATTTTAATCTAATGAACTACACTTGAAATCCAGAATATCATCTTCACCAGTCCAGCTTTTCAGAAAAAAAAGCAAACAACAGATCCCACACTTAAAATTCCCCTCTTTATTTTACCAAAACACCTTCCCCAAAAGAAAAAACCTCCCTATACAACTAGCCCACCCAAAAAGTGACCAAAACAGAAAGAAAAAAACTTTTTTTCCTTCCTCAAAAACGAAGAGAAATCCCACACTGTCATTGTCGATCTCCCCAAAAACAAACTTAAAAGACCTTAGGAGATCAAACAAAAGAGAAACACAGAGGCGAGAAGTTATCTGACGCCGATAGTTACCAACAGGGAAGAAGCCCCCTCTTTTCGAAATGGGTTCTTTCCGTTCGAGGGACAAAAGTGAGCTTTATTTCTACGCAGCCTTCTTTGTCGCGCGGCATTACAAAGAAAAAGTGAGAATCGAGATGAAAAGTCGAAGGAAGGAAGGGAGAGCGGGGCGCTTCTACTGGGGATTTATTGTGTTCTCGTTCTGGAAGGCCTTAACGGATTTAGCTCCAGATCGGGAGGGTAGTCCCCTGTCGAGGGTGTTATATTAAAATATATTAGGTGAGATGCCCCCCACACCAATGGAGTGAAGCACTGATAAGAAGAGGTGGTGCAATAGGGTGGGGCGTTTGGCTCTTTGTCTTTTCTTTCCACCTAAGCTTGGGAGTATGTTTAAAAAGAGCATTGAACAATGCCACCTGAAGAAGTATCTCTGAAATCATTTGAAAATCTACTGTCATCACTCTAACACAAGATTTTGATTCTGATTAACAAATTTTCTTGGATATTTCATGCAGATATCCGTTACCACTCATTAAAGTGCAAGAAATGCGTAAAACAAAGATAGAAGTTTAAAAAATTCGCTCGATGTATCTCATTATTAAATTATTCAGACATACGTAACTTGAAAATAAGTAATTAAAACACATGATGTTATTGCATTTCACCTATAATCAATAATGAATCTATCTTTTTCAAAGCAGGAATTTAAAATCAAAGAATAATAGAAGACAAAGAGGCTCCCAGCAGCAAATGTCTCAAATACTAACAACTTTTTCTTACCGAAAGTTATTTTCTATACTTCGCATAAAAAGATGTTATTGTTAGAAAAAGAAAAGATCTTTCAAATCAAGATCTCTTTGAAGATGGACAGTTTCCTCTTGCCGTATTACATACAATACACCTGTCCCTAAATATATAATTTATGTTCCTTCTTATTCAAACCACATATGACGCAACCAAATTTAAATTGGTGGAATAAAATGTAAAATTATTATAACTGTTTTGTTAAAAACTATTGTATCAAAATATTCTGTAGAAAAGGAATAGGAAAGATTGTTTATTAAAGGTTAAAAAATGAATAAAAATATCTGAAGCTATGTAATTTAATTTAGTTACAAAAAGTGAGTGTTATCTGTACGTGGAGAGGAGAGATGCTAGAGTTGGAAGTTATTGGGGTGGAAAACTAAACCCAGAAGTTAAAAACTCCATACTTGACAAAAATTAAATATTTTGTATTCACACATTCATAAGTTAAACAATAACTGTTCACTTAGATCCCCTAGTACTAAGAAAAAAACATACAACTCTTTTATTATACTATTGGCTTTTCAAAAAGAAATGCTAGAAAAATACCGCTCTAGGCACACGCTTATACGAACATTTAAAAATTAATTAACGCTTTTTAAGAGACGTTTTTACGTAACATTTTAATCACCTCAACCTCATACCGTTCCAAAAACAACACATTCCTAGTGTTGCCGGGGCATTCAACAAAAACCCACTCAAAAACTTCAAAATTCCTCTAACCCAACGCTTCAGAAAATTCACCATCCACAAACTTCCAACAACCAGCCCATAAAAAGAAAATTAATATCATCATTTCCATAAACAGAACCCTCAAGACCGAATTCTTTTTAATTACGCACAGCCCTCGAAAAAAAAAAGGAAAGGAAAAATTTGCATATTTCTTTATTAAGATGAGATAAACGGCATCCACGCAAGAATCAATGGCCGATTGTAACTCCCTGAAATTTATTCTCCCCTCAATGAAAAACTACATAAAGGGTCCGGCCTTTCCCCGGATAAATACCGGACTATTACGGGTATTTCTTCGGAGAAAATCCATAAAATGCGGCTGTTTAATAGGTAATTGAATTTGGGAACATTCCGCTGTAATTGAAAATGCATTCACCCTTTAATAAGCTCGTCGTTCAATTCTCGGGTCGTTGGATCTTAGGTATAATTAAATCCCTATACACAGGGACGGCTTTTCAAAATAAACCGTTTATTTATACCGTAACGGGAAAAGTGGGCTTTTTTTTCTGTTACTAGTGTATCGATGGGAAGTTTCAAAAGAAGTTGAAGGGATGGTGTCGTAAACGCGGTTTGTTTTAGTTTGAGGTAATGCAGAGAGGGTTTGTTATTAAAATGCTTATTTGAAAGGTTAATGCTTATTGGGAGTGTGTTAATTTGTTTAAATTTCCTCGTTAACGCGGGAGGCAAAGACTGGTTATCTGAGAAAGGAGTTTTGAAAGGTATTTGGAGGTGGTATAATTTTGTATTACTAACTAACGTATATTAAAGGTGGTGAACTTTAATTAAATATGGGAAGGTTAGGTACACAATATACTGATTAGAACTACGGAGCCATCTAAAATTTAATGAATATATTCTACCAAATAAAATATTTTGACACACAGTTGTAAGGGAGGTTACAACAATTTCGGTGATATAGTAATTCAGAAATTGTATTTTTATGTAGGAAGTTAGAATTATACATACTTAGTAGAACATATTTAAAGCATTTTTATGATTGTTAATAGTTTAACACGAATTGTGCAATTAATTAAAATGGAAATCCACATGAGAGCTTTTTACCCCATCTCATACAAATAAAAGTGTTTTAAATTTATCGAATTAAAATTAGACGTATTTAGAGATAAAACTGAAAAGGTTTATAACAAAATTAGATAGAGTTAAAGCTTAAATTTAAAAATAATGACAACACGATTATTTTAGCACAGTTCCTGCCTCTTTAATCCTGTTGTCATTACACTTTAAACCAAGCAACATTTCAAATATCCGATAAAAAAAAATAACTATCTTTAATCCCTATTTTGCAGTTCTCATAGATGAATTAACTATGAGAAAACAAACTTCACCTATTCATTTGCAGTTTTATCAAAGTAAAACGTTTTAACAGAATCCTACATTATCCTGCTATACAAACAGAATCAATTAAACTTATACACGATCAAAAGAAAAGATCAGACTACATCATTGAAATTCTCTAGCTCTAGCTCGCCCCATCCTCAGATCTTTAAATTTCAATACATAGGTTCACAGAACAAACATAAAAGAACTGTCAATAACCACACGAAATAAGTTAAATACTTTATGGGGGGGGGGAAAACCTAGTCTTTTAATCATCTATTCTTTGAGACCTTTTCTATTTAGCATGGAAACTCTCTTTACATTTTAACAATTCAGAGAAGGCACTCCTTTTTTTTTCGGGAGCAAGAATGTCAACGACAACATCATTGTTTATTCAAGAGCCAGGCGAGTTTGTTTTCCTGAGACTAAATGACGGGGAATACTAAGATCAGCATTTGTTATTTTCGAATTTATTCGAAAGGGAGAAGAGAATTTGAATGGAAAGGAAACAAAAGATCAGGGTTCAGAGAGCCGGATTGTTGTTGTTGTTTATTGAATGAGAGGATTTTTTCCCTTGCTTTTTCGATGAAATGTTTCGTAATTAAGATATTAGGATAGAGTGTAGCTCTAGAACTGCATGAATATTGTCTTTGAGCTTTAAAGAAACGATATCAGAAATTAGTTTGTGTTAAACAAATCTCTGGGACAAACTCTTACACAAAGAAGATAATATTTGTCGTTTATCCACTTTGATTTTGACGTGTCTCTCTCCTATCGTTAAGAACAAACAAAATTGCGTTTCAACACGCATATATATGCTGATTTGGAATGAAAATTTGATACTTTAATCACCAATAAAAAACAACCACGGAATTTTAATCCAAGTCGTTACGAATGGTACACGAAAACTTCCCTGAATCCAATAAAGAGAAGAAACTACACATTTTAATCAAGAACAATGCATGTTTCTCAGCAAACCTCGGAATTTCGCAGATTTATATTTGAACACCGTTTTCCTCATTGTTTCACACAAAAGAGGCAAAACACGTCTTGCAAAATAATTTACCCCAAGAAAGTCCTCACGCCTTTGTTCACTTCTTGAATACCACCTCCATACATACCAAATCTGCATCTGTAATCACAGCTGCCCGGAAAAACTGTTTACTCTTCGCAGTAATATTCAAAAGCGGAAAATAGTAATAATAACAACAGCTGCAAACATTAACTCAAACGCTTTCATTCCATTGTTCCATTCCTCCTTTAATTTTGTTCTTCGCAATAATATTCATTCTATGGAAGACCGCATTAATGCGTTCTAGCGCCTTTCGGGAACGATTTTTTCCCGCCCAAAAAGACCGTTTGCTCAAGAGTCATCTGGAGTTGAAGGCGAATGAAAAACGGGGGCTTCGGCAGTGACGGGAGGGAGCCGCCAACGCGATTTCACTTAGGCACAGGAATGAAATATTTTTCGCAATCGTTTTTTTTTTCTCGTTCGAGATAAGCCCTTGTGGGAGGGTGATGGACAGAGAGGCTTTTTGTCCGAGTTCCTTCCGACGCAGGACAATTGCTGTTGCGGAAAAAAGGAGAAAATAATATTAATAACCTCGAATTCTTTTGTGGGAATATGGACTTTATGTAAGAAACGAAAATCTAATCTTGGAATGTATGAGATTACTGAGATATGGAAGGGGATTCGTACAAGCCATATCAATTTATAGAAACGTTTTTGGAGAAGTATGTGAAGAAATTCTTTCGGAAATATCCTTATTGCTTTTTTTTAGATGAAATTATACGACTTATATGTATTTTAATGTATGTGCTTAAAATAAGTTGACTAAAATAGAGTTTTCCCAAACTATAGGTGAACTGATATATTATTATGTGTGATGATCACTTCTGGGAAGTAATTTGATTGGTAAGGGTCTTTCCTCTTGAATAAAATTTAATTTTTCAAGAAATTTGTGACCTTTTATAGAGTCTTACAAATGGCAAATTTCTCTTAAAAATAACATTACCCAATTCTATTGCAAGATCAACTACCATTTTCTTTTAAAGGTTGCTATACAATCGTTCGTTTACAAAGGGAAATTTTTGGTATTACTTACATTTTCATGCATTAATTTTAAATTAGTTTATAATTAAACATGATAGCTCATTCTGAATAAATCAGGTGTTTTAAAGAGTAT
The DNA here is from genome assembly GCA_963680715.1 of Tetragnatha montana. Taxonomy (NCBI): domain Eukaryota; kingdom Metazoa; phylum Arthropoda; class Arachnida; order Araneae; family Tetragnathidae; genus Tetragnatha; species Tetragnatha montana. The sequence continues at coordinate 20,781,257 of OY796674.1, forward strand.
CAAAATCATATGAGCTGGTTAGAATGAAAGTAAGGTTTTCTCTAACGGCGCCTGTGTTAATCCTATGGAGAAGGCATCTTTAGGCGGCTCTTACGGGCCAATCATTGAGCTCTTAACTTAGGCGACTACCACACAAGGTAAAAGATCTTAAAAGGAATCCAAATCCATGCTTATCTCACAAATATTGTATTTTTGAACTTATACCACTTTCATCATGAGCAGCTTATATGAAATGAACAGCAATTATGAATTGAGAAGTTGTAAATTTAAAGAAAATTAAGTAAAGAAAAAAATTAATAAACTATTTAAAAATTAAGAAATTTTGATTTATAAATGGTAAGATATTGAGATGTATTGAAACATACGAGGTTACTTTCATTTTCTCATAAACCTTAACAAATAAAGTCCAGTATACTGATCTTCTTGCATACTATGAAGAAAACTTTCTCCTTCTCTCATTACACTATGAAGCTTTCTATCCCCATATAATGATTTACTTCTAAGATGCTTTCGCAAATATGGGACCAAATGTATTCGGAGCCGTGTAAGGAAATACTCCCCAGAGTAAGGCGCCAACCAGGCGACCGCTGGAATCCTTTTAGTACCCCAAGAAAAACGAAACGAGCTTCGGGATGCCTCCCACCCACTAATTGCCCACTTCGGCATCCCATTCGATCGCTCGTCCGATAGGGATTCAACTACTTTTTTATGTAAATCGAACGGGCGTCCCACGACTCCTCTCTAAATGAGGCGACTCTTTTTTCTTTTTTGAGCGACTCACTTTCTGTTATTTGATAACGCCGCCTTCTTAATGACGGCGATCGTCCGAAAACGAGCGTGAGATAGATTTTGTGACTTTTTTTTTGGCTAATGGAAGGGAAATGAAGGGTCATGATGGGGTCCTAGAAGGGTGGATTAGGGCGTGAAGGGAGTTGGTTTGAAATGCAGTGGAATGTTGGGTTCAGATGGGTAGTTTGGAGGTATTCCGGGTGATTCACGTCTTGACGGACGATTAAGGATGATGTTTTTATTAATTTCCCGAGAAAAAGCGTATGAATGAATGTAAGGCCAGCAGTAGGGGCGTTGGCGATTTTACTTGCCTCTATATTTTTTTACAATATATATTATCTCTTTAAAAAGGCCTCGCGATCTAACTCATTGTAAAAAGTGCATCATATGATGTCAAAAAATGTAAGAATTCACCGTCACCCTTGTCATATTGTGTCACACATAGTCTCCCCTCCTGAACATAAATTGTGATTTAATTTGTAATTGACTCATAAACATAGTTAAATCTGCAGGAAAAAGTTCGTACCGAGTTAACATTTTTGAAAAAAAAAAAAAGAACGGATACTTGTGGGAGTACCTAAGTCATTAGACCTTCAAACTCCAGTAGCCATGAGCAGAGCTGTAACATAACGTTAACAAAGTCACAATCAGCTGAGGCTAAGCCCCTGGTTTCCACAAGCGAACTTGGTCCTCATTTTATCGACCCCGGAGGAATGACCTAACCCGGTATTAGTACCCGGGCCTGTGGTGCGTCAGCGAGATGCACAACCTCTATGCCACCTGGCTTCCAACAATTTTTAAGTAGAGATTAATAAATGTTTTAAAATATAGTTTTGAGGTTTCCTACCGGTTTTGCTATTCTAAACTATAATAATTTCAATAAATACATTATCTTTTAGAAAGGGATTTGCATAATCACATGAGAAGTAATAAGTAAATTAAAGATCCCCAAGCCTCAAGCCTAACATGCTCACAAAGATGCATCCAGAAAACTATTAAAAATATATTTCAAGAATGGAAAATGAAAGCTTATACCCTAAAATCAATATCTCATTATACTATTTTTGGAGACACTACTGAATTTCTCTTTTTATTAAGGCCACTTTAAAAGAGTTTAATCTCAATATAGTAGTTTATTCCAGACATTTATTTTCCTTACATTTACCATTCCATTAAAGTTCAATTAAACTTCAGCATCATTCATCAAAATCTCAAACTTAATTCTATGTTTGAAAGGTTTTATCGCAGTGTATTAAAAAACCAAATTTATATTTGATAGACGAAATAAACTATTCAAATATGGTTTAAAATATTTAAATGAAAACGATATTTTAAGCACTTTCTACTTCTCGAACAATTATTCTTTTTTATGACCGTAATTTAAAACTATTGAGATTAAGGGCTGTATGTTTTAAATGAATAGTAATGTGCCCTTTTATTTCATGATATAAATATTCGATTACTCCAACTTAAAAAATAGCATAATTGCTTTAAAAAATGCCATCCAAATTATATCGCCCGAGTACAAATCTGAGATATTTGATGATATTAAAAATGTAGGAGTAGTACCCCCTTCTAGTAAAATACTTCCGTAACCACATAAGTTAAGAAAAACACAAGGTTAATCTTAACTATCTCCGGTAACTTATTAAGGACTTCTTTATATACATACAGTAAAAAACAATATATCCCTTAAAAAATAACTGACTTTTCAAATCCCCCTGAAGCCATTACTGTTTGCATCCTTTTTTATGTGTTTATTTATTCCCTTAAAAAGCATCCTAAATAAAATATTTCAACATTTTTTTGTATGAAAATGTTTCTTTCGCTCTAAAAATGGGATAAATATTTGTTAGGATATAATATATTTTACAAACAGGAAAAAACTCGTTTTTGATACTTTTTGGCACTTCTTTTAGTCTGCTTTAGCATATTTTTTATAGATAGCAAGTTTATTTAGTTACAAAAAAAAACCCAACAAGTAAATATTTTCTAATTTAGAGCATTTTTTGACTTGCGCTGTGGTTTACGATGGATTAGCAAACAAAACCGTGTCAACAAAAACAGGAACATTTATTTTGTGCTTGTAGTTTGTGCGTAAGTAAAAAAACATAAATTAACGGTAAAAGGTGGTATTGTCGACCCCTCCATATAATGAACTCTCTAGCTTCTAATGGACGTCTTAAAAAGTCTTATGATCAACCATCAAAATAGTATATTTTGATGTATAATCCATATAAAATCCATAATCCATATATCGCTTACATACAGTGAACCTCCAGTATAGTGAACTATTTATATTTTGGGTCTTATGACTGTTTTCTTAAACTGAGTACAAAATTTAGCTGCACTACTATTTTTCATAAAAAATAAATGCAAACCGAAAAGCGCTGATATCATCCACTTTTTTAAAGATTCAGTTATTTTTCCCAATTTTTTACTCCCGTTTCGTCATTTAACATTGTAATTGCTGTTAACTGTAAAATACCACAGTGCCCTGTATCAAGGTCATTCCCGTACCAATTAAAATTTTGACCACTTTATTCCCTTTTGTTCGTCAACCCTGCCTTAAATGCTTGTAAAAACTGGTTTTTCCCTTTGTTAGTCTCTGTCTGACTTTTTTTAATTCAACATGTAAGAGCGTGCGCTCATCTCTTTCTCATTTGATATTAAACGTTTTTACAACTTTCTGATTTTTCTCTTCTTGAGGGTTGCATCCTCACATGTTCCTCAGCGAACACCAATGATTAACTCTAAATTAATTGCACAGAATTAGTAAAGTTGAATTTTTAGTTATTTATATCTTCCTCTCTCGGAGGTCTATAAACACAACCATGTAGGTTAAACTAAACACACGCACCAACCATAAATCATACAATCTAACGCACAAAACCCACTTTTTAACTCGAAAAATCACCCGCAATAATCACGACAACGACATCTCTCTTCCCTCACAACCCCAAAAAACAAAGACGACATTTACCCAGCAAACATCCTCCACCCTAATCCATCAGACGCATTCCATAAACATAACTCCCATCAGAACGATCCCACACACACAAGTAAAAAAAACCCCACTTCATTCAACCACAATTCACCTCAGATTTAAACCAACCACACGGGTGGCTACAAACCGAACGAGTTACTAGTACGTTGTATCCAATTTCTCCCGAGAAACTCCGAGAACAGCTTTTTCCCGTTTTATTTATAGCGCTCCGGAGGTCTCTTTGAGGGAAAACAGGAGCCACGGATCTGACAACCGTTCTTCGCGCTCCGTTGCCCTCCGCTTCCTCTCCTCTTGCCCCAGGGAGGAGCTGGAGGAAAGTTTGTGGATGTTGAGAAGAGAGCTGGAACTGGTTTTGTTGGCTGGTGGAACTGGATCGGATGGAGAGCTCTCTTAATCGTGGCTCGATTGCTTTTGGAGTGCGATTGAAGAATTGAATGCGGAAGAGGTTATGAAAATGAAGGGGTTTGTTTGGGGAAATGTGCTTTCAGAATGTTTTCGTTGGATGATTAGGCTTGGAATGCTTTTATTTATGCGGTTGTGTAGCCTTCGCCACACATTCAGGCGATGAATTCTTTCAGAAATCCATTTATTCAAATCCTGTGGGAGTTTACGTAGTTGTCTCTATCTCTTATAAAGGCTGTTTACTTTTGAAGTCTATAAGGGAATTGAGGTAATATTTAGAGATTATGTATTGCGTGGGGCGTGGTAAAAGGATTTGAAATCTCAACAGGCATTCAGGCAGAGAAGTATTTTTACAATGAAATTATTTAAATCCTGTGAGATATACAGTATAATATGCACGAAGAATGTTGTGCCTGTTCCTTAAATTAGGTTTATAAACTTTTCAAAATTTCTCCTTAGAATTCTTAATCTATAGAGGATAAACAGTAAATAATATTGCCTAATATCTCAAATGCAGTACGTAGAGTCCTCAACTGTTAATTTTTGAATAAGCGTAAGTAGTACATTCGCCAAACGAAAAGAGATAATCAATGTATCGTCTTTTAAAGATTATTTGAATTAGTTTGTTGCTTTTAATGTACTCGTGATTACTTAAGTGATAATAATTTGCGCTTGAAATATAAGAAGCTAAGATTGCAATAAGCAATGCAATAATATCTATTATAATATGCAAACAGCTAGTCATTTATAAAATCAAAAATATATTCTCTATTAATTAACTTTTTTCATCATCAAATGTGGATTAATTAAATTTACAAGATAAACAACAAATCTACTAACCACACAAAATAATAATAAATAAATGTAATAACTTTTTAATAAACTTTCGAGATACATACGTATATTCAATTAAAAATAAATATCCCGATATACTTCCAACACCGAAAAATTCTTTGAACCGAAAAGAACAAATATAAATCCTTCCCGCACTTTAATAATATTTCAAAAGTTTTACCAAAGCGCAAACGTAAGTAACGGGCTATTGTGTATCCATCCACCCAGCCTTTCACACACAAAAAAAACCATATTTAGCCGCCCAGAAATAACACTAACTATCGGCAAAATAAGCCTCCGCAACAACAAAAAAAAAGGCCCCAAACAATATCACATATTTCCTTCCACCTGAAGCAAAACGCCAAAAAATTTTAAACACACTTTTGAAAAGAACCCAAACAAAACCCGGGGAAAGAAACCCCAGCTCTCTCATCTTATCAATTAAATGGCGAGAAGAACTTCTCCCCGAGAAATTCTCCTTCTTTTCCAGTTTTGTTTCTCCGGTTTACTGCGGGAGTAATGGCCGCCCGGGGCCTCTCGGTGCCAGACACGGACAGGAATCTCGTTAAAGAGAAAAAACCTCACTTACCTCGGGCACGAAAAAAAACTACAGCGGTCTACCCCAGATTTCTTTTCGGAGGTGTGAGGCGGGGGAAAAAACTTGCCCGCTTTTTTGCCATTCAAGGAAGAATAATCCGTAGTGTGGTGCCGGACTGAAAGTTTTTAATGGCACCCCCAGTATTTTCAATTACACCTGAGTGCCCAAACCACAGAAATTTCAATGCGTCAATTCTTTTTGTTTGGTTTCGCGTGTAGAGAGTTCCCCGTAGGGTGTGCTTGAGTGTTGTCAAGTGTTGCACATATATTGTATGTGTTGAGGGGGTAAACGTGGGTTGACAATGGAGACGTTTGTTGTGAGGAGTCAAGAGGGTGACATAAATTGGGAAGGCTTTGTTTGTTGTGGTTTTGTTTGGAATAATAAGGGATTTTGAGAGTTTTTATCAGCATCAAGTATTGCTGGCTTATCAGCTATTATGAGTTCTTGTTCAATACTTTGTGAACTCGGAACCTCTAAAATGTATAAAAAATTAGGTATTGAAAGAGTATGATTCATTAGATGAATTTCGGTACATTGTAATGTAATTGACAAATTTTTAAACCCACTCCAAAAATCAGAATTGTTTAATCAAGCTTTTTATAAAATCTGAAGCACAGCAGCACTTGAAGTTCTCCTTGAAACATAATTTGAAATAAATATGCTAAACAAATTTACTGAAGAGTATTATATCATGAGCAGATTCATGTTTTCTTCTTAGGGGCATCAGTATTTTTATAACATTACTTGAAATATTATAATAGATAATTTTTCATAAAATCTGAAGCACAACAGTTGTTGAAGTTCTCCTATTAACATAATTTGAAATAAATAAAATAAATATACTAAACAAATTTTAGTTAAGGGTATTATTTTATGGAAGGATTCATGTTTTCTTCTTAGGGGCAATAGAATTACCACAGATTTTATTCAAAAATATTGAAGAATAACAAACTTTTTCAGCCATGAAACTTTGGATTTGGCAGCGCCCAAACAGCCAGCCTTACCAACTTTAAGGTTTTAAGGCTACAGCCATGAAACTTTACGTTGAAGCATTTCACATCATTAAAATTATTATCTATTAAGAAATATTATTATCTACTAACTATATATTAATCTTTCTGTGTGGTCGCGCCACTCTTCTGGTTCCGCCCCTGGTCTCATCATTAATCATTTCGTTAGCACCAGTTTTTAAACACTTCATCTTCCACCACTAAAATCCCCACCATCCTTAACTATATTTGTCTACCTTAAAATCTCAAAAACCTTCAGAATAGTAGCCGATATTGTCTCCATTACAAAAGCCCACACAATACACCGTCCATTATCCCCAGAAAACTTCTGAACTTCCATCAGAGCCATAAACTTAACAACCCTCCGATACATGCGCCCACCTCGAAACAATGAAGCCCCTGCACTGGTTTTCCCCTTAGGGCGTTCGTTAAAGGGGCACCCCCGTCCATTGTTCCCGAGCAAGGGGCGCAACAAAAGGAGAGCAAGCCCCAAGGAGCGAAAAGGTGGGCCGCGGGGGCCTTTTGTGGGGCATTCCAATGCAGGGGCTGCCCCTGTCAGGAGATGGATGGCCCCGGATTGTGTTCCGGGAATTCGAAGAGGATATTAATCTCGAACCCCCTTCGCTTGGGCGGGGCGGCCCGTCACGTGCAGGAGTCCGCCCCGCCAGGGCGCTTTTGGCGATGGAGGTTGGCGAGGATCTCTCGGTGATGACGTTTCAATGAGGTGACTGATTCGAGATAGTTACGGAATAGGATTGTGGATGTTTATTTGTTATTATAAGTGGGATGGGGAGAATTTTGATGCAACAGGGATAATGATCCTGGAATAAGAGGAATGGAATGAATGAGGAATAAGGGATAATGATAGACGTTGGCGAAGAATTTGTCTTAAAATCTAGATATTTTCAATGAAATTTTAGGAAAGGAGGAATTTTAGGAGAGATAGAAACCACCAAACATTACCTAATGGAAATGCTAAATACATAGAAAATATATGACACTTTAAATCACATTTTTTAAGACATATCAAATTAAATAATATAACTAAATTGATTAAAATGAAGTAAGGTGGATCTGCAAGGCAGCAATCACACACAAATTCATTAAGTTATAAATTTTTAACATTAAAAAAATAATTAAACAAAGCCTAACAAAGACAAACTTTACACAGCAATCGTAAAAAAAAAAAATGTCAAATAGTAAAAAAAAAAAAAAAAACCGGCGGTCAAAATATCAATAAAAATTATTTTGATACCACTTCTAGGAAGTCAGTTAAAACTTGTGCAATAACCCTTAATTTATTTTCATGCCCATTTGGACACTTAAAACTCCAGTATCAGTGATTTGATCAAACTTTCCAATACCTAGCCAAAAGCAGCCGCCAAACCCCATAAGCAGCCGCCAAGCACCATAAGCAACCATGCCGCACTTGGCGAAAAAGAACAGAAATCGGCCCATTCGTTCGGCTAATCGGGCAAGAGCCTTCCTTGTCCGATCGATAAACCGCTGCCCTTGTCACTCCATTATCCCCATTTACATACTCACTCCCCCTCACACAAAGAATAAAAAAATATAAATATAATACCCAATAAACAAAGCCTTATTTAGAGAGAGAAAAGTAGCATCTCTTCTTTTATAGGGAGAGAAAAGTGGCGGGTATCTTCTCTCCAACAAAGACAAGTGTTTCAAGTTGAGAGGGCTGTAGTAAAAGAAAGATGCCGCCGACAATGGAAGAGGTTTTGCATTTGAACTACGGAAAGATTATTCTTCATTTTTTTTTATCTATGGTGATTCTCTCACCTTCCGTCCGATTTGATTTTCAAATCATAACTGCGTATCGGAACGCTTGGGTGGGTGGACTTTCTGTTTGAGACATCCCGGGGATGTAAAGGAAAGATGAAATGGTATGCAGTGACTTTTGAAAGGAAAATGTATTATTCCTGTTTGGAAACATAATATGTAGGGTAAGCTTTTATGGGGAAAGTGGAGCTTAGTTTATTCTATTCTTATTTCAATGAAGGCTCAGTGTCTTTATTCTTTGAAAAGGGGTGAATCATCTAACGGGGAATTCATAATTGAATCATAAGGATTGCTAGGTGGGGCGAGCAACCAAAGTGTGAAAACACGGCCCTTTTGTGAATATAATTTTAAGGATTATTGTTGAGACGTTTGTAGCAGTCAACTGAGAATATTGAATTGAATTTTATCCGACGTGAAATACGTAATGACAAACTTGATGTTTAACATGACAATGAAAACCAATGTATACAATAATGAAACATAATACATACTTTTTACTATAAGGGAGTTGTATTTGATAATTTTAATATTATTCCGCTCATTATTCCCCCAGTAATGTTAAAAGACATGGTTGTAGTAAGGTGCAAAAATTAAAACAAAGGAAATTAATATCACCACAGTTGGCTGGTTTTTTTTTTCAGCTACAAACTTTTCTTGCTTGATGTTTGATATGTGTCTTTATATACCTTGAGATACATTGATTGCTATGATTTTAAAAGATTAAAGGAATCGAAATTTATAAACATTATGAAAACAACTACTTGAGAGGGTGAGAAGCTATGTGGTACGATGCGTGGTGTGATGAAAAAAACTGAAACTATTCAAAAACTAAATTTAACAAACTTCTGGGAGTTGATATTCTGCACTCTGATTCAACACTGATTCTAAACTGCCTATGGAAGCCAAGAGAAAGTGAAACTTCTCATAAAGAAGAACACAGGTAGCAATAAAAATAAAAACTATTATTTTAATTTCCCATAAACCAGTAGGTATTTCTCATTGTCATTTGTTGGCTTCCACCCACATAACCTCCCATTTCGATCTTATTCATGCCTTTACATCTCCAGAAGCTAACCACCCTCATTTCTATAAGTGCTCAAACACACCCAACCAAACCCTGTTCATAAGTACAGAGATAAGACCCCACACTGTCAACAAAACGCCGATCTAACGAATCAGCCCCAGCGGACCCATTAACCGGAACAGCAGACCGGAGAAAAGGCTTTACAGTATCATTGCCACTTCCCAACGGGACACCTATCCCGAAATCCGTCTCCATTTCAGAGAAATCCGTCTCCGATTAAAAGACGATCCATCAAATCCGCAACTGGTCATCATCGATCCCCGAACTTCGTTTTAATTCCATTACGTGCCGCACGCGCGTTGTTCTTTTTTTGGAGGTTCCTTTTTCGAGGGTGGGAGGGTCCGAAGATGGAATCCTTTGAGACCGTATCGATCACACTTATCCTGATGAGAAGAATATTTTTTTTGTAGTTTTATTATTATTATCATCACTGCTCCGTGTGCTCTTTTCTTATGACCTCTCTTCCGGGTTTTTGCGGAGATGGGGGCCGTTCAGATATTGCATGAGGCAAGGTGGTAACAAAATTTCAGTGTCTAAGTTTTGAGAATAGCACTTAAATTTGCTCCAAACAAAACAAAAATTTGAAATTTGAGCCTAAAAAGTAGCGTCTTGACATATTTTTTTCGGATATTTATGAACATCCGAAGAGGATCGCTCCACGTACGCTCCAGAAGGAAAAAAAAGTCAGTTAATACACGTATGAAAATTTTTGGGGGCGGTTAAACCCACGCTTATCTCCTTGGGGGGAGCTGAATTGTCATATGAGAGGGGTGTCTTATGGATGATGCTTACGTGAAACATTAAAAACACTTTATTTTTGACAAAAATTGTGATGAAGAAAAAATTTCAATGTTCTGAGGGGGTAGAATTTTGGCCACCCACGAAAACTTCAAATAATACCGTACAATTGTTAAAAATAAACATTATTTTGGATAAAGGATTCGTATAACAAAAATAGAACGATGGTGAGGTATACGGTTGCTTACATAATCGAATCATCAGTTTAAAAAGGGAATAGGTCCAAAAATAGCAATTTGAAATTTTGTGCTCAAAGAAATCTCCAAGCCTCCTCTACACATGAGTGGGAAGAGGGAAAAAATAACTACCCCCTATAGGCAGATATAGCCCGGTGAAATCAATACCCATTCATTGCCTTTTTTTATTTAATATGAAATTTAAGTTACTTTATCTTTCTTTTTTTATTCTTTGTGCTGTAAAATAAGCCGAAACATAATTTGTTTTTAATTTAAAAGTGTTTTTACCTTTTTTTTATCCAGTGAAAGTTGAACTCCTTTGATATTCATTAAACTGCCTTAAGGACTCAGTTTCATAATAATTTTTAATTTCTCATGTTTGTGCTGTGAACTAAGCAGAAATATAATTCAATAGTTAATTTAAGTGATTTTTAAGATTTTTTCAGCCGAAATTTCCGAAGTTTGAAAAGGAAATTAAATCCATCAATTCATTTCAACTGTAAAATATTTTTGAGTGCACTTATTTTTTTTTCGATGATGATTCTGTATTCTAAATAGGATTCTAAATTTCTACATAAGATTTAGTGGTTTACTATGAAAATTCCATTAATAATTCAGTTTTTTTCCCGATTTTCTCAAAACATGGTTTCTGAACTTACTCCCTTTTTCAAACTGACGATTCAATTATAAGCGGTAACAGTGCATTTTTCTGATAGTACTTTCGTTGACAGGGGGTGGTCGAAAATGACCAAAAACATACTCAAGCAATATTTGAACGGCCCCGTGATTATTATTATTATTTCTTTTCTTTTTTTATCTTACGCGTAGAAAGAACTTCGGGATTATGGCATCGCCGAGGTGATGTCGAAAGAAATATTATTCTTTCTCGGGAGTTTAATGAAATTGCCGGGTCCTGGTGAATTCGACGGCAGTTTGAGAGAGATTTTTCGGAAATGTGAATATTTCTGGTTCGTGGGTAGAGTGCATTAGGTGGAGAGAAAGCTCTTAAGCGGCTCTAGTGGGTGAAATGGGAATGTTTTATGCTGGGTGTTTTTTTTTGAGAGTTTCAAAGGTGTTATAGAGTCAAATGGATTCAAATCGAGTGTTAAAATGCTGGAAAGCTAGCTTTAAGGTCGATATTTGAATAGTGAAGTGTTTTAAATTTCAATTTTTGTACCCATTTTCTTTTAAAATGGAATTATTAAAGGAAAGATAATCTATTTCACCGTAATGATCGGCAAAAAAACCTTAAAATTTTTAGGTAATTTAAGTACAAGTAATGAACTAATGAAATATACAACTTTAAAAAAAATAAAAGGTATGCCAAAAAATTGTGAAAACAAAAATAAAAATTTTAGAAAAAATTATTTTAAAATAATTTAATTATTTTTGAAAGATATCCTCCGACCTTTAGATATTATCATATTTTTTATGTAGAATATAATTTTTTAATGAAGCCAAAACCAAACTATTATTGTTGCACCAATTACATTCCTGTATTAGAAATTTAAAAATAAATAAAATGTAGGTATTAATAAAAATATTATGAGATTTTAATATCCAAGATTAATTTGATGTAAATAAATGTCAAATTGCTTTAAAGGTAGTTGATATTTAAATAACACTTAAGTATTTTAAGCACCTTCTCTATGTTAATATTAGCTTTTACAATGACTAAAATAATACAAATATTATTAAAAATATTGATTAAAAACTATATATTTAAAAATACGAATAATATTAAAAGATTAAACTATGTATATTTAAAATGAGTGAATTTTAATAAGAGGTCAAAAAGTTACTCTTACCAACTCCTAAAGCCAACCAAAATTGTATACTAAGTAACAGTAAGCAAATAAAAGCATAGTGTCCAGTATGGATCTATCAAGACACGATAAAATGTTTATGGACCATAACTCTATAAAATAAAGACATCTAAAAGTCGTCCGTTCTTTCATAGTTCATGACAGAAAGACTAAAAGTGCACTCTCAATAAAGCGTAAAAAGTTCCATGTCTCGAAGAGGAAGATTTTATTGACCATGACAACCCCACGCAAGTAGACTCAGTGTCTTATGATGTCAAAAATCAGCAAAATGTGGTGTTATAGAAGAGTTTGACAAAACTAAGGTTTATAAAAGGAAACGTCTAAAATACTGACTCTGACAAATTTATAAAAAAAACATCAACGTAGCTCAGTCGGAAATAGAAAATGACAATAGATATTGAAAAGTTTTATTTCATCTCCATTGTTCTACTATATAGAACATTTTCAAAACGACAAAAAATGTTAACACGTCATTTGTTACCCTTCCATATTTTTGTATTGTGTTTTACGGTTTTTAGATATATAGCTTTAAACTAATTTGCTCTCAAACATTTATGATAAATAGTTATGACAACGGATGTTTTAAAAAACAGTTAATACTTATTCTACAAACGTAATGGTTAAACCCATAAATTTCCAACCATTAATGCATAAATAGTTCTTTATTACAACGTTTTAAAATTCATTATTCAAAATATGTCTCAAATTTAGAAATTCAGAACGCAATAAAAGACTCTTGGGAGTGTTTTATGCTATTACCATATTCATTTAAATATTGAATTTAATATGCGACCAAACAATTCTTCTCCCACGTTGCTTCATCCTCCATATCAACATTCTTGCTTACTTTAGACGCCTCACAATATCGTTCCCTACTTAGAACTGAGAGGGGGGGGGGGAAATCGGGATATGGAATTCAATTTAAATTTCAAGAATTCGGCTCCTACGCATATTGTTCATAACTTTATTTTTCGGAATTTTTGAAAAGCCAAACATTCCAATAATAATATTAAGGACAGGCTAAAAATACTTAGCTGATACGTTTATTTAAAAATGAAAAGATACTTGTTTGTTAACAGGATCTTGTAAAAGAAACTTTTTAAGGGTCTTAAAATGTGTAGAAATTCAAGATAGAACACGAAGATTGTTATTTTTATAACTTATTTTTTAAAATGTATTGCATATATTGAGATTTGAATACAATATTAGGCATTAAAGTCAGAGCGATTCTATAATTCTTTACGGTTCTTAGTGCTTATACTAAATACAAAAACTATGTTAAGAATTTTGAATAATTTTGAATGAATAATCTTCTTCTTCTTCTTCTTACTTATCAGATCAGATCCATGAGGTTGTTCACCTTAAAAATATCGAGGACAAAAGAGGGTCTTCTTTTAAGATCCTCTCGCACCAAATTTACACATTCAATTAGGTGTTGAGCGGTGGCCTCTTCAACATTGCACTTGGTGCAAATAGGGTTGAATGAATAATTTTTTTTGTAATCAAACCTTTGACCCACTTTGGGCATTTCTGTATTAAAACTATTTTGCCAACCGTATTTAAGTTCACCGTAACCGCCACTTTAAATTTTCTGTATAAATTTGATGTCTGGCCATACTGTTGCTATCGCTGACAAAGGGGATCGTAGTTATCCCCGAAACAATTGTACTTTTAATATATTTTTAAAGTTTTTGTGAACAAAATAAACGTTGTTCTTCCATTTTTTCTTGTTGATATCTGATATAGTTCTAAACAGACGTCCAGGAACCAGTTACCAAATATCCCTATAATTTGAAATCACGCGGTATTATATTCCAAATATTAGTTCCTCTTAGTGTGAAAACAAGAAGGATTATTATAATCCTTTGTATAATGTGTTTTCCTTTCGATATCGCACATAATATTGACAGAAAAATCAAAACTCATAAAAGTAACAACGAATCGACTTGCACACAAGCACCATTCCATCTCCTCCCTCAAACAAAAGAGAAAATCTCATCACGTCGAAAAAACACCTTGTTTCCGAAGATAAGAAAAACATCGGAAAACCATTCAATCAAAAAATCCAAAAGAAAAGTGAACGAAAACCAGAAAAACGCATTAAGGGGTCTCAGGACTCTTAAATGTTAGTCGTGTGTGCAAAATAGTGTCTTTTTTCAAACCACCACAGATTAAAAACTAAACACAGCAGCCTCATGAAAATTTTACCCCTTAATATTTGAACACATTTTCATAAGCAAACAAAATTATAAATTCAACAAATAAATATTTCTTAATTTATAAGAAGTCGAAAAAACCATATTTTTGATAATCCCGTGAATCAACATTTTACGGCGCGCAAGATTTTGGAAAAAATAATTCACCCAGGTTGACAAAATTTGTGTTATTTAATAGATAAATATATGCTTTTCAAGACAAACATAGTTTTATAAAATAATATAACCAATAAATATTTTTTAGTAACTGATTTTTGAAAAAAATTGAGAATTTCATAAAATTAAGATTTAAATTCCCTCTAAAGTAAAATTTACTTAAATTTTGAAAGTAAAAATATGTATGTCTATTACAGTAACTAATAACGAGCATGTGTGTAAAATTTTAGATGAAAAGGATAAGTAGTTTTTGAGAAATCTTGCGCTCCAGCTAGAAATTTTCATTTTGAGAAAATTGATGTCAAAGTTAAAATTTCACATAAAAAAAGATTAAAAATAAAACATACCCTAAAAAGCTCCAGGATCATAAACAGATCCTTCAGCATCCTTTTGCTTCTCAAATTCAATAGCCAACTTCAGTTTTTTGGCTTTGCGGGCCTCCAAAGAAGCTGCGGATGCTCGTTTTTGACCCGTAGTCTTACGCTCCTTGTCAGCTTTAATGCACCATTCCACCATTGCTTTAGTAAATTTCAATCCCAAGGCACTCATTATATCCATGTGGCTCTTCTTTCCATCATTATATTCACATACGGCCATATAGGAAGCAATTTTGGTGACGGTGAAGCCCGACCCAATAAGCTTTGGGCTAAACTTCCAAATGAGTGCATTGAGCGACTCATTGGGATTTTGGGTTTTGGCCCCTAAACATTTCCTTAGCAGTTTCAAATGGGACAAGTCTTTATAGACAGGCTTGATGGCTTCTGAGACAGCTTGGGGAATACTGCTCACATGCTGAAAGGGCGTGTTGTTGAGCTGAGCAACATTGTATTTGCACCAGCTGTCGCAGCCTGTCGGGCAAAAAAAATGCATAGGCTTATCATCCGTGCCAGAATAATGAGCCCACGTAGCCCAAACTGCTTGCCGCATCTCATGTTCGTCGTTTGGATTTGCACGTATCGCATTTCCATAATATGAAGTGAGTTTTTTTACGAGTTCATCCGTTAAACGCCCTTTGCCTCCTATAGTTTTTCCGTCGGAAAGCTTCTTCTTCCCCAGGCCAGACTTCAGCTTCCGCAGCCGGCTCCCCATCCGCTTCTGGACATGCCCGACACACTCTATTTTCTCTATTGTGACATCAGGTCCATAAGGCTTTTTCTCCACTATAGCTGGAAATGTTTTGGAGTCGCCATCTCCTATATACTGCGTGTATATCCTGTCGTGTTTTTGTTTCGACCTCTCAAAAATTCGAACCATGCCCTTCACTTCCATAAGGCCTGCAGATCCGCTGTGGTTCTTTGCACAAAAGCCCTTATGCCTGGTCATAAAAGAGGTGTACGTAGGCCCAAATTTTGGGCCTTTGTACGAGCTGCATCCCTTGCAGAAAGATGACAAAACTTCGATATCAATTGCTTTTCCACTCTCAGCTCCCACAACCGTACAAACACCAATAAGGGATGAGTGTCCTCGGGTTTTCCAAGTGCCATCTCCGCTAATGGCAATGCTCTTGGACGATTCATCGATGAGTTTTTCTGTTGCGGATGCCTCCACCATGGAGGCATTTCCTATCTTTTCCCCAGCATCTGCAATTTTCCTATTTATGGTGTCGTAAGCTTTTTGGGTAATGGGTTTCGGTAAGCACATTACCGAGCAAAATGTTTGCAGACCTGAGAGCCCCTGGCCCGCATACCGCATTGCCAAAACAGACCTCCTGTTGACATCAGGTACGTTTTTTTTGTCTCCAATCAACTCGCAGGAATTAATATTTTCCTGCCTCTTGCAACCATCACATAGTAAGAAGAAAGTTGAAGATAATCCAATGGTGGATTTTTCCCTCAGTTTGATAGTTCCGTGACACTTCCTGCAGCAAAGAAGTTTTTCCAATTGAGAAAAAAACAGGTTTATGTCAATAAGTCTATATCCATTGAATTCTGATGAAATAGACTCTTTGTAGGTGTCCTTTACTTTACGGGCACTAGGAAGTTTTTTTGAAGAGGCACAGTCTTCCTTTGGCACGCTCACGTAATCAATCCGGCCTTTTACACCCGCAGCAGATTTCTTCAAGAACTTATTTCCTTGAAATTTCCTTTTCTTCGTTCTCTTACCAGAAGAACGCTTTTTCACCATGATAAAATGAATCTTCAAAAGTAATGAAATGAAAGAGACGTGAAAGTTGAAACAGCGTGTGTATTCAAAATTCGCACAGTAAAATGGTAATGGTAAACAGAGTTGGAAAACAAAATTGTATGAGTTGAGTTGATACTATGCTGCTTATTTCTAAAATAATTTTGATATATTATGAGGCTTAACCAGTAAAATAAATCATATATATAAATAAATGTAAAGAGATCACCACAGCCAACCCAACAGATGTCACTGACAGCTGTGAAACGCGGCGGTGTTTGTTTATATTTTAGACACGTTGCTTTAGTTTTTTATCAATAACTCGTGAAGTTTTTGGAGTATCGACAAAAGTTTGGTACCAATCTGTTCAGAATTAGTGTGGCTTTAACATATATTTTTTTCAAAAAATCGAAAATTTTGACTTTTAAGGGTCCTGAGACCCCTTAAGCGAAGAATAAATACTTCGATGATAACCAGCAATAATCATAATCCTTGAGTGTTGTTTCTCCCCCACATCCGATGTGTATCTGTGGAAAACACACCCTCCAAAAAGCTTTCACCTTATCAGCTGGCAGGCAGACCTCTCTCTTCACCAAATTCCAAAAATTACCCAGCAGGCTTAGCGGAGCGCTGTTTCATCATTATCGCTCGGCACTCTCAAAAATGCTTGCCAAACACAGATGAGTTGGAACTGAGAAAAAAAAAATCCCGTTTCTTGCTTTTAATCTCGTAATCCGAGGTACTTTTTCAAGGAACATGTTATAATTTGATACTAATCTCTCTGAGGATCTGTCAGTTGTTCTTTTGTTATGACAAAGACTCTGTGAGTTGTTGGGGAAACTCAAACGTCGTCGTCGTGCGCTTACTATTTTTGTTGGCAAGAGGAACATGTGATGGAGTGGTCTCTGTGTGGAATATGTGGAAATGAAAGATAAGGCTCGGAAGCTTAAAATGCATATCAAACACGGGCCACGGCAGTTTTTTTGTGTGTATTTCCATTTATCAGAAATATTTGTTAAAAACTGTTAATCTTTGAGAAAAACCTTCATAACAATCTGGATGGATTGTTTTCTCAGCTATAATTTTGGCTTATTTATTCAAGTTAAGTTTCCAATAACTTACTTTCAATTAAAAAACTCTAAAAAATTAAGAAGCCTCAAATAAGAAAGTATTGAAATTATAAGCCAGGTTTCCTTAACTTATGCCTAATTATTTTGGTATCATTTAAATATTTATACTAAAAATCTTATTATAAATTTGTAAGAAAGTTTAATTTATTATCCTTCAATAAAATAGTATATTGAGATATTTGTTATAGTTTTTCCACAACGATCTATTTCTATTAAATAGCTTAAAGTCATTTTATCTCTACGCTATTTTAAAATTTATTAACACAAAAAAATTGTTATGAAATAAGAAGACGTAAAATATTTAAAACATAAATTATATTATTGCATTTAAGAAATTTTTAAAATGATTTCATTAATATAACATACTTATTTAATTTGTTTCATTTTATTACACTTTTCCGATAAGAAACACTATTCTTTATGGATTTTTTAAGCAGCAAGTCATACCTAAAAGTATTTTATTGCATTTATGAAATTTTAAAATGATTTTATTAACATGCTAATTTAATTTTTTTCATTCCATAACACTTTTCTGATTAGAAAAACTATTCTTTTTTTTTAAGTAGAAAGTACATACATAAAAGTATTTCATTGCATTTATGAAATCTTAAAACGACTTCATTCATATGCTAAGCTAATTTAGTTTGTTTCATTCCATAACACTTTTCGATAAGTAAAACTATTCCTTAACGATTTCTTAAGAAGTGTTGAATAGTATTTGTGAATGGAACTGTTAACTGTAACTTCAATGTTTTGTTTGTTTCCCCCACCGAACGAAAAGCGAAAGTATGTAGTGTAGAAGAAATGAACCACCGAATAAACTGTTAGTTTTAATTGGGTATGAAGAATTGTTTTTCAAGTACAAAACTCTTAAAAGTATTTCGCTTGTTAAACTTAAACAACAATACGATACCAAAATATATATCGGTAATTAAAATTATTCAAAACCAATATATTTAATGCAACCAAAAAATTAACAACCACATCCAAGCTTCCAGCTCAGAAATCCTATTTAAACAGAAAAATCGAAAAATTTCAGGCTTTAAAACTAAGATACCCCAAGACCGTCGACAATAGAAAATAATTTACCTCATCCTATTTCCTCTCCGGCCAAACTTTTCATTTCCAACCAAGCAACAGATGGCGGCGTTCTTTCGCTCTTCAGCCCCAAAGTGCTTTCAATATTTTACGATGCAATACCTAGCTCCGGACGGATGCATTAACTGTTAAATTAGTTTCGACCATTCATTTTTAAAAACTCATTTAAAACCGCTCACTTCACTTCGAATCGGCGCCATTTAATTTCGGGGGAATAATAATAATCGCCGCGATGATATCTGGCAACGATTCCGTTCCATCGATTCCCCCCCTCTT
This sequence comes from Tetragnatha montana, assembly GCA_963680715.1. Lineage (NCBI taxonomy): Eukaryota > Metazoa > Arthropoda > Arachnida > Araneae > Tetragnathidae > Tetragnatha > Tetragnatha montana. Next base: position 20,800,578 of record OY796674.1, read on the forward strand.
TTCCATTTTCCCGACGAAACGATCCCAAATAAGTCATTTCCTTTTCCCACATTCCATTGACGTTTCTCGAAACCATTTCTTCCTCGTTTGCTCCTTCTTCACTTCACTTCAAACAAGACAATCGAAAGGAAGTGATTTTTAATTTATTTTAATGCATTTTCTTGCGCAGAAAAAAAATAACTGTATCCGTGGAACGGAGGATATAAAGGAGTGCATTAAATAAAAAGAACGAGAGAGAGCAAATATCGTTCGACCACAAAAGAACATTTTCGCCCTCCCCCTTTCTAATGGCTTTTCTTGGGCGGGGGGAGGAGGGAAATTTTAATTCGGTCACTTGTCCACTTTATCCATTACCCAGTTCTCGAGTAGTACAGATTTGCGCCCCAGTCATTAAAAAGACGGTTAAATGTCTTTCAAAAAATCGCAAAACAAAAGCAAAGACTTTCCTCTTTGCAATGCAATGACTTATTTTTATTGCATGCGAATCAAACGGGAGGGAACTTTTTTTTTGGTCACAAATGGGTCGCATTGGTGGGCTCGACACAAAACATTGTTCGTAATTAATGGATTTAAATGAGCAGAATAATGAGATTTTCGTGCTATTTTTTCTCTGTCCCCGTTTTCATTGAGTATCGTGGGAATTCGCTGGCCCATTGGCCATTTGCTGCAGATTAAAAAGGAATCTTTTGCGGTGGTTTTATGTGTGTATGTTTTTAATTACTTGATTTCATTCCATCGAATTAACGTTTTTGTGTTCTCTGATTAATCGATATGCGGAGGCTGTGGATTTGTTTCGGGGAATGCACTGGGGCGACGACAAATTAGAAAAGTGTCCGGAAAAACAGTTCGAGCAAAACGTGCGTTAAAAGTTTTGAATTCTATCTTGAGTCCTATATTTTAATTAAAATATTCATTATTTGTACTATTTTTTAATGACAAAAAAATAGAATTTAGTAGTGGTATAATGGTAATATATCGATAACACCGGGTATTGGGTACTTTAGAAATTTATTTACAGTCATACCGCCAAGGAGAAAAACATTGATGACAGAAAAATCAAAACTCTGAAAAGAATTACAAAGCCAAATGATAGTCACGCAGATTTTGCACAAAACGTTTATTCATCGTTTATGAATTACCATAACCCCTGAAATTCAGTGGGGAAATCCGTTTCCATAACAATCGCAGCAATATTGTAAGACGTCAACAGTTTTTCTCCTGGTGGTATGTCTATACTTAGTTTATAATATTTTTGAAAATCAAATACTCAAAGACTTATAAAAAAGTAATGTTTACCGACTTTTAATATGTTAGATATTCTTTTGATAGTTCGACGTACTTAGATATCTTCAGGTACCCTACAATCTACTCAAAATGTAATTTATTTTACCCTGTTCTTACCTTTCTCTCTTACTCCAAGGTCAAGAGTAAGGGAAAATTAATTTATATTTGAAGAGAAATAAATTAAAGTTTACTGAATACATGGCAAATGGAAATAGATAAGATGGATGATAAAAGTATTTTGATTAAAACATTAAAATAATAAATATCAATTACAAGATGGCACTCAAAACTTTTGTATGTCTCCCATTATTAGAGGCATTCGAAACTTGAAGTTTTGATTGGTTTGATTTAGTTGGGAGTTTTATAACACAAAGGTCTTTTAGGCTCTTCAGTGCCAAACAAGACAGTGAATAAATTCCTAACAGCTGGCTAAAAAGCCATAGTCAAAGTTTCCAGCAATAAACTGTCAGAGGTTGGCAATGCTATCCTGAATATTCAAAACATACAAATCCCGACATTATTTTACTCCAGCAGCGCTTCATCAAAACAAACTCCAAGCTAGAAAAAACTGTTTACCAGCATCCACCACACAAATAACAAAAACCCACACCCTTCACAGCACTAAATTTCTTCCGCACACAGTGGCCACACTTTGTCAACGTCCGTCAACATCACTTCAGGAGAACAGAGGCTCTTGTAATTCCTGACCCTGATGAGGAGCCAGATATCATCGCAAAAAGACCAGTTATCTCCCATCTTAATGTGTTCTCACAATTATCTCTGTCTTTGAGATGGACGAGCAGAAAGAGTGGCTGGATTTATTTCTTCGTCTTCCTTATCCACCTCCTGTTGATGAGCCTGTCCACGAGTTAATAGATAAATCGTTGATTTATGACGTGTTCACTTACGACGTTGGTCCCTGGTCGCATCGTTATATTTTCGAGTTGAATGACTTTCGGTAACCGATAGTGTTTTATGTTGTTGTGAAATGACGGCGGTCTGAGTTTTTAATGGTGTTATTTTTATTCATGAAAAGATCCTCTCATACATATTTTCGATAATGTTTTTTTTTTTGTTTTTCCAGGGGAGAAAATTCTAGACTAGAGCTCTCACATACTTTGAAAATAAGTTATTCTTTCTATATTTGATTTTTTTTTGAACCGTCCCTAGTATGGCACAGCCCATATCAAATATGTCAAGTTTACGTAACTGCAACTAAAAGTAAAATGACAAAAATTGGACGAATCTTGAACGTTTGTGCTGCTTGGGGTTGGATCATCAGGTAATATTTTCTTTACGCTCCTTACAGTCAACTAAATATGAAAAAAATTTCCAGTAATTTTTAAAATATTTGCTTCAAAGACATTTTAAATTAATTTATTTAATCAAAAAAATTTAAATTTTACGAAAATTCCATTTTACACTCCGTCAACCTTAAGATATCATTCAATAATCATATCATGATAATTTCATTGTCATTAAAAGTAAAATCTTTCTATGGGCAAGAGTATGCCCAATTCCCATTCATTTCTTCAAACCTTTCCACCTAAAAAGTAATGCCAACCAACAACCTTCGTTATTACAAATAAAGATAATTTTTAATTGAAAAGAAATAAGTAAAGAACATTTTCCTCTTGTAAAAACGAACCTTCCTAACATAATAGTTAAAGAAAAAAAAACACCTTAAAAGCTAGTTAAATATTTGTTATTTAGACTCACTTTTGAAATGGCTGAAAGTAACCGAGTTTTCAACGGATATGATTTGGAGTTAAGGGTTTTTATCCAAGATTATGACATGACACTACGTTTTCATAAGCATGTTTACCTGAATTACATGAAAAGAAATTCCCCCCAAAAAAAACCTGAGAAAATGTTATTCCAAGCGGCTGTATTTCTTGACAGACACCAATTACTGCATTAAATCAACGCAGATAATGCATTTTTGCGCTTATGAAGAACGACACACTCTTCTAACTTTAGCAGTTTATAAATGAGATATCGGGAAAAGAAAACAGGTCCCCTCTTTCAACCCCTCAAAGTGAAATATTAAAACCGTGCCATCATATACATTACGAACCTGCGTAATTTATGTTTTCTCTCCACAGATAAGGTCTAAAAATACCCGTCGCGCCCGGCAAAAAAAAAAAAGCAACGGGAATACCTGAAGGAGGGGTTTTCCGCTAATAACCGACTAATTCCGATGTTTTTGCATCATTTTTCAAAGGATCTTACGGAGAATAAACGCCGGAAAAGCTCCGGGAAATCTCCGGATTTCGGGAGAAGGGCTGACGTGGGCAGGAAAAGGCTCTGGGAAAAGTGTTTATCGAATGAAGCGATGAAAAATAAACGCGTCGACAGTTTCTCGAGTCGATTTTACTTTCGGGATGCGCCTGTGGTGTCGGTGTTATTTAAGGCCAGGTTGACTGATGCTGTTGTTGTCTTAGGAGGTGAAAATGATGGCTGAGTCAGCGAATAAAAAAATATAGGTCACGCAACACTATGTGAAATTAAAACGCTACCTCAATTAATTTCCCACACGAGGTAAAGTACTCAATGCAAGTTAGACCGTACTTATTTTATTATGGAAAACAATAATAAATTTCTGCTTAGAATATAATTTATAATAGGTTATCAAGCACTAGGTAAACAATTGCGATTTTTCCGCTCTTTGAATTTCTTTCTCAAAATTTCTATTTTTCTTAATAGAAAAAAATTTCGTGAAAAAACATCTAAAGACGACATTTCGCCAATTCTTGTTTCCGTAACTGGCTCAGGAGTAAGTTGTAATTTAACTGTTAAGTTCCATCATTACTTATGTGTAAGTTATTTTTACTGGTTCTTTTGCTTTACCCCATTCGTTCACACTTTCTAATCTTTTATTCAATAAGTTTGTTGAGAATGATAATTTGAAGGTAGCAAAAGATTGCTGTATGTTATGATTAAACCAATTTAATGTGTAAAAAAGTCGACCAATTTAATTGTAATCCAATAATTATCTTAACTAATACTTCAGGATTAAAAAAACCCTTCTTTAATGAATAATGTTTTTATAAAAAAAATTTCAAATGTATGTGAGTCCAATATACCAATCAAACATATCTATTTTATATAGTTTTACACTAATAAAGCGTTTGTTAAACGCTTACAGAATAAAGGATAAAATTAATTTTCAGTTTTACATCTTACTCCAGTCATGGGGATCCATGTTTATCATTTATGTTTCAAGACTACTTTCTTTTAGTTCCAATAGAAATTACGTAATAAGCAAGCCAAGATAATATCATTTACCTATCACTAGTGTTCGGCACTAGTTAACTAGAACTAGTTGCAACTAGTAGTTAACTACCGATCAACTACTAGTTAACTAGTAGTTTAACTACTTTTAGTTTAAAGTAGTTCAACTATTAGTTTAACTACTTTTTTAATTAACTACTAGTTAAAACTACTTTCAAATTTTCAACTACTTCAAAAAAAAAATTTATTTAAAATTTAAAATGATATTTAAAATTTTTATCAAAGGTAGAGTACTCAAATACCATAACCAGAAATAAAGACAATTTTTGCGCGAAATATAAACGTTTTTTGTGACATAGATAAGAAAGATGTATTAGAATTTTGCCAAAAAGTAGGTTATGAAATTAAATAGACTAGTTAACTAGTAGTTAACTACTTTGGGAAATAGTTAACTACTAGTTGCAACTAGTCCCAGGAAAAAATAGATAACTACTAGTTGCAACTAGATTTTCCCAGACTAGTTATGTAGTTGGTAGTTAACTATTTTTTGACCACTAGTTGCCGAACACTACCTATCACAACAAATTACATTTAAATCTCTATTTAATCGAGATTAATCAGTTCATCTCAAGTAGAGAGAAATGAATAGAATCATCATAGAAGTAGACTACTGCTATTTAAAGTACTTTCAACTCCTAAAAGTATCCAATTGCGAAAGCTACTAATCCCTGTTTATCTAATAGAAGGCGACTCCAATTAAATTCGTGTTGCGTAGGATACCTCCAAGAAGCCAGGACACCTCAGTAATCGAAGTATAGCACCATTTAACATGGGATCCGATCGATTTTCAAAACCTTCCTTACAAGAATCAAGTTTCACGCCATGCTTCCGTTCACATTAAATAGTACTTAGCACTCTTCATCACTTTCGGAGAGTACAAATCACGCATTTACTTATATACCAGGGGCTTGCCTCTCGTTTTAATGCATATTTTATTTCTTTTCAGTACCGGGCTCTGATGATTATATTATTCACAGGGGAGAGTGAGAACACGTAATGCGCGATTTTTTTTCTTTAAAGAAAGGAGTTTAGGAAATTGCTTCGTTTAATATAATATTATTATTTTGAAGGAGATTTAAGGGTTTCGTTTTCTGTGAGCTAGTTTCAGAAGAGTGTAATTAGCACGAACGTAAGACATGGGTGTAAAGAGTTTTGGTTCTTTTTTTTAATGAGTAGTCTCGGGTAAGAATTTGGGACCTTAAAAACACCTACAGTAATAATTTGCGCTGTCTAGAGATCAATTCACTTAAATTTATTTTATAATGACATGAAAATATTGGTGATAACCTGATAACCAAACAATTAATTAATTACTCTAAAACATAATACACTTTTTTCATATAAATGTTTTTGTAGGTTGGTTTTGCATCCTCAATTAAATAAATCTAAGTGATCTAGAAGGTTTCACTTTTACAAACTTTTCAAAAAGAGATGCAAACTTTTCAATCGAGCGTTGATTCATTTTAATGACGGTGAATCAAGCAGGTAAGTAAAAATTACCAGCAAATAGTTCAAATAACTACAAGCCAAGGTAATAAGTAAGGGTCCAACTTCGGACATTTTTGAAATAACCTTAGACTTATATTAGTTCACTGAAACTTTTAACTTTATTTATTCACTATTAGGCTTTCTCCTCATTTTTAGTAAAAATTATTACGAGTAGAGATAGATTACATTACTTTAAAAAAAACGATGCCGGATATGTAGGTTTAACATTCAAAATACTCTCGCAAGCCGTAAAATTATCAAACCTCGGACAGTCTGGGCTTTTCTCGGACGTATAAATTCTGACGTAATGTCTGAGTAATGACGTCAGGAAGCTAAGTATACAATTTTAGATCACCTAAATACAGTGGAAAAAATTTTTGAGAATGGGCTCAAACTTTTTCCATAGGATTTATGCGATTTGGAGTTGTACACCAGCCTTAAGCAACATCATTTCAGTAACTTAGTAGTACTACTTCAGTACTCTGATCTAGATGCGTCATGCTACTATACTTTTCTATAGAATAAGGTACTCACATGCCAGAGTGACGATCGCCTTCCTGCTCTTGATGCGGCCGGTGGAAGACCAGGCGAAGCAGAAGCAGCTGAAGGTGTCCCCCGCCAAGATCTTCTCCACGTCCCCTCGGGTGACGTCGACGGACACCTCGACCTGCCGAACCCCCGTCATCGGGTTCACGTACTGCTGCAGGCTGTGTTGCCGGTTCTCGGCTATTTTGCCGTTGCACTCGAAGTACACCTGGTGAGAAATGGAACTGTTATGCCATATTTTCGATGGAAAGTGAGGAAAACTTCTGGAGGAAAATTATCCTACTTAACATTTGTTTTAGTAAATCAAAAGAATCCGGTACGCATAAAATTCGATACTGCTATAGGTAGTCTGGGCCGTAACTAGACTTTTGTATCGGGAGAGGGGGGGGTTGAATCAACAATTTTCTTAAGTGCTTCCTTACGAGTTCTTTCATACGTTAAGTTTTAGATGACTTACATACTAAGTTTTAATTTTGATGCACTAAATTAAAAAATTCCGAATTCCTAGTAAATCCCTAGTAGTAATTTCCCCCTCAAAATAGTGTTTTAGTCAAAGATATTTTTAACTCCTCTGAGAGAGTATTTCACTCCTTGAAAATCAGAAATACTCTTTAAAAAACTAGCCAGGAGTATTTTCACTCTTTGAATTTTTCACAATGGTTAAGCTTAAAAAATGCACCATATATAATGTTTAATATTTTCTATTAATACTTAACATTATGCTATAATTGTTAAAACCCAAAATAGCATCCTTATTTCTTTTTTTTTCAATTTAATTTTGTCCATTAAAAAGTAAGCGTTTTTAATAGAAAACTTCTTTCTGTACATGTAGTTTATGCCTGTTTCCATATTTCACTCTTAATAATTGAATTTCACTCCTCCTAAAAAAGTCAAGGAGTATTTTTACTCCTCCAAAAAAATCCTAGGAATAACACTGGTTTTTGTTCCATACGAGGCTCCTTCATGCAAGTCACACAATTTTCATGCAAAAAGACAGTGTAAAAATTCATGTCAAAATTTGGGGGGTCGGGGGGGGGTTCAACCCCTAAACCCCCCTTGCATACGTCCCAGTACGTAAAAACTATAGTCAGGGAGTTATTTGATATAAAAAATAGGGGAAAGTGACCACAGTCAAGGGTAGCTTAATAGTAATAAACATAACTGACCAGGACAGTACCTAGAGTGCCGGAAAGAGAACTAATACCATGTTGACCAACAAAAGAGAGGAATTGGGTAGTCAGGAGTTCTATCAATTCAAAGGAAATCAATATTTTAAACGAATATCACCAGTCTGCTTTTGGCATTCCATAAAATGCACGATTTTATACTTAACCAGTCATAAGTCTCATATTAGAAGATATTTTTAAAATCCAATGCATGATATTTTTCACCAAATCAGCAGGAAATAATAGACAATTTTTTTGGCGAAAGTTTTCTTTGCTCATGAAAGGAATTGGCAAGAAAAGAGTTCAAAGTCCACACAACTGTGTTGCCAAGAGTCGGAAGTAAAGATGGAAGTTGAAATTTTTTCCCCCATTGAACTGCTTTTACATTAAAACGCAAGACACGTAAGAGAAAGCCCAAGGCTAACTAATTCATTAACAACACGAAGCTTCCCAAAACATCTTACTAACTTCCTCACGAAATTGACAGGACGTCGAAAAACACTAGAACTTCCCTTCTTTTATTTCCTTCATCCAAAAACACTATTCTTTAACGAAATTTGAGTAGAGTAAGCTTGCTTGTTTGTTTAACAAAGGAATAGGATTCTTTGTACCAAGGGACTCAATCCCATGCTAAAAAATGGCGATTTGATTACAAATATGATGTACTATGTCCTTTTAATTAAATATTATTAAGGGTTTCACCATAAAAGTAGGCTGTCTATTTGGACGGTAAATATACAACTAAACTCTTCTCTTATTTACACGGCAACGGTACTGATAGGAGCGCCGGGACTACTACGTAACCGCGAGACCTACGGCGCATGCGCCAACTGCCGTTTTTGCCGTCCAAACAGACACTTCCTAAAAGGGGCATACCGATTGCAAATGCAATTTTCGGATTGGATTTATTTAAAACTCTTACATATGATGGGGTTCTCTAGCATGTTATATTAAAAATTGTTTCACTGGTGGATTTCCCCCTTCTGAATCCAGATTGATATTCACCAACAATATCTTCAACTAGGGGTGAAAGCCTTGCAAATAAGATACTTAAGAAAAATTTGAAAGAGATGTTCAATAAACTGATGCCACGATAGTTAGAGCAGTTTGTAGAGTCTCCTGTTTTATGTATAGGGGGAACATGACGCCACGAGTCCAGTGTGATGGTAGAATCTCGTCTTCCCAAATTGACAAAATATGTATTTCCATGCATAGACTCGATCAACCTAATAGGACTCTCCTTGTTAATAAAAATTCAGATGGAATACAGTCAACTCCTGGGGATTTATCTAAGTTTTTTAATAGCTAGAAAACCTTTCAGGTATACGAATGCTAACGAAATATTCTTAGGATTAAAGTATTTGAAGCAAAAAAAAAAAAAAAAAAATTCATCAATTTTATTGAACAAGGGTAGTCTTATTTATGAATGAATTTATAAAAAATTTCTAATAACACCATTAAAACAATTTTAAAAACGACATCAATATTTGAAATGATAGTTCTCACCTGCAGAGCATGCCGGGCTTTACAGGACAAGGTTGCCGGTTTATTTCGAATAACGTAAGAGTCTTGGGGTTCTTCCAAAAAGACCGGCGTTGTCGAAGGCTCTGGATCTTCCGTTGGTTCAGGATCCAGCAGGAAACCTCCTAGAAAGAGAAAACAAAAAAAAAGTGTAAGGAAACAGTGTGATTATACTTCATCTTACTTTCTCAAATCAGAAAACTTTTAGAAAAATTTAAATTTTAATCAATAAGCTTCAAACCAGCCGATTCAGCTGGAATATCTGAAATATCTAACAATCCGATATCCAATAATGATAATTCTAATACTGAAAATAACAACGTTTTAAATTGTAAAACCTTGTTTATTGAAACACAGACTTGCTTTCCATTGCAACCATCATCCAAAACTTCCAAAAATACAAATATTTTAAATTTGAGAACTTGTTTAAAAATATTATAAACGTTAACTTGGAATTTTGATAGAAAAATAATTGGAACCAGTAATTAAAAGTCATTTCGACATAAAACTATTTTTTAATAATGGAGATATTAACGGTCACTTTTATTTAAGTATGGGAAATGATATTTCAACTTATATAATTGTTTCTTAGAGAAGTTTTTATTGATTGATCATATATGATTCAGTAAATTTTAGACTAAGATGACAACCATTGCAATAAACGAAAAACACCGTAAACTATGAAATAATTTCTAAATAACTCGCATAACTTTAACATAATTATTTCAAATGAACTTCGAATCTCGTAATTGTTAGAAAATGTTTTAATTGATAAAGGATAGAGATGGTCCATTCATACATGATTCAGTAAATTTTAAAATTGTTTAAAAAGAAGGTTCTAATTGATAAAGGCAGGGGTGGTCCGTACATGATTCAATGAACGGACTGCAGAGAGAACCGGAAAGAAAATTCTCCCAAAAAGCGAGGAGGATCCCCAGGTGTGTTCTAAGCATTCTGCTACTTAAACAAAGCCCCGTATCACGAGAAAGCGCAATTTTTCGGCCGGTTTAACTTCACGCCCTGATAATTCTCACTCCCCATCCCCTTTTCTTGGAGTAACCGAGTTTTGAAGCTCCTTGCGGTTCGGTTGTTGTATGTACTGTGTGATAAAAGCTAAAAGTTGCATCAGCACTTTTAAGTACTACTGGAGGTAAACCAAACGAAACGGAGAATGGGATTTTATTTTCCGAACGGAGGTAGATTTTTTTTTTAAAGAATCTTGTGGACAGAAATGTTTCTTTTGGGCTTTTTGTGGGGGGTGTCTTTCTTTATGTGGAGTCGGAGTTGTCAAAAGATTGTTAATGCTTGGTTTGCTTTTCTTTTTTCAGTTTGGTTTTGGTAGGGGAGACTTATTGAAAACCGTACTTTATACAGTGGCAAAAAATACTAGCAGTGTATATCAATGGAGCACTATTTCTATAAGATATATCCTCACCTTCTTTTTTCCTAAATAAAACAAACTAATCAAAATGTTTGAATTATTTTCATTTTAACACCAACGAAGTTTCTTAAAGGATATCTTTACTAAACCATTTTTCAAGACCCAGAAAATTAAATCCGATACATCAACCTTAATTTTCTAGTACATAAACTAGAGGTAATTGTACAATTTAATCATAAATTCGTTTTAACCTTAGAAACATTTATCTGTTTTTAAATATAGATATCACTTAAATTATGCTGTTTGTGACTTGTACGATAAAATGGTAATTCTATAAAATTAATGACATACTCGTACTTAACACCATAGCTTTCATTAGAGACTAACAGAAAAATTATAATAACATATTTTTCTTTAAAGAAAAATGTATAATACATTTTTACAAACAGAACTTTTATCTTCAAAATTTCAAAGGGTAAAACGTGTTAATCATTAAAAGGGACAGCATCCCTTTAATGATCCCCTATCGAATTTCTTGAATACTTGACGAATTATCGAATATGATCTAGAATTTGAGAGGAATCGTAGAAAAAAAAATATAACGCATTAATATTTATAGAACAACAAGAGGCAAGAGAGCTCATACTTACTAATTGAGAAGCGGGTACACACCCCAAATTGTTAATTGAGAACACCCCAAACCTAGAACACGTCCCTTTCCCAACTCCCTCTTAATCGGCAACTTAAAGCCCCCCCCCCCCGATAAAAGTCCCCAACAATCACGGCCCACGGGCGAACCACACAATTTCAATTCACCGTTCTGCTCCATCCAAACTAATCGAGTCGAAACTCCAATAAACATGACAAATCTTTTCATTAATAAAATGCCACGGTTCATACCCGCATTAAAGCTTCTTAATTGAGCTTCTTTAGCAATACCCGCGAGTTCGCTTTTGGCTAATCAAATCTCTTTATTGCTAAGCCTCATTAATGGCTTTTCATGCTGGTTATAATGAGTTCCCAGCTTCGCATTAAAATCGTTTCTCTGATTTATTACCATATCTTATTTCAGCGGCTCGCTCCGGAGAGGATGTTTATGGCTCTAAAGGTTTTATTTATTCCCGGTACTGTTGGAGGATTTCTCATTAAGGAGTTGCCGGTAGCACTTGTTAAGGCGATTGATTTTTGTTTGCTACATGCGAATGATGGCTATTATTAAACTTTTAATTATGATTCGATTTGGAGATTTCCGGAGAGAATTTGACGTTTTCGTAGCGGTGTTATGTTGTTTTTTGCGTTGCTGTGGCTGCGGCTATAAAGGTTAATTGATGTATTTATTTCTGTGGATGGATTTCATGCAGATTTTTCGCATAAATATTGATTCGATAAGTTTTTTCTTGCATTTTGTCTGTCTTTAGAACGATGCAGTATAGATGAATGCATAACTTGAACGATGCAAATTAAGTGAAAATAGTAACGTGTTTCACACTTTTATCTTTTTAAACAAAGAAAAGCCAATATACATAGGCGGATTTATGGGGGGGCATGGGGGGCAATGACCCCCAAACTTTTTGAGAAAATTCATTCCGTTTTCGTAAAGGAAAATCATGTTTCCAAAGCCATCAGGGACAGCTTGCTCCCCCAAAGTTAACAGTTTGCCCCCCCAGGGTCCACCACCTAAATCCGCCCATGCCTACATATACTTTAAAGATAATTTAATGAATACTTTTTCTTGGTCTTTTTATACTGTATTTCTAATTGAAATTTTTTTTCCACTCTGATTTAAATATATTTTATACATTTCTTCTTTATAAGAATAATAAGAAATTAAATCCAATTTTCTATCAATACATTTTTCTGAAAGCTGACAGAAAATAATTTCTAACAAATCTGGATCAAAACAACTTACGGCTGACAGAAAATAATTTATACACCAGTCTTTTCAAGAGAAGAAATTTAATAATAAATGAGAACTAAAGTGAATATGAAAGTCTTAAATTTCCATCCTAATACAAGAGTTTAGCTAATAACAAGAAAAACATTTCGCGCACTGTGCAAATGATAGGTCCTCCACTTCAACAAGTCAGACTTAATTAATTACACTTAACGACTCTTGTTCAATCCAAAACATCCCCTTTTAAAAAGCTCGATAGCTCCAAATAATTCAAATTACGAAAGCTGATTTCCATAAAACCCAACAGCACAGTTCAAACACCAACAACTGTACAAGATTAGTTAAACAACACATTTCCGCACTCAAGACGAAGAAAAAAAAACACCACCTAAACCTTAAACAATGCAAATTAACACCTCTCTAAAAGTACACCAGAGTGACAATCCGTATTATTCCTAACCGCTCGCATCTTAAACCATAGGAGGAAACCCAATCTTCTCCCGATAAAAAGAACCTTCATCAGAAAAGGCCCCTCTTTCTCGAAGAAGTAGTAGTACCCCCAAGGGAGCTTCCGCAAAGCTTCAGTTAATTAAAACGAACTTTAAAACCAGAAGGATTTGCGAGGGACCAAAAAACGTCTTTGGGATGTTAACGGGATTATCGGAAGCAGACACGTGTCCCTTCTAATCGTCGCCGCTGAGGCACTTCAAAAGTTTCGACAGGGTGGGGGTGGCCCGTAATTACGACACTTTTTCCGAAAGATTCGAGGGGGTGGTGCAGATTGAGGGGTGGGGAAACGTTGCTGATGTGTTTGAAGCTGCGGGCTTTGAGAGTGAAGCTGGTGGAAGTTTAAAGACTTTAAGTCTAATGGATTTTGTTGATTTCTTGCTCCTCCTCCTCCTGCATAAACGAGATTTTGGGTAAAAGAATGTTAATATTTTTATGATTAAATTAGTATTACATCAGATTAATTTAATCATCAAAGTGGTACACGAAATAAAATTATCTTTAATGATGTAATTTCTCAAAACAAGACTTTTAAAACCAACGCATAATACAATTAATTAAGTTAGTACAATCAACTTTATAAGTTGAACTGCTATGATAAATTGGAAAACTATAAAATGTTCTATTCATAGATTTTGTCTTGTTTAAATTTGTACTTGTATTACCGTAATTTTGATCTGTTCTTTATATTTTTTATCTCTGCTCAATCTGTTTTCATGGCTTATCCCTTCCATTTTTCTGTAGGGCAGTGTATAATACTAATAAATAAACAATTCACCAAAGCTAGATCTAGATTACACAAGCCATTACAAAATGTCAATCAAAAACTAGTCTCTCTTAGTAAGTTTCTGGACGGAGCAACATAATTTGCTCGTGAGTTGAGTGATCATCATCCAAATTTGTAATGCTTAGGGTTATCATTTTCTTGCCTTTATTTTACCTTAGAAATTACGAAAGAGGAAAATATTTTTTTTGAAAATATAATTTTAATAAGTTTAGTCATAAAAGATGGGTACAACATCAATTAGAAAATACTTATGCATCAAAGTTTAAGCATGTTAACAACGGATAACAACCTTAGTTACGAAAAAGTACCGGTTGGTTAATCTATGAACCTACACGCGAAACAAAAAATAAGACTTCCTCATAGCAACCAAAAGCATTAATATACTAAAGTTGTATGTTGTTTTACATATTCTAAACTAACTCAGATAACTAGATCATCGTCAACTAAACTTTCTTTTAATAAATCATAATTAGTTTAAAAGAATTCATGCCAAAGTTTTAGTACTGAAAATAATGTGAACAGGCATGATATATCTCTTCTAGAACGAATAATCTTTATGTTGAAATAAGACTGAACACATTTGCTAGTGAAGAGAAGTAAGTAGAGTTAAACGTGGTGTAATGTTGTAATGATGAAAATTTTTACTTTACTTAAGGGTGAGAAACATTCTTCTCACCAAAATCGTATAATTGATTTAAAAAAAAACGAATAAAAATGAGAATTATAAAACAATCATTAAAAACTATCCTTTTCTCCAAAAGCGCATAATTTATAAAACTTAATAAAATTATTAAAAATAATAATTAAAAATAATCATTTTCTCCAAAAAGGCACGTATGATAAATAATACAAAAATATTAATTGTAAAACGATAATTTATTTTTCTTTTAAAACTTTCTAATAATTTCAGGATTGAAATTGTGTTACCAGATCAGAAAGATAAGTTTCACAAAGGTGTAAAAAAAAACTTTATTAATTTAAGAATGCAGGTTGCACGAAATAATTGTTTTGCGGTATCCCTTTCTTCTCAGAACAAGTGTTCAACGATACAAGCAAAATCTTCTTTAAAAAATACAACTTAGGCACCTATTAACAAATTACAAAGAAATCTGAATTTAATTGAATATGGTGTTAACTGTGATTTCTGTATCAATGTCCTTTCTTTCAAAATATCTTCTTTGGGTATTTTAATAGCTGTAAAAAAAAAGGAAACCCCCTATGTATTTCAGTTCCGTCTTTTGAATCACCCCGCATCAATCTTAAAATCACAAACTAAACAAAGTGGAAATTAGCGGGGAGCACTTTAAATTCGATTAATAACGCAATTAAATTAAAAGTAATATCCTAATGTCACCTGCGAACAGAAAACCGCCCACACACAGTTACGTTTTTAAAATAAAAATCATTAAACTTTTGAACAACTTTCCCTAACCGAATCCGTGTGCGATCACTAGTAAACAAACTTCATTCGCTACCGAATTAAAAACTCTTTAACTCCGTTCGTCGGTGTAAATTCGGAGAGTTCAAAAGACTTCTGAATCCTTACGCTCAAGATAAGAAACGCAAATAGGCCCCAGGGAATGATTTAAATTAAGGAGATGGGCATTTAATGAAGATAAATACTGCTAAATGCCTTTCTGAAACTCCTTGCTTAAGAGGCCAGAGATATTTCGGGGAGTGGTTTATCCAGGGATAGTTCTAACAAGTTTCATTTTGGAAAACTCTTTTCTAGGTATTTCTTTAAAAAAAAACATAGAAGCGAAGATTTAATTTCTTAATTCTATAAGAGACGTTAATCAAACATTCTTAAGAGTTTTCAACACTTTATAAATACTTAAACAGTAATTTCAGTTATTTGGTATTATTCTCCCTGATATGTAATGCAAAAAATAGTACACAATTTTATTTTATTGCTTGAGTATTTATAAAGTTGAAAGTTATATAGGGAAATTATAATAACTATTATGATAAAAAATGTAATTTTAAATGCATGGATCAACGTCTATAATTAAAAGTTAATACGATTATTTTTTTGGAGGGGTTATGGCCCAAAATAAGGTTACGTTGAGATAAAGTTAATATGGGTTAAATTTAAATTAGTTATTTTTTAAAATGATGCAGCAGACATGAATAGAACTTTTAAAAATATTAGATTGAGCTAAATCGATGTTCACGAATTGAAAATTGAAAATTCATTATTGATAAGAAATTGGAAAGTTTGGAATAAAATAGTACTATGCCAGAGCCTTGTTTCCTTAAATGCAAATCCAAAAACCTACCTATCCAGTTCCATTCTTATGCAAAACCAACCCATCTAATATATCAAACAGAAAGAAGAAACACAACCTCAACCTTTACGCTACATTTCCCGCTGTCAAGAGCCCAGCGTGAAGTTCTATCCTCACATGCATAACTTAACAAAACACAACAGTGTATCAACCTCAACGCACTTGATCTCCAACCTCTACTAAAACACAAAGAAACAACCGCAACAGCAATGTCAGACAGAACCGACCGGTCCCCCAAGACGCATTCAATTTTGAGGAATCAAAAACGAATCCTGTCGTACGAAGATAAAACGGAGATCCCAGCTGTGTTCCTTCTTTGACACATCGTAGAGAATAAGAGAAAAAAAAGTGACAAGAAGGCAGGAGGAGAAGGAAAAAGCGCAAACTTGTTGCCTTCTCCGGTTTCCAGGCAATGTTTTTCCGGTTGAGGTGAGATATGTGTGGAGTGGCAGGACCTTTCGGTTATTGCTGATGCGGATTGTTCCGAGGAGTTTTTTCATGGACGAGAAACAGCACGTTTCTGGGTGATACAAATAAAGGGGCTGTCGCTGAATTCAGGGACTTTTATGGTGATGATGTCTTGAGAGCTGGCTGTCCATGGATGAGAGGACAAAGCGTTGGGAGTTGTTTAAGAAAAAGTCGGGTGATTGACGGTCACTTTGGTGTCGGTTTTGCCATCTTCTCGGAGAGGTTCTTAATTTGTGTCACTTTCTTTTCTTTTGTGGGGAAGTTTGAGGAGATATTATATTAAGATATGAAGGGTGGGAAATGGAAAGATAAATCTGATCTTGACAGGTTTTTTTTTCCTTTGGAAGCTTCAAATTGATTACAAAAAAAATTAATTATTTTGTATGGGGATGGATAGATTAGATATTGGCAACTTTGGTCATATTCAAGATGCTTTCAGCTTGAAAATAAACTTTTAAATTAAGAAATTATTTTTATATTTTAATTAGATTAGAATTATATTGGCTAGTAAAAAAAGTTAAGTTTTTTAGTGTGAAGTGAAAGGCAAAAAGGTAATCTATAGATTTATTATTGAAATTTTGCTACTATAAATAGATACCTGTGTTGTTAATTCTAATTTTCTATGACTAAATGTGTATGGGGAGGGCTTGATCAAAGTTTAGTTTAATTGAATAGTTTAAGGATTTTGAATGGTTGACAGCCATTGTCAGCACCAAAACATCAAGTTCTTGGATTATTAAATGGTTCACAATTATTTTCCTTTTTACTGGAAGGAAAGCATTAGATTTCAATAAATTATTTAGTTTTTATACTTATTAATAGTTCTTTAGTAGTAGCACACCAGGAACGAATAGACCGATACCGAGAAAATATTGATTCAAATTGCAAAATGGAATCCCCGATTAAAAATAAACCCTCTCCTATATCATAAATGTCTTTTAATTAGATTCTCAACTTCAATGTGAACCTTGTTCCTCGCCTCTGAAATTCGAAAACCTTAATACTCAGAAACGAAGGAGATCAACGGCTTCTTTTACATACAACCGGATGGTGTTGAGAAAGAGCCCTTGTGCAAAAGGGGTGAAAAATGGCATCGCGTCACCCGATGACAAATGAAGTACAAAGCCGTGCTCGCCGGCTTAACCTCACAGGTTTCTTTTCGAAGATTAAAGCGGTGGTTATCTCGCCTGATTTGCCCTCAGGATGCAACAACGGCGAGCCTGATTAATGGCGTTTTGAAGTATGGGGAAGACCAGCGGCTATCGCAAGCAAATGTGAAGGGTGTGTTTATGAAATATTTCCAGAGAGGTAGAAGATAAAGTGAGTCTGGGGGCACGTGTGATAACTACGGTTATCAATTTTAAGGAAGTTTAACGGTTTTGTCATTGTTGTTTAGCTGCGAGATTTAGTGGATGTCAACTTGATTGTGGTTGATGAGGCTGTTGCGAAACATGGCGTTTTGGTGCGGAGAATATGAAAACGAGGAAAAGATCAAATGAACCGGTGTTTGGTATTTGTAAAATTGTAGAATTTGTAATTGAAGAGGACATGGGAATATGGCAAAGTTTTGTTTTTCTTTTTTATCCTAATTGTTCATAAATAAAGTTTTCAGAATCCAAGGATCGTATTTGAAAGTTCAAGTATAATTTGCAGTCTCTCTTTGAAGAAGGAAAAACTAAGTATGTCGGAATACACTAAAATATTATTTAACAACCAGAAGTGACTCCTAAAAATGTAAGATATTTTGGGAAACTACATTAGATAAGGACATTGACTTTAGCTAATGTCATAATGTTGTAATATCCAGAAATTGGATTTATTTTTAAAAAAACCTAAAAATCAGAACAGGTAGATCTTTTTTCCAGATAAAGAAACAATGACAAATATTATAAGAAAATTTTAAAAAATCATGTAGATTAAAATGTTATAGAATCCCAGACAGTTCCTTGAACCTAAATGCTAGAAAACGTTTATAAAAACTAGATTAATTTAACCCTTTTCTTCCCTAAGCCGCCCGAGTTTTCTATTTAATCCTATAGAAAATTTGGGGCGGTTAGGAGTGAAAGGGTTAAAATTTCCACTTTTTAATTTCACGTAGTCTTTGATTCAAAGTGGGTATTTTAAAGCCCAAGTCGGTAGGTAGATACAGCATAACTAATATTGGTCAGATTACTCGGAAAGTTACAGGATTTCGAAAAGATAGCACGCAATACTAAATTCTCTACAATTAGACAAGAGCATTACCGAAATAGCAAGACAAAGATAAACATCCCGTATCAAATGGCGCAGGACCCCCGAAAAGAGCTCTTCCGGTGAGATTTACGCATTCCGTCGGAAAGTTTTGGTGGGAGATTCTCTCTCCCAAGGTGCTAAAAGGTAATCCAGCGCTACACAAACAGGAAGGCGAGGCATTAGCTGATGCCGTTTGTCAGCACCCGATTTCTCAGAGAAAGAGAGAAAAAAGTGAGTGAAAAACTGGAAAAAAAAAGGATCTGGAGGGGGTGGAATGAAGAGTGTTTCTAATTATATGGATGATGATGATGATAAGAGTGTGGAAATCTCCCTTTCCTCGCTTTGAGATTTCAATTTCGAGATGGAGGGCAATCGCTCATGTGCTGTAGTAAGCGAGATGCTGCAGCCAGCGCTACAGGAATATAATTGGGGGAGACACGGGATGGGTGATGTTCAGCAGTTGTTTCAAGATGTTCTTTTTTCCCCCTGTTTTTGGAATTCTTTTCAATGGAGGAGATGGATTAAATCGTGGTTTAAGAGAAAGTTTTGTACATGGAATAGTGTATAACGTCCGAAAATGTATTTACGTAAAGTGTGTTTCTACACCCTATATCCTCGTGATAATGTCAAAATGTTCATTCGTCTGAAAGAAAAATCCTTTCACCTAAAAGCCTCAACCAAGCCAATCTGTGCGGACTCTTTTTATTTCATTTCAATGCACCAATTTGTAAGGAAAACTACTCAAAACATCCATAAGCTTCAATTAAACTCAAACTGTGTATGTATCTACCAAGAAAAGAAGTCAGTTTTACTGAAAAAAAAACCTGTCATCTCAAATATGTGCAGTTTTTAAAAAGTTACTGATCATTGCAATGGAGAAAATAAACCGTTTTGTCTTTTTTTGTATAGATATAATTTTTAATTCATCTCACCTACACTCACTACACCCGTCACAGACGTATCTCTTTGTCCTCTTCCGTATAATTTTTAGTTCACCATAACTAAAACTACGTAATTTACATTCACTACATACACCAGTAACACACGTACGGGTAATAAGGATAACCTGGAATCAAAACTTCTCTTTATGAAAAAGGGGAAAAAATTTTAAGCCAATCAGAGTTATCGAAAGATCTTGATTCCAGGTTAACCTTAGTTCAAGTTTGTGATGAATACGGCCGTTAGTTACAAATTTGAACTAAGGTTAACCTGGAATCAAGCTCTTTCGATAACTCTGATTGGCTTAAAATTTTTTCCCCTTTTTCATAAAGAGAAGTTTTGATTCCAGGTTATCATTATTACCCAACAACGCAACAAAATCTTCAAGTCTTAAATGGTCTTTTTCTAACATCATCCTCCCACCCACTCTCAAACCAACCACCAAAACTTTCCTCAACCGCGTAAAAACGAACGTAAACGATTCGAAGGTTAATCAGGGAGTATCCCCACGAACTTCACCAGCACAGACTCCCAAACAATACGGGTGGTTATCACTTTCCTCGCCGAATTTTCGCCGCATAATTGTTTTGATTCCCTGCGTGTCAAGAGAGCTTTGTGATCCGCCCACGGATGACACATTTTGACGACGCTTACGAGGTGTAACCCTTTTAACTCCTCTCCGACGAGCACATAACGCAAGAAGAGTCGTGACGGGACAGTGAAAGGGAGGTTATGACAAGTGGCTGGAGGAGACGAAGATAAAGGATTATTATTCTGAATTGCTTTATTACGACTATTAAGATGGTGGCGGTTGCACGTAAATGGTGGTATGGATGTTGTTGATAGGAGAAACGTGTGACTGGTAAAATGCTGGTAATTTAAATCGTTATTCCCTTCTTGCTGGAAATATTAAAAACTTTATAAAGCACTAGTATTTAAAAATTCGCGAAGTTCATTGTTTTACTGATATCAAAAATATTTTGGGTTTTTCTACACACTGATAAAAGAACAGTTCCTAATGATTGTGCTACTTCCCATTGGCTCTGTTTTCTTAAAAAGAGCTTTATGAAACAATTAATGTAGTTTAATCTATTTATAGAGTAGAAAGAAATAGAGCATTTTTTTAACTTTTGTCAATATTTTCTAACTAACTAGATGATATCACTTATAATTGCATTCAGATCAGGCGCGAATCCAGCACGGCTCATGGGGGGGGGCACTTTTTCAGACCGTC
Organism: Tetragnatha montana; assembly: GCA_963680715.1. NCBI lineage: Eukaryota > Metazoa > Arthropoda > Arachnida > Araneae > Tetragnathidae > Tetragnatha > Tetragnatha montana. The sequence continues at coordinate 20,821,607 of OY796674.1, forward strand.
ACCTTTATATTTTGAGAAAAGTGTCAAAATTTTGGGAATTTTCTAAAAAAATATCACTCAAGATCCCCTTTTGGTACTGCTGGGGGGTATGAGGGTCCTCCCCCAGAATTTTTTTTTGGAAATTTGACCAGTAAAAAAAACGTTTTAACTCATTTTGAGTACTTTTTGGGACTTTTTATCGTACTATGAGTGATTTTTTGGGTCCAAGGGGGGGCACTTTCCAGAGTGCTACCCCCCTGAATCCACCATTGATTCAGATCCCTAATGAATTACTTTCACTAATATTACTTTTAGCCAATAAAGTGGACGGTCATTCGAAAAATCTCAGCAATCATTGGAACCGAACACCAGCACAAAAATCACGGAATCCGCTGGGTATAATCCCACCCCTCGAGCAAAGGGAAAAATTCCTACCCTTCACGCCAGGGTTCGATTGGGGGTTCCCCGTCCACCTCACGCGACGATTAGCCACCCATCAGCCCTGAATAAATAACGCGCACGGAATGGGTGGCGACCGCCACATCAGAAACTCACACATACGGACCTCTAGTGGCGTCATTTAAGGGGGTGAACCGACCCTCTAGAACCTTACATTAATATCTTTCTTTACGAAGCAAAAAAGTTAATCCATAACATAATATGTTAGATTCTCAAAATTTGCCAAGCACAAGGTGTAACTAGTATTAAAGAACTAGACGGACTGATGAAATTGACTGCTACGATATTTGTAAATGTGGGTCACATTAAAAATAAATAAGCAGTAGTTGGATATTTAAAGCAATTTAGTACTTTCAATAGTAATTTGGACACTTTTATAATTCACTCATTTTATATAGCTTGGAAAATTATCTTTTAAGCTATCTTAATTTAGAAAAGAGAAATAAAATGCGAGATTTCTCAAAATAAGACTACTCAATAGAGCATTCGCACATGACGTCACTTGGAGGACAAAAACAACGTTGCTAAGGCTGTTGTTAGGGGCGGGAACTAGAGATCTAACAGATCTAGAGAGATAACACTAGTAGATCTACTAGTGTAGTACTGTCAAGCTCAGTAGGTCACGTGTTGGTTCCGTGTGACGTCAGACGGTTAGAGTCCATTACAAAAGGTTATTTTAAAAACACTAGGTCGTTATTATTGTCAAAATAGCTAAATGCAAGTTACTTAAACGGACGCCTTATAACCAACTCACTCAAATGAATAAAAATTCTACAGATGAATGAATATAATTTAATTATTAACTGAGTTTTTTGCGTCGAAAAGGGAAAATACAAACTCTTGTTTCTAAACATCACAAAACAAAAAAATTACAAATCGTTACTTCTTTTGGAATAATCTAAAATCATTATTTCCAAAGATATTTTCAACAATGCCAAAATATAAAAAGTAAAAGATAATAAATAGTTAAAGTTAATCTTAAACACTAGTTCGGTCCACTAGTTTCACATACTCCCACCTTGCAAAGTGATCCCTACAAATAGCACTTTGCAACATAAATTTAGCATTACTCAATTTCCAAAACTAATGTTACCTTTGACACTGTATGAAAATTACACAAGTTAACAGTTATTAAAAAAATCTTAAATTTAGAGCACACTAATATAAAGTTTATAAGTCCAAACGCTGTGGAATTTTCCTGGTTCTTCCAAATCTGCTTTTGGTAAGTAAGCTACCTTCAGTATCAGGGAACTGAGCAGAATCGGGAACATTATCAACCTTTAAGTCCTTTTTGCTTGAAGTAGCTTTCAGAACATCAACCTCACACTTTGCTGATACTTCTAAAGGATAAAGTCTTTGGAGTGGGCGGATTCTTTCACCTTGGGAAGTTCTTAATTTTGCAACTCTAGGAATATTGTCCTTTCCAGGATAGAGTTCCAAAATGATTCCAAGAGGCCAATCTATGCGTCGTACATTGTCATGCCCAATTAGAACAATATCACCTACGCGAATAACATCATTCCTTCTCATTCCCTTGTGAACTAGTAGTGCAAGATACTCATTTCTAAATCTTTGTCTGAGGTTCTCACGTAATTTTTGTAAATATTTCACACGGTTTATCATAGAAGATCGATCCACACAGTCAAGATCAGGAATTTCGCTGCTACCTTCACCATGAATAAACATAGCTGGAGTAAGAGGTACTAACTCAGAGGGATCTTCATGGAGGTATGTCAGCGGTCTGGTATTTATAACTGATTCACAGTCACACAAGATTGTATTTAGTTCTTCGTAATCCACTACCGCTTTTCCTAGAATGCGACGTAGAAGCTTCTTCAGCATACCCACCATCCGCTCCCACCAACCTCCCCACCATGCCGCTGTGGGTGGAATAAATTTCCAAGTGATTTTCTGAGCGGTTGAGTATATGACAATCTCGTCCCAATCGATGTCCTTTAACACGTTGTTTGCTCCCACAAAATTCTTCCTGTTATCAGAATAAAGAACCGAGATCCTGCCTCTTCTCGCTATAAATCGCCGCAATGCTTGCATGAAAGCTTCAGTAGTGAGTGACTGTACTAATTCGAAATGAACTGCTCGGTAGACAGCACATGTAAATAAAACGATCCAAGCTTTTCCTTTCGATTTTAGATACAAAGGACCGGCATAATCCACCCCAGAGACTTGAAACACTTCCGTCTGAGTAACTCTTTCTTTAGGCAGGGGCGCAAATGGAACTTCCACGGATCTTGATTGGTGCCGCTTACACTTCACACATTCAGACAGAACTTGTCTAACTAATTTTTTAGATTTAAGAATCCAATATCGCTCTCTTAGCCTGGAGCGCAAGATAGAAAGTCCGGCATGCTTTGCCTTTATATGCTCTTCCCGGATTAACTCTAACACGATATTGTTAGCAGGTAAAAGAATTGGAAATCGGAAATCTTCATTTTCATCACTATATACAAGCTTGGTTTTTATTCTCAGCAGTCCTTCTTCATCTATAAAGGCTTGCATTTTAGTAAGAAATTTCTCGTCTTGAAAGAATGCTAATTGTATGGATTTAAAAATCAATATTTCTGCCCTTTCGAATTCACTATAGATCAAATTTCCTGCCAACTTATTTTGATGTGAAATATTGTGTATGAAGCGTAAGATCCAAGCTACTACTCTAATGTTTCTACTGTACGTGGAAAAGTACTCACCCCATATTCCTGTCATTTCAATATTGACCAAAGATGACACAACCTGTCTTCTTTTTTCTTTGATAACTTCTTCTTCATTGACGTCATTTCCATCATCAACAACCGGCCATTCCCCAGGTGAAAGATAAAGCCAACTGGGACCCTCCCACCATTTTGAGTTGCAGAGTTGCTGCGCTGAACAACCTCTACTTGGTACGTCTGCTGGATTCAAAGATCCTGGTAAGTGTCGCCAGGCTTTCACCGGGGTCAGTTTCCTAATTTCTTGCACACGATTTTGGACAAATACACCCCAAGCGTCTTCTCTTCTTAGCCAAGCTAATACTGTAGTGGAGTCAGTCCAAAAATAGATGTGGTCTGTTGGAAACTGCTTTAGGACATCGGAAGATAGACGAGCTGAAATAGTGGCGCCAAGAAGTTCCAATCTAGCAATCGTTGTTTCCTTTTTCCCACAAGGAGCAATTCTATTTTTACTTTGTACCAGGTGAACTTGGACAGTACTTTCATCATCCACTCGCAAGAAAACTACAGTGGAATAGGCAACCTTGCTCGCATCACTAAAGAAATGTAACGAGATGTGCTTGAGTCCTTTGTCACAATTCAACCACCTAGGCACTTTCACATGCTTCAGACATTCGAGCTGCCTTATCCACTTTAAAAAATCTTCACGCGTTTTTACATCAACTTCATCATCCCAACCAATTTTGGTTTTCCACAAATTTTGTAACCAAAGTTTTGGCCGTAGTGATACTGGACTAGTTATCCCCATAGGATCAAAAACTCTGTGTGAAGCAGCTAGAATGACTCTTTTGGTGATTATGTCATTGGTCGCTTCTTTTATATTGGGAATGTTCACTGAAAGAGTATCCGAATGCCTATCCCAATTCATTCCCAGAATGTTGGTTTGACTAGTAATGGATTCCGCTGGGTCGGTGTACTCCCACCCTCGCAAATCAAATTTCCTCTCAGCCAGAACTTCAGTGGCAACTTTAATAAAGTCTTCCAATTCCGACTTCGTTTTTACACTGGTGAGGCAATTATCTACATAGAAGCTGCTCATCAGTTCTTGCAGAATCTCTTTAGGATATTTTTCGTTTCCTACCATGGCCTCCTGCAATTTTTCTTCGAAATGGTATTGGATAGTTGCTCCAAGTAAAAAGGGGCTACACGAGACGCCAAACACAACTCTTTGATGACGATAATGTTTGAGTTGTCCATCTTCACTATACCACAAAAAACGCAGAAAATTTCTATCACTTTTATAGAGACTTATTTGCAAAAAAGCTTTGCGTTTATCGGCGGTCACACCATATTTATACCGTCGAAATCTGTTTATTATCGAAGGGATCACTTCTATCAAATTAAATCCTTTCTCAACACAATCATTTAAACTAGGAGCTCCCTTTTGTTTTGAAGAAGCATTGAACACAGGCCTAATTTTAGTCGTGCTGTTCTCCTTAACCACGTGTCGATGAGGCAAGTAATGACAAGCCGCCCTCAGATCTTCTTTTGGAACCTCCTCGATAATTCCCTCTTTTTCCCATTCTTTGAACACTTCTCCGTAGGCATCATACAGTTGGTCGATCTTTAGCTTACGGGCTGTCGTTTCTAACCTCTTTAAGGCCAAATCGAAATTATCTGGTAAAGGCAAATGTCCATTAAGCCATGGGAGACTCACCATGAATCGGCCGTCTTCTTGGATTTTGACAGTATTTAAGAAGTGTTCCATTGAGGCTTCGTGGAGTTCCTCTTTTGTTTTTTGTTCTGAAGGATCCTCTATTCCCAAGGAATCTAATCTCCACATTTCAGAAATATCCATTTCTTTCACTAAAAGAGAAGTAACCAACATAGCATTGCTCGAACGTAAATTACATTCCGGTACTCTCCCTGTTAAGGTCCATCCCAGTAGTGTCTCTATAGCTACAAGCCCACAGTCTAAAACTTTCCGTTGACCAGTCATCAGTTTTCCTATAACATCAGCTCCGAGGAGTACTTGAACCGGTTGCGGCTGATTTCCGATGTCTGAGAGCGTTATATTCATTTCTTGTAGCTCTTTTAACCAGGAACCAGGACTAACAGGTGTAATATTCTCGCATATAGAAAACTGATCCAACGCTTCCATATTACAGGTCAAATCGGTTTTTGGATTTCTTAACCTGATTCTATAACAAGTGTGTTCATACTTATCCGATTTTTGTCCACCAAACAAAGAGTGTATAAGGGTTTCCTTTCTCAGGGGAGCATATCCCATTTCTTCAACTAACTTCTTTAAGACATATGTCTTTTGAGACCCAGAATCTAATACGGCTCTCACAAGAACCTCCTTACCATCAGCTATCAGTTTTACTTTCAAAGTTTGAAGAAATACCTTGGGACCATAGGTGATGTTAGACATACTGATTTCAGAACTTTCAGATTTTTTAATAGTCTTATCTGGCTCATTATTTCTGGTAGCTAGACTTTCACACATGAGTGGCACATGCCTTTTGCTACACACTACACATTTCACAAAAACCTTGCACTTACGGACTGGATGTCCTGGCATTAAACATGCAAAGCAGCACTGCTTTTCTCTTACAATGCTCTGTCTTTCCGCTAAACTCATCTTTTGAGCTGCAAAACAGTCTGCACTTGAATGTTTACCAGTACAAAAAACACAACTTTTCTTCGTATCTTTTAAATCGGTAGTCAATAAATTTGCGGCTGTAGGCACTTTCCTGACGGCTAAATCTCTGTCCTTTCTTTTAAAGGATAGTGGTTTTTCATTTGCACCCAAGCCAAAACCAGCCATTGCCAAATTTATCCTCTCTTCACCCTCAACTTCGGTCCTGAGGAAATTCATTAACTTCTTAAGACGCTCTTGAGAATCCATAGTCGAAGAGGAAGCATTACTTCTATTCCAGGCCTTCAAAAACTGGACTGGGAAACATGACTCTACCATAGGATACAATATAGCAGCGCATCTGTCTGTGGTAACTTTCAAAGTATCTAGATTCCTCAAATGCGACTCTAATTTATCGTAAAGAGACGTCAAGCATACGTTATCTCTCACTTGAGCAGAGAGTATTAACTTCAGTAGCTCTCTAACGTACATTTCCACTAAAAGGTCATCTTTCCCAAATCTTGTTCTTAAACTGTCTACGGCCTTTTCATAATTTTCACCAGTTGGAGGAAAACTTTCAACAACTTCTCTAGCTCTCGATCCCTTCACCGTAGCCTGTATTAAGTATTGAAACTTGTCTTCGTTTGCAATATCATCATCTTCATGTATGCTCTTAAATTGACTCCAAAATGGCAGCCAATCTTTCAAATCATCACTAAACTGACGAAACTCGAGTTTGGGTAGAGTGAACTTTCTTTTATTTTCCCCAGATGGGCTAGGAAGAGTAGAATTCAACTCACCCCTTGAGGCTTGTACTTTAGCCAATTCAAGCTCGTGATTCATTCGTGCTTTCTCTAGCTCCAATTGTTGTTCTCTTTCTGCTTCTTTTTGTTCTCTTTCAACTTTGCGTTCTTCCTCTTTGTTTTCTCTTTCAACTTTGCGTTCTTCCTCCTTGTTTTCTCTTTCAATCCGAGTTTCTCTAATAGTAACAAGTAACTCTTTTATAAAGTCAGCTTCATCTGTGTAATTGTCGATAGCTTGAATGGCTCTTTTTATCTCAATGACTGTGGTAGAAGCATCCACCAAGATACCAAGTTCTTCTGCCAACTTTAATAAATCTATTTTAAGAGCCTTTCCCCAAAACGCCATCTTCAAAACTTCCAAATCAAAAAGTATATCTCACCACAAAATCCTGTCGCGGACGCCAAAATGTCAAAATAGCTAAATGCAAGTTACTTAAACGGACGCCTTATAACCAACTCACTCAAATGAATAAAAATTCTACAGATGAATGAATATAATTTAATTATTAACTGAGTTTTTTGCGTCGAAAAGGGAAAATACAAACTCTTGTTTCTAAACATCACAAAACAAAAAAATTACAAATCGTTACTTCTTTTGGAATAATCTAAAATCATTATTTCCAAAGATATTTTCAACAATGCCAAAATATAAAAAGTAAAAGATAATAAATAGTTAAAGTTAATCTTAAACACTAGTTCGGTCCACTAGTTTCACAATTATATAAGTTTTTATAGATTGGCAACTTATTAAGAAATAATAAAACGTAAACATTTGATTCAAGTTTTAACCATCGCCATAGTCAATTTAAATTTATACCATTAAAACGGACCTTCCCATATTTCGAATTATCTACCATTTAATTTATTCCTTAGATAACTCATCTTTTTACACTTACTGAAACTAGGGGGGATTATTTTGAACTATTTATCCTAGCTTAGATGCAGACTCTTAAAATTGTATGATATAATTAAGCTTCAAACAAAAATTAAAGTCACCTATAGATCTTGATCAGGATAATATTGAAATCAATTTAAAATGGGTATAACCTACTCGACTGAAAGCCCATTATTTTCCGATTTTTGCAAAGTTCGCAACGGAATATGGAGACGATTAATTGTGAGTGTATTCGGATGGAAGTACTATTATTTATTTAATAAGGAAGACGTAGGAGATAAGGATATATTATATTGGTACTTTCGACCCCTGACCCACAAGAAATTGACTATGCCATCCGATGATAGAAGCCGAATGGTTCAAGATTTCATAGAAACCATCTATGCAAGAGACGATTCCTTTGACGTAATATTTCGGTTATTGCGTACGGATTCCATATTCTGGACCACAGTTTATTACAAGCTTAAAGAAATATACTCAAGTCCTACATTTAAAGACATAGAAAAACAAACTTCAAACCCAATCAAACCAAAGCTTTTAGAGGACATTTTAAGGTATGCTTTTGTCAACGGACTCAAATACTGTCACAGCAGTAGTAGTGAAAAAATACTCGAAGATGTGATTGACTTACCACTGAAAAACAGTATTTCTTCTTGTACCTGCATACGAAGACCTTTATACGAAGCTCTGTATTATAACCTTCCTCATATCGTTCGGCTATTGCTGAACTACGGAGCAAGGATACCTTACGAGGATGTCTGCACCTGTAGAGAGGACAGACCTCATCCTTTGGGCAGGGCCTTAGATTATATGAAAGCAGCTTTAAGCAGTGGTACAAGGTCAAACGTAATGAACTACAAGAAACGGTGTGTCATGAGTCTGAAGACCCTACTTGTTGATATTTCCCATACGACTGCGCTCAAGAAACTTGTGTCTGATGTTCTAGAGGAGATCTCTGGTGGTGATGAAACAGCAGAGCGAATTCCCCCCTTGAAGCATATTACTAGAAGTCAAATACGGATGTGTATGAAAAATAACCGGTCGATTTGTAAGGAAAATGCTTTTGAAGATTTGGGATTGCCTGTAACATTGGTGCCTTTTTTGAAGATAGATGAACGAATGCCGTTGCTTGAAATATACCATCCTGAACAGATGACTTCCCGAATCAACATTTAATCGTGCCTGTACATCCAGAACTGTCTGTTATACTGTGAAAATCTTTGGAATATATCTTAAGGGATTCTTTTAAATCGGTAAAATAAAATTACTTTTATAAACAGATAATTTTAACAAAAATATATCTGATGCATACTTTTAGTATCAATACCGTAACACTCTCATTATTATTCTTATAATTATATTTCAAAACTTTGGTATTTAAATTGAGGGCATTACAAAGGGCCGTATGCAGCGAGTCGAAAACGTGGCAACCAAATAAACGAGGTTTTTTACACAGAAAAAGTATGACGTTACATTTGGTTACACTAAAAAAAAGGTTTATGCAAACGTGAGCATGGTTATTCGGATCTTTTTGCTCACTAAAATGTTTGAAATATCCATTGCGCATGAATGCGCTCACCGTGGATTTTTCCGTGCCAATTTTTCGAAGAATAAAAAGTCGTCGTGGAGGTAAGTTCTTGGGTCAAATTTTATCTACACCCCGCAAGGAATCTTTCTTTATGGCGAACTTGTTGAACCACCTGTATTTTTTGTTTAAATAGGTCTTCTAAGTAAAAAACTTATTTTTGAATTTTCAGTGCGTAATAAAATGAGACGTCTTGGAGACTGTGTTCATTACCACGATTATTTGGTTGGCAGGTACTTGGTTGACTCGTTTTTCCAAAGCTGCGTTTGGTTCAAAAAAACGAGAAACCGCGCTCGCCAATAATAAAAAAAAACGCTACAAAAGAAAGAAGAAACGAGACAGAACGGCAGTAGTAAATAAAAATCGGGGGTCAAGGCTGCCGTTGTGGGGGCGCTGCTAAATGAGAATGGATTGAGGAAAAGGGACGGAATCCGGGCCGTAAATCAGGCCCTAATCCCTTTTTAAAGAGGCCGGCTAATTCGGCCGGACGACAGAGAGAGGCTGGAAATTAATTTTTGCAGGGTGGGCAAAAAAGCGCCTGGATTCGATGCGGTTATTTGTTGCCTTTCCTGGGTTGCAGGATGTGTAGGTGGTCAATTGCGGTGACACAGGGCGAGACGAAGGAGACAGAGTGTTCTGGGTTTCAGTCGGTTAGAGTATGTAGTGTTTCTTAATCTTTACATGTCATATAACCCTAGGTTCTATTAAAAGTTTCATACCCCTTCCAGTCAGTTCCTTAGATTTTAATTTCAAGGGGGGTAGGTGTCAAACTATTTTTTACATACATACATGCATTAGATTTTAAATGTATCTCCTTAGAAAAAAAATTTTTGAATTAAAGATATGGATATAGATAAAAATATAGATAAATAAGATTTATAGATAAAAGGGAAATATTTGAACTTTCGAGCAACAAATTTGTTAGTTTTGAAAGTAACGTTGTATCCCACGGCGGGAAGGCGAATGTCTCCCATGAAATTTTTTTCCTAAATTTGCCTCTTACAAAGAGGTTTTTAACTCGCTTGATAATAAATAATCTGGTGTAATATTCAGTACATCATTTCTTTGGAAAATTCCAAAAATTTGAAATAGTCACACCCCCTTTTTCATCAAATTACACTTCAAATACAAATACAAATACAAAGACTGACGACCAGCTACAGGCTGAAAGCCCAACAAGGCTGGTCCTATATGATTATGAATTCCCCAATTCCCACAGCCTATCCAATTGCCTCTTAAACTCAAACACTCCCTTTGAATATACTATATTTTCTGGCAACGCGTTCCATATGTCAATTACCCTATTGAAGTAGTAGTACTTCCTTAAATCCCGATTGACCTGTGTCTTATTTAGTTTATACCCATGGCCCCTTGTTCTGTTATCCTTGCTGAAACTTAAGCCCTCCGTATCCCCTTGCTTTACCAACTGTGGAAATTGAAAAAGGCTGAGGCACGTTGAAAAAGGCTGATTTGGAGGTTTCGAAATTGTAAAACCCTTATATATTTTTTTATAATTATAAATCTTTATCGTATTTACTATATTCTCTATCCAACTACTTAAAGATACTCTGATTCATTTACAATAGATAAAACTAAAGGAGATAAAACTAAGATGAGAATCCCAATGAGAGGAAAAAGTATGACGAGGATAAAAAGCAGCCGCCTACGTAAAAATATACACCTAAAAGGTTCCAGATATTTACCGACTTAAATAAAGAGATAGTCATTACTCCTCTATAAAAAGTGTAAAGTTTTACATTAAACTTACTCCTACCAACAGAATTCCAAAACCAAATTTAACAACAATGACAAAAAATATCTATGTCCCTATCCTGGATTATAAAAATCACTAAATATATCCATATTTAGTATATCACAATCCGTATGAATAAACATTAAATATTTCAGTTTGAAAATGAGAAAGAATAGTATCTGTTTTCTGGTATGTATATTAAAAAATCTTCATGAAATAGAACCTTAGCTATCGTGGAGTTAAGATAAAGTGTGAAAGAAATTATTTGAGAATTCCCTAATCCACTGAAAGGTGATATCTGAAATCCGTAATACACAGGGATTTATAGCTAAATTTAAAAAAAAATTAAGGGAAGAATTTGACACGTGCATAAATATGCATTTAAAACTCGTAATAAAGAGTGGGAAGCACTAACAATTTATCGTTTACAAAAGCCGAACATAAAACGATCGTAAAGTAGAAGGCTTTAGCAAGGTAGATCCAATTTATACTCTTTTTTTTCAGGCCGACGTGTTTTTATGCCAGGAACGGAAATCTTTACTGCCGTTAAACGTTATTTTTTAGCCGACCTTTTTTTTTTTTCATCTCACTTTGCTTTACCTAATGATTTAGCGCGTGGGATTCGGACGTAAAAAAAGCTCAGGAATGAGGAAAAAAATTCTTTCCAAATTTATGAAAAAAACATATATGATGGGTTGGGGGAACATCCTCCTAAAAAAAAAAGCCTTAATAGCTCTGCCACAAAAGTGAAAAGAATAGAACCTTATCGGTAGAACGTTAATGTGCCACTTACTACACAGCGGTATCGTATGCCTCTCTGAATAAGGCCTTATCGGCGGCAAATTTGGAATTTTCATTCGGTTGACTCGCAGGTTTATTTTTTTTCCCCACCACTCTTTCCTTTCGGCGGGGAAGAATACAAAGAGAAGCTTCTTCGTTTTATTTAAAATATTGAGGGAAAAAATAGCATTTGAAATGAAAATGGTGGCTGCAATCGTAATGTTGGTTGGGATGGCGAAATTTAATTTATAGATCTTGGAAGCTGTGTTTCTGTTATTATTCCAAAACACTTAAGTTAATGAGCCATTTAAAGTTTTAGGTGACTTTTTTTTGTTGCTGTTCTTTTCCAGGTGAACCAGAAAAATGTAGTAACAAAATTAGTTTTTGTTATCAGGTGTGGGAAGGTAACATCTTTCCGTTTTATAATTAACTCTAGTTTAGTTTAACATTACACTTTTTGTATAAAAATACAACTATCTATAATTTTTTTTTCTGGTTTTAATGGAACATAAAACTTAGAGAAGTATCATAATAAAAATAATCCCCTAAGTAATTCCCACTTAAAATAAAGTTTTCCTAAAGAAAAGCAAGAATGTCAACATAAAAACGGAAGATATTTATACAATTATTTTAAAATATCATAGAATAATTCTCGAGTAATTTTTTAGATAAAAATTATGAAATAAAGAATAAATATTTAGAACTTTAAAGTGTAACAGGGTTAACAGTCATATCAACTCTTGTAAAACTTTTTATACGACAATTAAAAGTGAGAGGAAGTATAATGGATTGTAACTTTAAATACATATCTGGATTTTCTAGGAAATAGCTGTTACATAAATTCTACGGACTTAAATAAGGTGTTTATCACTATAGAGCGTAATTCTATTGTACTCGAGTCTACAAACATTATTACATGAGATAATTTAAACTCCAAACTCTTAATTAAAATACAGTATCTGGTTTGAATTAAATATATTCTTCCACACTAAAAGCAATACAGATATAGACGGGATATTCAGCTTAGGAGAATAGTCTATTTAACTAATTAATAACATTTTTGAACAATATGGCGTGAGAGTAAAAACAAAAAAGTATTCTTCATGAGGATGTCATTAAAAATACATAACCTAGAATAAGAGGTTTTTTTTTATTTTCTAAAATACAATAATATTAATTGAAGTTTTCTATTAATTCTTAAATTCTTGTGATTGGTTAAGATAAATTAAAACTACAGTACATTAAACATTAAGTACATTAAAAATTACGATTTACTTTTAAAATAATTTTAAGACTCAACGAAGCAACTCGTTCTCTTTTGTGTCCTCTAAGCATTTTTTATACAAATACTATTAAGTCAAACATCAAATTAATAAAACGTGTCTGTAACGATACTAAGGATCTAGAAAAAATATTCAAACAGTTTTGTATTGAGTTTTGTATTTGAGAGCCTTGTTCTCACCGGAACCAGGGGGGGGGGAATATCGACAGTCTATCGTTATAATAGACAATTTATCGTTATAATAGACATATTACATAGGTTATTACCAGTGTAATTGCTAGGATTTTTTGGAGGGAGTAAAAATACTCCTTGACTTTTTTAGGAGGAGTGAAATTCAATTATGAGGAGTGAAATGTGGAAATAGCATAAACTACATATACAGAGACACAAAAACCGTAATCAAACTCCCTAAGCATCAGAACAATAAGTGAAAAAATGTAATCTATTCCTCTCCTAAAACGACCAAAAGTAGATCCTATCTTTCCAAATTTTTTTCCAGCTACGCCCATTACGGCCACAAACCATTTATACAAAGTTAAATTTCATAGGTATTTGCAAAGTCTAATTGATTGGAATCACTGCAAAACAAATTTCGGTGGAGCACGGTGCGTTTTTTAAGCTAAACCTTTGTGAAAAATTCAAGGAGTGAAAATACTCCAGGCTAGATTTTTACAGAGTATTTACGATTTTCAAGGAGTGAAATACTCTCTCAGACGAGTTAAAAATATATCTGGTTATTACATAGTTACATTATACATCATTACATAGGTTTAACTGAAGTTGAAAATAAAATTGTTTCATAACAGAGAGTCAAATCATAGCTTCCTCTCAATAGAAATCAATCTATTTTTTTAATCTTGATTTTATTATCATAATTATTATATTTTTATAGGTCATACAGTATTTCCTTTAAAAAACATAGGAGCCAACAGCTAGAGTTCCAATGCACCTCTATCTAATGCCTACAACCACCGCACTGTTAAATTCATTATGAGCTGACTGTTCCACCCTGGAGTACAGGTGTCGTAAATCCCTGGAACAACGAGGGTCCATTAGAGGTGCGTAACCCCGACAAGACCCCACCAGTGTGAATAAGCCCAGCGAACCACCACCTGTGAAAGTTTCACGTTCATTAATGAGGACGGGTCGAGACCCCTCGTTCGGGAAAAACGGGATGATTCATTTCGAATTCATAGGTACACTCATCAATGGGGTTTTTAATTTTTAACAAACAAAGGATTGGAAAATGGTAAAAAAATCTTCAGTGAAGGTGGTTTGTGTGCTAGAATGGAAATGAAACAATGCTTTCATTTGTTTTGAAGATAAAATGAATAGAGAGTGTGCTAAAAAATATGCTGAATTATGTTGTTTCAATGGCATTAAAGCAAACTAATGATTCAAAGTGTTTAAAATCTCTTTTTGCCGCCTTTAGTACATATATTTTTCCTCTTTGATTCGAGTTTTAAGGATTTAAAACTCTTCAATGACTAAGAAATGAAAAACTTGATAATTATTTGGATACCGTTTTACTAATCATAACACTAAGATGTAATTGCGGATAAGTCACAAAAATTCTAACGTAAAAATCAAAAATAATCAAAATGTCTCAGCTAATAGTGTTGCTTTCAATCGTTTTTGCATTATGTGTATAATTTGTGAAACCTTGCCAATAAAGTCCTAAATGATAGATTTGCGCCCGGATAATCGAAAAGTACCCATATTTGCTTTTTGTGGAAAATAATTTTTACTTTCACCATTTGCGAGCTCTATAATGTATGGTATCTTAAACTAACTTTAGAAACTGTGAAAATTTCCATAGCCTTTAACCTCCTCCTGAAATCAAAATACTGGATTCTTCACTGGTATGATCAAAAAATATCCACATTAAGGCAGATTAAAATAGAAAAAAAATGTGATATTGACAAAATTCTAAAACGATATTTTACTGAACAATTCAAACTTTCATAGATTGTTTGAATAAAACACGATACACTCTAAAAAGAGCATGAGAGACAAGTTTTTTTTTTAAAAATAAGTCTACAAATCGGGTAAAACCCTTTCATCCAATATTTGCTGGAATGCACAATAAACACTACCACTTCCACTCCACCCAAACATTTTTTTCCACAAAAAACACCCAGACATCCGCTTAATTACCACCGACTGCATTCCATCATGAAAAAAAAAACACTCCATCACCATCTTCATCATCACTCCACACTTCCAAAAATCATCCTCTCTTGATGGCTGACCCTTCGACATCACCATCCAAAAGAAGAAACCGGAGCCCTGGCGATCGGCGCATCTGGAAAACCTCATCATATCCCCCATGATTCACTTATATACTGAGAGCGAGGCTTAATTGAAAATTATTCACAAGACCGTAACTCCTCCTCTCTTCGTCTGATGTCGACCGAAAGACCATAAACAACGGCCACGGTTGCGGTGAATAAATGATAGCGCGGACTCAACTCTTGATGTGGACCGCTCTGTTATAATAGTAAAGGAGATTTCTAGATCCAAGGGGTACTTTAAATATTAAAGGTTGTTATGGTGAATTATTTATCGAGACACGTTGCTTGGAAGGAAGTGTTCCAGGGAAAACTAAATTCGGTGTCACTGGTAGGTCGCGGAGTTAATTCCCCATTTGACTGCCGATTCCAAAGGATCTAGTGTTGTAGTAGATGTTTACTTCGTTAATTATTGTTATTATACGTGCTCGTTGTATTTTTGAGAATTCGTACGGAGCTTATTCAAATAAGATGAATGTAGGCTTAGTAAACGTGTTGAATAAGATATGTGCGTACGTGTTTTAAATAAATTAGTGAGCCTGGATGGAGTGGAAGTGCTTAAAAGGAAATAAAATACCGAACAAGTTAATTTCGTGCATGTATTTAAAATTAATTATAGGAAGGCAGTCACATTTAAAAGCTCAATTTATCAACTTCGGCAATAAGTTGTCCTAGCTATCAATTATATTTAAACATGATATTTAAACTCAAATATAAAATTCGAGTGACAAATATTTTCATCATAGACCTTGAAGCAAACATTTTCTAGTTTATTTTTTTTGAATAAGTATCAAAGAAACCCAAACTATACACAACCGATCAATTGGCTTTTTATCTTAAAGTGAAACAGGAAAAAAACTTGATTTTATTTTCCATAACGTCCCACATTTCACGTCGACAGATAACTTAAATTGAAACTTAACCAGCATCTCCAAAAAAAATCTACTTATTTTTCCTACTGAAATTCACTGCCTCAAAATTTTTCTTACCTTTTCCCACTCTAAAAGAGTAACGACCCTGAAGGCCAACTTCCTCAGAAAAAAAAAACAGCAACAAACATCCTTCATTACTATGCATCATCAGGACCAAGTTATAACTCAAACAATAATAAATTACGACCTAAATGATTTTAAAAGACTCTCATAAATTTATTTGCGGGCCGAGATACGAAATCAAAGCCCGACCATTAATAAAACATAAGCAGATTATTAACATCTACTTTGCCTCTCGCCTGACAGCTCATTCCATCACATGCCGGGATAACTGTAATTTCCAACCGAGGAAGAAGAAGAGAACCAAAAACACCATAACACTTTTGGCTCACAATCTGTCATGCGAGTAACCCAAGGTGATTTTTGACCCGCTTGGTCTGTTCAAATAACCGCTCATTAAACATACTGTACAGCGATGAAGTTTCTAGATTCTTGTAGAGATAACCCATATGACCATTTGAAACACGTTTTGTAAATGGAACTAGAAAACCTGTAATTGAAACGCTTAACTTTTTTCTTCGTGCGTTACCGCACCCCTTTTGAAAGAGCTGAAATTGTGTTTCGCATTACCTCTTGGCACGTGAGCCCTATAAGAATTGGATGCGCGTTTAGGGTATTTTGCTATTTAAAGTCTTTTTAGTGGACTAAAATGAGCATCATCAAAACCATTACTACCCCCGTTACGACGCTATTATGTCATATCAGTTTATTTTGAGAATGATCTATGTGAAAAATATTACCCCAAAAGTCATCTTTTTATGTTTAACAATTTTTACTATCCATAATTTTATTATTTGTTATTGATTTATTTGATTGCCTTGAAAAACCCCGTTACCTAATTTGGCATTAATTGCTGAGTAGTATGTACAATTCTTAACTACACTGTAAAAAATCGTCTTTTTACATTAGGTTTTCCCGTTGTGTTTTGACGAAAATTTACCGTATGCCTCGAAAACGGGTTTTTTCCGTGAATACTTCACAAAAGAATTGAAATTTAATAAAATATGCAGCCGGTAACTTTTTGAAGAAATACTTTTTTTACAGTGTATATTATACACGACACATTGGGAGGTAAATTAATTTTGTTTCTACTGTAAAAGGGATAAACTAAGTACTTTTATAGTAGACTAGCTGATATGCCCGGCCTTTCACGGGTGGAGTGTATCAATTTATTAAAATTTTCTCAAGTTACATGCCTAATTTTCTGTAACCATAATTACCAATCATCCTGGTAGTTTTTCATATCCCGGTGTTCCCAGTATTTTTTCATATCCCGGTGCCTTTTTCATCTTGGTGTCCCCGGTGCCTTTTCATCTCGGTGTTCCCGGTGCATTTCATCACCGTGCTCCCTGTGCCTTTTCCCTCCCGGTTCCAACTGTGTAAATCTAACCTAACCATCCAGTTCCGGTGTTGCACATTTAATTACGACAGTTACCCAATTATCCATTCTAAGTGAAAAAAATCCATTAAAATTATTACAGACTTTTGAAATCCCAAAATTTGTAAATACCCCCTGTTTAAATTGAAAAAAAAAATCCCGTTAAACTACACCAAAGAAACAAATTATAAGGTTAAATAACAAATTGATCTAGTGTTTCTATCATCAACTTTCTAAAAAAACTGCATGATGTAATCTTTACTTTAACCAGTCTAATTCTTAAAACTTTCTATTTCAACTTAAAGTTTCATGGAAAATGAAGTTTTTAATAAGAAAATACTGTTATAAAGTTTTTTATAAGGGCCGTTTTTAATTTTTTAAATTATTAATAACCTTTTTAAAACAATTTTAGCCAAGTTTTATCTTTAAATACTTTGTTTTATGTTTAAAATTGTTTTTGTTGTATTATTTGCAACAATGCGAGTTAAACAGATCTTCTTTAGTGGAGAAGTAAGGCGATTTTTACAAAAAGGCCTAAAAGGGGGTGAAGGGGTGGTTTTAGAAGTTTGGAAATGATGTCATTGTCTTTCCCCCGTCCCCATACGTATGTGTACCAAGTTTGGTTCGATTCGGACGGGTAGTTTTGGAGAAATTGAGCCAAATCTGTTCCGGACAAACCCAGGAACCCAGGAACCCAGGCACGGACACCTTCATTATATATAGAGAGATAAGCTATTTCTATCTCTCTATATATAATGAAGGTGTCCCTGGGTTCCTGCCTGGGTTCCTGGGTTTGTCCGGAACAGATTTGGCTCAATTTCTCCAAAACTACCCGTCCGAATCGAACCAAACTTGGTACACATACGTATGGAGACGGGGGAAAGACAATGACATCATTTCCAAATTTCTAAAACCACCCCTTCATCCCCTATAAGGCCTTTTTGTAAAAATCGCCTTACTTCTCCACTAAAGAAGATCTGTTTAACTCGCATTGTTGCAAATAATACAACAAAAACAATTTTAAACATAAAACAAAGTATTTAAAGATAAAACTTGGCTAAAATTGTTTTAAATGTTTTAAAAAGGTTATTAATAATTTAAAAAATTAAAAACGGCCCTTATAAAAAACTTTATAACAGTATTTTCTTATTAAAAACTTCATTTTCCATGAAACTTTAAGTTGAAATGGAAAGTTTTAAGAATTAGACTGGTTAAAGTAAAGATTACATCATGCAGTTTTTTTAGAAAGTTGATGATAGAAACACTAGATCAATGGACTCTAACCGTCTGACGTCACACGGAACCAACACGTGACCTACTGAACTTGCGATTGGTTACCACAGATACTACACTAGTAGATCTACTAGTGTAGTATCTGTGGTAACCAATTGCAAGCTCAGTTGTAGGTCACGTGTTGGTTCCGTGAAGTCTCGAACCAGATAGGCGGTTAGAGTCCATTTGTTATTTAACCTTATAATTTGTTTCTTTGGTTTAGTTTAACGGGATTTTTTTTTTCAATTTAAACAGGGGGTATTTACAAATTTTGGGATTTCAAAAGTCTGTAATAATTTTAATGGATTTTTTTCACTTAGAATGGATAATTGGGTAACTGTCGTAATTAAATGTTTTACACAGTTGGAACCGGGAGGGAAAAGGCACAGGGAGCACGGTGATGAAAATGCACCGGGAACACCAAGATGAAAAGGCACCGGGGACACCAAGATGAAAAAGGCACCGGGATATGAAAAAATACTGGGAACACCGGGATATGAAAAAATACTGGGAACACCGGGATATGAAAAACTACCAGGATGATTATACCGTCATCACCCCCACCTCTTTTTTCTCACGGTCCGGGTCCCAGCAGCGCGCCATGTTGACCGAGGAGGCGGTCCACTAATTGGCATCTCCATCTGATAGCTTCGACTCTCCGAAGCGCGACCCTTGACCTGACACCTGACTTGAAGGGGGGGTCGGGATCCGTGAGAAACGGAAGGGACCGTGGGAGGAAGAGGCAGAAACGTTTGGACTCTCGGTCGAACCACACCGACTTTTAGGAGCTCCGTCTCCGTAAACGCTACCAACTTTAAAATGAAATTAATGTAAATTCTTCTTGTATATAGCTGTGACGTTGTGCTCATTAAATGTGTTTAGTGTCCAACTCTGCAGTAGTTATTCATGACGTTACAATGATTGGTAATTATGGTTACAGAAAATTAGGCATGTAACTTGAGAAAATTTTAATAAATTGATGCACTCCACCCGTGCAAGGCCGGGCATATCAGCTAGTAGTAGATAAAATTTAAAACAAAAGAAAACGTTACAAGATTACATTACACAAAGGCTGCAGAAACTTAATTTTTTTTAAGTGAAAATATATTTTTCTGGTTTGAAAAAAAAACTCAGCTGATATCTTATTCTTCATAAATAGTACCTCATCTATATACTACGTTTAATTTATTCACTATAACATATATTATATAGGATAATGTATTCTACACCTGTGGAAGATTAATTAAGATGTTTTCTCCAGGAAAAAATATCTAAGTAGTAAAATATTTAAAACCAATGACAGTTATAAATTAAACAAATCTAATCAACGGGTACAAATAAAAAACACACAAAAGCAATAAAAGCATTAATAAAGTAAAACAAGTTTAAAATATGAAGCAAATTAACATCACCTAGATCCAATCAAACTGCTAATAATCATTTATGATTAAATGCTTTGCCGGTGAGAAATTAATCGATTTTCAAAGACCTTGAGGGTTGATAGAAAAAAACTAGAAAAACTTGTGAGCTGATATAAAAAAAGCGCGGTAAAAAAAAATAATTGAAGAAACCTCTGGTAGTTCGTTAACTTTTTATATACATTAAGTAAATGGTTTTTCTATTCCCTTTGTTTCCGTCCTCAAATAATATTTTCGCAGTCCGATAAGAACTAGAATAAATGTAAAATTAAGACTTTAATTATAAAAAATCACTCTCACATCTGTTCATTTATTTTGGATGATAATCAACCTGTTGAAAATTTTTAAAAATATACAATGCTGCCTGATTAAACTGTTAAAAACTGCTGTTGATAAAACTGATTTACTGTTGCTAAGAAACGATATTTTTAGTATTTAAAATTAAAAACATTAGTATGACATTAAATATTTCCAACATTAAAAAGTACGTTACTTTCTATACCACTTTAAAAGTTGACGTCATAATATTTACTTCATGATAGTTCAACAATTTGTTTTACTTTCATGCAAAACTTATCGTCTATTTTATTATAAACATCACTCTGAATTGGGATAGTATTTTAATCATTATAACATCCATGAATAAGAAAATTAGATAAATTTAAAACAAACTCGTTTTAATTAACAATACCTACAGTTAAGAAACTTCTTAACTTTGTCTTTAACGTACTGTCGTAACTTCCACTATCTACAATAGTTCGAATCTTCAGTGTAGTTCAAAAAAGTTTAGTTACCTCCATGTTTCCCCATACAGTTAATATTTTTATGTAAAATATTTTCAAGCAGACCTCTGTTGAAGGTTGCACTAACTGAACAAAACTTACCTTATGTTTTACCTTTAAAAAAAAAGCTAGTTTTTTGCTATCAACATTATCATTTACTTAACTTATTCAGATTTTTCGAATAAAACCTCAAGTTAAAAGACACTTACACATCATGTTCTTTAAAATAAAACGAACTAAATCAAGAACACTTTTAGAACATTTAAAAATATTAACTCCCCTTCAATTTCTAACGATAACAAATTCCAATGAAAACTCCCTTAAACAAGTTTGATATCGTGTTACTCCTTTTTAAGCGCGCAATAAATACAGCGAAAACACCCCAAGTAATTTAGCCATAGAGAGATAAATAAAGGTTGTCTCTCTCAGAAGCACGAACCAATATTTTACTAAAGGATCGATCCTCTCCTGGCTTCAAAGCTTCAAAGCCTGAATGACGGCAACTTTTCATTCAATTAAAAGCTGACGGAGGTTGCCACTTCGATCGCCCTTTGGCGACAAGTTTGCGGCTGACAGTTTAGCTGGCGGCAAGTTCTTCAGCTGAAGTTGTCGAGATATTTTTAATTCATATACACTTTTTTTGGTATTCTTGCAGTATGCGATCTACCAGTTTAGTTAGTTGGATTTAGGGTAAATGGAGGCATCGCAACAGATGTTTTTTAATAAAATATTCCAAATAAGGCCAAAAACACGGGGATTCAAAAAACATCAGTTGCGGTGTCGCTATCTTCCCTAAATCCAGCTAATTAAACTGGTAGATCGCATACTGCAAGAATATCCTTTTTTTTTTTGGTAGAGAAAACTTTTAGGGCTCTTTAAAATATTTTGAACATGTTTTGATGCACTTTATGGGCTGTGATTTTGAATTAGTAAAAGGGTATTCTTATTAGAGGTTTGAAATGTTGCGTCAGACACGTAAATAAGCATTTTTCTTTTTGGGAAATTTTACTTTAAACATAAATACATTTTAAAAAAGTATTTATAGATGTATAGAAAAATAAAGAAAATTACTTATAATTTGCCGTCAATTTTAAGAAAACTTTTTGAATCATATTTTTCACAACAAATCGGTAGATGCAATCAAACGTATTCAACATAATTTTAATTTTTTAGATAAACAAAATAGATTAAATATATGCTTCAGTAGAACTTTAAATTTTATCTTTTTAACTTTTAAAAAACTTTGTAAAACTTAACAAAATTTACACAAAATTACGATGCAAATTAATTCTGAATGACTACAAACAAATGTAGCAAAAAACGGACATTTTAAAACATCCAACTAAAAAATTTTACATTACCTATAGTTATTCCAATAGATTCAAAAGAATGAAAGTTATTTAACGAGAGATTAAAATTCAAATCGTAATTCAAGCAGAATTTTTTTTCCATCATATCTTTACTTTTAGTTACTAATTTAACTTATTTACAGTTTAAATAATTCAAAAACTTATAAATATAGATAAAAAATGTAAGAATTTATATGGAATATAAAATTATAATGTACAGAAATTTGCTAAAATTTTATTACATTTTTGAGGGATAGATAAATTTTCATACACATTAATAAATAGTTAATTCTTGGAGAAAACTATATAAGTAGAATACCAACTAAAACCAACCTATATTTAAAATCTTCTTAGCTTTTAAAAACAATTTAAAAATCTCATGTATTAATATTCAGATCAGAATTACAACTTCACAATTCCACAACCTACTTCCCCCATCTCAAAATTCAATTCCCCAAAACGAGAGATAAATCGCCAAACGCGGCAACCCGGCTAAATAGCCCCGCGATCGTTTCGAAAGCTTTCCAAACAAACGCGGGGCTTATCCCTATTACATAAAGCGGGGGGCAACGCTCATTTTCAGCCACCGACATCATTGATTTCGAAAATTTTCGCCCTCCCCCCTTTCAGAACAAACTCATCTTTTGCACCCGACAAGCCCCCGAACACGCCGCCGCCCCCTCGCGATAGGGGAATTTTCGCTCCGTAATCATCGAGTTCTGGAGTAGTCAGTGAGAAACGGGATAATCCAGCTAAGCGTGCAGTAATCGCCGGGATTGGGCCCCCCCCCCGTTGAGAATCGATGAACTAATGCCAAAAATCATCGGGAGCCTGTTTCACGCGCTGGAAAACACTCCTAATGCGGTTTGGGCATGTATTTTGTAAGTGAGTGTATTCCCAGGGTGAGCGTTTTGTTTTAAACAATTCATGGGAATGCTCCGTGACTCAGTCATTGCGGGTTTTTAGTGGTCTGACACAATGCTGTGGAATCGGTTGATTCACACAAAACTCTAAAGCTGTTCCTACTTCAACTACTGTTCATTCCGTTTTAAGACTCGAGAACAATTTACGAAGGTTTTCCAGGAAGTAACGCTATTGTTGGATTTAAGAAAAGAAATATAAAATGCTTAATTTAAAAAACTATAAGATATAAACTATATTTCATAAGACTGAAACGCTTAAATAATTATGGAGAAAATTATTCAAGCAAAATGTTGTGCTTGGAAAGTTTTTTTTTTCGCTTTATCGAAGTCTGCTTCTAACCTTCCTTCGTATCTCTGCATAGCTATCTTATTCATTTAAACACTTTTCGGATCGATTTCCGAACTTTATACTTTCCACGTACTCTTCTATCAGAAAACAGCTCTCTAGTCTACAGTCCTAAAAGACGATTGTTTTAGATGTAGTGAACAGCTGGCTCTCTAGACCAGCGGCAAAGGAATACAAAAACATGGAATTCGAAAATTAGTAAACAAATACGGAAAAAATTCTGCAGAGGTGTGAAAGAAAGTTCAAAGTAAATAACACAACTTTTTGACCTTATTTAAAATAATAAAAGTTGTACTTATCTCATGAGAAAAAAAAATTAGCAGGGGAACGTAACAATTAATATTAGATTTTCATTATAAATTTATATAAAAGCGTAAACTTTATAAAATCGAACTTAATGTAATCAAAATCATATCTACAGTAACCAAATTTAAATAAAAGCTACTTTTTCTTTATTAAGAAAAAACACTCCTTTTTTTATACAGATTCTTGATTATGATAATCCTTTCACTCTTACGAACAAACACATTGCTAAAAATAGCAACTAGTATGAGAGTGTTTTTACACGCATTCGCAAAAGAAACTTAACTTTAATTTATTTTAAGATTGTGGTTAATAAAATTTTATCAACAACAAAATGAATTAGTGAAGCTTAGTAGCATAAGATGTGTCTTTTAAATGGTTTTTAATGCCTTTATTTTTGTTCTTGGTAATTTTACACCACTTTCATGGCTAACAAAGCATCCTTTCCGAGAATACCAACCTCAGTAGAAGAAAAAAACTAGCCACTTGAGAGTAAGTAACAAGATAAATGGGTAAAAACAACCGTTAATAGGATTTTCACCTCTTCACTTACTATTTTTAAGATGCTTTGAACCAAGAAGATGCGCTTGCTGTTTTGTTTTTAACGATGGAGCTTAAAACTATATTTATCTTCAGCAGTTTAATTGACTTTAACTAGGACTTGTCCCTTAATACTTCTCTTGTGAAATTAAAACAAGAAATTAGAACTAGAATGAATTTGCCACTTTCTTTATGCAAAGAAATTTAATAAAAATATAGTTTAAAAGATGTATTTTTATAGCTTGAAACCTATTTTAATACTTAATGTAAAAGGACACATCTTTCTTCATTGATTTATTCATTCTGTAAAATTAAATGATTTACAAGCTTTTAATATTTTAAATAAAGCATAAATTTACAGAGCAATTTATCACATCACGAGTTTTAAGTTTTAAAAAAGCTTCTTAACCCTCATCCTTTGGGAAGAGTTTTAACTGTGCATCTTCACATGTCAATGTCGAGAATCATCAATATACTTTTTATAATATCCTGGCATAAAAAGTATATTTCTTTAATAGTTTATCAAAAGAGCATTATATAAGTAAACCATGTTTATAAAAGTTTGAAAACATTAAGAAAGATTACTTCATAGTGCACAAACTTAAATTCTTTAAATTAAAAACTAATCATATGAAAAATTGGTAAAAACTTAAAAAAAATTCTTATAGAAACGCGATTTTTAGAAACATCTTTAGTTGATATTTATCCAAAGAAAGAATATCTCATACAGAACATCAACTCTACTTGTTCCACTCAATCAGGCAGAAAGGCAACACAAGGATTTGGAACAAAATAATAAACTTCAGAAATAACCATATCCACAATACACCCTTTAGAGGAATTCCGTGAAATTCATAAATGGACCAAAAATAAACCAAAGCCATAATAGAACTAAGTTACTACACTCTAGTATCCCATCTCATCTCCCAGACAAAGCATATATTTCCTTATTGTTGAAAGTTCGCCTAAAAGTGCATTTATATCTCAACCAAAGCAGAAGGTCTAGAATCCTTTAAGCCGATCAACTGAGTAATAAATATTTGGAAGATGTCTTGATCCATAAACTTCAATAGTATTGAATTAAAAGGCTTATAAAGTTAAAGTAGCCGTCACATTAGGAAATCTAAATTCCCTGCGACTCCCGAACTGTTTCTGCATTAAAAGTCAAAGTATCTTGAGTCAAACTCTTCTAAGAAATTTTGTAAATAATACAATAAATATTTACTTAAGCACGGATTGGAGAAAATGGTTTAGGCTTATACAAATCTATTGATTTATAAGAGAAATAAATCTGGTATCAAAGCTTTCCTTGATACAACTCTATCAGTTTTGAATTTAGAAAAAGTAAATTAAGTCAATTCAGCTTATTTATTCCTTTCATGGAAGCTGAAGGGGTTTAAATCACAAGTTACATTTGAAGGTTTTATAAAAGGAAAGTAATCATGAGGTTCGTTGGTCATACAAAGAGCTAATGGTTCTAATAATAACCTTTCATACTCTTTAACATCATCTTAAGTAAACCTAATTACATTCTTAGATTAGATGGCTTTAGAGTCTAGTACAAAGTAATAAGATATTATAATATGTCAACATTCAATATTGCTTGAAAGTATTTAAGGCTCAAAGCGTTTGAATCCCAACGATCACTGTATACCTTTTCTGTGGTGTCGTATATTAAAATAATGCTATCTTTTGTTAACAATTTCTTTAATAAATAATTATTTGCAGTAGCTACTTATATTCATTAATCAATATACTTTTTTCTTTTAAAATTAAAGAAAAATATCGATACGTAACAAGAACTAAAAATTAAAAAATGTTTCGGGAATTTTACTATTATTTGAAGTAATAAAAAGTAAAGTTTCCTAAATAAAAAAGAAAAAAGGCGTTATAAGTTAATTACAATAATTAAATATTTTCTTTATTCAATAATTAAGCTAAATTTAACAATAGTTTTGTACAATTAACTATTTTGGTGTACATTTTTATGGTACATAAATTTATCAATTCTTTTTTTAAAAGTCACAGAATTAAAAGAAACTACAAACTACATAGACAAAATTCTTAAATAATGATAAGATTAAAGGACTGAAATTTATATTTACAGAACACATTACATTTTACAAATATATTTATGTAGTTAATATCAAATCGAAAACACATAGCTTTAAATTATTTTGAACATTAAAATGGACAAATATTTAATTCATTCTACTTCATAATAAATTATGATTATATTGTTCAATAAAGATGTTTTAAAACTATTAATTTAATTTATTAGAATATCCAAAACAAAATTATACTAACACACTAATAAAGAAAACCAAAGGTATATGAAGTTTCACTGCATACAAATAAGCAGGCAGTGAAACCTGTTCTACAGGTAAATGTTTGACAGGAAAAATAACTAGCAATATTTTTTTTTAATTGAATTTTCAAGATTGAAATCAAAATAAAAAAATCTGGTATTGTTATAAGAATGCAAATTATATAATTTATTTCGCTTTTGAATCCATCGATGCATACTTTTCTCACTAAACTACCATTTTTGAGCACTTTATAATTCAGTTTCATATATTTTTCATATTAAGTGAACCTGAAATGCGTGTCAATATCAATGACTTTGTGTCTATGATATACACTTTGAATCATGCATAGTGTTTCCTCTTTTAAACAATGCGTGTAAAATTACAATTACTCTATGATAATGCTGGAAATACCCATAGTTGGTTGTGACACGCATTGACAGAAATGAGAGTTTTTACGGTTTCCATGGAGATTGGGAGATAAATATAGTAACAAAGTCGTGAAGTTCTGGAGTAAGAATTCCTTATTCAAAACTCACAGGCACGGAGACCTCACGTAAATAAGTTTAATGAAAATAAAATAAGAACAAATATTATTTGGTTCATGGCTCTTAAAAACTGAAAAAGAAAATTACAAAGACTGCTTCAAGTTGAAATTATCTAAACAAGTTTTAGAATAAGATAGCTTTGTAATTACGTTTGATAGTATTAAAAGAGAAAGATTAAATTTTATTAAGTTTAAGACGAGATAGAAATGTAATAAAATTCGTGAAAAGGAAAAAAAATCTCTTGGAAAAGTTGGATATCCTTTAACATTCAGGAATTTTTGGAAGGAATTGTATATTTGAAAAAACTCTTCTATTCTAAACAGTGTTCTGAATTTCTGTTATAAATTTTATGGTTATAGATAAAAGATTCAACAACTCAGCTAAATTTTCTTAAAACATGTAAATAATTTTTGGACTTCTTAAAACTGACGTTTTAATTAAACCACTGACATTAAACATTGATAGTGGGAAAACGAAATACTTTTTCATCAGTAAAGTAAAAGAGTCTGTACTTTGTACTAAATAATAAAAAAGTCGTTTTCTAGAATGGAAACTTAAATACACAGCCTGAATCGTAAGACCTGCATGTAACAAATAGACATAATCAATTTAAACATCAAAAAGTAATCCCATGTTACTGAGTTGTCCATTCCCCCTAAAAATAAAGTTAACTTGCATATTTAATGTCTAATAATGGTTTTACTTCTTGTTTAAACAAATTTGATCGAAAATGACTTTCTCAGAAAAATATAATGAAACGCACATTTTCAATCAGCTATGACACCAGTCACTTACTAGATTGAAAATACCGTCTCAAATTGAAGACCTCCGTGTCCCAATTACTAACTGCTCAGAATGACAATGTTCTAAGTCCATCAGACTTAGTCCAGGAAAATACCATGAAAAGCACATTTAGAACCAGCTATGTTACCAGTCGCCTACTAGATTAAAGAAATCGTCTCAAATTGAAAACCTTCGTGTAACGGACTGTCCCAATATATGAGCTGTTCAGAATAAAATTGGTCTAAGTCCACCCGTTTTGAGTAATTGAAGGTTTTCTTTAGCAGTCATCACTGAGTTGTTTTTATGAAGAAGTCATTTTAGGGCTGCGCTTGCAGGACAATACTATTGACTTAGAAAACTACCACACAAGATAAAGATTATTAAAAAAACTCATGTCCATGATTTTGTATCTTAATTAATAAGACTTAGGGGTTCTCAAACTTCACGACATCCTATTCAAGAACATTATCTAACGTGACCCACCTCATCTGAAATTAAGGTATTTATTAAGTTTAATTTTTTCAGACTCTAACTTTGACAACGGCAGAAAATTCAAATCATTAGTGTTTCTCAACCTTTTTCATGCCTCTCTTAGTCCATCTAACTTTCACAACCCCACAAGGCCGCGACAAGACATAATGAGGTTTGGTGCTCAACTGTTTTACTTGCAATAATTACATGCAAGCATTAGAGTTTAAAAGTTGTTTTTGTTGTTGAAATTAAGTGATTGGATTTGAAGTTTTGTCTGCATCTGCAACTCTAATCTCACTATAAAAAAGGGGTCTTGGGAGTCCTACCCAGAAAGAGTTTGGGAGAAAGAGGAGATATAGTTTGGAGGAGAGAGTTAGGTGAAGAGTTGGGGAGAAAGAGTTTAGTGTGAAATTTGACTCTTACAAAGAGCGTTTCAACTGGTGTTTTAGTAATTTAGGGGTAGGGTGTGCACCGCTACGTTCAGAAACACTCATTACCAGGAATTTTTTTGAATATTTATATTATTTGAACTAGTATTTTTCATAACCAGCACATTAAAGTGACACAAGTTTTCTTTACTTATATCTTTTTACTATCTGGTAAAGCCAACATCACGTTCGTAAAAATTATTAAAATAAGTATCATTCAAAATCTTGTAGCGACCCTAGAGAACTAGTGACTTAGACCATTCTAACCCAACACATCCCTCAAGAAAAAGATTCCTAAGTAACCAAAAAACCTTAAGAAAAAAGTGCGAGAAAACCCCCTCAGGTTTTTTTTTACAAATCACGATCAGACATGCACAACCTCCATAAATCCCATAGTAAGGATCATTACGGGGGAGAAAAGAAAATTGCCGGACCGCGGTCCGGCCCCTCGGATATCCTGCGAAGGGGGCGAAAGGATTGAATGGGTGTGGACCTCTGATTCACGCTTTCGATGGTCGATGACAATTAAGGGGTGTACCCCTCCGGCGGCCAATTGTCTGCCGGCAAACGATCACGTAGCCTCGGCACGCGCCACAGGTAAGAAAACGTTCGAAATGGTAATGTTTTTGCATCGGGGGGTTGGTTTTTCTATCCATTTAGGGTTATCACGTGAGCTGAATAATGCTTTTGATATTATTCGTCAATGTTTGGAGTGATTTGAAATATTAGTAGTGAGTTGGTTGGGCTGGTTTGGAGTGAAACGATTGTTGTACACTATGCGAAATTGCGTTTTTTGGTGTCTCGATGATCCGGAGCAGAGAACTGGAACGTGAAGTTATGGCAGTGATGATGATATTGTAATGATGAGGGAAAATGTTAATAATGAAGGAAAGTTTTTACGGTGTGGTTCAGGTCATATCGTTTGAAAATGTCAAATATTTTGGAGTTATTTTGATTTCTGCAACTGTGGTTTGAAATTGCATGAAATTACACAAAATAGAATCAAAACCTCATTTTAATGTACTATATGTTGTCGGCAATGTGTGAAACGTTAGCATATTATAAGCTATTTAATAGAGGTGTTTTAGGCAAAAAATGTGAATAACCTAATGGGAATTTCACTGTAACAAAAAGTAAAATAAGGAATCATTAAATTTTTCCCTAGAAATTCCGTCCCATAATATAAAATGACAACTACCATTACTTAGACAAAGTATGAAAAAAAACTAATAATCAGGCTATTATTTTAAAGATGTTCACTCCTCAAAAATTAAAATGTTATTTTGAATAAATAATGAAAGAATGACGTTAAAAAAACTTTTATTTAAAATACGTAAATCAATTAGTCAATTAAATTTTATGCTTTCTTATTGAAAAAAATTGAAAAACATATAAACTTACTATAATAGCACTAAAAAAAGAAAATTTTATTTGGTATAGCACTTAATTTTGTAATATTTCAAACGAATAGACGATACATTTCATACCTTGTTGGTTTGTTGTTTGACATTCTATAAAATTCCTATTAGAAATGTGAAAAAAATTATTTATTTCACACATTTCTGGTCAGTTTTCGGCATTCTGTAAAATGACGAATTTCAAACTTTGCTGATAACGTATAATCAAAAACAATACCAAAATAGGAAAAAGAAGAAGCAGTGTAATTTGTTATTTCGGATATATCACATGAACTACTTCTAAAATCAGGGAGTTTTAGAATGAGATACGAGACTTTCGATTGAATTCATTTTTTCAACGAAAACAATGAAACATTTCTAAATAATAAAAACCATTTTAATCAAACTTCAAAATACAAATAATGCATTCTCTGTGAAACGCTATCGATTGATAACCAGAATGAAAGAAAACCAGTGAAGAAAAAAAAATGCCATCTCATATCAGGGAAATATTTAAATACAAACTTAGCTTTTCAGATTTCCAAAGATGAATTTTTGAAGAGAATATTAACTTCAAGGTGAAGAGTTTCTATCACAGATAGAGAAAATATTTTCCCTTAAATGAATATAACTTAATGAATTTTTTTCAGAGGGGTTCTTTTCTTTTTAATCACAACAAACTCTAATTGAAATTTTTATAAACATTTTCCGTTCACTAAAGAATTTGTTAATTAATACTTCAAAGAGTAAAATTTGATCTAACCATAAAACAGATACTAAGCCATAGTTAATATTATTTTTTTCAAGCATTCCTTTTACACGAAAATAGTTAACAGTGAATTAAGAATAACCATATTTTCTTCACAAAGATTAAAAAGTAAAATAATAAATATAAGACGACTCGGAACAGCAATGAAAGTTTTTTTTAATCATCTAAACGAGTGACATCCAATTAAGTAGTTCTAAAAACAGCAGACCATGCAAAGTGAAATATAATCTACATTTATTCTTATTAACAGACTGAATGACCCTTTTGAAACTTTTTCCGCCAGTGTTTATTTCACAACAGGAGTGCAATGCCAAAGACTTCAAAAGATCGTCAGTCTCTCTTATCAACACGTTCATTTAGACTCGCTCACTTATTTTTGCATTTAAGTTTTATTGATATTTCAAGATCTTAACATTATTTTTTTTCTACATTGGTAATGAATATTTTTTTAAAACTTCTATGGGGTTGTTGTGTTATATTAGGCTTTTAAAAATTTCAAAACGTTCAAATATACTACAGATAAGACATTTTAAAAGATTTTACCAACCACCAAATTATCATCAAAAAATATATTTTTATCTAATTTAAATATAAGCCACCTTTTAGAAATTGTATGGTTAAATTTGAAGGGGTTAAATTATTACTTAAGAAAAAGCAAATATATCAACATCTTTCTGATATTTCATTTGTTAAAATCATCCTGAAATACTGTCAAAAGCACTAAGAATATTATAATTCTTAATATTATATTTCTTATTTTAAGATTTAAATAAAGTTTTTCCATAAAAAGCTGCAGTACTCGGTTTCAAAATTAGTATATGAGCTGCTCGGAATAAGAGTGAGGCAAATCCAAAATAATAAAATTTGATTTGAGCTCCTGTTTATTTTAGATCCTTTACTAACGGCTGTATTCAATTCACCACTAACCTGACCTAAGGTTAACCAGGAATCAAGCTTTTTAGGTAACTCTGATTGGCTTAAAACTTGTTCCCTTTTTTCAATTGGTAATTCCGGCCGTAATCACCACTAACCTAACCCAAGGTAAACCTGGAATCAAAATTTCTATTTGGTAGTTATAGAAGGAAAACAACAAACACGTTTTAAATCCATCAGAGTTGTTGAAAAAGCTTGATTCCAGATTAACCTAAGGTCAGGTTAATGGTGAATATAGCCGTTAGATTATTTGATTCTAAGTTAACCTTAGGTTATAGGTTAGTGGTGTTATATATGGCCGTTAGGGTAGCAGTTACTTAAGGGGCTGAGCCAAAAATTCAATAATCATCCTGTAATTCAAATAATGTCTTCTCCATGGAACCAACACAGGCACTGTTACAGAACACCTTAAATTACTCATAACCAAGTTTGGGGGACTTAGCTCCCTTTACTTCTGAACCTCTCCCTTAAACACCCAATGCAAATGCGAAACATGAAAGAAGGACTAATAAACTCAGTGAAAGGACAGAATCACACGAATCCAAATGACAGATCTGTCTAGCTCGCACAAGGCAAACCTAGTTAAAATTCCCCCGAAATCCAAGACATCGAGACACTAGCGCTTAAAAACGAAATACTTTGGTCTGACGTCGAAGGACAAACAGCCAATCAGAACATGGCAATCACGGCAAGAAAATGTGGAGGGATTTTTTTTTTGTGAAGGGGAAATTTAGGGATTTGGATAGGGAAAAGTCTAATAATGCTCAAATGTAAACAAGTGTACGGGTTATCTTGTTGAAAAAGTTAATTAGATTAATTTCAATCATAGTTTGTGTAGAAGAACCGTGGGAATTCTAAATTGAGAATGAAAGGTAACATGTAAAATATCTGGATTATTTTTACTATCTGTTTATAAAAAATATCGTATTTTTATTATTAGTTCATTGTACTTTTCATAATTTACTCTTGATTGAAACTCTTTGCTAATAGGATATTTAAAAAGTTTAATTTGTTGTGTACTAGGTACTACAGCTTGTTAACTATTTCATGTGTAAAAAACCCCCACTGCAATTTATACAAGTACTTCAAAACACCAGAAAATCATGAGCTTAATTCTTTAATGTGTAATGATTATTATCAATCTTGCATTGCACTTGTTTTCAGGGGGCTAATTAGCTATTAAAAACATAGGTTAAGCTTGTTTTAAATTATAAGTATTCAACAAATGTTGCCCAATTATTTTTGCTGTCCTCTATTACTGTTTATTTTTCTCAGTGGTTTGCAATCCTGGTTATATTTGTAATCTTAACTTTCCAAATATCCTGCTCTATACAATATGAGTGTGAGTGTGGCTAACTGCGGGGGATTACCTAATAATTGGCGTTCCACTAATTGTCGCCAAATCATACATAATGCTAAAGCGATATATATAAAAACTTTTTTGCAACTTCTGTATATATTTCAATCTACCCCATCCACTTTACATTTTAAGTTTATTAAGTAATTTTAAATCAAAAGAGTATTTTCAATATGGCTTCAGAAGATATACTCTGAAAATCAATTTCGTTATAGGTATTTTCAATGTGCACAATTAAGTGTTAGTTTTAATTGCAACTGTTATTCAAGTAAAGTTTGTTCTGATAAATTAGCAAGAATATTATTTTGAAGACTTTTGGCCCTCTGACTCACTAATATACTTCATGTATCTTGTTTATCGACTGGCTGAAATTTGACTTTAAATTAAACTTACCTGAGGGAAGACAGCCACAGTTAAAAAACCTTTGCTAGAGCTTGTTTGAATGTACATTTAAAGTTATATTAAATATTGCCAAGCTGTTTTGAATGCCAAACATTCAAGTATCACCAAAGTTTTATAGTTGTCATTGATGATATAAGGAATCCTGGATTTATCACACTGCCCTTTACATACACACAGATAGAAAAATGAGTATTGCATTATATTGTCGGCTTACATGAGAAAGAGGCACTAAGTCACTTCTGATTACTTTCAATTTGTTGATTCTCAATCATTTTCTTTTGCACACTATGAATTCACATCAACAAGCCGATTGTATTTCAACTTTCAAAATATTCACCAAAAGGATTGATGCTTTTCTTCTGTAAGCTGGCAATATGTTTGGTTCCTCATTGTTTTATGTGATAATTATTTTAACAGTTTCTTTTCAACAGCTGAATGAACTTGATTCCCGCTGACTTACCCCGTTTACCATAAAATCTGTACTTTATTGCAATGCACAGTAACTTAACTAATTGATTGATTAATAACTTAATCAATGTTTTCATATATATCAAAATAAAAACATTTTACAATTACATTTGCTTCACCACAAAAGTTTGAAAAAACTTAAAGCGCTAATCGATTAAAGATTCTTAATTAACACTTCCCGATTGACAAAAACAATAAATATATTTAATAGTTGAGTTATTATTCCTAAAATGCTACTTATTTGTAATTCTAAAGACATTTTTAAATCTTAAACTTGTGCATGTATGCAGATAAACAAAGTTGTTGATAATTTCACGGGCACCGCCATCTTTTAAAACTGAAATAACTGAGATCCATCTCAGTTTTATCTATTACAAACTTTTTTCGGTTTGAGTGAATTTAGGAACGACCTATCTTTTTCACCATTCTCACCGATTTAACTGGAGGACTTTTGGAACTCTCAGTTCTCATAATTAGTTTTAAGCGTTAAACGAGTTTAAATAAGCAAACAAGCCCTGCATTTCTAATCTTAGGTATTAAAAACAGCTTTGTGATATTCAACTGTGACGGGACAAATAACTGAATTCAACCAACAGTCCGTTTCTCAAAAAAGTTTCCTTTATGTTTTACAATATTTTAAAAGAAAATTTTATTTACTTAGGTTGGTTCTACTCAATGCAACACATCTTCGCAGAGGAAAAGAACATGGTTTTGAAGCTGAAATTGGAGAAAGCCTTTTTCAAGATTCTAAACTAAATGGTGCTCTTGTTTGGTGACCACTTACTTAATGTGGCATCAATCAAGAGCGTCTTTTGGTTGCTGTGAACATCGAGAGACATATTCTTCGAGTATTTTATAATTTACCTTTTTTTAGTTTTTGATAGCCCTCTTAAACTTAAATATAATCACCCCTGCATCCTTAAATATATACTGTCTTTTTACCTATTTGTTTTCTCAAGTGTTAATTGTTAATGGTTCAACCATGAAAAGCACTAATTGTTCTAATTAACACTTGTTTTAGACCGCTTTTTGTCATGGACCATGTTCGAGTTTTCAATATCATGGATCTGGTCTAGCTCTGCTAGACGCTGGAGATTAGTAATAACAACACAACACTTGTTTTATGTCCCTATGGAAATGGGTAGGGTACTTTAGTTCTACATTGTAACTATTATATTGTAAAATTGGTTTCTGATCCTGGAAGGTCAAATGAGAAATTTGTCAAAGTAGCTTATGCAGCTGAATGTAATTTGCAATTTTGATGTAGTGTTATACTTAAGGTTTGATTAAAATAAATTTGAAGAGGCTTGTGTATTTTCTGAATAAAATTTCTATATGGACTTGATACTCGGCACACCGATGTGGCGCATGAGGCCGCAAGCTCAGCCTGCCACTCCCGCTGGTTAAGTCTGCAGCTCCCCAGCTGGGCCAACCTAGGGAGTTTCTCACTGCTATGGCCATCCTGCGCGGGTAATCCTCTCTTTCTTTTTCTGTCAGGTGCCCAGGTCAAAGTGACTCTCGTAGGGTCTGTTAGTTTACAGAAACCGCAAGAAAAAAAAATGTCTGTATTGAAATAGAATAATTAATTTTGTGATTAAATACTCTTAAAATAAATTCTCAGCATATGATTTAAATTTGAGTTTTTTTACATTAAGAATTGTGCTTATTTGGCTATAAAAACAAAAACATGATAAAAATTACTACTTTTGATTGGTTTTATAACAAGTATACTTTAATTTAGGAATTAAAAGTTTTCCTAATTGCACATGTAAAAAAAATTACCTGAATCAATTAAATTAAATGTTATATTAAAGTAAAATTATCCCTCTTCATTCATTAAAAACTTAACATTTATATAAATTTCTCACTTAAATTTCCCCTTTTAATTAATTTTATGTTAAAATTTA
The DNA here is from genome assembly GCA_963680715.1 of Tetragnatha montana. Taxonomy (NCBI): domain Eukaryota; kingdom Metazoa; phylum Arthropoda; class Arachnida; order Araneae; family Tetragnathidae; genus Tetragnatha; species Tetragnatha montana. The sequence continues at coordinate 20,857,810 of OY796674.1, forward strand.
ATTAAATGAGAGGATCGTCATCAGCCCTTTTTTATAATCGTGTACAAGTGTTTAATAAAACCCCTCCTTTTCCTTTAAATCCTTGTAACAAAACAAAATTGTTTACTCAATTTCCCAGTGAGTGCCACTATCGTTCAGCATCAACGCTCACTCAAGCCTTTCCTTTCTCTACGTTCCCCTCCGCAATCCCCAAGGATTTTCCCAAAATATCCCGCCATGTTCTGATTGGCTGTCTGTCCGTCGACGTCAGACCAAAGTATTTCGTTTCTAAGCGCTAGTCATCGAGACCGGAAAGAACCCATTCCGGCCGTTGCCACCGCCCAGATATGAACTCCCCAACACCAAACGATATCGCTTCCGCCCCACCCCGCAGAAGTAAACACACCAGAACAAAAACCCCGCAGCGCACTCAGGTTCGCAAACACACATAAAAATAAAATCTGGCAACACTAAAAAAGTGATAGAATATACAGTCCACGTAGTCGGTATCTATGCATTCAACCTCTAACATCCTATAATCCGCTTCGGAAAAAACGTTCTTTCTTGGCGCGTCAGTTTTTTTTATAAGCCCTCGCGACGTTGTTTATATCGGACGATAAATTTTTACGCTCGTTTTCGATCGGCCGCAGCGGAGGAATATTCGAAAACCGTCGCCGTTTTGGGTTTTTTTTTTTTTTTTTGGAGGCGATAGTTTTGCAAAGCCTCTAGAAATGAACCCACGTGGAGTCTGGGGGAATGGGAAAAAGAACAACGGAATCATATCCATTCTGTATGGGATATTGTTTTTTTTCCTCCATTCTTAAAATGGACCCGGGAAGTTTTCCTTCTTCCATCTTTGGGGCTTTAGCTTATTTTTTCCACATCCAGAAACCTCCTGTTGGGGAGAAGAAATTTTTTCTTTAAGGTTCTCTCTCTCTATTCCGGTTCAGTAGAAATCAAATGCGGAAACATCATCTGTGAGTTCCCTTCCTTACGGGAACACTTTATGGGTTTAACTTTAATAGAAACTTTAGTAAGTTCTGTTCCGAAATAGCTTACTATGAAGGTAAAATTTTGTTAAGAATACGAATACAAGCGTAAAACTGACATACTTTTACAACATTCGCAGTATTATTTTATGTAGGTCAAACCCAGACATTACTTATCACCAAGTAATTCTGATAGTTGTAGAAATAATAATAATAATACCTGCTTATAATAACATAACACGAAAAAAATTGCACATTTATTTACAGAAATAGGTTTTAACTTTTATAGTCTACCATATACTTATGAAATGAGATGACTTGGTGAAAGAATATACATATATGTTACGGGCAAAGCTGTGATAAATTTTGGCATTATTAATAATGCCCGCCTATTTCGGACAAAGTGATACATACTTCATTGATAAATACCATTGAATTTATCACATTACCCGCCAAACTTCGGGCATTATTAATAATGCCCAGTTTATCACTTTGCGCGTAAAATATATATAACGTCCCAAGGTCCCATTACACAATTTTCTACTTGAAAACTTTCCCAAGTTGATAAATCAAATTATATAATTCATATGTTTAATTGAAGCATTTAATTAAAATAGAATACATAATTATCACAGAAATTTCGAAATATTTACTGTGTATTGAAAAATTACAATAAAGAATATCCGTTTTAAAATCATAAAAACCTGTTTTTAATTTTCGATTTCAATTTAAATGTGAATTAAACATTGCATTTTTAAGTTCATTTTGACTTGGTACATAATCAAGTATGGAAAAAAGTATGATACATTATTAATTTTAAACATTTACCTTCAATTAAAATGTTTTCTTAAAAAAAATTAAAAACTTTAAATCAACATTTTTAAATTCCAGTATATATTGCAAGAAACATTAAAAATACCATTCCCATAGTAAAAAGGTCCTCATGAAAGTTGTTCTATTTTCCATTAATCTACTTAAATCAACGAGAAAAAAGAAGTTCATTATTAATTTTCAGTTACTTTTCGATTTCAATAATTAAAATTGATTGGTTTTTTATATCCAGACACACGCAAAGGAATTTCAAACAATTTTAGGGAATTTCAGATGCTATAATTTTTGTTAATCTCATGGGAAAAACCCAGTCCTATCGAATTACTTTCCTAATGGATAATGAAGATAAAAAGGAAATTAAATCATTAAAAAAAGACTTTTCAAAGCATAAATTGATCATTTTTGTCACATGTCTTCGGTGTAAAAATGTTTCCATCCTTTTCCTACTTTTTGCTTTATCCAAACATAAAACTAAAGTGTATCTAGTTTCCTCTTAAATGATTTTTTATCATGGATATAAAAATTAAGTTTGAGTTTATGTTAAACAAGATTATCTCAAATAATGTAGTTAACATAAAAAAGTTCTTAATAGTATCTTTTTATCCCAATGGGTTAAAATATATGATTTATAAAAGTTATGATTAATTTGAACATTATTTATTTTGAAACAATTTTTATTCTCTTGTTAAATTGCTTCACAGAAACCCTTATGAAATATTTTATCCATAAAACGCTTTTTGTTAAAATAGTCTGACTTCAAACCTATTTTAAATAAAGTTTAATTTCAATGTTGTTCTTTGTGCAGATAATAAGAAAATATAGTTAAAATAAGGTTGAATACGACTGACATCATATCGGTGTGACAAAAAGTTTTTAAGTATAACAAATTTATTTAGGAGGATTTTCATCTTTGTAATTCAAATAAAATACTTTAAACCACTTTTAACATGCTTACAAAAAACTTAAAATATAAATTGCACACTTTATGTTAAGAAAGAAGATTTTGGGAAAGCTATTGTCATTAAAGATTATTTAACGTCTTCAAATTATCCATAACGTTTTCAAAATTTTGTAGAAATGTGCTCTACATACCTACATAATTTGTTTATGTGTGTTTATAATTTGTTATGTTACTTAAAAGCATGTGTGAAAGTTGAAAAAGTTTCTAGGACGGAATTAGTTTAAATAAACCTTTTTATTGAAACCAATGCTTTCTCTCATTATTTCCTAACAAATCTACTACAATAACCCTTTTGGTCATAATTTCATCAACTCTTTGATTCTCATTACTTTTCTAAGGTATTTCAGAAACATTTAATAAAAGATTTTAAAAAAAGCGTTTAATTATTTAATTTCCATGAAAAATATCGATTTTCTTTCATTTTGACTAATTTCTAAATTGCAAGGTGTCATCTGAAGTTAAAATTTGCAACAACTTTATCATCTAATACCCTCACTGCAAAATAAATCACAACTAAGAAACATTCCCCCTGCACGACCAATTTTCCTAGGAGCACAGAGCTCACATGTCAAATTTACGTAACTGCAACTAGAAGTAAACGAAATTCGGACATACATGACGAAAATTGGTCGAATCTGTGCTGCTTCGGTTCATTTCCAAACACCTCCCCGTTAATAAAAGAGCAACCTCGTCATACTCACACAGACGGGGAGGGGGGCTTTCTCCCGAAAAAAAAAAAAGGGGGGCTCCAGTTTCTTCAAACAAATCTCGCCCCCTCACCAATCCGGGGAGACGCGGGGGTTTGTTATCTCTTTGAGAAATTCGATCCACCCTACGGTGCGGTATACTCGGGGCTGTCATGTTATTTTCGAACGACCTCTTTCTGACGCCAATGGCTCCTATTTCCTTCCGATGCCGGGGCGATGAGATTTTTGCCAGTTCATCATAAAAAGTAGGTGTGGGAGTTGTACTCTTTTGAAGGATTCCATTGAATCTCTATTGAATCTCTTTTGAATGAAGCGAATGATTAAGTTCTGGGGGTGATAAATAATATCGGAATGGTTGAGGCATTCTTCCAAATTTTACGACTGTTATTAAATCTATAGAATGTGTGATCCTAATCTATGAAATCCTAATACCAGCACTGACTGACTTATCACAAAATCTCCGAAACTGAAAAACTAGCAGACGTTCCTCTCAGGTATTATAGTCCGACCGCCAAGAGAAAAACTTTTGATGTCGTACAATAATGTGGCGGCTGTTATGAAAACGGGTTATTTCCCAAAAATTTGGGGGTGGTGGTAATTCATAAACGCTGATAAAACGTTTTGTGCCAAATCTGTGTGATTATCATTCAGATTTGAAGTTTTTTTCAAAGTTTTGTTTTTCTGTCAAAGTTTTGGTTATAATGGGTTATAAAGTAAACTTCTAATTCATATTGTAAGTTCACTTCGCTCGGCTCGGAAGGGCGCTTGCTTCTGTTGATAAAAATATTCACATTAAAACAATCCCCATTACAAAAACCTAAATATTTAAATATTCGAATTCTCATTGTAAAAATTGGCACCTAAAATGCACTTTTATGTTATAATTGGACAAAGAAATTTATACTACATTAATAGCTGAAAATTTCGAATTAAATTGGTCGTAACACTTATCACAATTTTTTCTTAGGTATTATTTTAAAAATTTACATAATTTTTTACGCTTTATTTATAATTTTTTAGACCTTGAATACCAGAAACTTTTAGGTTTCTTAGAAATAATCAAGATTAGTAACACAGTTTTTTTTTCTCATTTCGCTTTCCCAATACACCTACTAAAGAGCTTCTAAGCCCACCGCTTTTTGCACATGAATAAAACAATCTAGAAATTAAAATCATGCACCGAACGTGATACAAAATCAACAAGTGATAGTATTTATCGTCCTAAATAATCCAATAAACTGAAATCTTATCACAATCTAATAATTGGTAAGTGAAACAAAACCAGGTACGGCGCAACACAATGCGAATGTGCTACATAAATACTCACTCAAAATGCATTTGCATATAATCATGACTGGGAACACGCAAAGTAGTCATAACAGGGTCTGGGAACACTCTTGCCCCGCTGATTAAATAAATGTATGCAACATGGAAACTTGCGCAAGAAATTCGTATTTTTGGTCCACTTTGCAGAATTAAGTAAAATGCTCTTATGCAAATTGAGTTCATGATATGTAGATTTGATGAGGCAAAATCTATAGTCATTTGAATTCGTATTAATTAATATTAGAGTCTATCACAAATCAATGACTTAAGTGATGGTATTGCGGCACGCACGATTTGCAAATACGATACATTTAATATCCGAATTTTCGGTCTTATCAAGGTTTGAGTAGAATAGGTGAGACAATACATTCAACCCTCATGAGAAATTAGGGCTAATGAATGAATAGTAGTTTTTAATGAAATTTACTATCACGAATACTGAAGAGTTAATCATCCTTTTATTATGTCTCAACAATTCCTATTTACGCATAAATAAGTTTTCGTTAATATTCTAGGCTATTTTGGAAAATCCAGATGACGATATTTGACACCATCCCAGAGCCAAAATAGCCCCTCTAACTTATACAATTTTCCCTGCTTTTTCGATTTCCATTATCGCCTCCTATGGCTGTAAACTCTCTGTTCTCCAGTGGTTACAGTGTTTTGAAAAACAGATAACCGATTTTGTATATTTGAATATTAAGGGGCTAAACATCCCCTTTCTGTAATTAATATATTCTAACAAATAATCTACAAGTTCAATAGAAAACAATTTTCATAAATTAAGATTGAACAGAGACCAAAAAAAAGTAACAGCAATTAAAATGCTTGAAGTTTATCGTTTTATTTATGAAAACATCTGGAAAAATTCCTCAAGAAAAAACACAGCAGCGGTAAAGATTATCCCAACTACCAACAAGGAAGAAAAGAAGGGAGAAAACTCAAGAAAAAGCGATCAGAAATCCTGACAACCCGCCAAAAACAGGTGGATCGCCGCTGGCCACGATCAAGATCTTGAATAGAGGAGAGGAGGCACTCCGCAAAAACCAAGGCACACAATCGAATAATGCTTGTCACCTCTCATCTTGACGAAAAGTCGGAACAAAAAAAAAGAACATAAACGTGAATAGGCCCATCGGGAAGTGTTTTACACCCCCGAATTAAGAAATCCGGAAAGATGTGATGTCATTTCTTCGATTTTCGATTATTCTTTTTAGCTCCTTAGGGGGAGGGAGACGTTTTCATTCGTTCGATGAGTCACAAAATGTTGTCGGGTTTCTCGATGGATGGAGGCGTTTTTGACAATGCACGTTGAGTGGGAGAATGGAGACGTTTTACGTTTTTTTTTCACGTTTTTTGGAAGTTGAATTCGACAATGGAGGGCTCGTGAATGGAGACCTAATTGAAATTTCTCGAATGATGCGCGAGGAATTCCTCCAGGTGTTGTCACTCTTTTCAGTTTCGATAATCGAGAGGTGGTTGGATACATTTTTCAAATTTAAATATCCCATTTTTAGGAGAGTATTCAATATACGATGGATTTACAAAATGGATCGTTCGCCACACAATGGTTCGCATTGAAGTAAGGAAAGAAATAACAATATGTTACAGTATTGAAGAGAAGTGAAAAATGAATGGTGAATTAAATAAAACGTGGGGGAAAATATAAACTCCACAAAAGAATAAAGCGGATATTGGAATTTTTTCCCATGCAGTTAAATTCAATTTTTATTTAGTTCTAATAGTGTTGTTAGAACATATTTTTACAAAGAGAGGCGATCTAATAAATAGACAGTCTATTAAAGGGTGGGAAGGGTTCAAGTGTGAGCCACTCAATGTAAAGAATAGAAAGATTTCGTAAATGTATTTCTTAAAAGCAAACCAATAATTTAAATACAAGACCGAGAACAAACCAAAACCAGAAAAAAATTAAGCAATTCCTGAAAATAAATGGATATAATTCAAATAGATATAATATAGATAATATATATAATAATATATATAATAATATAATATATATATAATATATATATATAATAATATAATATAATATATATAATATAGATATTCAAAGCTATTCTTCTAAAAAACTAAAGAACTTTTGATATCAGAAAAATTTTGATAAATACAGTTGAGTAAAAAGTGTCTCAGAAAAAACATCTAAATGAATCGTTGTAAAAAGATTGCAATTTTTTCCATCTAAAAAGCAAAAAAAAAAAGACAGACAATATCAATATTTTTTCCTATCATACTCAAATTTTTATCATATATCCTAAATAGTATTACAGTTCATGAGTGCACGAAAATTCCAGCTAACTTCTATACTTTAGTGGGACGCTGGCAGGAAAATAGCATCTCAAAGTTAAGAACCTCATAAAACTCCAGTAATCCATCCAGCTTAACAAGTTCCACTCCCCGCTAAGCAGTTAAACATGCTGTAAAACGAAACAACAAACCACTGCTCAGCCCAAAATACACCCTTTAAAAACATGACATACCCCCATACACAACAAAAAAAACAACAACTTCCAGACAACACTCCCCTCCAAATATCAAAAGACCCACCGCCGCCCCCCCCCAAAAAAAAAACTGCCCACCGGAGCCAGAACAACAAAAGAAACCCAAAACCCACAACTTTTCCACATAATTTCCAAGACGTCTCCAACCGACCATCCAGGTAAATCTCTCTCTCCCCCCCCCAGGTAACCCCCTCAGGGGGCCGAAGACGGCTAATCTTGAGGGGCCATCTCCACTCAGGTAATCTGGGTGACTTACTACAAGGGCTCCAAAAGAGCAGCCCTCCCCAAAAGAACGCACTTGACGTGAGAGAAGGAGGAGAGAGTACCCCCTACTTTCAGAAATATGAAGTGCGCGGCCACAACAAAGGTTAAGATGGAGTGGGAAAAAGAAGGGGCGGGGCCCCCCTGGGGCACCCTTCCCTTTCGCCCCTTGAACACACAGAAAGGCATCAGGTAGGGAACATGATGTCGGATGGGCAGAAGATAACATCGATGTGGATCGTGCTTAGGAATACATAAATCTGGGTGTAATTTAAGGCTTAGGGATTTTTTAGTGGAGTGCGCAGGCTTACAATAAGATGTTGGTGGTCAGGAAGCAGAAAAAATGCATCAATGGACTCGGGACAGATATTTGTAAATGGAAACTGAAAGCGTTAACGGCAAAGTTTCAAAATACCCTTGCATTTAGTATTCAGTATTTTGATAAGGTAAATTATTATGTAAATACAAATCTACTAATATAATTTCTTTCTCAAAAACACAAAATGACACTTTCCTTTAAATATATAAATTTTTTATTCCTTACAAAAAATAGTTGCAAGTAGTGACCTCAGGATAATCTCATTTCAATAAAAACAAAATTCTCTACTTATAAAAAAAAGAAAGTGATCTTTAAAAAAATTAAACTATTTTTTCTAATAAAAAGTTAGCATTTATGACTAATGATTCAAAATAAAAAAAATGTGTATTACTCATAAGTTATGTATAATACGCACTAAAACAAAAAAAAAGCCGCTAGTTCCTAAAAAGAAGTAAAAAATATCAATTCCTTTATTTAATTAAACAGCAACTAGCTTTCAAAACTTTCAAAATTACCTTTTTCAAATTTAAACACTGATGTAAAAATGAAAGTTAGATTCACAATCCTTGCCCCTCCATTGAAGCTATAATCTTAAAATTAAATCATCCTTCCCTTTTATCAAACGTCAAAAATATCAGCGGTAGAAATTAATCATCATCCGAACAAAATGAAAAATTTCTTCATCAATCATTTTCAGTGTCCGTCATCACAGTGAACCCTCTATCAGATTAGTCGTCACTATGTCTCATTCACTTCCAGCATAATATTTACTCCTATCCCAGATTCCATGCACGACTATCCCAAGAAATTTATCTGACGTAATCTGAACTCAGATATCTGGAACTTTTCTCTTATTAGTTTCTGGCATTTCAAAGGCGGTTCAAAGTGAAACGGATTTCTACGAATCTTATCAGTTAAAGAAGCAAAGAAAATGATTAAATAAATTCAAAACTTTCCTTCGCAAACCAATAAACTTTGAAAGTTTTCTAAATATACCAACATGAAAAATGGTAAATAAATAATTTTGCTCGACAAGACCAACTTTCCTCAGCAGAATTTTAAAATTTAACTCAAACCAACTTCATAAAAGAAATTTACTTTTCCAAAATATGCAATTTTTAATAGTACTACTTAAAAATGGCAACGTTCTGATTTTTCAGTAGAACAAAATTAATGTATAATTCTTAATTGTGTCTTAAAACTATTTTGGCAAGCTAGAAATTAGAATTTAAAGTATTTATTTTTATATCGCCGAATATCTTCCGAAGCAACCTAAAACTTAACAAAAAATCATATGATAGACTTAATTTATAAAAGAATTAATTTTTGATTCTATAAATTTTTAAGTTTTCAATATCAATGACCAAATTTGCATACCAACTATAGATTCAATGCAATTTGCAATGTTAGTATGCAAATTTGGTCATTGTAATATTGAAATCTCTTAAAACTTAATCGCTTTTAAACTCCCCACATACAAAAAGTCCTTCCCAACCATATAATTAGCTCTAAACAACTCCAGCCTCCATACTCAAGAATTCCGTTTCCTTCGGTTCCGCCCACAGACTCCCCTCCGACCCCTCAACCCCTGAATCCGCTCCGTTGAAAAACTGCAGGAAATGAGCGTGGCACGCAGCTGGTTTATCTCGTTTTTAAAAACAGAGAGCGGCATGTGCCGCCTATTACCGGGGCTCTTGTCCGCGCATTAACTTTGGCTCGACTTCCCTTCTAATGGGAACGCAACATGGGGGATGCTTGGGGGTTTTCGAGAGCTTTCTGTACGGTTTTTCGGAGAGAAGGAACTATAAATTTTGGGGGTATATGTTGGTTATTTTCTAGAAATGCCTCGCTAAGTGGCCTTTAAGACTTTAACTTCCATACCCAAGTGCAGTGAACAACTCGTAAATATCTCCAGTAAATAGATTTTGAAACGAATCTTAAATTGATGAAATATTTTATATGTATTTCATAGCGTAGACATAAATGTCTTGTACAAAGTATTCTCTCCCTTAGAAAAACATGATTTAATTCATTAAAATATTAAAAATAATAAGAAATCATTAATTAACAGAAATAGTTATTAAATAATTAGTAAAGGTATTTTAACATGTATTAAACCATATAAAGTATGTCTGTGTATTAATGGCTTGTTCCTTTTCTTGGCAAAGGCAAATCAAAAAAGTATCCTTTAAACTTTAAATGAATACCAAAGCAATAACCTTATCATTAGTTGAAATGAATCTAAAATTAATCTGTTGAAAAATCTCAACTACGACGATAAGTGCGTTGCCAATAAAATGCTACTCTTATTATCATTCAAAATAGTTACTAATTTATAAAAATATGAATTGTTACGTTCGACTGAATAAAATTTGCTTCATTACTGAAATATAGAGCGTTTTAAAAGTTAAACGTAATCTTAGATCAATTGATAACTTTATTACGTTTTCTTTTATCTATATAATAATAAAGTGGTCAATATCCTTTAAAAATAAACATATTGTTAATTTTCGAAATAAATTCATAAGCAATACAAACCAAGCGAGAGTCCCCATATCAATAACATCTCCAACAAGAAACAACAAACAATTAAGCATCATTTCATTTCATAAAACAGATTCCCCAATACAAAGTACAACAACACGTTATTACTTTCTCAATGAAGGGATCTATCTACACGACAAAAGAGAACAGAAAGTCAACGACGAAGACGAAAAGGACCACTTTCATTAAGTTTCACCTGTTTGCTCTCTGGCAACAATGAGCATGCAGAAAGCGTGTGCGGTTCGGAAAAGAGAAAATAAAAGGGGGATTAAAGAAAACCCAATATATTCCTCCCCATCCGTGTTTGTTCAGTAGTAGTCTTTTCGAAAGCCCCGGGCTAGAGACCGACTCTTTGAACTGCATTATTCGCAAATTCCAATTCCGAGCTTCGTTAAAACAATAACGGACGTATAGATAGGAGTCAGTGTTTGCATGACTGATTTTAAATATATCCCATACCCTCCACACGGCGATGTTATCATCAAACTATCATCAGTGAGATTTTCTCTTCTGGAATTCAGGACGGTCGGTGGAAAAAGTCCCCGTTTTTTTATGCGTAAAGAGGATTATTGAAAATGCATTGGGTTTGTCGATTTTTAGGTGGGAGTCTGTGAATGAAGGTTCCGGAGACGGTTAAATGGTTTTAAAATTTGCTGTGCAGCCGCGGTGTAAAGGTTTTCGATGGCTTGTTTTAGAAGAGAATAACGGTGGAGTGCAGGTGTGCGTATGTTTCTCAGTTTCTTTAAAGTTAGAATATGCTGATTCCGGATATTTTTTTTTTTTGATAGTTTAACTTCTGAAGTTGTAAGCAAGTCTAAATTATAGTGTTTTGGAGGTAAACTAAACTAACATGAAATGTTGGGGAAGATGAAATGATGATAGAAAAATTGTAAATAAATATAATTTCTATCTTTCTTTAATTTCTAAAAAATAACATTAAATACAGAAACATAAGAACATTAAATTCAAAACTGAAGGGGAAATAGGACTTATGGAAACAATGGTGGGAATGGGAAGGTCATATAAAGTTTGTTTTGGTAAAAAAAAGGGAATTTAATTGTAGTATAAAATAATTAGTTTTGTTAGCTTAAAAAATAGAACAAGAAATATATTAAATTGAAATCTGAAATTCCATCTATGACTATTCCTAATAAAATCTTCTTACGATATTGAAAACTCATAAACGCTACAATTTTAAGTGATAATAAATTTAAGTTCTGAGCTTTTCGCTGTATCTTATTATTCTATTCAATGAAATTAACTCTCCATCAAACTACCAATGCAATTAAAATATTTCATCTATTAAAAGAGCACCAGTAGCAGCAGTATAAAAATCCTTCTTTAAACCTATAAAGCAGTTTAAAGCCATTACATTTATACTCATAAAATTTTTCTTAAAATCAACCTATAGCTCAATATTTAAGAAAAACTCCAGAGTAACTGACTGAATGGAAGCCCACAAACTCCCTTGCCCTAGTTATAAAGCGAAAAACTTATCCCTCTGATTTACACGTCTTATAAATTCCTGAACTTCAGCACGCTCATTTACAGAAATTCTACACCGGACCAAGCGAGTATAGACATGATGAGAGTTCAAGAAATAGCCTCATGCTTACAAGGTAGAGCTGATGGATAGTACCAGAATGTTATCCTAAGTAAACACTAGTGAAGCAATTAAGTTCACATCTACTACCAACCAAGACCTTTTGGAAAGGTCCTCTTCAAGATGTTTGTTTTTGAAGTAGGGGAGAAGACTGGGAAGTGGGAAGGGTTTGCGTAGAAGTTGGGAAATTTATCGGTCTTGAAGAGTCCCATAATGAATTTTCTCTCGAGTGTGTAAGGAAGGGCTGGGGTTCCTAACTGTAGTTTGATTGGATTAACGGTAAGATATATGTATCATGAAAGGCTTAAATTTAAACCAATTGTTGCAGTGAGACTTTTCAGAAGTTACGTGAGTTAATATCTTTACACGGGAGAAAATTTATTTTAATAAATACAAAAATGTTTCATTCTTGGTAACGAATATGTAAAGAATTACTTTTCTGTTGGGAAGAATTTATTAGACTCGCCAGATTGTAGTTTCATAGTAAATTAATCGTGTTTGAAAAGCCCCAGAAACTACTTCCGTAAAACCCCGTTTTATTTCTACTTCCATGGTGGGGCACTTGAAATTTAGATGTCCTTTATTTCCTTTATGAAAATTTAGTATACTTATTTCCTTAAAATCGACAAATTTAAAATAGAGAAAAACATTGCGTGATGCAAAGTTAGCAACTTCACTAATTCATATAAAAGGGTTTTTTTTCCAATTCCAGACTGGAAGGAACTGAACATATATAAATTTTAAAAACTTATATTCTTTTTTAAAAAACGAGGAAAATTTTTCTTTTATAAACTGTACTGTACAACATTCAGAAAATTTCGTAAATTAGTAAATTTCAAGTCATTTTCAATAAATATTTAAATTAAACTGAACGTGAATTTTCAGTTGTATAGGGTAGACTTTCCTGCATACTGCCTACCCCAAAGGAAAAAGTCGTTTTACAGGTATGGAAAACTTACATTCAAATACGTATGCTTTCATTTTCGTTAGCATTATGATAGTCTTCGATGATAGACGCAGTCACCATCTATCACCACCTCTACAATTTTGCCATGTCTCTGAAGGGTAGGCATTTTTGGAACTATCGTTAGCATTATGATAGTAAGTATAAAATTTGAAAGATTATACTAGACAACAACGTTAGTTGACCCTATGACGTCACTAATAAACAAAGTATAGTTCCCATCGCGGTGTCTAAATTTTGAGTGAAATGAAGAACGTCAATTTAAAACTATGAGTATTTTGTTAAACCCATGTGTTTATAGTGTCTTTTTATCACAATTTGCGTGTATACCAAAACTCCTCCTAGCAGCCCAACAGGCTTTCCATTTACGCAGTTTCTGCTTCCGCGTAGTGACGTCATAGGGTCAGGAAACGTTGCTGTCGAGTATAGGTGGTAGCCAAACGCTACAAAAGTATAACAAGGATAACAAAGGAATCATTCAGCTATTTTGGAAAAAAAACAAGAGAAAATTGGTGGATCAGCCAAAACTACTGACACGTATACCAATCGAAACAATAACTTACTCGTTCAAAAACAAAACACGGGTAAAAAAATTTTTCAAAGAACAAAAAATAACTTGCAACAAGCAATCCCTTCCACACCAAGTTAACCCCATTCCCCGTCGGAACCTCTCACGCGTTAAACACCTCTCGCCAAAAGACAACAACACTTATTCGAAATTCAGAGATGCAAACATCGCTGGAAGGAAAGAAAGAAAGAAAAAGAACTCTCCCGAAAACAAAAACTTCCCCCTCTCCCGGCCGGAGAAAGCAGGAAATCCCGGATCGCGCTCTCTCCCGCTGGGGAATCGATCCCGAAAACGGGAAAAGAGATTTCGCTCTCCCTTGTCTGGCTCGAGCGATAAAAGTCTCTTGTTCAAAGGTGAGCAAACAAGCTTTAAACGGAGCGCGAGTAATTATGATTAATTATGGAAAGCCTCGAAATATCGTCTGAGGGGGTGGACGGAATGATTTCTTCTTCTCATAAATTCGCGGGGGCCGGTAAATATAGATTTTAAGGAAACGCGCCTGATCCGACGTGGGAACTGGAGATGACTTTTAATGGCGCGATAATTTACGGGTTGTTTTCGGAAAGTGAGCGATCTTGTAAAGTTTCGTGTTTGTTTCGTCTTCGGATACTTCTTGGTCGTGGGAGTTGATAGATGTTTCTAATATATAGCGGTGAAAGAGATGGTAGTTTTACTAAGTTAAAGGGGAAAACCTTGTATTTAACCTAGTGTTATAAGGCTACTACTGCAATGGTAAAAGCAATATAGAGTGTTTTCAGGTGACGTCACAACCGGTTATTTTCTTTTAACTGTGTACCTTCTGTAGGGCTTTTAACTGTTGCTAAGGCCGGTGTTTATCTGTTGCTAAGGTGGTTTTTAAGTATGGGGTCACGTGATTGCAAATTCTCCAATAGAAGAATTTCACGGCTAGTCATTTTCTGTAACTGTTAACCTCTGTAGGGCAAAAAACTGTAACATTTATGTTGCTAAGGCCGTTGTTAGGTCCGAGTCATGTGATTGAAAATGCTCTATGGTAAAAGCAATATAGGCGTTATCAGCTACTTTTCATACGCTCACGACACATTTAGGAACGCTATTTGTCCTCAAACATTTTATTACTTTAAGTGTTGTGAAAGTGTTCTGAGTGTTTGAAAGTGTTGATACGTAGAAATGTGTGTTGCTAAACATTTCAGAGACAGAAAACGTGTTCTTATATTGCTTCGATCTAAATTTAACATAATCAGATTCTAAACCTATTTTATTAACACAATTTTAGAACACATTTCTGGATAGCAACACTTTTTAAAAATATTCAGAAAACTATCCGAGCACCACAAAGTGTCAAAGTGTACCAGCTAACAACACAAACTAGTGTGTTACGTCAAAGTGTTGATAATTTGGGGACAAAAAGTGTTCTTAAATGTTTTGCAAGTGTTTGAAGTGTAGGTTATAAGTTGAATGTCAAAAACACACTAATCCTCATTTCTTATATATGTATAGCCAACTTTTGCACTACTTATTAACTATTAAAATCGTTGTGTAGAGGGCTTTTCTTGAAATTTATGAACTTAGAATCTTACCCCAGCGCAACTTTCCTAAGAAACTAATTTAAAAGTTAAGGAATATTCAAGTGCGATAGCAAACAGCTACGAACAAATTTATTTTAAACAAATATCCACGTTTAGTCCTTATCGATCTACTCCAAAAAAAAAGAATTTATGAAAATAAAACCCATAAGGGGTTTAATTGAAAACATTAGTAAAGCTAGAAGTTCCCTTATAAAGAGAAAATACTTTCAAACAGTATTAGAGCCTGTTTCAACTTTTTGTTCGGTAATTTCATACTAGTATATATTATGGAGAACGCAAATACCCGAAATCACAAACCAATAATAATTACATACCCACCCTATGTTTAAAAAACCATTTACTTATTTCGAGTGGAAGTTTCAGGGCCTAACTAGAGGCTGGTTAAAGCACTGGGATTTGGGAGATGGATAATTGAGAGCATTAAACGGGGTTGAAGCTATAAGGTTCACCGAATTCCGGGCAACGCCTATGGGGAAAATCCCTTTTGGTTCAGATCGTGTGCTGAGTCACTATATTTTAGAAAAATGAGAAAAGGGGTAAAGGGGGTGTGGTATATTTAAATTACCTACATTAAGGTAATTCTTGACTAGATACAGCAGTTGTAAAGCTCGCTGTATCTCGGGCGGATCGAATAGTTTAGGTAGGAAAATTTTTGAGAATTAAAATTTACGAAGGTAATAGTGTTTTTTTTTTTTTTTTTTTTTAATTTTGGTTAAAACGAAAATCATAGCAGGTATTAGGTAAACTGATTTCTGCAAGGTTTAGTAGGAACCAAGCTAGTTTTTTTAAAGCAGAACTCTTTTTAAATCTGATTAACTTACAAATGCTATAAATCTTACCCTTTCAATAGGTAGAATTTATCAAAAAATACTCAAAACTTGAGTGTATCAATTGAGCTGGTGAGAATGAAAGTGGTATTCCACTGAAAGTAGTTTTGACTGTTTTGAGTAAATAAAATTTTCTCTAACGGCGCCTGTGTTAATCCTATGGAGAAGACATTTTTGAGGCATTTCTTACAGGCCAATCAATGAGCTTTTAACTTAGGCAGCTACTACACTAGGTAAAGGATCTTAAAAGGAATCCAAATCCATGTTTTCTCAAATTTTGTATTTATGGACTTATCACTTTTATCCTGAGCAGCTCAATTCAATAAAGTCTTAACTTTAAGAAAAACAGATAGTCTATTTTATTCATTTGTTTGCCATTTAGCATGGAGTGATTTAAAGAATAAAGGTAGATTCTCTTTAATGTCAGACTAGTTTTCACTGACGCAATTTATCGATACAACCTCCTTTTGCCTTGAAATCCAGAACAAATCGAAAAGAAAGTTCAAACTAAAACACTCTGTATTTAATTTACTTTCTACAAATCTTCTCACTCCAAAAAGAAATTCTCTCTCCATCCCTCTTACTGAGAAACTATACTCTTTCGCACTTTCACATCCAAATCTAATCTCTACTATACGCCTCCAAAGTTCAAGTTTCGGAATCCTCGGACGGACGGACGGCGAAAACCACGCGGAACATTTTTAATCCAGCTCCGCAGAGAACTCCATTCATTACTTCCGAAACAAAACCAGATCATCCCGCTCCGACGACGCGAAGAACAAACAGTTCACGGGGTCCCTCCGAAAGTCAACAATCACAGAGGAGGGCGGACAAACATCCACCTGAGACGATAATGGAAAATAAAACGCCGTTCTTTTTGTTATTTATTATTTCTCCTCTCCAGATTTGCTTTTCCCTGTGTTTCCGTGCCCGATAACATTTTATCGAACTAGTAGTAGATGGAGACAGCGGCTAACGTATAATGTTGTCAAACGGTTCGATGGTGTTTGCTGCTATTCATTTGCCAAAGTGCTCGACAAATTCCATCGACGGAAGGGGGTTTGGAATGCGGATTGATTTATTCGTTCCTTTTGTGGAGTTGGACTTCGATGGCCAGTTGATCTCCCATTTGTCTTGCCGTGCAGTGAAGCCCTCGTGTCGTGATTTTATGTTTTCCCCGACGTACTCGAAGATTTCCCGTTTTCGTTTATCTCCGACAACGTTTCATTTAATATTTCCATTTTAAGGCATCGAAATTTTCTTTCGCCATTTATTTTATTTTAGAAGGGTGAAAAAAAAACATACTTTAAGGAAAAGTTACTGTTAGTTTTTTTTAAGTTTGTACCAAATTATTATTTATATATTTTAAAGGATTTAAACTTTTATGGAACTTTAATGGTCATATATGGTACTGGGTCATTTTATTGCTTAGTATAACTGGTTTAAGACTGAACAAGAGATCAGTTGAAAATGGATTGTTTAAAAAACTAAAAAATAATAGGAAAATCTCAATTTTAATCTTTAGCACATGTTGAAGCCGATTCAGTCGTGAGCTAAAACCAATTATACACCTTACACCTATTTACACACACATTAAATCTCAATACCATCATTAACTTCATTGACATTTATATAGAATCGATATCTGAAAAGTTGTCAGAATATTTAAGGAATCCTAGATTAGATTACTTATTCGATCGAATAGATAAGTTTGAAATATATTTTTAAAATTGTAGATAAATTAATTATGGAGAACACTTATTTTAGTTTTAAGAGCACAATAACTAGGAAATTTTAAAGTTTTTTAAATATAGAACGTTGATCATAATGTTTTAAAATATAAAATTAGCGTTGATTTCATTCACTATTGGTTTTATTTAGATGGTTTTTTTTATTGTGTTAACGATTCCAAAGTTTTCAATCATGTGATTGTTTGAAACATCGATTTGATTAAATTTAGACAACTTATTTTACTGCATCATACTTCGAAATTTTTGTTCTCACGAGTTAAAGGTTAAAAAGAAATAAAACCGATCGTTATTTTTACTTTAAAAAAATTCTTAAAGTTTCAACTTACCGTTTTGCCCAGCATCAGAAACAGCAAACAGAAGGGAAAATCCAGCAAAAACGAGGGAAACACTTCTCAGACGCTGCATCTTTGAAGACATAAACACAAACTAGTCTCACTCAACAGAAGATAAAATCGTTCACAAAAACACAACTATAACAACACCATCGCACTAATGCCAGTCAAACCGAAGGATCACAACAGTCCGGCACATGTCCAGAACGATATCTTCCGACCCTATCATCACATAAAAATCACAATTCCGGAACGAAAATCCATATTATTCCAGTTTTATATCGCGTCTTTTCAGTATAGAAAATCCACCCAAAACAAGCCGTAAATCATAAAAGAATAAAAAGCCCGAGAGAATCCGATAAATTCAATTCACTGTATCCATCGTGAAGTTCCCGTGTTTGTAAACATTCTCAACTAAAGTCACGGTTTCCGTCACAAACGATCAAAAAACAACTAAACTTGTAGTTCAAGTGGCCATAAACCAGCCACTAGGTCTGTTTGTGAAGAATTCCGGTGGATTCCGAAACCCACATGGCGGTTTTATCGAGGAGCGGCCGTACACAAACTCTCCCTGACAGTTCCTCTGCATCATTTGAGGGGGACACGTGGTTTGTTGCTTTGGCTCGCGCAGGGTTGTCTGACTTCCAAGACGAAAGTTCGCCAACTGTTGGCGCCCAGTTCGGGTTTCGCTAAGATCGATGGTGGAAGTTAGGATTTTCCCGTTTTCACTAGCTTTCAGAAAAGAGTGATTTATTTTGATCTCCTCTTTCAGGAGCTATTTCCTATTTTTTTTTATTTTAAAAAAAATCTGCATAAAATTCTCCAATTTTCTTTTTAATATCAAATTAAGTAAAAATGCACAAAATCAAATGAATATACATTAAAACAGAAATTTAAAAACTTATTTATTGTTGTTTTAGGCATGTTTCTGTATTTTTTCAGTTCCATAAAAATTATAATAAAAGTTTATCTCCCCCAAAAAAGTTGCTTTCTAAATCTCTCTATGCCCTAAAATTTCATACCGATCCGAAAACATGAATTTTAAGATGTTATCTATACTTTTTATCAATTTTAAAAATATAGGAGGGCTGTATTGGCTGTATTACATGCCATCGAACAAAAAAACAAGCTTTGAGCATTAATAGATGGGTTTTTATATAATTTCCTTCAGAAACGAATTTTTCAGATTCTTTTTACATTTTTACTTTTTTTCCATTACAATCATTTAATAAATTGTGTAGTGAAGAAATATCATTTGATATTGTTTGAGTTTTTAATTTTCACATAATAATTTATTCATAACGTTGATAATTCATGATTAACTTTGATGCTTAATTCACTTTTATCAGTACTTTACTTAGTTACCCTCGTTATCTCGAACTTTGATACCTCGAAAACCTTTATACCTCAAAAAATATTTTCTCGAAATTAATTTCGGGTCCCTTCGATTTCGAGATATTGAGACTTTTATGCATATAAAAGAGTAATAGATTCAATTCAAATAACTGTTTAGAAGATGGACAACAATAAATATTACGAGATCGTTATCTGAACATGAAACGAAACCTTCTGCTTTAACAAATCCAGAGGACACTTTCAACCAATCCATCAAAAATCCACGTAATTCATACCCCTTAAAGAAAGCGCATTCGCCTCAAACAAGAAATTCCAACAGTCACAATTACAGTGTAACCGCACTTGTCCACTTCTTGATTTACGGCACCTGTCTCATGGGCGTTAATTACAAGTCTCCCATACCCTGATGAATCGCCGTTAAAAATAAAGGGCACCCCATTTTGCAGGGGGGGGGGACCTTTGGGCTTCCGGATATCCTCAAACAATTCGTTCAGAGAATATGTTCTTTGATGAAGCTGTCCCTGCCCTCTTGAACGATTCATCAACTATAGGTTGCAATTTTGAAAACCCGCCCTGAGCCTGTAACGCCCTTTCCTTCGTATAATTCGATGATTCATCGATGGGTTTTCGTAGCAAGTGGGAAAAAGTGGGCCTTCAATTTAATAATTACGAGAAGATGTATGGTTTGGAATCGAGGAGATCTATGAAAGGTGGGTTAGATGGAATCACTCTTGGCCAATGGACACTCAATAAAAGTTAAGTTCACCTGAGATATATCATCTAGGTTTCTGGGGTTGTGGTAATGGATCTGTTCAGAACAGAGATATTTTTAACTCCTCTGAGAGAGTATTTCACTCCTTGAAAATCGGTAATACTCTTCCAAAAACTAGCCAGGAGTATTTTCACTCTTTGAATTTTTCACAAAGGTTTAGCTTAAAATGAACCGTGTGCCTCACCGAAACAACAAATAATATTTTTCTACTCAAAACACCAACCGATCTCAGCGGAGACATTTCAGCCCGACTTCTGGCCAAAGCCAATTTTCAAAAACCACTGCACCCTAATCATCATACTTTTTAATTGTGCTCTCATACAGCCATTTTTTTTCATTTATTATTTTGATTCTTAGGCAGTTTTATTGCAGTTTTTGTGTCTCTGATGTATATGTAGTTTATGCTATTTCAGTATTTCACTCCTCATAATTCAATTTCACTCCTCCTATAAAAAAGTCAAGGAGTATTTTTTTTTACTCCTCCAAAAAAATCCTAGGAATAACACTGGTTGAGAATTTGAGTGCCTGTAATAATAAATTGAAACTTTTTTTCAGCTGACAAAAATTATGTAATGTTTAGGTGACTATAGGGTACACATTTTATCATTTAAACCTGAAAGGTTCATGTCCTTCAAATAAACCTGCTGTGTAAGATAACTAAAGAAACACACTTAATAAAAAAAATTAATTTCTAACTTTTCGTCAGAGTCAGAATGGTTCCCTGAGCATTCTTTTCTTACACAGGTGTAGTTATTCCCTTATTTGTCTGTTTAGTTTTGTTCAGAATTTTGTTCACTTATGTTATCTATCAAGATGACACACATGTTTAATTAATTTAAAGGTTCTTCGGAAACCGTGCTTTTAAAATAAAATTTGATTGTTTAAACTCACGGGAGACATTGAACAATTCATTAGGACAAATATATTTGGTATCAATGCTGTTGAAAATTCTTTGAAACTTTCCCCAAGATTTGACGGGAAACATTATCATAACTTCTTAGCTTCTTACGAGTAAAAAAATGTTTCCAGAATTTTTAAGGAAGAATTTTCATAGAGACAGACATAACTCCAAACAAAAAAACTCTTATAGAAACAGATTTAAATAACAGAAGTCTGTTATTTAACTCCCAGATATTATTTTTGGAGGGAAAAACTTCGTAATTCTTTGAAAAAACACTACTCAAAGAGTGATAAGTAGCCAAAGATGGAGGACTCGAACATCGTCAAGAAAATTACAGAGCGCGTGGTAGAAGGGGCGATCAACTTGGGGGCTCAGCAGATCTTTCTCTCGCCTGTCATCTCCCGTCCAACCTCCCCGCCAAAACCTCCCCTCAGCCCCCTTCTCCATTTTTTTTCTCTTCCTCTCCGCCCCCTTTCAAAAGCTCCCTTGAAAGACAGTTCCCGAAGATTAGATATAACTATTCGTTTAGAATTAACTTCCCGAAGATCTCGGGGAACATAAAAACGTATAGAATCGAGAACGATTTTTTTATTGGACGTGGAACAGAATTTATCGTCCCG
Organism: Tetragnatha montana; assembly: GCA_963680715.1. NCBI lineage: Eukaryota > Metazoa > Arthropoda > Arachnida > Araneae > Tetragnathidae > Tetragnatha > Tetragnatha montana. The sequence continues at coordinate 20,879,508 of OY796674.1, forward strand.
ATTCTCCCGGGTTCCCCGTTTAGCGGTGGACGTATTTTCGATTTAGTGAGCAGTCCGTTTACATACGTCTCCGCGGGGAATCCGAAAAACAATTTTCGCTACGACAGGGCCGAGGTTGGGTATAAGTGACGCTGATTGGAGGAGTTTTGCCGGTGATTGTTTGAGAAGGTTGGTATTTGACTGTTGACCTTGACAGGCTTATTGACTTGCTCGGTTTTCAGCGGGGAGATATATTTTTTTTTTGAGGTGGTGCACCTGGAAACTAAACACTGAAGGGGCATCTTTAATTTGCCCTTACCTGTCTTAGTCTGGCTATTTCCTTGAATAGGATTGATTACATTGTAATATTGATATCGTTAGGGCTTATATCCATTGCCAAATCCGACGCGTTTACTTTACGAATCAGATAAGTGCGAGACGTAAAAGCTAATGTGATTAAAGAGGCTAATCGTACATGTTCGCTTATCTGATTTGTTGAAGTGATGAATATTAATGTAAGGAATATTATTTGTAAATGTCATAGAATAAAAAAAAATACACAATTTTCATTCCCATTCCTAACCATCTGTATATCGAGTACACAATGGTTTTAAAACCTTCTATGTCCATGTCCCTCTATGTCAATGTCCAAGCCTCCAAATGACAAGGAGTTGATAAAGTATTCTTGATTTGATTTGAATTTATAAAAATTTTTATTCATGATTTCTTTGCAAGACAAAAAGATGTATCTAAACATTACTTAAAATACAAAGATATAGTCAACACACCTTCGTTTCCGTATGATCTCTAATTGCCCCTGACGAGTCCAGTGCTCTTTTTTTTTTTGGTGCTTCATAACAATTTTCTATACTTGACTTGTATGCAGTTTTTTTTTCCCCATTTAAACTTTTTGTGTTTTTCGCCATGTGATGTTTAAAAGTCAAAATTAATTTTGTGTTTTTGTATTATTTTATACGTTAATGTATGTTACCCACGCTCACTGGAGAAAAATATAAAGATAGGAAGAGAAGAAGAAAAAGATTGAAAGTACAGGGAAGAGAGAAAAATCTGAAAATACTTCCAACCATCTCATTTCAAACCTCATCTTCTCCACAAAAAGACGGCAGACCTCAAAAAAGGAAGCGGCAACAATACCCCCATTGTCTCTCCAACTCCAACCACACACTATAGACTCATCGAGCGCCTATATGCTGATGAAACGGTCTCCACATGGGGTCCCGGGCCCACTGCAGTTTCACGACCCTCCAATGAATGAGAGCCATCCGCCTTGCGAATTAAGACTCTTATAAAAGAAAGAAAAAAGCATCTCCCCAAGAGGCTCGTAAAAGATTTTTAATCGCTCGGGGCCTTTCTTTTTAAACTTTTCAGAACACCCAATTTTTACGAGCCCCGCTTTTTTATTATCATCGCCGTCCCGTCAGAGGGATGGAGGATAATGAGAACAGTTGTCATCTCCTTATTATTATTATTATTTTCCCCTTTATTCTTTTGTTTTTCGAGGGCAGTCGTAATTTATAGTGATCTTTCGGCCACACGCAGGGCTGTAACTTATTCGGGAAGGTCTGTATTAGAGTACTACGTTGTAAAATGCTCAATGGGTTGATTAGAGAGGTCAAGTGCTTTATTTTATTGCCAGCCTCTCTAATCTAATCTCATTATACTTAACTAAGACTTGTAAAAATATAATTATAGGAAGGGCTATGTGGGTGGGTTGTAGGGGCACTAATTGATGAAAGGATTTAAATTTTTTCTTTTGATTTTTACTGTCTGGGAGTTATAAAAATATAGTTTTGAACTCTTGAATAGTTTGAATTATTTTAGAGTACAAATTTTATTAAATTAGAGGTACTTAATAATAGTTAACTCAGTGTTTTTGGGTTGAATTTAAAAATATGTATATATCCTTTTCATTAATCAGTAACAAATAGCTGAATTGCAATGAAAAGAAAGAATAATTTAAAAGATATGTATTGCCTAAAATTAATTTTTATTTAGAATATTTTATTTCAAAAAGTTAAGTAAGCAGGCAAGTCTCAAAGTTGTTCCAATAAACTGAAAGTGAAGGTATTTACATCTTCCTTCAAAACATTAAATATTTTTTAGTTACGTGCAACATCTATATCAATATTTCTGAACTTCGAGATAAATTTTTATCCACACATTTCAAAACGAAATTTTCGGAAAAGTCCATGCGTTTCGTTTCAACATAAGCATAGAGAGTTACTTTACATCTCAAATTTCTCTTTTAATTTAAATTAAAGCATCGTATAATAACAGTTAATTTTCCACCATGGGAAAACACCAACCTGCTCTGAAAGATAACTTTCTTCAAGATCTTATACTCTCTTGTCACATACAAATTAGTTCTCAAGAAGACCAATATCGTTAATGCCATTTCGTACCTCCATTCCTCTTTCTTTCTATCGATTACGAAAAAGCAAACACTACACGACGACCTCAAGCAGCGGGTTCGACAACTTAAAGACTTTCATCTTCTTGTCAGCTTCAGCAGTAGCCATCGAGATTTAAGAGACATCGTTAAGAAAGTCAACAGGGGAGAGCGGGAAGAATTTCTCGGGACGATTCATCCTCGTATATTTCTCTCTCCACCCCTCGTTCCTCTCCTGACGCCCAAATTAAAGAATCCCGAAAATTACCCCGCGCGTTTTTCTTGGGAGAAGCCAATTATTGGTGAGAAATATAAGCCAGGTTTCCGGGAACTCTTTCCATTAGTTGCTCTCGAGTATGTATCAGACGCGAGAGTTCAGTGTTTTGGGTGAGAAACGTCGCTGAAGGGGACTAGTAGATGCTTTTAGAATTTTAGAGAATTTTGTTGTATTCCGTCCCAGTGGTGGGTTTCTAAAGAGATTATAACTAGGCAATGTAAAGGGAATAGATGTTACTAAGAATTCAAAATGTACAGGAGTGTCCTGTCTGAGATTTTAATAGAGCAAGAGCCCATGAACCCCAGACCTTCGTTATTTTATAAAAGCTGAAAACTTGTCAGCGCATGCTCCCAACTCAGGTAAGAACGATGGACCATTATGAAGTTTGGGTTACTCTGGCTTTGGCAGGTAAACGGTACTAAAGGTGTGTAAATTATAATTCTACTTACGTTATAGTATAAAAGCTGATTTTTATATATAATACTTGGGTAATAATTAGATAATGTTTCCTCATTAGCCAGACATTTTTGATAGTTCAATATAATTAGATATATAGATAGATAGTTAATTTCATGAACATTAAGGGTGTCTGGAAAGGGGTTGGAATTATCAAAAATGTCTGGCTAATGAGGAAACATTATCTAATTATTACCCAAGTATTATATATAAAAATCAGCTTTTATACTATAACGTAATTAGAATTATAATTTACACACCTTTAGTACCGTTTACCTGCCAAAGCCAGGGTAACCCATACTTCATAATGGTCCATCGTTCTTACCTGAGTTGGGAGCATGCGCTGACAAGAGTTTTCAGCTTTTATAAAATAACGAAGGTCTGGGGTTCACCGGCTCTTAGACTATAAGGCTTTACACACATAATAGAATATATTAAATTATAACTAAATGAATGTGAATCTAACTTATCATATTAATTCGCACCTAATTTCAATTGCATGTTAGTTAATGTTTTCATACAATTTAACTCAATTCAAATGTAGGGAACAATTTTGATACGGAATGTACTAACATAATAGAACGCTATAAAGCCTTTCAATTTTATTCAATTTATATATTAATAACAGCATTAAATTAAATTGCTTCAAATTTTTATCATTCCTTTATTTCAAACTGAAAGTTTGTATAATTAAGTATACTACTCCATTTCAGTTCAATAACATCTAAATTATACACTTTTATTCAATGAAATTTAATACTGTTCAACGGAATAATATTATTACGCCGTGTATTATAATGAAACGTTAAATCCCTTAAATAATGTTCACAAATAAAACAACAAACAACATTTAATCGTTTCAATTTCCATATAATTTCTTTTTTTAAATTTATATAGTTCGTATAATTATCTTTCTTCAGTTTTAGTTGAAATAGACATTAGGATCAGATTCGAAATAAGCCCAGGAAATAACTATGAGTTGACAAAATTCTTAATGTTCAGAACTTTGTTGAACAAAGTAAACACTCCACCAATCACACATGGCCCACAACAGCAAATTATCGTCTTATGTGGGGATGAAACCTTCTTACATAGAAACTCCAAAAAATCTGAAATTTGTTTTTCTGCTTCCACTTATCCAACTTCCCTTGGCAAGGGGGGACGGGATGGCCTGTTCGGTTTGCTCCTCTGCCTTTCACGCCAGCAGCCTGCGCACTGCCCCGTCGTGAGTTCGATTCTCACCTCGCCCCTGGGTGTATTTTCCTTCTTTGTGCCAGTAAAAATTCTGTTGTGTCTGTCTTACTTGACGAAGGTGTATAAGCGGATCCTTGAGATCAAGCACACATACCGGAAAATATATGTAACCAAAAAACCAAACCAAACCCTTGGCAAGATTGCAAGAACACCAGGTTTTTTCAACATATTTTCAGTTTAACTTCTTTGATTAGATGAAACTGCCACAACACTATACCACACGTGCATATAATTTCATTTCAATCTGCAGAAAACCCTGTCTCATCCCCCCTTCCTTTAATTACCCCACTAAAAAGGGGTTTTATTTCCCGATAAGCGGGACGAACCCGTATAATGAATATAACCCCTTCCAACGGCTTTCGTGACCTCTTCTTCGAATTAATGATATTCCCAAAAATCCTCACCGTCTTGAAGGAGATAATATTTCGACTTTCATTAGGCTAATGACAGCTCTATCACACATGGAAAAGGAGGGCTCGTCCGGACTTTTAATTGAGGAAGGGTGACTCCCGCAATGGGACTCGGCAGCAATTAGGCACTGCGGGGCGGTATATGCAAAAGGACCTGTTGAATGAGAGCGGAGGGGTGCAAGTTAAGTGGTGGAAGGTAATTGGAATTTTGAACTGTCTCGTATATTAGTTGTGGTGGTGATTCGGGAGACAGTTATGCAGGAAACGTGCGGTCTTCCTCCTTTTTTTCTGCGATAAAAATAATTTTCTCTTTGATGTGTGTTGTATCATACAATACAGGGTCGTGTTTAGGCATGTGCAAAATATGTCAGAGGGGGTGGTAGAATTTTGGGGGCGGCAAATCACAGTCAGCATCATAAAAACTGAATAGACTTAGCCTTTTTCTGTGAAACTGTTTCAGTGTTGAAATTATTGCTGAAGGAAATTCAAGGATAAAGTAAGGGGACGGCAGAAAAAAGTATGGAACAAAAAACACTGAAAAATATGCCTAATTGTATGGAAATAACAACTAGACTCTTTCAAAGTATCATACCACATGACGGTTTTTTCTTCTTTTCTTGTGAATCTGTATAAAATGAATAAAACTTATATCTATAATAAAAAACTATCAATGAACCTTTAGTTTTAGATGCAGTATACCTCTCAAAAGTATGAAAATATCCACTATAATTTGGTTGCATATTATTATTTTGGGCTATGTAATACAAATTTTGGTAAATGGATGTTAATAAAAACGATCTCTGTAAAATTTAAAGATGTTATTGTACTATATGATACATTGAGATGTATTAAATTTTTTAAAAACAAATTTGCCTTTAATCACTTATAATGTAAATTCCTAATGAATCACTTTATACTTTGTAGAGAGAATGGAAAAGTGGTATCTCTATCATATCTAGTTTTTCCGATGAAATAGAAATAAAAAATAAACTTATATAAAATACCCATCAATAATTTTTTTGGGCATGTATAGATTTTGAAAAGAATATGTTACTTCAGATAATAAAAAATGAGACCTAAATTTTGTTAAACTATGACATTAGTCATCTTTTTATTTTGGTTCTTTTGGTTTTTATTCAGAAAAATATGCTCTATTAATAAATGTACGAATTCAAACTGTAGGACGACAAAACCTCTTAAAGAGAAAGAACTCAACATACGAATCACTCAAGGGGGACTTTTTTTCAGCCATGGTAGTATAGAATTCAAAGTGATAACGTTCTCCCCCTCCAAGTTATTGCCTCTAAATCGGGTATCCAATTTATCTTGAAATTAGCCAGATTCACTGGCTCATATAGAGCCGTGAAACCTATAAATTACCCCGTGCTTGTATTTTATGGCTAAGGAAGAGTGGACTCGTCTACCCTTGATTACCCCCGTTGTTTAATGGTTCACCCACTCTCTTTTACTGCCTTCACCCCCCACCAGTCTCAACAGTTATCCAGATAGAAATGGATCAGCCTTCCACGAAGACTATTTTATCATTGTTCGAAAAAGGTTTGTCATGGAATAATAAGCAATAGGAATCAAGATATTGTTTGAGATTTTCAGATGATAAAAATTATCTTCTATTAATACTGTATTAAAAATCATCTGTGTGGTTGTCGCAATCATAAGGTCAAAAATTTAGGAATTTTATGGATATACTTTGCAAATCCATATCCTATTCAAGGGTTTAGTAATTTTATACAATAAGGGGGTAATAAAAAAATTGAATGTTGAGTTTTTCAGTTTGAAATTTCGTTCCCAAATTTTGGTGAGTGTTATAGTATAAAAAAAAGTCTAAAATAATATCAGCTTTAGAAAAAATATTATTTGTAGGGATCTCCTTGAAACACACAAAATTTGCTAAATACTATAAAACCTATCCCTATCTTTGAATATAAATTGCAAATGCAGCAGGCTTTTCTGCGTATAACAACGTTTTTTATTGTCTTTATATTAACCTATTATTTATTACTGCTTCAGATTTAAAATTTGAATGGTGCTTCAAACTTTTCCAGAAAATCCAGTCAACAATGATTTATACTGCATCAAAAATTTATACAAAATTTGCTTTATAAACGTTGTAAATATAAGACCTTTGTCATATTTTTAACAACTCACAGTTTAACCCTTTCAGGGCGACGGCGCCCGAAACTTTTTACTCCGGTTCAGGACGGCTCGGGCGGTTTTTCGGGCGCTTGAGGGGGGTGGGTAGTTTGGAGGGTCAGTCAAGCGAGTCTAATCAGGGGTAGGCTCGCCTGTCAAGAGTGATACATATGCGTGGGATTATCGAGATAAGCATTTGTTTTTGTTGAGTCCTCGCAACTTGTGTTTGTTGAATTCGAGTGCTTGCTGTGTGCGATCTCAATGTTATAACTTCAAAAATTAAATTTTATTTTTAATTAAATTTCTTAGGCACTTGTACCCCCCCAGAGATTGTAATTTGTGGAATTATACCTTTTAATATCAAAGTTTTAACTATATCCTAAAAAAGCTAGAAATTTCGCTGAATTAATTCTAAACCAATAAAAAGTATAACTTGTGATTGGGGTTTTCAACATCGTAATCATGCTATAAGTTTTTGCACTAGCAAATTTACATTAATATTATGACCACAATTTACCAACATTTACCACAATATTACAAACTCATGCCATAAATCAAATACTAGATAACTGGTTTGAATTTTGAAAAATAAATTTACTATATCGATATACATAAATTAATTTATACTCCAAAAACATTCTATAAAAATTTAAATTTAAGCAACCTTATTAATATGTTATAAACTAAACGGTGAAAAAACTGATTTGGATTTTATTGAAAAGAAACTAACACAGGGGACTGTGTATTGTTATCGGCCTAACATTACAACTTATATTTTATAGATTTTAATTAAGATTTCTTAACCATTTTGAATTGAATATCCTTTAGGTATTTCATGATTAGAATACTAAGAATGCTAATCTAACACTTTTTTACCTCTTCTTATTAAATTCCAACTATTATATAGTTCGCACTCTTGATACTTTATACTATACTTTTGTTCTAATTCTTTTTTAATAATAATAAAAAAAATACTTTTTATTCATCCACTCAAGCTCAAATACATTTTTTTTAAACTTGTAGTAAATGGCACTTGATATGTTAATACAGTTTTTTCAAATATTAACTCACAAATTTAATTTATTAATTTTTGTTTTATATGGGATAAACAGATATTTTCTTGAGGAGATATAATACATTCATTAAAACGAAATTGAAGCAAAATATATTAATTTATACTTGACGAGTTCTTGATATTATTTTTTAGCCAATTTTTTTTGTATTTAGCTCCATATTTTTTAAGGATTTGAAAATCAAAAGATACTGTTAAGAATAGTATTTAGTTATTAATTGCAATGGATAAAAAATTGCATTACAATTTTGAACTAGTTTTCAGATTTCGGGCTTTTAATTCAGAATATCTATCTGGAAGTTAAAAAAAGCAAAGCCTAAATTGCAGATCCTGAAATTTTCTGCTATGTGTAGTTTCATCACCCAAGACACCGGAAACCCTCCCGCCCCGGTTATAAATCAAGCTGGTTCTACATGGAGCCTTTTTTGCCGGATGACGGGCCGCGATCCGTCTTGGCGCGATGGTTGGCGACAAGAAAAATCCCTATTTTTGAGGCAGAAAACGGATCAACCAAACCAGGTGGTCACGTGAGCGCGCGGACCAATGGCTAGGCGTGATACGCCCGACATCGCGGGCCGAGAAAAAGTGCAGGCAGCTCGCACTTTTTCTCGGGCCGTCAAAAACGGAGGGGGTCACGTGATAGAAATTCACCAATCTCCGAAACACCGAAGAGAACATCGTATTCGTATCGTATGCAATGGTGTTTTGTTTACAAAAGTAAACTAAGCTTAATTTTACGAAAAAAGCTTCATCTGTTGATTTTTACTAAAAATAATCAATGAAAAACAAGTTGAACACGTTCTGTCACCATTAAAATATAAAAGGTTTTGTAGAATTTGAAAAAAATAGTACTGAGAATCTATATGTTTTCCGTAGTATTGTATGTTTTTGCTTTTAGTTTTATGGTCATAGAAGTAAAATTTAAAGGATAATTTACTTTTAAAGCAAACTAAAGTACCATTTAAATACCCTACTTCAAGTTTATATATCAAAACTTACTTTAAACACTTTCCCTAAAAACTATATCTTGTACTTCCAAGTTCGATAGAAAAGCCTATATACTATAATTATTTACTCCACACATTTTTTATGTGCTGGGATGTTAGGCAGTGTTATGTTTTAAATAGATTGAAGTATTTGTTGTATGTTATTAATTTCAGAACCTGATAGTTATACCACATAGACATGAGACAATAATAAAAGAAATTAAATTGATTTTACATGTTTTCTTCCTTGATTAATTGAAAATTATGTTGCTCATAACATAAATTTTAGAAAATAAAAATTGGTCAGTAGTACTAGGCATATTTACGTATTCTCACAAAATACCCTGCAATAATGTCACATTCTCGCAAGTGTGATGTATGTGAAAGAATTTGCTTTTTTATGATTATGACTTGTTTTGGATACAGATTTAATTATTAATTTTACCCTAATATCAAGACCTGATTATCTGGGCCAGATTTAGAAAATTTTCCACATAGTAGGCACACTGCGTTGCAAGGAGTCCCCTTGATGTTTTTTTATAAAAACAAATTTCACAACACACAATAATTGGTAGGTATACTACTTATGTACTGTTGTAAAACCATTTATTTTAGGCTTTTATTTTCCAATTTCAATTTCTTCAAGAAATATGATGTAAGTTTTGTTTTATGACTTAAGATACTTTTGAGATTTAGGGTTATGTTTTGAATAGATTCAAGTATTTGTATGTTATTAATTTCAGAACCTGATAGTTATACCACGTAGATATGAGACAATAATAAAAGAAATTAAATTGATTTTACATATTTTTTCCTCGATTAATTGAAAATTATGTTGCTCATAACATAAATCTCAGAAAATAAAAATTGGTCAGTAGTACTAGGCATATTTACGTATTCTCACAAAATACCCTGCAATAATGTCACATTCTCGCAAGTGTGATGTAAGTGAAAGAATTTGCTTTTTTTATGATTATGACTATTGTTTTGGATACAGATTTAATTATTAATTTCATCCTAATATCAAGACCTGATTTAGAAAATTTTCCACATAGTAGGCACACTGCGTTGCAAGGAGTCCCCTTGATGTTTTTTTATAAAAACAAATTTCACAACACGCAATAATTGGTACTTATGTACTGTTGTAAAACCATTTATTTTAGACTTTTATTTTCCAATTTCAATTTCTTCAATAAATAAGAAGTAAGTTTTGTTTTATGCGTTAAGATACTTTTGAGATTTAGGGTTATGTTTTGAATAGATTCAAGTATTTGTATGTTATTAATTTTATAACCTGATAGTTATACCACATAGACATGAAACTATAATAAAAAAAATTAGATTGATTTTACATGTTTTCTTCCTCAATTAATTGAAAACTATTTTGCTCATAACATAAACCTCAGAAAATAAAAATTGGTCAGTAGTACTAGAAATATTTATGTATTCTCACAAAATACCCGCAGATGTATGTGAAAGAATTTGCTTTTTTGTGATTATGAGTATTGTTTTGGATACAGATTTAATTATTAATTTTAAGATACTTTTAAGATTTAGGAAGGCCAGGTCTCGTAGGCCTAATGGTAAATCAAAGGAGAACGAACAATAATAAAAGACCAATCAAGGCTTACCCAGCTTGAGTTTGTACTACGCGTAGTTCATTAACGCCAAGACCATGGCCCTATAGCCTGGAAGATTAATCTTGTAATATAAAAGAAATTAACTTGCTTTACATATGTTTTCTTCAACTCAATGTCAATATGAAAATTTTATTTTGGTCATAAAAAATATCTTGCCCCACAGGAAGTGATGCCTGGGAGTCAAATTTGCTTATCGAATGAACGAGTATTGTTTTTGATGAAGATTTAATTATTAAAGTTAACAACATCAAAACCTGCTGAAATTTAAATACTTATACATGTACTACTTCCCTCTAATATTAAAAAAATTATTTTGCCTAGTGGAGTACAATTGTAAAGGGTGGTTAGTAAAATAAATTTTTAGAACAAATTATGGGAATTGTGCAATTAAACTCTGCTTTCTTTATATTTGGGTTTAGGTCGGTGCATTTTAACATAGTACCAATGAGTTATTTTTATCAAGTCAAGAAACAAGGTTCTCATTATGCCTTAATTTGTTATAAGCAGGTTCAGCGGTATGCTGAAAATTTAACTAGTTTATTGTATGATCATTACAATATTCAGCTTTACATTTTACTCATTAGATTTTATTAAAGACAAATTATCTTCAACACAAGAATTTATCAAAGATTAGTTTACTGACAGGAATCTTTTTACCATATATTTTTAAAAAGCATTTTTCAAGGGTAATTCATCAATCAATTTTTTCTTAGGACTAAAATATTAGCTCGAAAACTATTGTAAATTTCTGTACAAGAAATCCTAGAAAATACAGAAAAAGCTACACATAAATTAACCCCCCCCTTGTTTTGTAGAAAATATTATTCTAGTGTATTTTTATTTTTAAAGTTAAAGATGATTTTCATGTTCAAGAGAGTAACCCGGAGTATTTTTATTTTTAAAGTTAAAGATGATTTTCATGTTCAAGAGAGTAACCTGGAATGTTTTATTTTAATTTAAAGCACTATCAATTGTTAGGACAAAATAAAAAAAATCCATACTTTTCATTCTGTAGTAAAATTGAATGTTAGAGCTTCCCATACATTTGAAGCAGCAAAAATATTTATTTTCCAAAATTTAAAAAGAATAACTTTTTACTGTCAATAGAGATAAATATTAATTTAAGCATATATGCATTTACAAGTAAATCAAAATTTTAAAAAATTTCTAATTTTTATTATTTAAAATTAGTGACAGCTACTAATTTTTTAATACCCAAAAATATTTTACAGCCATATTCAGTCATCAGTGCTGCAGTACAACAAGGATAATTCAAACTGAAGGAGCCATCAAAATTGTTCCAATGAATTAAAAATTAATAGAAAAATGAAGGCATTTAAAAGCATGTGTTAAGAAATAGTAATGAATCAATTTTGTATTTGGGATCGAAAAGTTAGTTAAGAAAAAAGAGAAATCTTTGAACTATCCTCAACTTTTAAATGAAGATCCTTTCCTTGATCTATCAAAGTTGCACTGTGTGCACAAATGAAACAAACTAAAAAATTTTTACTAAGAAAACAATATTTTATTTGTTCAGAAAAAGTTAAAGAAAACTTGAAATAAAAAAATCATTCGACACAAGTCCATATATAAAAAATAATCCTTTAATTGTTACCAAAAATAATTTAGAGGCTGTATATTACATAAACTAAACAAAATTACAGTTTTTCATTCTTTTATAGTCTATTAATTAGGTATACCAATTTGAAGGCAGAATGTAATAAACAAATTACTAAATGTAATGCAAACACAAAAATATATATTAAACAATAAATTTTAAAAGGGTTCCATCTTCAATTATTTATATTCCAATGATAAAACTGGTCTTTACTCAAAAACCTAAGGAAAAATATTAAATACACACTTTAAATTACATGTAAATTCAATTAGAGGAAAAACACAAAAAATATTGAATATATTAAGTACATTAGTAATCAAACTCACTATGCTTCATACAGTTCAGTTCTAGAGATCAGAGATTAACAGCCATATTCATAGCCATCAGCGTCGGTGTTAACTAGTTGCTAAAGAAAGAAAAATTAGCTTTTCGCAGAATCTGATTGGTGGAATCCTTCTTTGACCAAGGAATTAACACCGACGCTGATGGTTGAGAATATGGCTGTAAGAGTTTAACAATATCTTAATTACATATTAACTCCATTTTCTGGAATTAATGGTCGTGTCGATTTGAAATTTTCTCCAAATGTTTCGCCCTCTTCTTCGGAAGGAATCCTCAGTGGAAACACAAAGGGAAACATTAGGAGAAAAATTCCAATCGACATGACTATCAATCCTGGAAAATGAAATTAGTATGCAATTTTCAGCGCGGAAGTTCTTGTTATTTTATAATCTTAATTGATTGTTAGATAATTAATAAACTAAAACTTTATCATACTTTGTTCATTATAAACTAATTTCAATTACATGCAATTTTTGTAACACAAGATATACCGACAATGATAAAATTGAAAGTAATATCAATAACTCATTACAAATTACAATAAAACCTAAAAAATAAAAAACTATCCCAACTGAATTATTTAAAAATTTGGACAGTTTGTAATGTAACCCTCAGATATGGTGCATACCATTTCAGAGGTGGTGTGTAGCACCTTGGACATCAAATACCGAGTACTACCGTGAGGTTGGCAAGTGTAACCTCAAAAATTCTGCGTACCACCTACTTGGGAATGGTGTGAAACATCTCAAGGGTGTTATGTAGTAGTTCGGGGAAGAGGGTGTACGACCTTCAGGATGGCTTGCAACTGAGAGTGGTTTGTGCCACCTGGGGAACTGCATGTAATACCTCATTGGGGGGTGTACCACCTCAGGACTTGCGGTAAAATGCTTTATAAAAATCCCAAGGTATTACACACCACCCTTTTGAAGTTATACCCAAACCCCGAGAGGTTTCACACCACCCTCATAAAGTTTCCCAAGAGAAGTTTGAAATGGTACTTTCCATTGGATACCCGAGAAATTTAGTTTTATAACCATTAATATAAATAATTAATTTTTACTCGATTGCATTTTTGAAAAAGTGAACCCCCACTTGAACTACCCAAAAGCCACCAGTCATTTGGTGACACACAGGGCCACCGAGAGCCAAGTCGGGCCCCGGGTAAAAGGTTGAGAAGCGGGCCCCCAATGACATATTCTCATTTCGAAGTAGGGGGTGAAATTTTCTGATGTACCTCCACCCATGCATTCATACGCTTAATGTAATTTTTAGAATATTTCTAGGCAAGATCTGAATTACACTCAACTTAAAAATATCGTTTTCTTGATAATATGATGAGTAACAAGTAATAAAGGGGGTCTCGGGGTTTTCCCCCAGAAAATTTTTGAAAATATGCCCCTAGAAAACTGGGAATTTACTCATTTTTGGACCTTTATGTGAACAAATTAATTTCTAAAATATTCAAAATGATATCTGTCTTAGTACTCAATATGAAAAGCTTTGGGTACCGGGCCCCGGGGTATCATACCCCCTCGCCCCCCTCTCTCGTCAGGCCTGGTGACACACATAGAAGCAGTGGCGAAGCAAAGTAAAAAATTTAATGGAGGGGGATAGGAGTAGTTTAGTGGTTTTCTATGATCAAAAATTTTTCTGAGTTTCCAGGAGGATACGCCCTAACATTTTCAAAGTAAAAGAACCTGTGAATAAATAGTTATAAAAATTTCAAAGGGTTGTTGAACCCTATACTCATTCTCTACATACTGCTATACTTACATGCATAAAAAGCTTTTTATCTTTTAAAAAAAATTGGGAAGAAATGTAGAAATCATTCTCGAAATTCTTTTTTCCAATATCTTGACTCGACACCGTTAGTAAGAACCTGTTGAATAGAATAAACAGAAATATAAAAGGAATTAAGCAACAGTACCAGTGTTGTTACTAAAAAAATCAGATGGCGATATTGGCAATTTTTATGTATGGGGAGAATTTTACTTATTTCAACTGCACTATGTTACAACAGGTTGATGTGAGGTGACGACAGACTTTCTGGCTATCTAATAGGTGAAAAAGACAGAGCAAGCAAGAGTCATCTCTGACTTGTCAATTAGGTAGCTAGAAAGTGTGGAGTCTTCTTACATCAACCCGTGACCCGTCACTGACAAGAAACATAATCTAGTATAATTCATAATAAATTTTTAGTTTTGGGAATGAGTACTACAACCCCAACACCCACTGGCTACACCACCAGTAAATAATGTGTTACCACAACCATACCGGGAAATTTGGTGTTTTTGCTTGACTTTGGTAAACATAAATTAGCATCTAATTCTAAAGTATTGTGCAAAGCAAGCACACGCACTATAAGTTGTGCTGTAAGAAACAGTCTCACAAAATAATACAGAAAACAATACAGAGAAATGTAATGTACAGAAAACTTTGGTAACAAATATTGACCTTTCGTTTTCGAAAGGTATGGAGCGGAATCTTATCCCGGATAAAGTTGAAAATGTTTTTATTTCTTTTTCATGTATTGCTAGGGGTTCACATACTTCGAATGACCTGCCACTGTGAGTGGCAAATAATATCCCCATATAAATAAAATTTAAGATTTGCAATTAAAAAGGTGAAAAAAGCTTGGATGCATTGCTATAAGAATAGAAATTTACTGCACTTAGCCAGTCATCTCATTCAGGATAAATATCTTCTTCAGTTTCAGACTACATAAGATAATATTCTAAACTTCTGTGGAAGAGAAAAATAATTGAAATGCTAAACAATTGTACAGAAATCATATTAATTGAATCACAAACTAAGAAGAATATTAGTAACAGACATTCAATAGCGAAATACAATACAATTAAATAACAATGTCTTTACATACCTAGCAGGTTCAATTTTAATTATTATGAATAAATATTTGTATTTCGCTAATAGCACCTAAAAGTAAATGTTAAACTTTAAATAACTTAGTCATTTAAGCAACAACTTCTAGAGATCTACAGGGGCTATAATAGGATTTTTTAAGTAAGGTAAAAATGCTTTTTTCTATACTTTAAACATGCATATTCTGGATGGGCAAGAAGCGATTCCTAAAAGAATGTAAACCATGTAACGGTAATTATTCTAGTTAAGTGGTAGAGCAACGCCCCTTCTAAAATATGCGAGAGTATTGGGTAAAAGCGACTAAAAGGCAACCTATTTCTTTTTAGCGCCAAGCTTGGTCAGGTATATCCTGGTATGAAATCACTGTCTCTAACAGGAGTAACAAACTGTTATAAACCATCATACCGCCTGGACAAAAAGTTTCAACAACTGCCTGAATCGGGATATCAACCATTAGATCAATCTCATACCTAATATAATTAAAAACATTGTCTATACAACCAGTTCTGATTCTGAGGGGACATAGGGAGGCGTCGTCACAAAATATTTTTTAGACAGTCCCCGAAATATTTTAGCCATCATCTTAAACTGCTATATACACCGAGTAAATTCAATTTCAAATCAAATAAATAAATAATTAGTTTTCGGTACAGCTTTAGAGACTTCAGCCGCCTTTTTTACCCACAGCCTCAATTATAACAACCATTTAGGTCCAATTTTAAGTATTATTACTAGATCCTAAAATAGTAGTAATTGCTATTATTGTTAGAGACAGGGCCCGATTTAGAAAATTTAGAACACTAGGCCCAACATGCAGGAAGGGGCCCCCCGTTGCCATATTTGGTGCTATATAAATGTAGATGCGTTAAAATTATTGATTGATTAGTATGAAAATTCACTATCGTCAGGGTCAGACACGTTCTCTGTTATCTTTTACGTTTTTTACATTGCTAAAAAGTTTTAGATTTTTATTTTCGAGTTAAAAAATGTAATGAAAAAACATTCAAGGAAGTATAAAAAGTTATTTCTACTATAATTTTTTGTTAACTTTTTAAAATTAGGGGGCCCCCAAATTGTGGGGCCCCTAGGCCCGGGCCTAATGGTAAATCAGGCCCTGGTTAGAGATAGACAACACTCAATCGTGTTGCTGTGGGAGATGTGGTTACACATTACAGATGTGGTGACTGGAGGACTATTTCTAAAGCTGTTTCTAACGATATAATACAAAACAAGATAAATGTGATCACACGCGATATCAAGCTTTATTATCTGTTATTTTATAGCAGTGTCTCTTCTACAGGAAACAGAATCTGTTTCATAAAATGATGCAATTTCTTTTTTAGCATGAACATTAAGCTGTACATTGACTTGTAATCAGTGCTGAAATTGGAGGGGGACGCCGTCCCCCGAAATAATTGGACCGTCCCCCGAAGTATTTTTACCGTCCCCGTTCCCTAAAATATTTGTTTCCACGAAAAAAAATTATAAATTTAAGGGTAGATTTAAATACGAAAGAAAATTTATTTTTTCTGACCTAAATTCCCATTTGAATGAGTGTTCGGATTCGCCTATCAGCGTGCCAGCAGTTTCCCCGTATTCCGATTCGCAAATATATTCGTATTCGGATTTTTAGGGTCAAATTTCCAAAAACGTTCTGGGGAGGACCCCCAAGACCCCCTTCAAGTATTTTAATCTCTATTACTCACGATTTGCTGTGCAAAAAATGAGTAAAAACCCTGTTTTTAGAGTCTAATTTCGAAAAAAAATTTAAAAAAAAACCCACATTTTTATACCCCAAAAACATATCCTGGATCCGCCACTACTAACATAAAGATGAATAATGTTTTTTTTCTTTCCATCAATATTTGTAATGAATACTTAAATGTTACATAGTTTTAAGGTTATAAAAATTATAATAACTGCATTTATGCTTTTATTCTAGCATTTAAAAAATTTCCCATTAGCCCCCACTTTCCCCTAACTATGCAATTAAATGTAATCTATAATTTGATTATCAATTCAAGTAGGTACTACTAAAAATTAGTCATATTTTACCCTCCATCAATCATCTACTCTGTAAAAAGGTGAGGGTGAGTCCCCCCAAATATTTTTCTCCAATTTCAGCACTGCTTGGAATGCAAATTACATACAGAAAACAACGCCAGTATTACGATTGAAATCAATCGCGAGAACAAGTACTTTGTTTGTTTTAAATAAGAAATCACTTTACAATCATTTTCAATTGAAATACACTTTAAACCAAGAGAAACGAAAATTGAACTTACGCCATGTTTGTAGTTTATTGTTGATGTTCTCTAATCTTCGCGGCTGCCGATGACGGAGAGCAAAACTTTTTTTGCTCCCGTTTTCACGGGCCGCGTTTGGTTGTTCAAAGGCGACCGCAGCGCCACCACTTTTTGCCAACCAAAGGGATTTTTCTGATGGCGGATCAAGCAAACGCGGGCCGTCATCCGCGAAAACGGGTGCATATAAAAGGGCCTTCGATGTCTTCCGATCTTTCTGAGGTATGAAAACATAACCCTTCCGGCCTCGGAAGGTTTCCGGAGATCGTCCTTCGGTCCTCGTGTCAACCCAATCCCCCGTGAAAGAAGATCATCAAATAGAAAAAAATAACAACTCGTAAAAGGAGTAAGAAAAA